>CM074732.1:13386939-13979439 GCA_037367245.1 Phrynocephalus guinanensis
TACTGCTTGGTTGTCGCACCAGAACCTGACCCTCTTGTTCTGCAACTGGTTATGCCAGATGGTGATTGCTACCACTACGGGGAATAGTTCCAGGAACGTCATGTCCCTGAGGATGTCCCTCCCCTGCCAAGCCTCGGGCCATCTGGCCGCACACCATCGCCCCCTAAGGTGTACCCCGAACCCAACGGCGCCCGCTGCGTCGGAGTGTACCTGTAGTGCATCCCCAAGGTGGCAGGGCTGTCGCCAGATTACTGTGCCATTGAAGCTTTCTAGAAAGGTAAGCCAGACCCTAAGGTCTTGCTTTATCCCCTTATTTAGTCTCAGATGGTGGTGAGGGGCAATGATCCCTGCCGTGGCTCTGGCTAGTCTAGCGCAGAATGCCCTTCCCGGCGCCACCACCCGGCATGTGAAGTTCAGGTGCCCTAGCAGTGACTGTACCTCCCTTAGTGTGGCCTTAGTTTTTTGGAGGGTGTTGGTGATGTGCTCTTTTAGCGCCCTCAGCTTATCCTGCGGGAGGCGGGACACCCCCGCCACTGTGTCAATCTCAATGCCCAGATAAGTCATTACCGTTGCTGGGCCTTCCGTTTTTTCATTGGCTAGCGGGACCCCTATCTCTGCTGTCAAGCTTTGAAACATGTGAAGGAGAGTCCAGCACTCCCTAGTGTCCCTTCTGCCTATCAAGAGGTAGTCATCTAAATAGTGTGTGATGGCCCCACCCTGTGACCTTTGTTGAGCGGCCCATTCAATGAATGAACTAAATGTTTCAAATGCCGCACAGGCGATGGAGCAGCCGAATGGCATGGCTTTGTCTACATACCATTTCCCTTCGAACTTGCTGCCTAGTAAAGCAAAGTCGTCCGGGTGGACTGGCAATAAACGGAACGCGGATTGAATATCACATTTAGCGAGCCAGGCCCCTTTACCGTGGGCCCTGACCAAATCAATGGCCTGATCGAAAGTGGCATACTTCACGGATGATAATTCCGGGGGAATGGCGTCGTTTACAGACGCCCCTTTGGGGTATGATAAGTGATGTATTAATCGGTATTCCCCGGGTGTCTTTTTGGGAACTACCCCGAGGGGGGATACCCTAAAATTTGGTAATGGGGGGGTTTCAAAAGGTCCGGCCATCCTGCCCGCTGCTATTTCCTTATTAATCTTCTGTTTGACAATCTGAGGGTGGTCTTTTGCCGATTTCAGGTTGGGGGCGTCAAAAGGCGTCCGCGGACCCACATATGGGATCCTAAACCCTCTGGTAAAGCCTTCCCATAAGTAAAGGGCTTCTTTTCTCCTGGGATATGCTAAGAGTAGTGGGGCAAGGGCTGCCGGCTTTACCGGGGTGTTGGCCAGGTTCAGTAGGCCAGCCGGCCGAGCTCCCTTATTTTCGGCCTGTAGAGAGGGTCTGGCCTTGGCCTGAAGTTGAGGCTGCAATGTCCCCCGTGATATTTGGTTTAGAAGGGGGCCTGTTACCCCGAAAGGGCTGCTGGATAGATTTTTGTCTGTGACAGGACACCCTGGGGTGCGGGCCGTAACATGTATCACACTCGTGATCAAATTTGCATTTCGCCCTACTGCATTTGCCCACCTGGAATTCCCAGCAGGTCCTTTTGGACGATTCTCTCCTATACCCACGGGTTGCCCTACCCCCGTCTTGCCTGCCTTTCAGATAAGGCCCTACCTCCCATAGCCAAATTTTGTTGTTCAACAAGTCCCATCTAGTCGATGGGTTGTTGGACGCTCTCTGTCTAAAATTCTCATCGTAAGCTATAGCCGCCGCCTCCCCAGCCTTCCTTCGTGCACATAATACGTTTTTTAGATGATTAGTTAGGTGCCAAGCCCTCTCGGGGTAGGCCGCTTGGACAATGCTGGCGAACTCTACAAAACCCTCTAACCAGTTCTCGAATGTTCTCTCCGCATTATAGGTTTTGGGTTTCTTACGTCGGGTGCCCTTAGGTTTAACTTTACCCTCCTCCTCCTCTGCCTTTAACAATGTAAAAACGTCCACGTAGTAACCCTGCAAAATCGCTTTCCTCACCCTTCTACTAATGTGTAGCCCAGGTGGGTCCTCCTCATCTGTGAAGGGTGCGCCCTGGCGACCCCCTTGGGCTGGGGCTGGTGTCTCCTCCCCCCCTTTTGATTCAGCGAACCTTGCCCTGGCGCGCGTGGCCCAACGTGGCAAGCCTGGTGTGTGTGCTGCTACCCCCCAGTAACCCCTGGCCCTCTCCTCCTCATCGGAGGAAGACTCACTTGTAGATGAGTCGGAGGGTGAATCCCCTCTGCGGCTTCGGCTGCTCCCGGCACGGCTGGACGCACGCCTTTTCCTCTTTCGGCGCGTACGCGCTCCTCTCTCGGGGGTAGACAGGTTGCTGTCACTCACGTCCTCGGGCGCCGAGGGTGCTGCCACAGCATCTGATGTGGATGCCCCGACGTTAGCCACTGTTGCTTGTGCTCCCTGGCCCTGCGGTGCGGGAGCCTGGATGGACGCGGCCGCTGAGGGTTCCGAGCTAACCTGCAGCGTGGGAGCCGGAGTGGTTACTGGCGCTGCAGGCACAATGTTAGTTTGTAAAACAGGACCTGGGTTATCAACCGGCACTGGGGGAACCAAGCCCACCTGTGGTGTGGTGGCTGTGCTGGGTAGTCCGTGGCTGAGCCCGGGTACCTGGGCCATATTCACTAGCTGGTTGTATAGCACGGCCAGCATCTGCCCAAAATTCTGCCAATTATTTTGCTGCGGTGGTAGTGGCGGGGGGTGAGCTAGGTAGTTATGCGCCAGTGGCTGATTGGTTGTTATATGGGGCAGAGGGTCCCCACCCCCATTGGTGTTGGCGTTGGGGGGCTGTGCTTGCTGTTCGACATGTTGGCCTGTGCCCCCTGTACCAGCCCCATTTGCCAGTGAGCGGCCCCTGCGTCTGGTGGGATTTGCCTCGGCAGGTGCCTTGGCGGGCTGGGTGGATGGCTTGCGCCGCCTGGGGGCCATCTTTGCCCCGCGTATGCCTGTTCACTAAATAGGCGGCTGGGGCTTAGAACTGGCGCTGAGCTCCGCTACCTGTGTACCCCACCCCTAGGGGGGAATCCGCTATACCCGCTGGTTATGGCACGCCTCTTGTGCCCTCCCCGCCGTATGCCCTCTGACGCCCAGGGGCCGCCCTCAAACCTGGCGGAGCGCTGCTGCACTCCGCAAAATCCCCGTCTGGTGCTGCCCCCACGGTGCCGTCGCTCGCTTGCTGCTGCTGGTGCTGCCGTTCCAAGCTGCTGCCCGCTGCTGGTGCTCCTGTAAAACCCGGGCTGCCTGCTCTCCAAGAGCTACCCCGGCTGCTGCTGCTGCGCTGCCGGGGAGCTCAGCTGGTGGCAGCTCCGCCGGCCTGCGGGGCCCTTCTGTGTTGCTGTACTTGCTGCTGCTGCGCTGCCAGGGAGCTCAGCTGGCTAGCGCTGGTTTACTGCTGTCGCGCTGCCCTGCAGCTCAGCTGGCCTGGTTTTTTTTTTTTTTTTTTTTGCAGCCGGAGCAGCAGCGCAGCAGCAGCGCTGCTCGCTGCTGCTGCGCTACCCCGGCAGCTCGGCTGGCAAGCTAAACGTCTCCTGCTGCTGCGCTACCGGGGAGCCCCAGCCGGCTAGCGCAGCAGCGCAGCAGCAGAGCTACTCGTTGCTGCCGCGCTACCCCGGCAGCCCAGCTGGCAAGCGGTGCCTCACCCGCTGCTGCGCTACCGGGGAGCCCAGCTGGCTAGCGCAGCAGCGCAGCAGCAGAGCTACTCGCTGCTGCCGCGCTACCCCGGCAGCCCAGCTGGCAAGCGGCACCTTACCTGCTGCTGCGCTACCGGGGAGCCCAGCTGGCTAGCGCAGCAGCGCAGCAGCAGAGCTACTGCTGCTGCCGCGCTACCCCGGCAGCCCAGCTGGCAAGCGGCACCTTACCTGCTGCTGCGGCGTGCGGTTTTTTCTTTTTCTTTTTTTTCTTTTGTAGCAGCGCAGCAGCAGCGCTGCTCGTTGCTGCTGCGCTACCCCGGCAGCTCAGCTGGCAAGCGGTACCTCTCCCGCTGCTGCGCTGCCGAGGTTAGCAATGTGGAAGCCTGTGGGGGAAGCCTGTGCCGAATGGCGGGCTTCCGGGTGGTCAGCCCCTTTTAAGGGGCAGGCGCTGGCGGCGGCTTTGCGCCTGCGCGGGCCGGCCAGCAGCCCGGATGCCCGCAAACGCAAAGCCCGCCGGGCGCCTGGGATTGGCTCCAAAGCCTGGCGTGGCGTTTGGGCGCGCTGGGCCAGGCGCCATCTTAGGGCAACCACGCACCGGCCGGGCTGCGTCCCACAACGCCAGACCAGGTAAGTCAGGTCTGTGTTTTAAATTCTCATACAAGTAAAGTAATGCTCAAGATTTTACAAAATAGTTACTATATATGGAATTGAAAATACAGTGGACACTTGTATAACAAATGGTTTGTACAACATAAAAAATTCCAGAGATAGGGGAAATTTGCTTAACAGAATCATCTATGGGGTGAATCCATACAACATAAAAATGGTGCAATTAAGGATTACTTTGTTATCAATGCATTCCTATGGGAAATTTGTATAAAGGAAAATTTGCTTAACATATTTTCATTGGGAATAAATTAATTCCTTTATGCAAGGTATCACTGTACCAGAAGTTCAAGCTGGATTCAGAAAAGGAAGAGGCACTACTGACCATATTGCAAATATAGTTTCAGCATTGGAGAGTGAAAAAAAATCAGAGGAGATTCATTTGGTCCCTTAAGGATCCCAATCAAGTCTTTGACTATGGGGGACATGAACACTTACCATTTGCTCTGGAAGACATGAATGTGCCAAAACATTTGACTGCAACTCACATTCTGGACAAGAGGTTACTTGTAAGACAAAATATGGAGAAACCAGAGTACTTCAAGGGCCAGATGCCAGGGAGTGGTATCAAGAGACAGATATCTAGTCTCGTGCACTTCCAGATGCATCTGGTGGGTCCACTGTGAGATACAAAAAGCTGGACTAGATGGGCCTTTGGCCTGATCCAGCATGGCTCTTCTTTTGTTCTTATGTTCTTATGATCTGTAAAATCTATCTTCATACAATCTTATTTATGTTTGTTCATCCAATGTTTGGATTCTAGTGACTAATAAGTGGTTCAGTTTTCTTGGAAAGGTTATCTTGACTTGATTTTCCTGTCCTATAACATTGCATATTTAATGGTTGATCTATTTGAATCTATTACAGTGGGCCCTTGTATAACAAGCAGCTTGTATAACATAAAATCTGTACAACATAAAAAATTCTGGAGATAGGGGAAATTTGCTTAACATAATCGCCTATGGGGAGAATCTGTACAACATAAAAATGGGATTACTCCATTTTCAATATATTCCTATGGGAATCTGTATAAAGGAAAATTTGCTTAACATAATTTCATTTGGAACGAATTAATTCCTTTATACAAGGTACCACTGTACTGTCTGTTATTGCCATTTTACAAGTGCAGAAGGTATATGAACGGTTCCCCATGATTTTGGTATCACAATCTATGCTGCAAGTAATACTATCACCAATCCATGATAGTATGACCTGTTTCCTTACACCTGTAAGGCTGATAACATCATTGGCCATGGCTTTTCTTACTAACTAAAAGTTTTTGACATATAGGATCCCTAAAGATTGCTTTTAATCTGGAGACATCTTTAGGGTCCTTGAGAGGTGGGGGAATGTTTAATACCTGAAAATAGCTGTTCCAGATCTTCAGTGGCAGGAATAGCAGCAGCAAATATTGGAAATTAAAGACCTTCCCCTCCAAAGCCCCCAAGGGCTTCCCCAGGATGAAATGATTCATTAGGGAGTCTTGGAATGAGGAGGGCCTCCCCTAGAAACATTTAACTAGTGATAAAAGGCTGTGAAGGATTACATCATTAACTTTACACACATGAAACTGCTCCAAGAGGATTTCAGCCAGATGTGATTCCTGTGATAAAGAGTATATTATTTCCCACTTGTTTGGTTTAATTCTAAAATAATTCTAATTCTGTATATATTCAGATCTGCTAATATCTCCTCTAAACTAAACAGAATAATCCTAGAATTCTTTTAAGACTCCCTATACTGTCCAATATTGGATGTGATTCCTGTGATAAAAAGTATATTATTTCCCACTTGTTTGGGTTAATACTGAAATAATTCTAATTCTGTATATATTCAGATCTGCTAATATCTCCCCTAAACTAAACAGAATAATCCTGCAATTCTTTTAAGACTCCCTATACTGTCCAATATTGGATGTGATTCCTGTGATAAAAAGTACATTATTTCCCATTTGTTTTGGTTAATACTGAAATAATTCTAATTCTGTATATATTCAGATCTGGTAATATCTCCTCTAAACTGAACAGAATAATCCTACAATTCTGTTAAGACTCCCTATACTGTTCAATACTGGAGCCAAACAAGAAATTAACCATTATTTTTCTCATCCCATTTTGTTCTTCTTTCCTCATGTTCTCAACAGCTAAACCAAATTCAGTCCATTAATGAAAACGTTATTGCCATTTGCTCTCCTCTTTATGATTCAGTGCCAAAAAATAATAATATTCAGACAGACAGACAGACAGACAGACAGACAGACAGACATGAGTCAGATGTGGGGAGTGCACCTGCATTATATTTACATACACCCTAGACTTGTCAGACTGCACCAACTTTTTTTTAATATCAGATTTTCAGAAAAGTCTAATTAATTCCAGTCTAATTAATTTCAGAAGAGTCTAAAACATTTCTCCCATTATCCCCTTTAAATGGCAAAAACACCCCAAAACACTTAGGTGCTGGTGGTTAATATCTGCCTAATTTAAGACTAATTTTCATTTTGGCATGGGATGCTCCCAGTAGCTGAACCTAGAATCCCCGGGGCTGCACACAGCTAATGAGCCACCCCTGCCACAACTACAAAATAGGAGGCAGGTACTAGATGACATCAGATCCCAATGAGATACAAAGCCACAGTAAGGTATGGGTTTTTTCCAACTTTCCCTTTTGCATCTACAGTATATTAATGACAGGATTGCCGTCTGGAGAAGCCAATTGCTCAATATAGAACTAGTTTTCAGTTTGAGAATGACTTTAAGGACAATGGTGAAATGTATTTTGAATTAATTATCTCAAGAAGATCAATGAGTACACGCAAGCGCTTCTAAAAAGAGACATCTTGATGACCTAAAATACCCTAGGGATGTCTTAAGCATTTGAATAGAGACACCTGAAAAAATTATGGATGAGATTTTCCACAATGGAAAGAAGCTTCTTAGCAGTGAGACACTCAAGGCATCCTTGCCGTTGCACCTAATTCCTAGGAGAAAAAAGTGACTGAGTGAGGCTCTTTCAGATGAGCTATGGTTGGAGAAGCATGTGTAAGAAATGGAAGGAGGGGCAAATCGCCAAGGAAAAAGACATTCAATTAGCCAATATTGACAGAAGGTTAGGAAGGCCAAACTCATACGTGCAACAAAGCTAAAAAGAAGTAAAAAGAAGAGCAAGTTGCAGCTGTGCTCGAAGCAAGAGGAAGAACAAGGAAACAGTAGGTCCACTGCATGAATTGATGGATGCCAAGAACTGTTAAACACCAACATTGACTCTGCCTTCTCCCAAAAAGAAAAAAAAGAAGAAATAAGAAAGAGAGCGACATGCAGCCCAAGAAAGGTAAAGTTGGAAACATCTACCCAACTTAAATTCAAGGGAATGGTTATCAGATTTGCCAAATACACTAAATTGAGAGGGATAGCTAATCCTTCAGAAAACAGAATATAGAGTGCATAGATTGCAGAACAGGACAAAAATAAAGAAAATGAGTTTCAAACGGGAAAGATGTAATCTTCTGCATTTAGCCAGGAAAAATCAGATGCACAAACACAAGACAGCTGGCTTGGCAGTAGTACATATGAAAAAAATTATGTAGGGTCCTTAGCAGCCCACATGCTAAAAATAAGTCAACAGAGTGACGCAGTGACAAAAAGAAAGCACAAATGTGATACTTGGCTACGCCAACAGAGGCATGGGTCCAGATCAAGGGAAGGCATACTCCTACTCTATTCTGTTTGGTTCATGCTTCATCTGGAATACTGTTTCTGGTTCTCACCATTCTAATTTAAGAAGGATATTGACAAGCTAGGATGTATCCAGTGGAGGGCAAACAAAATGTATGGCAAAGCAGAGCAGGAGAATGCTAAGGAGAGAACAATCATAAGTCAGAAAGCACCATGAAAAAGCAAAAGCAAAGCAAAATGTTCTGCTTATATACTGCCCCGTAGCACTTCAAGTAGTCTCTGGGTGGTTTACAGTTTAATTATGCAGACTACACATTGCCCACCATCAAGCTGGGTACTCAATTTACCGACCTTGGAAGGATGGAAGGCTGAGTCAACCATGAGCCACCTACCTGGGATTGAACTCAGGTTGTGAGCACTGTTTTAGCTGCAGTACAGGCATTTAACCACTGAGCCACAAGGCTGAGTTGCAAATAAGTCATATTTTGGAGCAAAAGAAGGAGAAGTCATTCTTCACCAGTGGAACTGCAAAACTGGCTTTAGATTCTTGAAGAGGAGTCTGGAAGACAGCATGCATACCAGAAAGGCATACAGCAGACACTGTGGGATAACATGTGAGATGCTGAATCTCAGCCCAGCAAAGTCACTGAATATACACTCTACAAAAAGAAGAGAAGAGTAGTTGTAGTAGGAAACTCCCTAGTGTGCGACTGAAACTGAAAAATGCCTGGAAGATCCATGGATCCACCAGGCATGCTATTTCTCTAGAGATTAGGGATATGACAGGATTGCCATTGCTCATAAAATCTATAGATATTGATGTATCGTTCTAGGTAGATATAGATATAGATATAGATACACATTCAGCATATGCCTTCCTTCTCCCCAATCACATGAGAAATGTGACACTGCCAAAAGGAACTGTGATGAACTCACCTCAGACTAGTGCTACAGTATTTTCCATGTATAAAGTTACAGTTTTGTCCAAAATTGTTAGACTAAAAAATCAGGATCATCTCATACATGGGAGTAAGCCGAGGAGAGAACTGTGCAGCTGTGAAACTGTAATTTTGGGTTGGAAATGTGGGAGTTGTCTTACATACAGAGATGTCTTAGAGATCTAAAAATGTGGTAGTTCCCTTCTATTTGGTACTGGCTCAGTCTCATCCTGGGCATTGACTTTCCCTTTAGGGGGAGTTTAAAAAGCATGTTAATTAACTGTAATAAGTTCAGAGGAGAGCATGTTAATTAACTGTAATAAGTTCAGAGGAGAGCAACAAGCATGATCAAGGTACTGGAAGCCAAGCCCTAAAGGGAAAGTCAGAAAACACCAGGCATGTTTGGCCTTGAGAAAGGAAGACTGAGGGAAGCTATGGTAACACTTTTCAAATACTAGAAAAATAGTTATACAAAAAGGGTAAGAGCAACCCAGAGTGCAGGACAGGCTGAGGTTACAGGATGCCAGATTTTACCTCATTATCAAGAAAAACTTTGTAACTGTTATAGCAGTGCAACAATGGAACCAATTAATTCAGGAGGTGGTGACTGCTCACCTATGCTGGAGGCATTCAAGAGAAAGTTGGACAGTCATATATACAGTATTTTGATTTGGATTCTGCATTGAGTAGGAGTTGAACAAGATGATCCTTCCAAGTCCATTATTCTATAATGAAGGTCTGGAAACCAGGTTCTGTGAGGAATTCTTGAGTAAACTAGACTTATTAAGCCTAGAAAAGAGAGGACTGAAAGGCAATATGATAGCTGTGATCAAATATTTGAAGGGCTGTCACATGAAAAATGGAGCAAGCACATTTCCCGCAGTTTCAAAAGTCAGGATCCAAAGTAATGGATTTAAATTACAAGAAATTTTACTTAAACATTAGAAAGAGCTTCTTTAAAAGAGATTTTAAATTTTAAAAATACACCAAGCAAGAACAGAAGCAGTTATTCCATTTCTTCAAGCTATCTTACAAATTAACAGCAAGTGTTGATGCTACCTAATTAAGTTAACAGATCTCTCCATAAACCAACATGGGGGCTTGGGGGATCCCTGAGGGAATATGAATGACTGTTTCATTACGGAATAAAAGGGAGGCAAGTTTTACTAAATATGTCTGTCTTGGGATTCTGATACATAGGTGTTGAGTGTGGAGCAAGTTTTTCCATCAGTGATTTCCATGCTTTGGATTCCCAGGTTTTTACTGAGATCTCTACAAGAACAATTTTTGTCTCAGTTCATTACTATATATAGAAAGGTGGTAAATCCTTATACCAAGGTGATGGAGAGTAAAATCAAGCAGAGCAGAGTTGTGGCCTACCAGGCAACGGAGGATTCAAAAAACCCATTCTCAAGTAAAAGAAGATGGTTTCATATTTTGAATATGTATTAAATTCTCAGTATGCTTTTCTTTAGAAATGAAGCTCTGAGTCCACACTCAAACGCAACAAACTACAACTAGACATCTACATGCTGGTCCCTTTCAGAAAATAATCATTCACTCAGTTTACAATAAGTATTCACTAAAATGTTTCTTTCCTTCTAGAATTTTCTCATTTTATGTTCTTGCCATATATGTAGTCTTCTGTAATTCTAGCACACTGTATTTTCGGAGTTGTTGTTCATTGTTCATTGCTACACATTGTTGTTCATTGTTACACAATGTTACATTGTTACACTCTATGCTACTTTGGAAATCTGTGTTGACAAGCAAAAATTCTAGGAACAGGTCAGAAAACAAATAGGGCATTAAAAAGTCAGTCAGCAAGCTGAACTATTTATCAACAATATCAACATCAAAACAGGTCCAACAATGTGCCTGCATTATCTGTATCATCCACCTATGGAGGAGGAAGTCCAAATGTCTTACTTGGCAAGCTCTTGTTTTATACAATAATTGATAGACTGAACTACAGATTTTTGTTAAAATGTTAATTTAAAAAGTTGCTGAGCAATCAAGAGCAAACTCCTTTTTTCAAAGCAGGTATAGAAGTCCAATAATGGGAAGGGACATAATTTGCCAGGAGAGAGTTCTTAAAAGTTCACTTGGCAAGATGGATGCCAGGCTTCTTGGAAGGCACAGGGCAGCATGGTCCAATGAGGCTGGACTTTATAGGCCAGTTCAAACAAAGAGTGGCATGGTATGGACATCTCCCTCTTGTTTACAACCATTATCTCTCTATTGACTCTTCAAAGCACAGAGCTCCTGGTTAGCCAGAGGTGGGGTAGAAGCAGGAGATTAATGCAAAAAAACATGCTCTCCACTAGGGGGTGGGGAAGAAAGTTTTTTGGGGGAGAATTTAAAAAATGTCCCACTAGGTAGATCCAATTAAGACCCGATTGAATGGGATATGATATCACAGTACCTAGTGTTAATGTCCTGCTGCTGTTGATGTTTCTTTAGCCTCCTGCTTCTACCCCACCTCTGGCCAATCAGAAGCTATAAGCTTTGAAAAGTCGATAGAAAGATTTTTATTTTTCATCTGGTAGACTATGAAGGTATCACCCATAGTCTAGTTTTGATTTTGTTTTAAATGGCTGCACAGCTCCAAAACTCTTTTTCACTGTAATGGAATAGGATACTATACTACGAAAGAGCCGCCTCCACCATGTACTGCTCAGATATGTTTCTCAGATATGGCTAAGAGGAAGGAAAGACTGAACTAGCCAGAGATCAGAAGGGGAATTTGATGGCTCAGTTCCTAGCATCCTCTAAGGGCCTTTTCACACGACCCCTAAGGTCCGCCGCAAATGACTGCAAGGTCCGGACCTTAAAAATGTTTTCCCACCAGCTCCGGACTTTGCAGACATTTAAGTGCGATCCCGCCCACAAAGCGCGACCAAACAGCAGTTTTCTTGTACCTGCTGGAGGAGGGTGAATTTCAGCCGAGGTCCGGATTTAATCTGGCACCTCGGGCCCCGATCCTGCTGCTGCTGCTGCTGCTGCGGCTGAGGCTGGGGCGCGCGCCTCTTCTTCTTCTTCCTCCTCCCCCCCCCCCGCTCCTTTGATGTCCCAACCGTCTTCTTCCCTCCTTCCCTCCCTCGCCCTCGCTCTCCTTCAGCTGCTGCAGCTGCTGCACAGCTTCGCTGGTTTCCCGGGACATCAAAGGAGCCGCGTCCTCGTCCTCCACGCGCCGGCGGCTGGCTCCGACGCGTCTCGGCTGCCTCAGAGCGTCCGTCGCCGGGGCCCGATCCACGATCGCGGAGGAGCCCGCCGTGGCAGGGCGCCCGGGCACGACGGCCGCGCCGCCCCCGGGGAAAGCGCCGCCTGCCGCTCTCACCCGCTCCCGGGCTTGGCGGGCGGGCGGGCGGACAGGCAGGCGGGCGGAGGAGCAGCAGCGGCGCCCCAGCCCCAGCCGCATCAGCAGCAGCAGCAGCAGGAGGTGGGAACAAAGGAAGAGCGACAAGCCCCTAAGATCGCTGGTCCGAATTTAAATGGCCAGCGGATCTTAGGGGTCATGTAAAAGCAGCCTAAGAGACATAAGAGAGGTCATCCTGCCTTGCTGAAATCAGAGGATGAAAGTAGCTAAGCTGATGTGTTGGCTGTTTGCCCAAAGGTGCAGCACTGGCACTGGCTTTTAGAGCAGAAACACAAATAGTATTACAAAGTCAAACAGATGCCTGATACTAAATGCAAAGACCAGGACACCAGGGAGAGGCACAGAGATATATATAATTCTCTTGTCACTGTTGGTTTGAGTCCTTTACCAATATGTAATATAATATGGTTTATTATGATGTTTATGGTTGTGATAGGCTTTGTTTATTTAAATTGTTATGTAATTATATAATTGTATTCTTATATGTTCTAAACTGCCCAGAGTAGCCCTTGGGCTAGATGGCTGTGGTACAAAAATCAAATTGAATCAAATAAATAAATAAAAAAGAAAGATACATCTCAGGGCATGTCAGTTCATATATGTGTTTTGATAGCCTTCTGGACAGCATTTGTCCTTGTTTATAATTTCATAGAATCATAGAAATATAGAGTTGGAAGAGACCTCAAGGGCCATCCAGGCCAACCCCCTGCCATGCAGGAACCTCCATCAAAGTACCCCTGCTTAAAAACCTCCAAGGAAGGAGACTCCACCACCCTCTGTGGCAGCATATTCCACTGCCAAACAGCTCTAACCATCAGGAAGTTCTTCCTAATGTTCAAATGAAATCTGTCCTAGTCTCCAAAGCAATGTAAAAAAAGCCAGCCCCCTCTTTGATAGGACATCCTTTCAAATATTTAAACATAGCTATCATATCCTCTCTCAACCTTCTTTTTGTAAGACTAAACATTCCCAGATCCCTAAGCTGCTCCTCATAAGACATTTGTTCCAGACCCTTAACCATCTTGGTCACTATCCTCTGAACCTGCTCAATGTTGTCAACATTCTTTTTAAATTGAGGAGTGCAGAACTGGACACATTACTCCAGGTGGGGTCTGACCAGAGCATAATAGAGTTGTACTATCACCTCCCTTGCTCTAGAAGCTATGCTTCTGTTGATGCAACCAAGAATGCCATTGGCTTTCTTGGCTGCTGCGTCACACTGGTGACTCATGTTCAATCTGTGGTCCACCCAGACTCTCTGATCCCTTTCACCGCCTGGTGTATCCCATCCTATATCTATGCAATTCATTTTTTCCGCCTAGATGCAGGAACCTACGTTTCTCTCTGTTAAAGCTCATTCTACAATATTTGCTTTGGCCCAGCACTCTAATCTGTCAAGGTCATTTTGGATTTTCATCCTATCCTCTAGGGAATTAGCCACCCCTCCCAATTTGGTATCATCTGCAAATTTAATCAGTTTACTCTCTATTCTTTCATCCATGTCATTAATAAATATGTTGAATATCAGTGAACCCAGAACAGTACCCTGGGGCACCCCACTGGTCACCCCTCTCCATGCTGAGAAAGCCATTTATAATCACCCTTTGCATATGATCAGTCAACCAATTACCAATCCACCTAACAGTAGCATTATCTATCCCACATTCTACTAACTTCTTGCAAGTATGTCATGGGGAACCTTATTGAAGGCCTTACTGAAATCAAGATGAACAACATCCACAGCATTCCCCTCGTTCACCAGGCCTGTAACTCTGTCAAAGAAAGAGATCAAATTAGTCTGGCATGACTTGTTTTTGAGAAACCCATGTTGACAAGCAATGCTGTCTAGTAATGACAGCATTGCTTGTTAAATAATTATAGACTGTCTGCTTAATAATCTGCTCTAGAATCTTTTCAGGAATAGATGTCAAGCTGACTGAGCAGTAAATATCTGGGTCCTATTTTTTCTGCATTTTGAAGATGGGGACAACATTTGCCCTCCTCCAATCTATGGGGACTTCCCCTGTTTTCCAGGACCTCAAAGATTATTGCCAATGGTTCAGAAATTACTTCTGCCAGTTATTATAATATCATTCGGTGTAATTCATCTGGGCCCAGAGACTTAAATTCATTTGGGGCTTCCAGATATTCCTGTACTACCTTCCTACATATTCTGTGTTGCAATTTCCACCCTACTCTTTCACTCAACTGAACCTTTTTTTCCTTTTTGCAGAAAACAGAGGCAAGGAAGGTGTTGAGTAATTCAATTTCATTTGATATGATGACAATGCCCCAACCTTCCCTAAAAATCCTACATTTCATTGACTTCAAGGGGGGAAACCAGAAGTCTGTGTTCATTGCAGCTACCTTTTATCCTAATGAAGGGTTAATTCAAGAATGAAACCAAATGATCACACACAATTATATTAAAATTCATCTGAGTATCAAAGCATAAATCTTTTTAGTTTTGTAAAAATGCCAGGTAACATCAGCTTGCCTATTTCTATAAGTTTATTTATTTCAATTGCATCTATATTTCATATGTAAAAAAACAAGTAAAATGTATTGAAGACAGTCTTACAGTTGTGAAAAAAAACTGTAGGCACAAAAACGTAAACAATATTGGTATGATTCCAAGGCAGTCCTTTCAACATCACAGTAATCCAAGTTTATGCATCAACTACCAATGCTGAAGAGGCTGAGATCGACCAATTCTATGAAGACCTACAACATCATCTAGAACTGACACCAAAGAAAGATGTTCTTCTCATCATAGGGGATCGGAATGCTAAAGTTGGGAGTCAAGTGATAAAAGAAATAACTGGCAAGTTTGGCCTTGGAGTTCCAGATGAAGCAGGGCAAAGGCTAATTGGGTTTTGTCAAGAGAACAAGCTGGTCATTGCAAACACTGTTTTCCAACAACACAAAAGTTAACTCTACACATGGACATCACCAGATGTTTAATACCAGAATCAGATTGATTATGTTCTCTGCAGGAAAAGATGGAGGAGCTCTATACAGTCAGCAAAAATGAGACCCGGTGCTGACTGTGGCTCAGATCATCAGCTTCTTATAGCAAAATTCAAACATAAGAAAGTAGGGAAGACCACTGGGCCAGTGAGGTACAATCTAAGTCCAATCCCTTATGAATACATAGTAGAGGTGAGGAATAGATCTAAGGAACTAGATTTGGTGGACAGAATGCCTGAAGAACTATGGATGGAGGCTGTTAACATTGTACAGGAGACAGAAACAAAAACCATCCCAAAGAAAAGAAAATGCAAGAAAGCAAAGTGGTTGTCCAATGAGGCCCTACAAATAGCGGAGGAGAGAAGGGATGCAAAATGCAAGGGAGAAAGGGAAAGATACAAAAAATTGAATGCAGACTTCCAAAGAATAGCGAGGAGAGATAGGATGGCCTTCTTGAATGAACAGTGCAAAGAAATAGAGAAAAACAATACAAAAGGAAAAACCAGAGATCTATTCAAGAAAATTAGAGATATTAAAGGGGCATTTCATGCAAAGAGGGATATGGTAAAGGACAAAAATGGTAGGGACCAAACAGAAGCAGAAGACATCAAGAAGAGATGGCAAGAATACACAGAGGAATTATACAAGAAAGATTCTGGATGTCCCTGATAACCAAGATAGCGTAATAGCTGACCTCAAGCCAGACATCCCAGAAAGTGAAGTCAAGTGGGCCTTAGAAAACATTGCAAACAACAAGGCCAGTGGAGGTGATGGCATTCCAGTTGAACTATTTAAAATATTAAAAAAGGATGCTGTAAAGGTGCTACATGCAATATGCGAGCAAATTTGGAAAACTCAGCAGTGGCCAGAGGACTGAAAAAGATCAGTCTACATCCCAATCCCAAAGAAGGGCAGTGCCAAAGAATACTCAAACTATCGCATGCTAGCAGTATTATGCTCAAAATTATACAAGGGAGGCTTCAGCAGTATGTGGACAGAGAACTCTCAGAAGTGCAAGCTGGATTTCAAAGGGACAGAGGAACTAGAGATCAAATTGCCAACATGCTCTGGATTCTGGAGAAAGCTAGAGAGTTCCAGAAAAACATCTACTTCTGCTTCACTGATTATGCCAAAGCCTTTGACTGTGTGGACCACACGTTCTTAAAGGAATGGGAGTGCCTGACCACCTTATCTGTCTCCTAAGAAATCTATATGTGGGACAAGCAGCAACCATCAGAACTGGATATGAAACAACTGACTGGGACAACTCCTGGGAAAGGAGTACGACAAGGCTGTATACTGTCACCTTGCCTATTTAACTTATATGCAGAGTACATCATGCAAAAGGCAGGACTGGATGAATCACAAGCTGAAATTAAGATTGCCGGAAGAAATATCAACAACCTCAGATATGCAGATGATACTACTCTGATAGCAGAAAGTGAGGAGGAATTAAAGAACCTCTTAATGAGGGTGAAAGAGGAGAGTGAAAAAATGGGCTGAAGCTGAACACCAAAAAAACTAAGATCATGTCCAACAGTCCCATCACCTCCTGGCAAATAGAAGGAGAAGAAATGGAGGCAATGACAGAGTTTATTTTCTTGGGCTCCTTGATCACTACAGCTGGTGAATGCAGTAACAAAATTAAAAGACGCCTGCTTCTTAGGAGGAAAGCAATGGCAAACCTAGATAGCATCCTAAATAGAGATGGGCACGACTTAGCGGTATTCCCGTTTCCGTTTCCGTTACTCGTTTCCGTTACTCTACGGAAACGGTAACGGGAATCACTGCCCCAGACTTCGAGCTCGAACCGACGAACGAACAATTTGGTCTGATTTGTCGTGCTCGTTACTTGCATCGCGCAATGCCAAGCGGCACAGAAAAAAAGTTTTTAAAAGTTTAAAAAAAAATGATTCCCGGCCCTAAAAGTAGGCGAAAACTGTCTGAGGGCACCTACCAGGCCAGAAGGGTGTTTTATGGGGGGGGGTTCCCCGCCCCCCTCTCCTTGGCTATTGCTACTGCTGCGCTGCTGGTACCAGGCTGGGAGGGCGCATCCATTTGCCATGCAGTGCGGGGGATCCAAAATGGCGACCGCAATATTTTTTTTGAAATCGTTGCCCAAAACCCCACCAAAGCACCACAGAAACATGCGAAAATTAGCTATTTTAAATGCTTGAATTTTTACAATAGCAGCAGTGGGTTTTTCTTGCAAAAAAAGTCTCCGTTGATTTTATTTTATTTTATTTTATTTTATTACACCTGCGCATTCGCAATGATGGGCTCGCCCATGGGAGTGGACCATGCAAAGTTTTGGAGCCATTCCACCAATCGCATGGCCAGGTTTTGCTGACTGTACCAGGCTGGGAGGGCGCATCCATTTGCCATGCGGTGGGGGGGATCCAAAATGGCGACCGCAATATTTTTTTTGAAATTGTTGCCCAAAACCCCACCAAAGCACCACAGAAAGATGCGAAAATTGGCTATTTTAAATGCTTGAATTTTTACAGTAGCAGCAGTGGGTTTTTCTTGCAAAAAAAAGTCTCCGTTGATTTTATTTTATTTTATTTTATTACACCTGCACATTTGCAATGATGGGCTCGCCCATGGGAGTAGACCATGCAAATTTTCCACCAATCGCATGGCCACTTGGCCAGGTTGACCACAGAGACTTCTGGGATGTGCCAATCGGGCATAAACAGCCCACTAATCGTAGCCCAAACCCGAACCCTAAGCCTAACCCATACGCCAGTACACAGTCCTTCTAAGTGGGTCAGAGAGGCACCCAGATGCACCCCAGTACTCACCGTAACCTCACCCGTAACTAGCCTAACCCTAGCCATTGCGCTAACCCATCTTAACCCTAAGCCAGATCTACTTGCATTGCACTACATGCAAGTACGTGAGACACAGCGGGTGCAAAGAGTCTGCCAGTCCGTCACTTGTGGCTCTGGCTGACTCCTGCAGCTCCCTCCAGGAGCCCGCTACCCCCTCCCCAAACCAGTACTAACGACAACGAAAAAACGAAAAAACGAACCGACTAATTTTTGCAAATTTTCGCGAAAAACTGAAACGAGCCGAAATGGAACCGGCCCGACTAACGACAACTCGAAAAAATTTTTTTTCAAGTCGTGCCCATCTCTAATCCTAAAAAGCAGAGACATCACTTTACCGACAAAGGTCAGGATAGTCAAATATATGGTTTTTCCAGTAGTGAGGTATGGAAGTGAGAGCTGGACCATAAAAGAGGCTGATCGCTGCAGAATTGACACACTTTTGAGCTGTGGTGCTGGAGGAGAGTCTCAAGAGTCCCCTGGACTGCAAGGAGATCAAACCTATCCATCGTGAAAGAAATCAACCCCGAATGTTCACTGGAAGGACAGATTTTGAAACTGAGGCTCCAGTACTTTGGCCACCTCATGAGGTGAGAGGACTCCTTGGAAAAGTCTCTGATGTTGGGAAAGATTGAAGACAAAAGGAAAACGGGATGTCAGAGAATGAGATGGTTGGACGGTGTCATCAATGCAACCAACATGGATTTGACCAAACTTCAGGGGGCAGTGGAAGACAGAAAGGCCTGGCGAGCTCTGGTCCATGGGAGTCATGAAGAGTCGGACATGACTGAACAACTGAACAACAGCACTAACATTCCTAAATGGCATTCTTAAATCCTATATATCACAGATTTACATTTTTCCAAACGATGGCACTATAAGGTTATAAAATACCCCTTTCTATTCATTCAAAACTTGCATACACTAAAGAGGCAGATTTGAATGAAATTCCATTGCAGTGTTTATATACAGTATGCCCTTGTTCCTAGACTCTGCTGGAGCACAGACTTATTTTCTCACAGCATCTTTTTTTAATCAGCTGGTCAAGTTGCAGTTTTAAATGAACATTCATTTTCAGGACATCATTTCTGCACCTCCTTTAATCATTTTAAACATCTTATATGCCAAAATATCTAAACATATAAAACGTAAAATTTCAGATGTTAACTGTATTCCTTGGTCATTCTTCTCCAATTATTCATGTTTATTTGTTAAGGGTTATTTATTTATTTATTTATTTATTTATTTATTTATTTATTTATTGCATTTCTATACTGCCTATCATTCTGAGTGGTTCACAATAAAATATCGATCAACATTAACAATTACAAAACAGAATAAATAATAACAGAGTTAAAAAGGTATATACATTAAGTTGCATCACAAATACAATTTAAAACTGTTATAACTATGAAAATGGTTTGGGTGGGAAAGATGGAATTACCATGAGTAAACACTCTTTTTACCATATTTATGGTACTTATAATTCACTTATACATTCCCCTTTTCAAAATGGGCATGTTTCTACTATTTATACATGTTTGAAGGAGAAGTAGTACCATTCTAGTTTATTTTTAAACATCTAAACACACTCTCCCCCCAACAATGTTTGCAGAGTTAGTTTCCTGGTTATATCTGATGAAAGAAAAAAAATATAAGCATATTACTTCATTTTCCTTATGCATGGAAATTCTGATGTTCAAGGAAATGGATTATTAGTTCCCTTGCTATTTCTTATGCTGACAGCATTTGTTAGATGCACAATGAAATGTGCTGGGGGGGCTATTAAAGGAAGCTCTCTGTGAGAAAAACCTTTTATGCAGTGACCTCCACTAGTATCTGTTTAAAAACTCAAATTGGAGCCACAGACATGGTTTCTTTTCTAGGTCAACAACCTTTTTGATTAAGGTTTAAATGGATCTTCTAATCTCTTTCACATCACAGACTCCCCCCCCCAATTCTTTGCTTTTCAAAATTGCTATCCAACCTTCAATCTTTTTTAGACTGCTCCTTTATACTGCCATTTTCTGATTGCCAAACTATGGCAGCTGGGTCCATTTCTTTTATCTCATTGTTAGCCTATAATTGTAACTAACTAGATGTTCCAGATAAAGCAAAATATTATGGAGTGGGGGAAAGCATGAGACTACAGAATGCATCAGGTATGGAATGCTTATGTTTATTAGTTGCCTGTTGTCCTGGAATGTTCAACAATTCCTGTTCTCAAATCTTAATAAATATTGGTAGTTTAAAGAAGGATGAGATCAAATGGGGGGGGGGAGGAGCTAGGGTGGAATCTGTATGAGTCATAAGCTACATGCGTGCTAATAGTCTCACTTAAAAATTGGCTATAGTGAAGTAACAAAAAGTATGTAGAGCCTTTTCCTTGGGAGGCCAATCATATACAGCTAGAGATAGTGCTGTACGGGCACTGTTTCTTCAGTGTTCTCTGAAGAACGCTGGCAGGAAGACATATCAATTAATTCTTCTCATTTGTTCCTATTGACAGAGGAAAGGTGCACCTCAAAATCAACAGACTCCATGGGTTCTGTACGAATTACCACAAAATGACAACAAAATAAAAGGAGTGTGCATTTACCTCAAGTTACATCTTACAATACCAAACAGCTTAAATCTGAATTCCAACTGAGGAGCATCAGGTAAGCAACTGAGTATGACCTCTCATGAAAGCAGGCAACACCTTCTGACACATATATTATTTATTTGTTTATTTGTTTGTTGTATTTAAAGACCACCCATCTTGTTGACTTCTGGATCTCCCATGTAACTGAGGATATGTGGTTATGGTCAAGCTGGTTGCATGGATTCTATGATGACACAAGAAGTGCTCCTGCTTTAGAGCTTTACCAAGTGTGCCAAGAAATAATACTAGTGCCCTGCTGGCCTGGACCAGCTAGCTTTGCTACACTCTTCTCCTAGGGCTTACCTTTCTTCCTTGTATTCTGATCTCCAGTTACTTCTTCAGCACAAACCTCCATAGGAGGTCTTTTTCCTATGCATTATTCTAAAACACAAAGAAACTAGACTAACCTAGCAGTATTAACACTGTGTAGTAAGAGCCACCCAACCATTTGAGCTAAAGTTTTTCCAGCACCAGTTGGAGATGGCAGTCTTAGAACTTGGGCTGCTATGTGTAAAGCCTACCGTTTACCAATGGCCCAGTCAAGCTTTTGTATCTCCTGTTACTTGTCCATTTCCTCTTTCATTCCTTTCTTTTTTTCTCCTTCATGTTCTTGGCTAAGCCCTCTTTCTGCCTCATCCTCACTCATCTTTTGTCACTGCACTGAAAGTGAGTTCTGTCTCTGGTGTCAGGTTCCTGAAGAGTATGTATGTATGTATGTATGTATGTATGTATGTATGTATGTATGTATGTATTTATTTATTTATTTATTTATTTATTTATTTATTTATTTATACAACTTATATGCCACCTACTACCCAAAGGTTGTTGTCGGGCCTAGGAGCTGCCATCAGTCCATTGCACTACCTTTACAACAGGAGAACAGGATGTTGCACCAGAGAAGAGCTCCCACAGCAGATTTTGCAGCTTATTCTCAGAAATATATTTCAGTTTGCTGATCTCTGGCACAGGCATAGCAAGGATTTGGAGTGCCTGGGGACAAAGTTCGTTTCTGCACTCTTCCTGCCAGCGCCCCCCCACCGCATTGCACCCACCCAGCAACAGGGGTGCCTACTTCAATCCTTGGGAGATGCCCATGTCATGTAATAACAGAGGACCTCTGCTAAATCTGATCAAATCTATTCAAGCAGTCTGTTGGCCAACAAGATGTTAATGGGAAGCCCACAAGCAATCCTGGCCCCATTCATTTCTAATCTTTCTGGATCTCCAGGGGGTATCACTCAGAACCTACTTGTAGACAAATCTACCAAACTGACAGTCTCAATGGCTGAATACCTGGCCAGAGTGCTATATACCTTTAATGGGACCTTCGGGTCTAACGGTGGCCACCAGTCTGTTCCCCTTCATCTCTTTCTTTATCTTTTAGCCTCCTATCCCACAATTCGACACCTTTGTTCCCAATTTATTTCAGGGGTGCCCAAACTTTTTGTAAGGAGGGCCAGATTTGGTGGCTGAGAATGTGTCAGGGGCCGGTTGCTCCCTGACCCTGCCACACCACTGCAAGCCCCACCCACTGACCCATAAGTCCCACCCACTAACCCTGTGCAACCCCACCCGCAGGAAGGAAGGCGGGGACCAAGGGAGGGAGGGAGGGAGGTGGAAACCAAGAGAGGAAGGAAGGAAGGTGGGGAACAAGGAAGGGAGAGAGGGAGGGAGGTGGGGACCAAGGGAGGGAGGGAGGAAGGAAGGAAGATGGGGACCAAGGGAGGGTGGAAAGAAGGAAGGTGGGGACCAAAGGAAGCACAGGGAGCCATGGCCACCGGTCACCCCTTGGAAAAGGCGATCTGTGCGACCTTGCACCCCCCCCAAGCTCCCCAGCAGTGGCGACGGCTCGCCCACCAGCCCACCCCAAAGCTCCTTGGTGGTGGCAGAGGACCGCTGGCCTGCCCACCCCCACACATTCCCCTGCGGTGCCAGTGGCGGCAGACCGCCTGTCCACTTCCCAGAGGTGCTGGTGTCGCGGCCCGCCTGATGAGTGCCCCGCACGTGCACCCAATCTCACAATGTTCCCGACTATGCCGGTGGTGGCGGCCCGCCCGTGCACTGCCCTGCATGTGCACGCCTAGCTCCACAAGGTTCCCAGTGATGCCGGTGCCAGCGGCCCACCCGCGCGCCACCTGCGAGTATGCGCCCAGCCCCACAAGCTTCCTGGCAGTGCTGGTGGTGGCGGCCTGCCCCTTGCCCACCCACCCAGCCCCACAAGCTTCTGCTCACCAGCTGGCCGGCCCACCCATCCCCTCGAGCTTCCTGGAGGTGTCAGTGTTGGCGGAAGATTATTTTTTAAAAACTGGGGCAAAGGAGGGAGAGGGACGGGCAGGCCAACCAGCTGCGGGCCACTCAGAATGGCCTGGCGGGCCAGATTTGGCCCCCAGGCCGGACTTTGGGCAGGCCTGATTTATTTTATGCCATTAAAGGTTTTTTGACTTGACTTGAATGTATTAATATCCACCTGCTAGTGTTTCCTCACTATCTGGTGTTCATTTCTGGAAAGCGGCCAGCCAGCCCAGCCGGAGAGGGCAAGCAGGCCCTGTGGATGCCACTGTATATCCCATTACATATTATATTGCACACCACATTCTGCTGCTATATGTCTGAATAAGTGGGGGTGTCCACGAAACATTACATTAAAATATGAAAGTTAGTCTTTAAGTTGCCACATTTTTTGTCTTTTGTTTTGTTTTGTTTTGTTTTTCTTTGATTTTTGCCTGGAACTTTTCCAATAGAATCTGAATGTACCAGTGCTTGAATACATGAATATCACTGCCAATAATGCAAGTAATAAGTAAAATGTCTGTTTCCAATGCCAGAAGAGATAACTATTTATTTTGTGATATCGGTGTTTTGGTAAAGTGGAAATACCTCCATACTTTTGTTTCTCATCCAGTTTTACAAAAGTAATTTGAAACAGAAATTGTAAGAGCTAGGATCAACTGAGAAACCAATTTCCTTATTCATTTTATAACATTGGAAATCCTGAAACACTTGTGCTAGAAATGGAAATCTATTTCTATATTATTGATGCCAATGTATCAGCATAAAAAACCGCGGGGACACCTGGACCATTTTGAAACAGGCTTCATGCAAACCAAAACCATAATTTGCATAAGATTTGTCTTGTGTAATAAATATACCCTCTCCTCATTTTTATCCACTGCATACAAAATAAAAAACATTGTTTTTCAAGCAACCAGCCAGCAACAAAATTAAAACTATGCATGGCTGCTTAAAAAAAAACATTTTTTTAAAGTCAGAAAAAAAAGGTTGATTAAACGGAGTCTTGAACCTGACTAAACAACTATTCTGACTATTATCTTTCCTGGCCACCCTTTTTAGAAAACGTTTTGTTTTTAAAGTAATTAGCTTTCAGAATTAACTCAGAATGTTGGAGGATAGGAAGGTGAGGTTTGTTTACAAAATCTGTTTTTTTTAAAAAAAGACAGAGATAAAAATTTGAGAAGTATCAAAGTTCTAATCAGATGTTCCAGTTCAACACTACCGAGGCCTTAGGGGGAAAAACAGAAAAGAAACTAATACAACTGGTTGAAGTGAGACTGAGCGGCAAGAGTAAAGACTTGCCTGCAACTTACCATAGCTGTGGCAAGGAAGGGCAGCACAATCTCTCCTGCCAGCAGGTCTTCAGACAACTGGCTGAAGCTAGACCGAGCAGCAGGTGAGAAGCCGCTGGCCCCTTCTTGCCACTGCCACTGTCACCCAGCTGTGGCAAGGGGGGGGCAGAGGCTGTCCCAACACAGTGAGGGGATGAGTAGGCAAGGGGTGACTTCACTGCTCGCTCGCTCGTCCCCTCGCTGTGCTAGGGCAGCAAGAATCTGGGACCAGGCTTTTGAATTTCTCCCTCCTTGAGCCACACTAGGAGGGGGCTGTGGCCACGGGAAATTTGAAAGTGAAGAGTTTGATTGCAAAAAGGCATTCTATCTCTTTGCTGACAGTGCCTCTTTGCGATCGAAGTCCCCCTCTCTGAGACTGCCCAGCACCACAGGACCACCCTGTGGAAGGTGGACTTGGGTGATGGGTAATCACTGTTGGCGATCTCTACCTTCAGCATTCCCAGAAAGCAGGCAGGTGGTGGGGATCTAAAGACATCACCCAACTCCTTTTGGAAGCACACCAATAGCCAGCTGATTTTAACAGTTTTGCAGCCTTGGCTCCAGGCTGTTTGAGGAGGTTTCCCACCAACCCAGCCAACGGGGGAATGTATTTCCCTACTTTGCTGAGTCAGAGCAGGCTTCCCATAAGAATGCACTGAAAACAGATTAATCTCCCACTGTCCCCCCCCTTTTCTCCCCTCCCTTTTGGGACCTCTGAAATGGATTAATCTAGTGTTTCCCAACCTTTTCATTGGCCATGCACTACCTAAGCATCTCTAAGATCCTGATCTCACCCCCACACCCTGGCATATAGCAGGACAGCTATAATAGGGAGTAGATGATTCACTTTGGGCCACCTACTCATTGCTGAGTACTCCCGGTATCCCAATGTATGCAATGAGCTCTGATGTATGAACACTGTTTACCCTTATATTACGGCTTATGTATTTTATGCGTCTCTTTTAACAATTAATGGGCTTATAGCTGTAATAAACTTGTGAAATGAAATGAAATGAAAATTTTTAATATTCAAAAAGTGAACTCCTACTCATGCAGAGAAAGCCTAAAAGGCCATTAACTTGGTTTAGACAAGGTTCCAAAGAACATGGCGTCCATGAAAGAGAAAAATAAAAGAATGAAAAACAGTAGAAGTACTGAGTAACTTAAATAAAATTGTACGAAATCATATGAAAAATAGCAAATCAAGTTTCATAACATATACATAATACAGAATTGAAATGCATAAATATAAAATAATTTTAATGAAAGATTTTATGTAATACTTTGATTATATTAATTACTATACATATTAAAAGAAAGGTAACTATCAAATTCAAAATACAATTTGAGCTCACCTAAAGAACACATTTATAGTACAATCCTATGCATGTCTACTCAGAAGCAAGTACAACTGTATTCAATGGAGCTTACTCCTGGGAAAATGTAGGAATGCAGCTCTAGCCAGAGACAACAATGTGTACAAAACAATTTAACTGCTACTCAGGCAATCTGCCAGTAGGCGGAGCTGAATCACACAGGCCTGGCAAGGCCTATGCATGCGTGGCACAGCCCCTGATTGCTCTGAGAAGAAAAGTCTTGTAAAACATGGCCTGGGAAAACACAGACTAAAAATAACTGTAAATCTAACAATTTCTTACTTAAACTTGGGTCCTGGCTCTGTAACCTCACACTAAAACAGTTTTTTCCTACCTGAACTCTATTGATATTCTGACTCATCAAGAACTTTCCACACTACCTCCTGCCACCATTTTCTCCCAGATGGAAAATCTAACTATAACTGCTAGGGCAAGTCAATTTGGTGGACCTCCCAATCAAATTGCTTTAGCAAAGGAGACTGAGATTGAGATTCCTCTGCTGGAAAGTATTCAAGAACACATGGGGTGGATGGCTCAACATTGCTTATAACCAACTACCTAGAGAAACTGGAGAATTTGATGAAAACGCTTGAACAATGCCTGGATAACTTCAAGCATGCTAGTACTATCTCGGTTCTCAGCTCAAAGATGAATCAACCAAGAGAAAGAAAAAACAGGACCCTACTGGAATTCAAGATGAGGCTCCGGGCCATAACTTCAAACCTAAAACACCTACAAGATCCACAAAAATAGTGACCCGAACTTTGATAGCGAAGGAAAAAACAGAAACACCAGACATTAACCTTGTAATGCAACTCAACATTGAGGATGATAAATTGGTGGAAGAAGCCATAGCCACTTTCAAAGACCACCCAAGGGAAGAACAAATGAAGATAATAATCAATTTAGATAAAGTGAGAATGGACCTAATCAAGAGATTAGAACAACCTTTGCCTTCCTCATCTTCTTTCCCTGTGGAAGTCAAAAATGCTCCGACCAATTCCGATCCACTTATAGATTTTATAGGTCTTCCTCCCCTGCCCACTCCATCTGTATCACTCCAATTGATCCCTGTCCCAAATAAGCTTCAGACTCAAGCCCTATCCCAGACTGTGTGGGTGAGGAACTGCTTCACTTTAGAAATTCTCTGGTGAAAGTTAAATTCTCAGACACATTTCCCTTGCATCCAATGAATCAACAACTAAATCTACCCAGGGTCTCCTGACCTGGAAAGTGACTCAACTACACTCCCCCAATTCTTGATTGCAAGCCCAAAATAACTGAATTTAAAACAATATCATGGAACATTGTAATGTGGAAACAAAAAATTAATGATAATACTTTTTCAAATTATCTCAAAGATTTCAACATTGTATTGTTCCAGGAAACCTGAGAACTAGATCAAACCCTCCGTTATACGAGGTACTACTGTATAAAATCAGCAATCAAGGTCAAAGCTAAAGGTTGTCCCATAGCCGGTTTAGCCACTTAGTTAATATCTGCCTAAATACAGAGCTCATATTTATCAATATTTTCCAAATTCATATTTTGCCAATTAAGCTGAATTTTTTTGTTAAAGTAATAATCCTAGTTAACATATACATCCCCCTGGACTTAGTAGCCTACAACAGCTTCAGTACTACAATGCTTTGAATTTATGGAGGACCTTGAGGCAAGATATTCCCCAGTTGAATTCGTTCTGGTGGGTGACTTTAATGCCAGAGTGGGGTATGACAATTGGATTTTTCTGAAGGCCTTACAACAGTGGTGGCACACCTTTGGCACTCCAGATGTTTTGGACCACAACTGCCACAGTCCTTTGTCATTGGCAATACAGGCTTGGAATTCTGGGAGTTGTGGTCCAAAACATCTGAAGTGCCAAAGGTTCACCACCACTACCTTAGAAGTTGAGAGTGATGCTCATCTTCCCTTCTGCTGCTTTTTCAGCAGATGCTCTAAAGATTATACATCTAATCCCGCAGGAGTAGTTCTAGTTATACTGAGCATTACATTTTTTTTGGTATGGCATAAATGGCTTAGTTGAATTCCCAGAATGCCTGCCTCGTAAGATGGATTTTTCGCAAGACATCCAGTAGGCAAACCGCTGTCTTGCGAAAAATGCCATACACCATCAAATCCACCATCACCACCATCACCACCACGGGGTTAATGAGGCACTGTAGGGAATCCAACTCCCAACCTCTAACTACGGAGCTATCACGCAGTTCATCAACAAATGACTCTCAGCCTAACATACCACACAGGACTGTTAATTTTATTTTGAAGATAAAGCACTCTGTTGTATTGTTTCACTAATTTCAGCAGTTAATTACATTAGTTGGACTGTTGTGTGAGCTTGTAAACAGAGCCAAGGTTGCATAAGGAAGTATCACTTGGATACATTCATGTGTACTGTATAAGCTTGGATGCCAGCCAATCACTTGTACAATGCAGCACTGTGTGAATGGCATAAATAATAATTCTGCCTTTATATTTAATTTTGAATGTGCTCACGTACCTCTTTGCAAAGTACATATTAATGCTTCTTTGCAAAAATAAACACAAAATATCCTTGTTCTCCACGTCATTCTTTTTGTTGATGCAACCAGCCATTCCATGCTCAAAACAAGTGTGCCCTCTGACTTTAGAATAGGAAAAATGAAAACGTTCTTGCTCGGCAGAGCTGCATGTGTGTTCCTCTGCGTACTATTAAGGGACATTATTCTCCACAGAGCTCCAACAGGTTACAAATAACTGAAGTCAATATGTTTTGGCTGCTGCTTATCTTAACATGGTGCAGGCAACGGCTTTCATGCTGCACATCTGTTCCTAAACACACATATTAAGAAGCAAATACTTTTCATGGACTGAAATGTACGTATAGTGCCCTTACTCCAACCCCCTCACTGTCCCTAAACAAATGTAGTATATCTTCCCCACCCACATGTAAACCAGTGTGTGAATTTAGACAGAGGTTGCTTTCCCCTGACCCACCTTGCTCTAATCCCGCATTTAAGCAGTTTTCCACAGACTGGTCCTACTACTGAAACTGAAACAAGGCTAGTGGCGTTAGGAAGGAATGTTCAGTAGAGCTGAGGGCAGAGATGTGGGGTGAATTAGCTGTTGGAGAATTACGTTTCGTGCTTCATCTTTAATATTGGGTATTTGTGGGGAGCATATTCTGATTCTGATTCTGCTACTGACTTTCCCCCACCTCCACAGCTCAGGCATCCATGTAACTGCCCCTTCCTTCCTAATTTTACCAAATATTCCTTCATTTTTTAAATTTTGTTTGCATTTCCTTTTGTAATACCATTTCTTCAAATTTCATAAGTTCCCTACATTTACCATTTCTTTTACTCAATCTTTCATACACGATTCAAACTGGATATGTGTACTGTATATGGATAAAGGAAAAGAATATTAATTTGTTTAGAGATAGCATTTAACTCTGGTGTACTTTAATATACGGTGCGAAGGTGAAATGTTGGCAACTGGTTTTCAAGGAAATAAATGAAATAAGTTACATTTAGAGGTATGTCCTAAAATTGCTTTTACCAATATTTCATTCATTTGAACAAAATTTCAAATTATTAAGAATAGTAAGATTAATGATAGCTAGGAACTAGAAAACCAAGTAGGACTTTCAGTTAAATGAGTGTTATAAAGAGGTTTGGGATGGAGGTATCAATGATATGTTAACATGTAATGTTAAAGGAAAGAAGGGGCTGATTAGTAAGAATATTTTTATAGATTTTGGGGGGTTGGTCTTGACTCATTTTGTATTAATAAAGGGGGAGAAACATGTATCCCTGCAGAAGTCCATGTAATGTTGGAAGTGGAAGGGGGCTCCATAAAGGGAGGTAACTGGTGGTGCTAGGGCTTATTTTGGGGGTAGGTCTTATTTTTGGGGAAACAGGGTATATATTAAGAGTGAGAAATGACACTCCAAGTATGTTGTGACTGATGGATATAAACTGATGGTAACTGGTGGTGATACAGGAAAAAGGGAAATTTAGGACTGATCTGGAGAGTTTTGTAGAAGTAAATGAGAATAATGCCAATGAAAATCATAAGCCTTCTTTTGGCTCTGTGCCATGCCATGGAATGCAAACTATTCACTCTCATGAGTGTGGGACTTCTACTGTTGTGAAATGTAAACCTTCTTCAGGAGCTATGCATAAAAATTAAAATAAATTAGTTTGTAAGCAACAAGCTCAGGACAGTTGTGTAACTGCCTTAACTAGTACTCATCATATTCATATCCTTGCAGACAGCATTGTAACCATGAATATGCATTCAGTTTGCCACAGCATGATCTATAAACATCTAATAGTGATAATCATCAATATGAATTAATAACAACATTGATGATATATACCAAGATTTTAGAAACAAAATTTCAATACCTGTGTGCTGGAACATGCTGAGCATTTTAAAATCAGAATAAAGATCATTCACATCTTTTTCCATCCTGACTCTGAGCCTTGGTCTCTCGTTTTTGACTGCTACTACCATATCACCGGATGTACCCATTCCTTTAGTTTCTGCAATTGTGAAATGTGCCAACTATATTGAGACTCTTTTTAATATAGCACAACAGTTAGAGGTGCAAAAGAGACAGACTATTTGCCTAGCTTTCCATTACCTGGCTTACATCCGATAATATGTAGCAATATAAACTTCACATGTCAGGCAAAAACTAAAGAAAAATGAAAAAAATAAAGAAGACAAAAACACTCACTTCTTCAGACTTGTCCAAGAAATCTCACTTTAAAATACAGCAGTTACTCTGTAAAGTGCCACAATGTTTGTCTTTTTTGTTTGTTTTTTGTTTTTGCTTGACATCATAGCACAGACCAACACAGCTACTTCTAAGCCATAAACTTTACAAACAAGCCTTTCTCTATTAGAAGATAAGAAAGGAAAATGATTTATTCAGAGTGAAATTATTATGGATATTTGCATTAGTTACTTTTAAAATTATGTAAAGTGGCATTTCTAGATGAATAAAGTAGCAATGCATGACATAGAAACATTATACAGTATGAATTTGCTACGTTTACTTAATGTAAAAACATGCATTTAACTACTTTCTTGAAAAAATACATGCCATTATGAAATGAAGGGCCCAGTCGGTTTTAACGATTTCTGTGTTGAAGCTTCCAGTCTATTAACAAGTGAATGGTATGTTAATATTTTTAATCAGTATATCCAAAGACTATATGAAAAAGGTATAAATCCAACAAGTGACCTGAGTGAATATTAATGAATTTGTCTATCTGCAGAAGACTTTCTTCTTATGGGGATTATGCAATTTTAAAAGGCATGGAAGTGGTTTCAAAAGAAGCTTGGTCCTTAAGTGTTTATGAAAGAAACACTGAGATCCAATTTGTCATTTTGTAGTATCACAACCCTTGGCATTAATAATTGCTTCAAGACCTTCAAAGTGGTTCACATAAATTATCTTCTCGTGATTTATATAACAGTCCATCTTGGGAAATTCATTTTAGCTGTTTAATAACTGTGTCCAGAATCTTGTTGCACATGGGCAGAGGATAACACTCTCTATACGGAGCTGGGGTTCATGTAGTGATCTCCACCTCTTCAGCGGCAAGAACAAAGCTTCCACTTCTGTAAGGAGGAGCTGGGTCCCTTCTTCTTTAACAATCTCCATAACTGTCAAACCATTTGTGCAACTGTATTCTATGTTGTATAACTTTCAGACCAATAGCAAGGCAATAGCATTCTTGGTGTTCTTATTCGTGATGAATGTTACTGATATCTAGCAACAAAACAACACCAAAGTACTTCTCATTTAATCAAATGTCACAAGAACAAATTTATCCAGCCTGTGAGGGTAATGAAGCAATCCACTGCTCCCTCGAATGCTTTACCATACATGAGTTTGTCTCTCCCCACCCCCAAAATAAAATAAAATAAAATAAAAAATTGGACCATTTGTAGAGGATCACTTCCTTCTTTTTCAGAGTGACAGCGCATAATCTATGCTTTAAGGTTAACAGGTTTCAAACAAACCATCGTTAAGATGAAACACAGTTTGTGGACTCAGGAAACCAACTCTAGATGCCTTTTCTCAACCAATTGAACACACCTGTCATTCAGCTTTATCAATTTTATCAGGAAATGTTGATAGTAGGTATTAATAGGCCACTCGGATTGGATGCTGCAGAGTAGTATTGGTTCAGTATACAAATCAGATCTCTGCCCTCGGCTCTTCTCCATGGGCATGCACGCACACACACACACACACACACACACGCACACACACACACACACTCATGTACAGCCTCCTTATCCTTTTGCTGTTGTTGTTCCTGCTGCTGCTGCTGCTGCCGCAGAGCCAGACTACTCAAACTGTCAGCGGATTTTAGAGTCCCCACTGATGTTTGATTTGGCTAAAAAGCCGTATCCGAACTGAAGCAAATTATTCCCACCTCTGGGGCTGGTACCTGGTACTTGGAAAGCTTGCTAAAGTGGGCATGGTTACATTTTTTAAAAGCTGGCTGCTCATGGGGGCATGATTTTTGGAGGTGGTTTATCTTGAAGTAAGAAGCGGGTTTTAGCGGTCGTAGGATAGAGGCCTATTCTGTTCAAAGACAAAAGTTCAATTTACACGAAAAAAATCTAATTCACTGCTTGAAAGAAACTTTAAATGTATTTCTTAAGACTATAACTCACATAACAGAATACATAATATGGGATTCTACCACGTTTAGTGAATGCTACATGTTAGGAACAACAGATTCAATGCTTTGTTTGAAATGGGCTTTTATTTTATTTTGTACACATTCTGGGAATGTAAATTTAGGTGCTATAATTTAGCAAGCAAGAGGCATTCTATCACTTTGAGAATCTTATCAGGCTTCACCAAAAAAAGCAATCAGTATGATAAACGGGATATCAAAAGCTCTAGGCTTCCACTTGGCCTGTGTGCAGGAAAAAAATTGGCTTCTAAACTTGTGGAGGGATTGAACATATTTCTAGGATTTCATTAATAAGGATGGAGATGGCAGAGACGTTGGTTCAGAACTGTCCAATTCCAAATTAGCCTCATTTTTTTCATTCTTTATTATGCAGTCATAGACCCGATTTAAAAGCACAGAAGGAAATTAGGTAAAAACTAATAAATAAAAGTGATTTGTAATACAAAATGTTAAAATACAAGCTAAAACCAGGACGTGTTAAAAGCACAGAAGGAAAATTGGTAAAAACAAATAAATAAAACCAATTTGTAATACAAAATGTTAAAATACAAGCTAAAACCAGGACGTGTTAAAAATGCAGAGAATCGTAAGACCCAGTGCTAAGGGAAATCAGTAGCATAATTGAGACGCTGCTTATTTTTAAAGTTCATCACGGAAGCAAAAAATTTAGCCACAGATTCCGTATTTAGTTGATTTTTGCCTACCAATAATTGAGACAAATGCTCTGTTTTGGATCTTCCAGGACATTTCTTCAAAATTGGCACAATAAATCTGTTACGTTCTTCTAAGTAAAAACTGCATTCAAATAAAACATGATCCAAAGGCTCAACTACGTTATCACCATAAGCACATAGTCACTTAGCATAGGGAATATTACAATAGCATAGCGACCTTCTAAAACACCTGAGGGGAGACAATTAAACCTGGCTTTGGAAAATGCATAACAATATTTTGGGATAGTAAGTTTGTCCAGGTATCCTGCATACTTAGGGAACTCCCAGTTTAATCCAAAGAAATTAGGTGAGCAAGGGCCTTGAGCCCTTGATAAGGAATACTGGAGATCAATATCTCTAATTCTTTGCTCGATAATTGGTTTAATTTTGTGAAAAGTCTGTTTGTAAAGAAACTCAAGGGAAAACCCTAATAACTGTAGTTTTGGTATAAAACCCTTAAACCAAGTGCTAATAAAAACATCTCTACTCAAATGATAAAGATATCCAGATGTTGGGTCAGCATACACCACTTTTAGCCAGTAATGAAAGGCAAGAGACCAAGCTCTACATTCTACAGATATGAGTCCTGCCTCTAGACACAAGCCTGCAGATGACACACATCTTGGCATACCAAAAAGGGAGCGTATAAAATTAGAGAGAACATTCTCGATAGCTGAATTGAATCCATGGATCCATATTGGAATACCATACAACAGCTGACTTAAAACCTTTATTTTAACTACCTGCAAAGCAGCAGGAATGAACTGTCCCCCTTTAGAGTAAAAAAATCGAAGAACTGCTTTGCTTGTGTTGTGAGCTATTTGAAGAGCTGATTGTCTTTGACTGTTCCAAGATAAAGTGTAGGAAAACACCATGCCGAAATATCTGAACTTCCTAACCTGTTCAATATTATGTCCTGCAATTGTCCAATTGTTTACCTGGTGACATCTAGAAAAAACCGTGATTTTAGTTTTCCCATAGTTAATTGTCAATCCATTGTCTTTACAGTATTCTGTAAAGACTCGGAATAGCCGCCTAAGTCCTACCCTTGACAGAGACATAAGGACAACATCATTTGCATATAATAGTAATGGAACCCTGGTCTCTGCTAATTTAGGTGCATGAAATTCTGGTGCCAAACACTTACTGATCAGGTTGTTAAGATAAAGATTAAATAATGTAGGAGCTAAGATGCAGCCTTGTCGAACACCCTTAGTTGCAGGGATCGGATTTGTTAAACTACCATCTGGTCCACATCTTACTCTAATTGTGTTGTGTAGATATAAACATCTAATAAGATGAAGAAGTCTTTTGTCAATAGAAGACTGAAGTAATTTGTTCCATAACTTGTCTCTTGGGATTGAATCAAAGGCCAATTTTAAGTCGATAAATACTACAAACAGCCCATTTCCATAAGAACTCATATATTTTTCAGCCAAGTGGTTGAGTACTAAACAGTGGTCGAGGGCTGAACGGCCCTTCCTGAAACCCGCTTGTTCCTCCCCCAAAACTTTCTCCTCTTCAATCCATGTATTAACTCTAATATTTAAATAGCTAGCATATAATTTACCAACTATGGACAGAAGACTAATTGGCCTGTAGTTTGTGGGATCTTCCCTGTCACCTTTTTTAAAAATTGGAATTACGATGGCCTCTAACCAGGTCAAAGGAAGTTGACAGGAATTATTAATATGAGTAAATAAATGTGCTAACAGGGGTGCCCACCAGTCCATATTAATTTTTAAAATTTCAGATGGAATTATATCAGGGCCTGGGGCTTTACCATTTTTCAATTGAGATATTAAAGATCTTATTTCAGAGACAGTTACTGGCTCCCACTTTGGAAAATTACTTAGATTGGGTGAAAATGAATTTTGAGATGGTTGCAGACTAGATTAATTGAAAATTTTTGAGAAATGGTGTTCCCAAATGTCGGGAGGGATATTACAATAAGCTGCGCCTGAATACTCACCCAGACCACTAGTAACTAATGTCCAAAATTGCTTAGCATTATTATTCAGAGATGAATCTATTAACTTCTCCCAGTGCTTCCTTATCATCAATTTCTTTTTTTGTACCAAAAGATTTTTATATTTTTTTGTAGCATAATATTTGTGAGGTAGGACAGCAAATTTTTCTTTCCTGTATTGGTTGTATATCTCCCTCAACTGTTTTTTTACACCAATGCATTCACTGTCGAACGACTTGGGAGCACCACTTAATGTTCTTCTTGACAAGAACTGTGTAGGATTTAGAGCCGACCTTATCATGAAAGCCAAAGTCAGATAATTTTCAGGAACTGAAGTAGTATCAGTGGCTACCAAAATTGAGCTTTTCAATTCCTCACCCAACCTAGATCCTAGTAAACTTGTTGTTGTTGTTCAGTCGTTCAGTCGTGTCCGACTCTTCGTGACCCCATGGACCAGAGCTCGCCAGGCCTTCCTATCCTCCACTGCCTCCCGGAGTTTTGTCAAATTCATTTTGGTTGCATCGATGACACCGTCCAACCATCTCATTCTCTGTCGTCCTCTTTTCCTTTTGCCTTCGATTTTTCCCAGCATCAGGGCCTTTTCCAGGGAGTCCTCTCTTCTCATGAGGTGGCCAAAGTACTGGAGCCTCAGCTTCAAAATCTGTCCTTCCAGTGAGCATTCGGGGTTGATTTCTTTCAGAATGGATAGGTTTGATCTCCTTGCAGTCCAGGGGACTCTCAAGACTCTCCTCCAGCACCACAGCTCAAAAGCATCAATTCTGCGGCGATCAGCCTTCTTTATAGTCCAGCTCTCACTTCCATACATTACTACTGGAAAAACCATAGCTTTAACCATCCTGACCTTAGTTGGCAAAGTGATGTCTCTGCTCTTTAGGATGCTATCTAGGTTTGCCATTGCTTTCCTCCCAAGAAGCAGGCGTCTTTTTAGTAGCTCTAATATTTAGTAGCTCTAATATTTAGTAGCTCTAATATTTGCTTCTTCTGTCCAATATGAACGTTTGTGCTTAAATGTTAAGGTTTGATCTCTAAAATGGGTTTCCAAGGCCCTATGTACTGGGATAGATAATGTCAGAGTTAATATAAGTGGTAGATGATTACTTTGTTTGGGTTCCCACTGAAAAATCCTTAACCATGCTAGCTGAAGAGGAGGAAATTAGAACGTAATCTACTACACTACTTCCTCGGCCTGATATGTAAGTGAACTCTGCACAGTGGTCAAAAACATGGTTTCCATTTAAAATGATTAAACCTAGGCAACCTGCCATCAATATCAGACATATACCACCATAGTTGACTTTAGAATCTTTTGAACTTCTTTCATAGTTGATTAGATAATTCTCTATATCCCCAAGTCTCCATAGACTAGATGAAAAAAGTACATCATTGTTGGGACCTATTCTTGCGTTGAAATCTCCCATTACAATAACATGAGCTTTAGGGACCTTAGATTCAAGCTCTATGATATATTGCTCCAGCTGCTCCCAGAATTGTTTGACACCAATATGTGAGGATGTTGGAGGGATGTACACACTAATAAATAAGAAAGACCTATCACTAAGCTTAAGTAAACCGGCTACTGCAAGTTTATCACATGGTGCAAACCATTTGATGGTAGCATTTAGACATTAGTAATGCCAGGCCGGCTTTTGGACGACCTCTTCCTCCACTAGATTCGGCGGGGGCAACATTAGCCACATAACCATTCAAACCAATTTCCTCAGTAGACCATGTTTCTTGTAGAAGAATTACATCATAAACCCTAAAGAAATCCATAAGTCTTAGGTCTTCTTTCATAGATGTCCAGCCTGCTACATTCCATGAAAGTATTTTGAGTTGATTGGAGTGTATATGTGAGTCTTTCTGGTTATGTCTAGACCAATCATCAGGAAGGGGGACAGGGACTCATTGTAGATATGAGACTTTATCTTCTGACAGTCAATTGTGTTCTACACTTTGGTAATTATCCATCCTGGGATTTTCTCCATAGTTGGCAGAGTAATTTATGTTTCTATACATATATGTGGGGCTCTTATGAAGTCTCCTTTTTTTTAGCTATGGTGTTTCTGTCTCGTATCAACACTGGGTTGGCCTGGCAGTGATTTCCCGCATCTCATTACTGTCCACTTTGGCTGTAGTCACCTCTGTATTAACCATTAGATTGGGAGTGTATGTTCGAAGTTAGAATCCTTAAGGGCTGCTTGTTAACTAGTCTGTTCTTCTGTACAGGAACTTCCCCCTTCCCTATTGGTGCATTTTTGTCTTTCTCGCCTGTTTTGGATGTGTTCCATTGGAGTCCTTCTTTTGCGGTCAATTCTATTTCTTTACCTTTTCCTTGCTGTTGTGTTATTTGATTGCCTTTATTCCTTTGATCAGCTTGAATTACCTCTAGTATTCGAAATAGGGGTTTGAAATCCATTCTTCTCCCATTTTTGGTAGGATGTTTAACACTCTTCTTATGTTTTTTGTCCTTATTAACCATCCTGTTTGGTTTTGCTGTGAAGCTAGTTGACTTTTTGTTTTTTGAGGCTTTACCTTTCTTTTTAGCTATGTGCCTTGTTTGACCCTCTTTAGCACCACTTTTAGGTGTATTTGGCATAATCACTTCAGTATGACTTTGAGGAATTAATTTCTCATTCACTTTATCCAAGTCCTTTCTATAGATTGAAGGCGGACCTTGGTTTGCCTGATTCACACAGGAAAGTAGCTCTTCATAGGAAAGGCTGGCAATTTTCTGGATGGTGTTTGGGGATAAGTTAAAATTTTCATTGGCTTGTGCCCACACTGACACATTTGGTTGTCCAATGTAACCAGGGGGGACATCTGTCGATGGAATAACCCTTTATTTCATTAGATCAACCAGGCATCACAACAGGTCTTTTATCTCCTTTACTGAATCTCTAATTTCGAGGATAGTATTTGGAGGGGAGTAGAAGTCTCCTTTCAGTAGAGTTGGATCTTGTTTGTGTTGTTTACACAAATTACACTGAGGTTTATTTTGTGGAGCAACCTTTGGTCCCTGTAGTTCCAGGTTTGCACTCTCCTCAAAGGGTGGTAAACTCGTTGGTTCGACTAGAGTATTATTATAGTTGGCGAGCAATTCCACAGGGGTGTCCACTGGAGTAACCATGTTGCCCAGAGGGAAAGAGGGATATTCTATGCCCATCCTACCAAAGTCATCACTTGTAAAGCTATCCAGGTGACTTTGTTCCAGGAGATGACCCTGCTCGGCAACCTGTGGGAGAGGGTATGAGAAACAAATGCAGCTACTCGGAGTTCCAACGCTGGGTATAACTCACGGGTGGCAGATCCTCTCCTCCTCCTCTTCTGATTTTGTAATTTTCTAGCTTAATTGTCAGCAACAAAATTATCAGCAAGAAGACTGTCTCATGAATAAAGTTTTGCGCTGTATCTCTCAAAAGATAAAATATCTGGGGAGCTCCTTCACAACACCGCCAGACGCTCACCCTGCCCAACCGGAAGTCCAAATTAGCCTCTGATTCAGGGGGGATTCTGAGCATAGTCTGGCTCAGAAAGACACCAAGACATCTAAACAAGATGTGGATTGTGGCTGAGAAAACATTAAAAACTGGGATGGTACCAGCTGTTGAATGCCCTGGTGTTTAGTTGATCTAACATAACATCAGTCTTGGGCCACGGTCCTACCAGCATTTTCTGCGTAGTTTCCTGGCGGCAAACTGCGCAGAAAAAGATTGTGTGCTAACCGCAATGATAAGTAAATTCCAGTCCTGGCCGACCATGCCCCTGGAATATCAGTTACAGTGAAGTTTCCTAAACCACCGCCAGGGGCTGGATTTAAAAACTTTGCTCGAAAATGCTTACTTACTGTATATACTCGAGTATAAGCCTAGTTTTTCAGCCCTAATTTTGGGCTGAAAAAAGGGGTCCTTGGCTTATATGCGGGTCAATACTTTTAGCCACTGAGGCAAGTTTGGGTCAGTGGCTAAAAGTCATTTTAAACATTGTGTGCCACTTCTCCTGACCCCCATGTTTAAAATGACTTCTTAAAAGGTCATTTTAAAACAATGTTTAAAATGACTTTTAGACACCAACTCAAGCACTTGCCTTGGTGGCTAAAAGTCATTTTAAACATCACACACACACCCAGCTCACAAAGGAGGAGTTGCCAGGCCCTGCTGCATTTCCCACTCTAGGCTTATACTTGAGTCAATAAATGTTTCCAGTTTGGGGGGTTTAAATTAGGGGCCCAGGCTTATACTTGGGTCGACTTATACTTGAGTATATACAGTATTTGCTTCTGTAACCATGACAGGACCCTGAAAATACTCAGTAAAATATGTTGTTCCCCTTTTTTTGGCAGCTTCCTGAGGTTAAACACCACGGAGGCTTGGAAAGTAGAGCCAGAAAGAAGGGGAAAATGTGAAGTAGACAAGTAGAGATAGAACCAGAATAGGAAAATATGACACAGAAGAGAGGACATTGACTGCACATTAAAAACCACGTGACTGCCTGAAAAAATACACATGAAATTTATATACACAGAAAACTATGGTAAGACTGCGGCCTTGGTCTCAGCCCTGGTAATGCTCATAATTCAGGTAAGGTATCAGACAGCACCGCGGATTAGTGACAAGAAAGCCTGGGAGAATGAAAGGGATAGTATGAAGAACGCTGGCTGGTACGTGTAAGATCTTCAGATTTGAGTTTGCAACTGTCTGGATTTGAAGCCAGGATAATAAGTATCCAATAAATTAACATCCACAGGAGGGTGACCAGGATGGTTAAAGGTCTTGAAAAAAAGTCTTATGAGGAGCAGCTTAGGGAGCTGTGAATGTTTAGTCTTACAAAAAGAAGGTTGAGAGGGAATATGATAACCATGTTTAAATTTTCAAAAGGATGTCATATCGAAGATGGGGCTGGCTTGTTTTCCATGGCTTCAAAGACTAGGACTAGAGCAATGGTTTCAAACTACAAGAAAAGAGATTCCATTTGAACATTAGGAAGAACTTCCTGGTAGTTAGAGCTGTTCAGCAGTAGAATATTTCTGCTTTCACACAACCATTAAAATCTGCTACAAAGTGCTTGCAGATGTGGAGCATATAATCGTTTCCCCATGAGCAGTGGACTTTAAAAAAAAGTGCAACCACGCCCACTTAAGCATGACCCAGCACATTTTACAAGTACCTGGTCTCAAGGTGGTTAAATCCTTGTTGCTGTTCCTATGCGGATTTTAAACTGTCACTCGAGTCCATGGGAACACAGATAATCCACACCAAAACCTTTTTCACCCCTGCTATGGTGTCTTTGCTGTGGTTCTCAGTTGTGGGATCAGAACACTTGCGGATTTTCAAAATGAGACCATGGGAGAGAAAATGAAGTTCTGAGTCCCCTCCAGTACCATACACCTTGCATAACTCCTCAGAAGCCAAGAAGAAGGAAGACAGGCACCTGAAGACAGCACTTAAGGCCTGTGGATATCCAAGGTGGGCCTTCAACAAAGCAGTGGGCCATCCCAGAAGAACAAGGGATCAGTCTGAGACCCAGACCCGACGGAAGAACCTGGTCATTCCCTACATGGCGGGAGTGTCGGAGAAGCTTAAAAGGATTTTTGGCAAACACCACATCCCTGTTTATTTCAAACCCATGAACACACTAAGGCAGAGACTTGTCCACCCAAAGGATCCGATACCAAACCATAAAAGGAGCAATATAGTATATGCAGTCCAATGCAGTGAAGAGTGTTCAGACCTCTGCATTGGAGAAACTAAACAGAAGAATGGCCCAACATAGGAGAGGTAACAGCTCAGGACCAGAATCAGCAGTACAGCTCCATTTGAAGGAAAAAGGCCACTCTTTCAAAGATGAGGATGTACACATATTAGACAAAGAAGAGAGGTGGTTTGAGAGAGGAGTAAGGGAAGCCATTCATGTTAGCATTGAAAATCCCTCCCTCAACAGAGGTGGTGGGCTCCGGCATAGTCTATCTGCTACTTATCAGGCTGTACTTTCCAAAGTACCCAGGCAAATCAAGGAGCCTTCACCACCAGGTCACAGCTAACGACCCATTCTTGATGGGTTTCAGCACCTTAGGCCATTGTTTACCTTAAGGCCATGGACACTAATGTCTCCCTAACGAGCCTATTCAGGCTTTGTTCATCTTATGAGCCAATCAGACAAGGGGACAAGAGGTCAAGCTGACTATAAGAAGGTCTCTTGCACTAGCTGTATTCAGACCGATGAAGCTGTTTGGATGAACAGCGAAACGTTTCTATCTCTCAAAAAAAGAAGTCCAGTAGCCATGACTCAACTCCCAGTTAAACGAACCTGGATGACTGAGAATCTTCACAGATGCATAACTTAATAAAAAGGCTTCCCTCTGAGTTACTCAGCTCCAAAATCTCTACAACCTTTGGAGAAGGAAGTATGCTAGTTCCTCACCAGGCATTAGATCCCTTCTTGAAGCACAAAAGATAAACTTACGGTTCTACATCCAAGCCCCCTTTTTTGAAGAGCATCAGCAACATGTGATGAGGTACACTTTCTTTGAAGTATCCCGGAACAGGAGATAAAGTGAGGGTGTAAATTTTTCTTTTTGCGGGACCTGCTGTTCTGGACCTCTAATAGCAAAGGCTTCCCCACACCTCAAATAAGTAACAATAGTTTCAAAGTATCGTTACCGAATGTTCACTGGAAGGACAGATTTTGAAGCTGAGGCTCCAGTACTTTGGCCGCCTCATGAGGAGAGAGGACTCCTTGGAAAAGTCCCTGATGTTGGGAAAGATTGAAGGCAAAAAGAAAAGGGGACAGCAGAGAATGAGATGGTTGGACGGTGTCATCGATGTTACCAATATGGATTTGACAAAACTCCGGGAGGCAGTGGAGGATAGGAAGGCCTGGCAAGCTCTGGTCCATGGGGTCACGAAGAGTCGGACACGACTGAACGACTGAACAGCAACAATCGTTACTGGTGAGAATATTGGTAAGAAATGTATATTCTTTCCGCAGTTGGCGAACCTCCCAAGGGACATCTTTTAGTATTGTCACTTTGGATTTATTGATTTCCACCTCCTTATCCTGAGTAGCCTTCAGGATGCAATCACGAGTGTATCTTCTAACCAATTTGACTATTACCTCAGGAGGGAGTTTGTTTCTTCTGGTATAAGCCGTTGGTTGACGGTAGATCAGGTCTACCTCGCGAAGAAAGTCTTCAACAGGTGCCTCTAGTAGGGTGGCCAGGCTGTTTCCAACTGTGGTGTAGAGATTTTCATCTTTGTCCACAGTAAGGTTTTGAATTCTTAGAATTTTGGAAGAGGCTTCAATTTCCTGTGTAAGTACCAGTCTACTTGTTGATTCCATTGTGGCTTCAATTTCTCCAAGACGAAAGTCAGTGACAGTCATGTTCTCTTCCAATGCTTGTAAACGACCACCAAAAGTTTCTAGTTTTGCGTCCACATTCGAGAAACCCTCTTTCATTTCTGCTCTTAAGTTGGAAAACCCAGTGCTTTGGTCTGAAATCATTTTAACTTGAGTGAGATTCAATTGATTAAGCGCCTCTAGGATTTGATTAGAATGGCTTAATTGACTTGATTGCTGGGTCATGGTTGCTGGATGGGCCAGAGGAACAAAAGCAAACTTCTTTTGTGTAATTGGGGTTTTGCTCATGCTGAAGGATTGATCGAGATAATCCAGATTGTTGAGTAGTGTTTTTACTATATTATAATAATAAAAGGATCGATTACCTCTTCTCAGAAATGTTACAAAGTCTTTAAGGGGTTAATCTTATTCTAGTTGGTTTGCTGCTTTCAGGAAATATAAGTGGAGTCGCAAACATGGAAAAATCCAGTAGATGGCGTGCTATACCCACTTTTGCCAACAGAGTCCGAAGAATATAGTAAATGGTGAAAACGGGAGCTTTAGGGTTAACTCTGCCGTTAGATGAATATGAAAGTGAAAGCAGTAGTTGCAGTCCTCCGAGAGGCAGATGGTAACAGATAAAACAGAAAGATGATTGAATAGAGGCAAATTCTTTAGGTAAGTTGCTTGGTTAATATATTTGAAGGGGCTTTTGGGTGGAAAAAAGCCACTCACGATTCTGGAGGATAGAGGCAGCACAAACTTCCGTCAGGACCTCCCAAGGTCTCAGCCGCACAGGAATAGCACCAGGGGTTTCAAACCTCTCCCGAAGGAGAAGGAACCACGCCTGGGTGCCCCGGATCGGTTCTGGGATAGATTCTGCTCCCAGCGGGTCATCTTGAATGGAAATAACCCTCTTGGAACCTGGGGTACATTGACGTTAGCTGGGACTGCTTCAGCTAGCGTCTCTGTTGAACGCGGCCATCTTGTTCCTTCTGCTCAAGCATGATATAAGATATAAGTGGCTCTACCCCCAAGGTCTGTCCTTCCAATGGGAAGGTAAACTACAGAAAATTGAATCCTATCAGAAAGCTAGAGCCTTCGTTGAAAAAAATGCAAGGAAGTTGGGTTACTCCCCCTCTTCTTCTTCCTCATCCTCTACTGAAGGTGAGGACACGACCGGAACTCAAACCACTACCAAAGAAGACAACCGTGACAATCAGACTTCGAAACAAGAGATTTCAAAGCATGACCAAGATTCCTGTGGCGCAGTGGGAGGCGCCAGGCCGAAGCATTATCTCAGGCCAAAATCAGGGAAGAAGAAATATCGCTGGAAGTAGTAAGATGGCTCAAAAAATTCTAACATGGAATATCAATGGTTTGAACACCCCGCAGAAACGTCGGAAAACTTTCAATTTCCTCCAAAAACAACAATGTTCAATCATCTGTTTACAGGAAACCCACATATTGAGAAAACATGAACATTATTTAATACAAAATAAATTGGGAAAGCTATTTTCCACATCAAACAAAGAAAAGAAGCAAAATGGGGTGGCACTGTATATTAAACCAGAGCTTTCCCCAATCCTTCTGGAAAAGGATGAATCAGGCAGATGGATTCTTGTCCAAGTTAAAATTCAATCTAAAGAAACAACTATCGCTGGTATATACGCCCCCAACGATAAACACGGAAGACAAACCTTTTTTGAACAACTGGCTCAGAAACTGTTGCAATATGGGAACCATCAGCTTATAATATTGGGAGATTTTAATGCTGTACATATTCCCTCAGTAGACAGGAAAACACCAAAAGGGAAAAAATTCAAGACTTCATCTTCCACACTGCCCAAATCGTTCTTGGACATGTCCGATATTTTAGAGCTTCATGACATCTGGAGAAGGAAAAATCCACTAAAAGATGGTTACACCTTTTACTCAAGACAACATGCTTCCTTCTCCCGTATAGATATGTGTTGGGCCACATCTGATCTTCTACTAAATACAAGGGATATAGAAACCTTACCCCGAATGTTATCTGACCACAATGCTATTTTATGGACATTGAAATCCTCAGGTATGCCCAGGCACTGGAAAATTAACTCTATACTTTGGACCGATAAAGAATTCATTTCAGAGGCTGCTAGAGATCTGAACTTGTATTTCGAAACTAATCTAAATAAGGGTACACCACTCAAAACGGTATGGGACGCCTTTAAACCATACTTCAGAGGATTTGTTATCCAACATATGGCAAAATGGAATAAAGAGAGGAAAAAGAAATATGAATCAATTCTTAATATGATGAAAAAGCTTGAAATGGACTTAACACAAGACCCCCGTAATGACAAGCTGAACAAAGACTTGGCCTCTTGTAGGCATGAACTCAACCTGATCCTGACTGCAGATATAGCTCACAAAAATTAAGCTGGCCAAACTGAATTTTGTGGAAAATGCAAACAAACCAGGTAGATGGTTAGCGTATAGGTTAAAAAAGGTACAATCACAAAAATTCATATTTTCACTCAAAGACAAAACTGGGGAAAATCAGACAGAGCAACTACTAATCCAAAAAATCATAGAGGAATATTACCAAAGATTATTCAAGCCGGAGATGATTGACAAAGATGCTATCTTCCAATATCTTGAACAAGCCAACTTTCCAAAACTTACTGAAGAACAGAGAGCCCAGACGAATGCTCCTATCACAATGATGGAAATAACAGAAGCTATTAATCATCAAAAATTGAATAAAGCGCCTGGACCTGACCAAATACCAGCCATATTTTTATCAAAAATTTTCGGAGACAATCTCTGGAAATATGAAAAATCTTTTTACATCTATATTTGAAGGAGAAGATATACCAGATTCCTGGAAATCATCACATACGACACTGATTCCCAAAGAAGGGAAATCCAAAGATTTGATACAGAATTACAGGCCAATTGCCCTCCTAAATGTGGATTACAAAATTTTTGCAACCATTCTGGCTAATAGATGGCGGATGATTTTACCTTCTCTGATATCACGCGACCAGACTGGTTTCCTTCCGAAAAGGAATCTCCAATCCAATATTAGAACTTTTCTCAATGTGTTGGAATATTACGAATCTCACCCCGAGAAGCAAGTAGCTTTTGCATTCATCGATGCTGAGAAAGCCTTCGATAATGTATCCTGGTCTTTACTTAAAACTCAATTAGATTACCTTCAGTGTGGCCATAGAATGTTGCGAGCTATTGAACAAATCTATTCTACTCAAAATACCAGGATTGTAGTCAATGGTCACCTTACAGACAAAGTAAATATATACAAAGGTACTAGGCAAGGATGTCCCCTTTCCCCTCTTTTGTTTATAACTACTCTGGAAGTTCTTCTTCATGTTATAAGGGAAAACCCTGATATTCAAGGCCTACAAAACAAGGGAGAAGTTTACAAGGTACAAGCCTTTGCAGATGACCTGATGGTTATCATGGAGAACCCTCAGACATCCTCCGGAGAACTTCTAAAGACTCTGGAGGCATATTCTAAAATCTCTGGATTAAAGGTGAATAGAGAAAAAACATTGGTTCTAACTAAAAATATGACTCCATCCATGATTCAAAAACTGGTAAATCAATCTGGTTTTCAACATTCAAATAGGGTAAAATACTTGGGTATTACTATATCTAACCGATGTAACTCTTTATTCAAAGACAATTATGTCAACGTTATAAAAACAATCAAAGCTGACCTCGAAACTTGGTCAAGACTTCAGCTATCCTTAATGGGCAGAATCGCTGCAGTTAAAATGAATGTCTTACCTAAACTACTTTTTTTGTTTCAATCTCTGCCTATATTGCCAAACTTTAAGATTATTTCAGATCTGGAAAAAAGTATACGTATATTTATATGGCAAAAGAAAAAAGCAAGGATTAAAAATATTTATTTGCAGGATAGAACCAAATTTGGTGGTTTTGCCCTTCCTAATTTGGTACTATACTACAAGGCTGCCGCCTTGACTTGGATTAAGGATTGGATCTTGATGACAAATAAAAGAATATCGCAGCTTGAGAGTTATGGTCTTGATAAGGGCTGGCATCACTATTTGTGGCATAGGGGAAATTTACCTACCCTCTTTAAAAAGCACTGGATAAGGAATGCCTTAGTTAAAATATGGCTAATGATCAAAAAACAATTTTATTTCAAAGCACCTATGTGGCTATCCCCACTGGGAGCAATTTACAGCTCCCAGGCAAGTGGAATCTCAAATGTTATAACTTACAGACACCTTCTGAATGATGACTTCTCATTGAAACCACTAGGGAAATTAGTATCAGAGGGTTATAATCTGGATTGGTGGAAATATCAACAAATACATTCACACTTCAAAGAGCTTTCCAAAGAGGGTGGTTTTATGACTACTGATACCTCATTTGATAAAATACTTTCTTCTGGTGACTCCAAGCTTCTTAGTAAATTCTATAGCATATTGTTAAATGAAAAAATGATTGATACACTAGTTAAAGACTGTATGATAAGATGGGCAGAAAACTTAGGCTATACTATTCATTTAAATAAATGGGACTCTCTGTGGAACACAGTTAAAATCTTTAAATCTATTTCGTTCAAGGAAAATTGTTATAAGATGTTTTATAGATGGCATTTTGCGCCTTATCGTTTATCCAAGATGTACAATTGTTCACCTAAATGTTGGAAATGTAATTATGACTGTGGAACCTTTTATCATATGTGGTGGACTTGTAAAGAAGCTAAGGCGTATTGGAACATGGTAAAACTTTTCTTAGAAAGATCTTTGAAAATTAAAATAGAGTTTAGACCAGAACTATTTCTGTTAAATATAGTAGATATAAATATTTCCTATGATCAGAGATATGTACTTCATCATGTAATTGTTGCTGCAAGAATACTGTACGCGAAACTTTGGAAACAACCAATCACGCCAACAGAGAAGGATCTTCATGGAAAGATAAGAGAATGCATCAAAATTGATAAACTCTCTGGTTATCTAAAGGGAGACTACGACGAGATTTTTCGGGAAAGATGGCAAGAAGTAACAAATTTATTAGTATTGTGATAACATCTGGCAATTTTAGCAACATGTCTAATTATTATTTCTATTTTGCTTGATATACTCAATGTAAGTCTTAAAAAAAAACTGTATTCCCCCCCTTTTTTTTTCTTTTTCCTCTTACCCTTACTCCTTCCCTTTGTCCCCCCCTTAAAAATACAATAAAAATTTATTAAAAAAAAATCGTTACTGGTGAGAATAAGTTTGTGAACGAGAGAAGTTCAAAGAGTTTACCATTTATTAATGTTGATGATGTTAATGAACAAGTTAAAGAAATAATGCCCACAAATTGAGAGAAGAAAAGTTTGATGTTTTTTGATAAATTATTTGACTCCAGTGGTCATTCTCCATCATAACCGTTGATGTCATTAACAGAACCCTCACACTATGCAAAAGATATTACTAAGAAAGAAAAACAATTGTTGAAATGACAGAAGAATTAAAATAACTAACAGCTGCATCAAAGAAAATTGAAAGATATGGTGGACACTTAAAACAATATAGGGAGGAAATGCAATTTTGAAATAACCAGACATTATTCTATAAATCACAAGGGGAAATACAAAGCAAAAGGAATTAACAGTGGATAAGTATGATGCTCTAAAAATTTAGGAAGCCCAACCAGACATTTATTTATTTATTTATTTATTTATTTATTTATTTATTTATTTATTTATTTATTTATTACATTTACATACTGCCCATCTTCTGAACGGAACATAGCAAAAATGCTTCATAGTTTAAAGAGCTTTGTAAAGAACCTCAAATAAACCATATGGATGATATTGTACCAATAACTAAAATAATTAAGAGGCAAGTAAAGGCAGTGAAAAACTAGAATACACCAGGAGCAGATGAGCTGCATGGATTTTGATTAAAGCATTTAACAAGTCTCCATCAACACACAGCAGTGCAGACTCATGTGACTCACTCAAATATTTTAAGTGTATGGGAAAGTAAGCAAATTGGTCTGTAGTTGGTGCATCTGGCAGGATTCCCCTTCTTTTTCCAGACTGGCACTGTTGTGTGGCATTGCCAATCATTTGATATCTTCTTCACCACAATCTGGTTAAAGAGCCCTGTCTACTGTCCTAATGGGAGGCAGTTGTATTTGCGAGATGGTTCTTGCCACTTTTTGTCATAGTTCCCCCAACTTGAGTCTTGCTGGACCACTACATTCTGCTCTGTTTTCCTTGGATGGGTCAATGAGGAGGTCACAGATAACCGGCCAGTGTTGAGGAGCAATTATCTCATATGGAATGACTTTAGCATCAAGCACTGTTTTAAGGTTTTGATGGCTGCAATACGGACAACAATTCAACATGGCATGGCTAAAACTGGGGACTATTAAGACAGAAACAGAGGGCCTGACTTTTTCTGCACAAGAAGAAGCACTTCAAGTCAAGCTGAAGTGGAAACCGTAGGACATGTCCTTTTACACGGGCTTCTATAATGATTTATGCAAGGATATTTTGTTCCCCTTTCCTTCAAAAAATTTCCAGGAAGATCTATTGAATTTTATATTTCCCTGCTACTTTCCAACAGGGGTCCTTATGTTACGATTGCAGTGGCTAAATTTTTGTGTGGCAGGTATAGCTTGCCGTAGGGCACTGATCACATATGCCCCTACAAATGGTCCTATTTCTGCTTCTATTTCAGCCCCTGTTCTACAGTCTTAAACTTAATACCCATACTAGGAGTATTATTATGGTGGATGAACATTGGAACTTTACTTTCGCTGCACTCAGTTGCTCAAATCGTATACCTTGTTAATGGTTCTATGGAACTGTATTTTTATATGACTCAGGCCAGATAGCTTATGGTATCTTATGACCCTTACTTGTATTTATTTAAATTGTATTTTATATTGATTTTGTCATCCTGTTGGTCATCGACTGTAAATAAATAAATTGAAATTGAAATTCAAGTCAAGATAAAAATCAAGGAATTAGTGCCAACAGCAAATGTCAACTCTGTCAAGAAATAGCTGTATCACAACTCATCTGTGAATGTTCAGGGATTGCATAAACAGATTACATGATTAGACATGACAAAGTAAGAAAATTACCCATTAGAAAATCCAAAAACCCATGAGAAAATCAGGTAGAAAAGGCATCAGAAAATCACAAAGTCAAAATCTTGTGGGATTACCCAGTTTCAAGCTGAGAGGACACCTTGAACATAACATATCAGACATGGTAGTAGTAGAGTGAAGAAATGTCTGAATCATTGTCATTGGAATTTCAGAGAATGCCAGAGTTGAAAAAAAAAGAATTGGAAAAATTAACAAAATACAGAGACCTGCCAATGAACAGATCTTCTCTGTGTATGAAGCACACTTCAGTGGTCCCCGTAATCACTGGGGCCTAGTGGGAAAAAACCCAAGAAACTTCATGAAGAATTATAAGCAGCTGCAGAAAAAACTACAAAAAAGGCAATCTAAGGAACAGTGTATACACTATGTCCATACTTAACAGATACTTAGGTTTTTGGTTAAAACTAGTGATGGGCACAAAATAAAAAAATGAAATGCTGTTTTCTCATTTAGTTAGGTAACAAATTACAATTACAATTACAAAACACAATTTTTTCCATCTAGAATGAAACAATTTATCTAGAAGAATCAATGGCAGGGGAGCTCATGCTCTTCCCTGTAAGCCCCTGAAATTTGAAAAGGTTTGGGGGTCAAGGGGCTGAGTTATTAAACTTCAAAGGGGTTGCCCCTAGGAAAAAATCTAATCGAGCGAGAAGCCACTAATTGTTTGCATGGCTGAGTGATTAGTAGCAGTGCAGCTTGGCTTCCAAATCCAATTAAAAAGATTTTTCCCAAAGGGCACATCCTTTGTAGCTTAATAACTCAACCACCTGACCCCCAAATCTCTCCAAATTTGGGGGGCTTACATAGAATCATTTGAGAAAGGTGACCCTGCCATTTCCATGCCAAAATGTGGCTGTGATCCATATTTTTAAGTACAAAATGTTTTGTTATATTATGTACTAAAAATACAGATCACAACCATGCTTCCACATCAAAATGGCAGGGGTAGCTTCCTCAAGCAATTCTAGGTAAGCCCCAACATTTGGAAAGTCTTGGGGGCCAGGGGGCTGAGTTATTAAACTCCAAAGGGGGTGCCCCAGGAAATAATCATCAAGCATGTCCCTTAATTATGAAATGATTACCAAATGTTTCACCCTATAAGATGCACAAGGCCATAAGACGCATCTAGTTCTTAGAGGAGAAAAACAAGAAAAATGTTTAGCCTAAGGTTTTATGGTGGGCAAAGGGGAGGCTTGTAAACAAAGTAATTGGAGATGTGGAATCCAAGCCGCAAAAACGGAGGCTTGCAAATGAGGTAATTGAAGATGTGGAATCCAAGCCGCAAAAACGGAGGCTTGCAAATGAGGTAATTGAAGATGTGGAATCCAAGCTGCAAAAAGGGAGGCTTGTAAATGAGGTAATTGGAGCTGTGGAATCAAGCTGCAAAAGGGGAGGCTTGCAAATGAGGTAATTGGGGCTGTTCAATCCAAGCTGTAAAAGGGGAGGTTTGCAAATCAGGTAATTGGAGTTGTGGGATCCAAACTGCAAAAGGGGAGGCTTGCAAACAAGGTAATTGGAGCTGTTGAATCCAGGCTTCAGAAGGGGAGGACAGAGGCTCATTGGTGGAGGCCTCTTTAAAAACAAGATGATTTTTGACCAGGGAATCTTGGTTGCAGAAGAGGAGGGTGGGGAGAGGCTCCCTGGAGGAAGCCTCTTTGAAAACCCGGTGATTGGAACCGCAGAATCCCGGCAGCAGGATGAGATGGGAGAGGCTCCTTGCAGATATTTTATCTCTAAATAAAAATCTGTGATATATATGTAGCATGGACTGCTGTATTCACTCCATAAGATGCATAGGCATTTCTCCTTACATTTGAGGGTGTGAAAAGTGCATCTTATAGGGCATAATATACAGTATTTCCTAGGGGCGCCCCCTTTGGAACTTAATAACTCAGCTCCCTGACCCTCTAAACTTTTCCAAATTTGAGGGTTTACCTAGAATCGCTTGAGGAAGCTCCGCTGCCATTTTGGTTCTTTAGGACACAGGGGAGCAAAGCATTTTGTTTCATTTTGTAACAAAACTACTTTAAAAACTCGTAGTGAAATGAAACAAAACTACTACAGAAACAAAATGAAACAAAATGCTATTTTTCCATTTTTTGCCCATCTCTAGTAAAAACTTGTATTGGTATTGTGATACCAATAATTGTTTTTAACATTTTGATGGACTGTGCTGGGTATTTCTGAATAAAATAAAACAAGATAGTGTACACACCTTTTTATATATTCCTGTACAACACAACACACCCATTTTTCACCTATGATATTCACAGCAGTGACTGTCCAGAGTTTAAGAAGCCTGTTTCTAGAAATCTATATAGCCCTGATGCTTGACTAATGAGTGTAAATTGCAGTAACCTATTTCGGAAGAGTGAGGACTGGGTCCTACATTGCTATGAACTTCTTAGAGAGAGAGAGAGAGAGAGAGAGAGAGAGAGAGACAGAGAGAGAGAGAGAGAGAGAGAGAGAGAGAGAGAGAGAGAAGGCACAATATAATTGCAATATATAAATAAAATCAATAAAAATAAGGAATCTCTATTGCATTTAGCCTATGTACTACATATTACACTGACACTAGTAAAGCTATTTCCCAGAACTCAGTGAAATTTGCAGGCAAAGTACTCTTTGGCGAATTCTGAACAAACAGGGACAAGCATATTATGCTATGCACTTTTCAAAAGATTTTAAGGGTACCCAGCTAAAAACAAAAACAAAAATGCCTGACATCTTAATGACTGGCCATAGTATTTCAGTGTGAGCTTTCATATATCCACTTTGTTTTAAAGGGAACAGCCAATATCTTTGTTTCTCTGCAGACTTGGAAGAAAACTGCAAATTCTGTATCGAATAAAATTGCTATGTTTCTTGTGTTCAATTCTTTGTCAGTTCTCTGCCACATCTTATTCCCACAGAGCACCATGAGAAAGGTCTGATAGACTATTCTATACTGAGTTTTCAGGTTGATTGGTGGTGCCTTAGCCTGATAAGACTATTCTGTACCTTGCCCCCTCCCATTGTTCTGATGCTCAGGAAGATCAGCAAGCAGAAATCACTTCCTCTTCAATCTGTGAAATTGCCTTGAATGGAAGGCATTTTTCATATTTCCTTTTCAAGGCAATGAGACCTGGTGAGTTTGAACATGCTGTTCCTGAAATATGAAGGTGCAAGACGTCTGAATTTGCTTCCTCACATAACTTCCCTACAGGACCCACGAACACATCTGCCATGGTTACCTGGTCAAGCACTGGCTTTCAAGTGCTGAGGGGAAACAGGAGGAAACTGCACAAAAACAGCAGAGAGAGCTTTGAGAGGCAGAGAAGGTTGATGATGTCAAGTGAGGCATTAGTGCTAGGAAAATGGCTGGCGACTTTCAGAAAGAAAGCCTCTTTTAAAACTCCAGCCGATATGCCCTGGCTTCATATTTTTTTTCTTTATTTTGGAAGATACTGCCTCCCATCAGGAGGGAAAAATTGGTAAACCAGTAATTGAAAGATAGGAACATGCCCTCACCCCTAGATACAGACCTTCTTGTAGAGTAATCTATGTCTTCAAGCTGTTCCTACCATTTATGTGCAGTAATACCTTAGTTTACAAACAGAAATCATTCTGGAAACATGCTTGTCAACCAAAAGACTCTTATATCAAAGCAAATTTCCCCATAATAAATAATGGAAACTCAGATGATTCATTCTGGAGTCCCATTTACCACTTTCTGTGCACAGAAAATGTCAAAACTCCCAAAATAATTTGGCTAGAAGTCCACATCCACACCATGTGATTTGTAGCCAAATACATGGTTTACTAGTTGCCCCATTACTAGAAATTGGAAAAAAAGAAATGATGTTGAAAACAAATTACAGTGGTACCTTGTATAACGTAATTAATTCATTCCAAATGAAATTACGATATACAAGTTTTCCGTTATATAAATTGCAATTTCCCATAGGAATGCACTGAAAATGGATTTAATCCGTTACAATGCATAGTCAAGAGTATTTATTTATTTATTTATTATTTATTTTCAAACTTATATACTGCACCTATTTCCCCAAAGGGGACTCAGGGCGGTTTACACAATACCATAGCAAATAAAACAGATAAAAACAACAGCAGTGTCCCAGCTACATATAGATCACAGATTTTCATTTAGAAAGAAGTTACCTGCACAGAGCCTTGGCCATCCCCTGCTGTAGCCAGAATTCTGCCGTTCCAATCACCTGGATTGCAAAGAGGCTCCCTGCAGGGAGCCTCTCCCCATCCATCTCCTTCTGCAGTCAAGATTCCCCAGTCAAAAATCACCTTGTTTGCAAAGAGGCCTCCTCCACTGGGCCTCTGCCCTCCCCTTCTGAAGCTTGAATTCCCCGGTCTCAATTACCTCGTTTGCAAGTCTCACCTTTTGCAGCCAAACCCTTTTGCAGCCTGGATTCCTCAGACCCAATCACCTCAATTGCAAGCCTCCCCCTTTGCAGCTTGCATTCCACAGTTCCCATCACCTCGTTTGCAAGCCACCCTTTTTGCAGCTTGCATTCCCAAGTCCCAATCACCTTGTTTGCAAGCCTACACTTTTGCAACTTGGACTCCACAGTTCCAATCACCTCGTTTGCAACACTTTCCTTTTGCAGCCTGGATTCCGCAGGCCCAATCACCTCATTTGCAACCCTTCCCTTTCGCAGCCTGGATTCCCCAGGCCCAATCACCTCGTTTGCAAGCCTCCCTTTTTGCAACCTGGATTCCCAAGTCCCAATCACCTCTTTTGCAAGCCTCCCCTTTTGCAGCCAGGCTTCCCCTGCCAGGAAACCTTAGGCTGAACATATTTTTTCTTGTTTTCCTCCTCTAAAAACTAGGTATGTCTTATGGTCTTATAGAGTGAAAAATCACATCTTATAGAATGAAAAATACAGTATATATATATATATATATATATATATATATATATATATATATATATATATATATATATATATATATATATATATATATATATATATATATATATATATATATATATATATATATATATATATATGCATGTTAGGGTGGATTCGGGTTTCTTCCCGTGTAGAAATCTGGTTGTTTTGGCGACGTTTCGACGAGGTCTCACTCGTCATCTTCAGGCTGGTGTTCTGGCTTCTTTCTTCTTGAAGCAGAGTGTGATCTCAGTTGAAGTCCTTCTATAAATACTGCTGGGGGGGTGTGGTTTGCTTGCTCTGTTGCTGATTGTAGGTTTGTTTGTTCTTTTGTGATTTGCTGTGTGGCTGAGGCGATCGTTAAGGGCTTAACTGCTGGTGGGTTAGATGGCTGTTTAGAGACATCATGTGTGGGTGAGGTGCTGGATGTGTGTCTATTAGCCTTTTGTTTCTTAACAACCTTGGTGATGGGTGTTCTGGCAGCATCCTGGGCTTTGGTAGAGTGGGGTCCTGTGTCTTGTGAATTCATTTTGGTCTGGCTGCGTGTCTGTGGTCTCCCAATGTTTTTTTGGCGTGTGTAAGTGTGCTCCATGTGGTGGCTGGAGTGGGGAGTAGCGGTAGATGGTGCAGTTGTGGTTTTGTTATTGGATGGTGGTTTCGTTTCATCTGTGGGAAGGGTCTGGGTTTGTGTTTGGTGTGGATGGAAGGTGGTGGCATCTTGTGTCCTTTTGGACCTGGTGTCAGTCTTTGTGACAGAGGCTCGTCTGTTGACCAGGGCTAGTTTCCAGATGTCAGGCAAGCGGGAGGTGTCATCACGTTTATTCATGTTGTTTGGGTGTTTCTCTATTTCAATGGCTTCCATGATTATTCGACTGTTGAAGTGTTCAGTTTTGGAGATGAGTTTGGTTCTTTTAAAATCAATTTCATGACCTGTTGTTTTTATGTGCTGGAAGAGAGAGGAAGATTTTTCTTCTTTTTTGACTGCGTTCTTGTGTTCTGCGATGCGTGCGCTTATTCTCCTGTTTGTCTGTCCGATGTATGTGGCTGGGCAGACTTTGCATGGTATTTCGTAGACTCCTTGGTTTTCTAGCTCAATCTTGTCTTTGGGGTTTCTTAAAATGTTGGCTATTTTTTGTTCGGTGCAAAAGGCTGTCTTGATATTGTGTTTGTGGAGAATTTTGCTGATTTTGTCTGTGGTGCCTTTGATGTAAGGGAGGAGGGCAGTGCCGTTGTTCTCTTCTGTTTCTTGGTTCTTGGGGGGTGTTTCTTTTTGGATTAGTTTGGTGATGGTGTTTTTTTGGAATCCGTTCGCAATTAAAGCATTCGAGAGAGTGTGTAATTCAGTTTTTAGGTGGTCTTTGTCAGCGAGGCGTTTGGTTCTGGAGATGAGGGTTTTTGCTACGGAGTTGATCTGTGCAGGGTGGTGGTGTGATTGTGCATTTAAGTAGCGGTTTGTATGTGTTTTTTTCCGGTAGATGGTATGTCCTAGGGAGCCGTCGGGTTTTTTGTAGATTAGGACGTCCAGGAAGGGAAGTTGGTTGTTGGCTTCTATTTCCATAGTGAATTGTATTTTGGGGTGTAGGCTGTTGAGATGTGTGAGGAAGTTGTTCAGTTTGTCTTTCCCGTGTGGCCAGATAACAAAGGTGTCGTCAACATATCTGAGCCAGAGTTTGGGTTTATGTTCGGACTTCTGTAACGCGTTGGTTTCAAAGTGTTCCATATATAGGTTTGAGATGACCGGTGAGAGGGGTGATCCCATGGGTGCTCCTTCTATCTGTTTGTATCTTTGTCCATTGTGGATGAAGTATGTGTTGGTTAGGCAGTGGTTGGTCAGATCTAGGATGTGCTTGGGGGGGTTGTATTTGTTGTGGATAGCTGTCAAGGCTTCTTGAATGGGCACTTGTGTGAAGAGCGAAACAACATCGAAGCTCACGAGTAGGTCATTGGGTTGTAGGTCTTGTTTCTTTATAATTTCTATGAAGTGGAACGAGTTTTGTACGTATGAAGAGATGGATTCTGCATAGGGCTGGAGTTGTTTGGCAAGAAATTTGGCGAGGTTTTGTAGGGGTGAGCCTATGGAGCTGACTATGGGTCTGAGAGGTGTTCCTTCTTTGTGAATCCCAAAGAAACCCCAAAGACAAGATTGAGCTAGAAAACCAAGGAGTCTACGAAATACCATGCAAAGTCTGCCCAGCCACATACATCGGACAGACAAACAGGAGAATAAGCGCACGCATCGCAGAACACAAGAACGCAGTCAAAAAAGAAGAAAAATCTTCCTCTCTCTTCCAGCACATAAAAACAACAGGTCATGAAATTGATTTTAAAAGAACCAAACTCATCTCCAAAACTGAACACTTCAACAGTCGAATAATCATGGAAGCCATTGAAATAGAGAAACACCCAAACAACATGAATAAACGTGATGACACCTCCCGCTTGCCTGACATCTGGAAACTAGCCCTGGTCAACAGACGAGCCTCTGTCACAAAGACTGACACCAGGTCCAAAAGGACACAAGATGCCACCACCTTCCATCCACACCAAACACAAACCCAGACCCTTCCCACAGATGAAACGAAACCACCATCCAATAACAAAACCACAACTGCACCATCTACCGCTACTCCCCACTCCAGCCACCACATGGAGCACACTTACACACGCCAAAAAAACATTGGGAGACCACAGACACGCAGCCAGACCAAAATGAATTCACAAGACACAGGACCCCACTCTACCAAAGCCCAGGATGCTGCCAGAACACCCATCACCAAGGTCGTTAAGAAACAAAAGGCTAATAGACACACATCCAGCACCTCACCCACACATGATGTCTCTAAACAGCCATCTAACCCACCAGCAGTTAAGCCCTTAACGATCGCCTCAGCCACACAGCAAATCACAAAAGAACAAACAAACCTACAATCAGCAACAGAGCAAGCAAACCACACCCCCCCAGCAGTATTTATAGAAGGACTTCAACTGAGATCACACTCTGCTTCAAGAAGAAAGAAGCCAGAACACCAGCCTGAAGATGACGAGTGAGACCTCGTCGAAACGTCGCCAAAACAACCAGATTTCTACACGGGAAGAAACCCGAATCCACCCTAACATGCATACCTATACCCGTGAAAATCTACGAAAACAAATATCCGACCTCTACGGGGAGGAAACCTTCCAGCTGACCAGAACCTACGAGAAACTAGAAGTCCGAAGAGCCACCATCTTATGTGACATTGCATTCCTACGCAACTGCCGAGATAAAAATGTGATCCCCACAAGCTTCCAACTGAAATTCCACTCAAAAACCCCATCCAGCGAAAGGATCCTGAAAAGAACAGAACTAGCCCTAATCAGAAACGAACTACACAAGAAAAGATACCTACTAGATCAAACCAACAGAGACCTACTCACTCTCCACCTCAAACTCAGCAACAAAATCCACCCAACACTCTGGAACAAATCCAAGCAACTCGCCGCCTGGAGAGCTGAAACAGAGACCTCCCACAAGACAGACATACACACCAACAAACTCCACAAACTGGAAAAACGCCAGAAGCCCAACCCCCCACAGCAGCCCATGAAACAAACAGTTCACAACATATCAGACAGGACACTCACCATCGCAGAGACCAAAGTCCTGTCCAAAGGATTCAACTTTGCAGTCGCCCCCAGACACATCCCCACTGAAAACATCATATGCGGAGTGGAAGCCAGCCTAACCAAAATCAACCCAGATGAAGCCAACAAAATCAGACTCGAAGTCACCAATATCCTCTGCTCCAGCAAACCACCCAGAAGCAATTTACACAAAGAAGAACAAAAAGCCCTCACCAACCTGAAGAAAGACAACAACATAATCATTCTCCCAGCAGACAAAGGCAATGCCACAGTGGTGATGAACACATCTGACTACCAAGCCAAACTATCCAACCTACTACAAGACCCTGCTTACATACCTTTGAACACAGACCCCACCACCTACCTGGAAAAAACCACCAAAGCCAAAATAAAAGCCTCACCCTTAAGTGAAGAAATCAAGCCAAGCATCATCCCCAGAGAGAAATCTTCCAGATGCCCCAAGCTCTACGGCCTCCCCAAGATTCACAAAGAAGGAACACCTCTCAGACCCATAGTCAGCTCCATAGGCTCACCCCTACAAAACCTCGCCAAATTTCTTGCCAAACAACTCCAGCCCTATGCAGAATCCATCTCTTCATACGTACAAAACTCGTTCCACTTCATAGAAATTATAAAGAAACAAGACCTACAACCCAATGACCTACTCGTGAGCTTCGACGTTGTTTCGCTCTTCACACAAGTGCCCATTCAAGAAGCCTTGACAGCTATCCACAACAAATACAACCCCCCCAAGCACATCCTAGATCTGACCAACCACTGCCTAACCAACACATACTTCATCCACAATGGACAAAGATACAAACAGATAGAAGGAGCACCCATGGGATCACCCCTCTCACCGGTCATTGCAAACCTATATATGGAACACTTTGAAACCAACGCGTTACAGAAGTCCGAACATAAACCCAAACTCTGGCTCAGATATGTTGACGACACCTTTGTTTTCTGGCCACACGGGGAAAGACAAACTGAACAACTTCCTCACACATCTCAACAGCCTACACCCCAAAATACAATTCACTATGGAAATAGAAGCCAACAACCAACTTCCCTTCCTGGACGTCCTAATCTACAAAAAACCCGACGGCTCCTTAGGACATACCATCTACCGGAAAAAAACACATACAAACCGCTACTTAAATGCACAATCACACCACCACCCTGCACAGATCAACTCCGTAGCAAAAACCCTCATCTCCAGAACCAAACGCCTCGCTGACAAAGACCACCTAAAAACTGAATTACACACTCTCTCGAATGCTTTAATTGCGAACGTATTCCAAAAAAACACCATCACCAAACTAATCCAAAAAGAAAACACCCCCCCAAGAACCAAGAAACAGAAGAGAACAACGGCACTGCCCTCCTCCCTTACATCAAAGGCACCACAGACAAAATAAGCAAAATTCTCCACAAACACAATATCAAGACAGCCTTTTGCACCGAACAAAAAATAGCCAACATTTTTAAGAAACCCCAAAGACAAGATTGAGCTAGAAAACCAAGGAGTCTACGAAATACCATGCAAAGTCTGCCCAGCCACATACATCGGACAGACAAACAGGAGAATAAGCGCACGCATCGCAGAACACAAGAACGCAGTCAAAAAAGAAGAAAAATCTTCCTCTCTCTTCCAGCACATAAAAACAACAGGTCATGAAATTGATTTTAAAAGAACCAAACTCATCTCCAAAACTGAACACTTCAACAGTCGAATAATCATGGAAGCCATTGAAATAGAGAAACACCCAAACAACATGAATAAACGTGATGACACCTCCCGCTTGCCTGACATCTGGAAACTAGCCCTGGTCAACAGACGAGCCTCTGTCACAAAGACTGACACCAGGTCCAAAAGGACACAAGATGCCACCACCTTCCATCCACACCAAACACAAACCCAGACCCTTCCCACAGATGAAACGAAACCACCATCCAATAACAAAACCACGACTGCACCATCTACCGCTACTCCCCACTCCAGCCACCACATGGAGCACACTTACACACGCCAAAAAAACATTGGGAGACCACAGACACGCAGCCAGACCAAAATGAATTCACAAGACACAGGACCCCACTCCACCAAAGACCCAGGATGCTGCCAGAACACCATCACCAAGGTCGTTAAGAAACAAAAGGCTAATAGACACACATCCAGCACCTCACCCACACATGATGTCTCTAAACAGCCATCTAACCCACCAGCAGTTAAGCCCTTAACGATCGCCTCAGCCACACAGCAGATCACAAAAGAACAAACGAACCTACAATCAGCAACAGAGCAAGCAAACCACACCCCCCCAGCAGTATTTATAGAAGGACTTCAACTGAGATCACGCTTTGCTTCAAGAAGAAAGAAGCCAGAACACCAGCCTGAAGATGACGAGTGAGACCTCGTCGAAACGTCGCCAAAAGAACCAGATTTCTACACGGGAAGAAACCCGAATCCACCCTAACATGCATACCTATACCCGTGAAAATCTACGAAAACATATATATATATATATATATATATATATATATATATATATATATATATATATATATATATATATATATATATATATATATATATATATATATATATATATATATATATATATATATATATATATATATATATATATATATATATATATATATATATATATAAGGATTCTGTCAGGGCAAATCCACGTTAGATAACTGCGCTATCCTTTCACACTTGGTCTATAAACAGGTCAAGATATCTAAGGCTAGACTCTATGTGGCTTTCCTTGACCTGAAGGGTGCCTTTGATTCTGTAGATAGAGAGCTACTTTGGGATAAATTATCCAGATGGAATATTGATCAAAGGCTACTTCTCCTAATTAGAGCCTTGCATGCCAATACTTTATGTACGGTTAGATGCTCTCAGAATGGCAAACTAACTCAACCCCTCAAAACAAATAAAGGAGTGAAGCAGGGCTGCATTCTGGCCCCAACCCTTTTCAACCTCTTCCTAAATGACTTAGCTTCTAATCTGCGGAATGTGAATAGCCATTGCCCAAAACTGGGTCAGACACAAGTTCCATTGCTTTTGTACGCCGATGACGCAATACTTCTCTCTCGCACTAGGATAGGTCTTAAACGCTTACTTAATGGTGCCACGGACTATTTCTTAGCCAATAAATTGGAGGTCAATTACTCCAAATCTAAAATAATGGTCTTTGCGAGAAAAAGGACTGCCCACAAATGGCTTTGTAAGGGTAATGTTATAGAGCAGGTAAAGTCATTTAAGTACCTGGGTGTTCACTACAACTACAGGCACACCTGGTTCTCCCATCGCAAGTATGTCCTAAATTCTAGCAAGATCTCTGCTAGTGCAATCTCACAATTTTTACCTATAGCAATCGCTATGTACCAGCTTCCCTGACAATATTTAAGGCCAAAACCCTATCTCAAATCTTATATGCATCACCAATTTGGTATAAAGCTATAGATCGCACAGTGGAGAGTATTCAAGCCTCTTTTTTGAGAAGAATCCTAGGCCTCCCTAAATGTGTCCCATACGCCGTTCTTTGCTTAGAAACTGGCATGATAAGGCTGAAGACCTTGGCCAGATTAAGAGCTATTAAATTCTGGCTTGGAATCCTTTACAACCCAGTTCATACCCATTTATTATATCAACTTTTGATAGATCCTGACCTCCCAGTCGAGATCTCCGATGTTCTTACCACTCCTAAAGTAGCGGGATTGGATATTGAGCAGCTTGGCATGTTAAGTCAATCTGAAGCATATAGGACTATTAAAGACAGGCTATTGAACATCGAATGGCAAGAACTGTGCAGCGAAGCCAATACCACCAGCTCCCCACTTCAATTTAACATCCCAGTCCTACCTGGGAAGCCTGCTTTTTTTCTGACTTACCTAACATATCCCGAAGCGCGCAGAGCCTATTCACTTGCCAGATGCAATTCCTTCCCCTCGGCACTATTGTCAGGCAGGTTCAATGGAATCCCTTACTCCCAGAGGATCTGTCCATGTCAAACTAATGCCGTTGAAACGCTTGAACACATCTTCTTTCATTGCCCAACTCACGATGCACTTCGTAAGAAATATCGATCCTCGATAGAATGCAAGGGTGGGAAGGCTTGGTTAAGCTTAGGTTCCTTCTCTCTACGCAAGTCACCTCTTATCTGGATGAGGTGGCCTCCTTTGCCTCTGAAATTATAGCAGCACGAGGATCTGGGCTTCCCTATTCCCCATCTCATTGGCTTAAGTAGCTAATGCATATATTAGAATCACCAGTTCCATGTTTGATTACCCTCCTTGCTGACCTCATTTTCTCTTGTTGTGTTGTTTTATTTTATTTTAATGCCAATAAAGGTTGATTTGGATTGGATATATATAAAATGCTATTTTTCATCAAAATCTTCATAATGTCCATTTGTTTTCAGTAATGCTGAGATCTTGTCCATTTCTGCACAGTTCAGCAACTTCATAATTAATTGGTCTCTTGGAATTAATTGGAATCTTGTTTGTCTTCCATAGTTGTGCATACAACATTCTAGCTGCCGTGATAATATGTATTATTACAATTTTTTTGCCATCATCAATATTCTGTTGTATCATAGACATCTCCTCCTGCTTTTGAGTCTTGCCTAAGATGGAACATTGCAGACAATCACCCACAATCCAGCAGGGAGTGAGGGAGAGAGAGCCATCATTAGCTCACTTGTGATCATGTGACCTGCTCTAGTGCTCGTATTGCAAGACATAGCTCATTGATCAAGGCAAAACCGATCAGAAATATTTGCTTGTCTTGCAATACTAGTAGACCAAGGTACTTGTGAACCAAGATATTACTGTAACTGTATATATTTGTTCAATAGCATGCTGAGAATTCTAGCTTAGCAGTACTCTTTGTCACAGCCAACAACTGTGGTTGTTATGCAACCAAAACACCAATTAGTAGGCAGCAATAGCCAATAAAAAAGAAGACTATGATTCTAGGTATACCTTTCAGATATCACTACCTACTGCCCAACAGATAAATACTCCTGATGGTCTGTATCAAGAAATCATGCAAATGAACACAACTAATCAATAGAATTCAATAACTTGCACCCTGCAGCATTTATGTCTCCAGTTTCTGTTACTTGGAATTTTCTCCTATTTGTTTACATCTTCTATACAGACGTGGGACATGGATTTAATAAGACCAGACAAGGAAAGTTATAAACAGAACAATTACATTTAAACAGAATGAAGACATTTTTATTTTCCTATAGGAAAGAAAATGGCTATTTTATTTCATGTCGAGAAGCCTAACATGGATGGTAACTGCATACCTCTTTATGACACCCAGTTAAAGTATCAGTTCTCCCAGCAAGGAGGCTTTTTATCATTCAGTAATGCCTTTTTATATACATTCCCTTTGTGGGCCTCTGGCCTCTATTTTTTATTCTGCAGTCTAAAGCAAGAAAGAGAAGGCATGACTGTCTGAGGAATAATCATTAGTCACAATGTAATGAGAGATTTCTTGAGCGAACTGAAGGAACAAGCAAAAAAAAAAAAGGGTAGCACTAAAATCCATTCACTGAAGCAAGCATTTCATGCTCTACCTGCAGTAGGTTTCCAGAGTGCGTGCAAAACACAGGATGACATCTTCTTAGCACTGCAGTGCTCCAAAGAGGAACACAGCCAAGAGTTCTACATCACTCAAGACGCTGAACAGTTTAAATCCTAAAGGTCCCTGTTCAGCAAATGACTACTTTACTGGCAGCATATCAATTGATGCAATCTGACTAGTACAACAACCCATCACCACAAGCATTACACCATCATAGTGAGGCTATGCGACAACACTGAGATACCTGAGTTAAAATGATTATTAAGGTAAAAGAAAATGGCATACAAATAGTTTGTTACTTTTCATTTTCTTCTTGGAAAATGAGTAAACCTTTATTTTGGGAAGTATGATTGGCTTGTCTTCTGACCCAGCACCAGCAGCTTCAGCATTGATTTCTGTGCACAACTCCACAATATTTCATCTATTACTATTCTAATAAAGTGGAAACTTTGCTAATGAACCAGATCATTCTGGTATTGGAGTCCTCAAAGGAGGGCAGTATTTATTGCTGGATGTACTGGGATGTCATGTAGTCTTTGTACAATTCATCTAGAATTGCTCCCGGATATCTCACTCTCTATACAGACTGCCCTCCTCAACCCCCCCCCCGCCTACTTCAATCTGTCTTCTCTGCCTTCATGTGACTCGCCTCATTTAGAGCACAATACTTTCTGATTTTATTTTTAATTTTGCTTTATTTAAAAACAATCCTCACACCTTTGAGGTTTTGCTTTTTAATTTTTATCCCATTTTTTTGCTATGGTGTAAACTGATTACATTAAATGTAAAAAGTACAGTGCATAGGAACAGCTAATACCCTAACAAAACTAAACAGTAAGGCATAGAGAGGTAGAAACTGAATACCCCAAACAAGCCCCTAAGGAAGCATCATCAAACGATAAACACAATGTAAACAGATCATCATGCATCATTTTGGTACTGGGGCCTACACAACCTGATCCCACTTTAAAGTAAATAGGGGCAAAGCATAACAAGACAAAACAAAATAAAAACTGCTGGCAGTGGTGTAAAGAAACACAGAAAGCAAGGAGCCTTGAATCTGTGCGGGAGGACGTAGCCCAACAGGATCTTGCTCAATGTTACTTCGACATCACCTTTATTAAAAAGTGTTCCATGGACATCAAAATATACAGTGGAACCTTGACTTACGTCATTAATCCGTTCCAGTGGTCTAGACTTAACTCAAACATGACTTAAGTCAAACGAACATTTCCCATAGAAAGTAATGGGAAAGCGGATTAATCCGTAGAAGATGATGAAAAAGACCCCCGAAAACAGCAATTTAACACAAATTTGACTGGGATAGGAGATTCCTTCTGGGGATGTAAATGAAATGTCTCTTCAAATAAAGGAGGAGGCAGTAGAATTATAGTCCACAAGTTATACGCCTCCACTTTTTAATGTTCATAGCAACAATGTCTAACATTTAAGTTTTACTGATTTTTAACCTGACGTTCCAAGTTCTGAACAACTCTATGCTTACCATTAGAGTCCCACAACTTTATGGCTCCCCAACTAAAATGCTTCCATTGTGGACCAGATTTCTGCAGCCAGGTTTTTTACAAGACTGAGCCGACTGTCTAACCAGCGAGGCCAACCCCGAGCTCCCGGCCCGTCTTCTCCTCCGGCAGCAGTGGCGGCTTCGGTGAGGCCGAGGACCAGCTCCAGGTGCTCTGAGCTGGCCTCGCCGAAGCTGCCGCTGCCGGAGGAGAGGAAGAAGGCAGGAGCAGTTTGGAGGCAGCAGTCGCGATGCTGGGTTGTGGCTGCCGCCCAATTCCAGTGCCTTGCACAGGGGCTCCGAGATGTAAGTCAAAGCCTGCGACTCAAGTCAAACAGGCCCCTTCTTGCTGCAAGTCAAATATGCTGCAAGTCAAGCAGTATGTAAGTCAAGTTTCCACTGTAATTGGAAACATTTCAGAAGAATCTGGAAAAGATATGAGAAATAAATGAGAAGGGAGGAGGGCAAACCAAAATAATCTGGGATACTATGAAGATTGCTGCCAGAGGATACACATATAAAGCAATTTGTATACTTAAAAAACAAGGGGAAAGAATACAGTAATACCTTGGTTTAAGAGTAACTTGGTTTAAGAGCGTTTTGCCAGACAAGCAAACATTTCTTCTAAATTTTGCCATGATCAAGAAGCAATGTCTTGCAATATGAGTAACTGGAGCAGGTCACATGATCACAGTTCAGCCAATGGTGGCTTTCCCCCCCCACCCACTGGATTGTGGGTGATTGCCTGGAATGTTCCATCTCAGGCAGCCTCCAAAGCAGAGGAGGGAGGGAGGAATGGAGGTCTCCCTTGCACTAGCCAGAGCAGTGCAGGTTAGGGGCATGTTTTATTTTCTTTATATTTTATTCAAATTGTTTTCAACATTTTTTCTTATTTTTCAAACCATTTCTACTCATGGCACAGCTAGTCAAGTGATAGGGATACAAATTGCATTTTATTATTGTGACATTAAAAATATAAAGTAACATCCAGTTGTTAGTTCCAAATAGAGCAGATTCCGTAGCCAAGTACCTAAACCATGGTGTAGATGTGGATTTATAGCCAACTTCTTTTGTTAGTTTTGGCATTTTGTGTGTAGAGTATGTGGTTTGTGTGGCTCCAGAATGAATTATGGTATCTGGGTTTCCATTATTTCTTATGGGGAAATTTGCTTTGATATAAGTGTGTTTTGGATTACAAGCATGTTTCCAGAATGAATTATGCTTGTAAACCAAATATTACTGTACAGAAAATAGAAGATAACATAAAATAATTAGAAATAGTAATAAGGACCAGACAGTAGTAGTCGAACTAAAAGCAAAGAGGAAGGAAATGGAAGAAATTCATTTGGAAAAGGTGTGGAGGAATTTAATATATTTAAAAAGAGAATTCTTTGACTTTAGTAACAGAAATTCCAAGTTATTAATTAAAGCAACTTACATAAAAATGACTAAAGGAAATACAAGGGTAATACAAGATCAGACTGGGATAGGGTGTAATAAGATGAAAAAGAAACCAGAAGCTTTTCAAATATTTTATAAAAACCTAATAAAGATCACTGCAAAACAGTTGAAAGAATGCCATAGTATAATAAACAGCTATTGTACAAGCAATAAATGTGCAAAGATTAACAAGAGGTTTTGGTATATATCACAAAAATAAGTCTCAGTATTCCCAATGTTAAAATATATTATACAACTTAGACGTATCCCAGATATTTTAATAAATAACAACGATTGTATATGGAAAGACACAAAAATGCATGGAAAGGAAGAAGACTTAGAGGATGTTTTATTTAAAGAAAAGATTGTAGAAGAGCATAAGAAAATAGGTAGCCCTTTTTAAAAATATGTTAGAAAGTTGGAAAAATTATAGTGATTTTGTGAGTCTACCTGTTTCCCCCTTTACCCAGATAATGGTAATGAATTTTCCAGAAGACTTTAAAAAGAAATTTTAAAATGTTTAAACAACAAAGGGTTAAATAGGATAAAAGATTGGATAGAAAAGGTGATAGAGAAAGTCTAAAAAAGGTATTGCTGGGGAGGGGATTTCTTGGTTAAATATACCTCAAATAGAAAGGCAGACAAGGAAACGGAGAAGAGAGAAAGGAGAGCGTAGAAAAATGACAACATTTGATGAAGTCATTGAAAAAAAGACTGAAAGCAGAGGCAATTTTTTAAAAGATGAGAATGGGAACTGTAGGCAAAATATGTAACTTAATCATCAAAGTTGGTCAGGATACATGTGAGCTAAAAGATCAGTGACAAGAAGATGTGGTTAATGAAAAAATAGGGGACAATTGGAGTAAAATGTGGAGCAAAAGAATTATGAAAAATACGTCCCTAAGGGTTAAGGGAAATTGTTATAAGTGGATATGGTATTTAATTTTGGCAAAAATGAATATACTGAATAAGAATTCATCTTCTCTGTATTGGAGGTGAAAAAAAAGAAAAGTGGATACATTTATATCTGTGGTGGATTAACTATATAAGGGGGAAGGAAGGGACATGAGTCTTCAAAGATTTTTAGGGAAATAACTGGACTAGATATTCAGATTCCCCACTGACTGCTCTATTAAATAGGATTAATAATAATCAATTGAAGATAAAAGATGTGGATCTAATTATTATAATGGTTAAAGCAGCAAGTTTATTATTTGCAAAGAATTGGGAAAGTGTTAAATTAAAATTGAGGAATGGTACAGAGAAATGTGGACTATGGTAATTAATGATAAACTGACTTGTGAAATGAAATTAAGAATAGATTTATCAAAAGGTAATTACCTTTTTAAAATACGGAATTTATTTTAGGAATATGTTCAGAATTTCAGAAAGTGGGTGACATATACCAGGAGAAGAATCACTGTGTTTCTGGAGAGAGATCAGGCATAATGAAATTTTTATTTACACTGTATTGAAATATGAAAAATGAATATTAATGCAATGTAGAGGTGGTTTTGGTTTGGTTTATGTTGTTTTTAATACAGTGGTACCTTATATAAAGGAATTAATTTATTCCAAATGAAATTATGTTAAGCACATTTTCCTTTATACAAATTCCCATAGGAATGCATTGAAAATGGAGTGATCCCATTTTTATGTTGTACGGATTCTCCCCATAGGCAATTATGTTAAGAAAATTTCCCCTATCTCCAGAATGTTTTATGTTGTACAAATTTTATGTTATACAAGCTGTTTGTTATACAAGGGTCCACTGTATAATAAAATAAATATAAAGTGTTCCATGGCAAATTGAATTCCTTTTGTCTTCTGGGCACAGTTTGACACTCTATTTGATTTAATCTTCTTACTGTATATTTTGTAAGCCCTTCAGAGCCCAGGTATCAAGTAAGGTAGCCACAGGATTCATCATTGCTCAATCTAGGTTTTTTTTAAAAAATCTTGATAGTATTTTCCATGAGGCAAAAGGCATTGATGGCATAGTTTGGGTGCTCCTGGGCTCATCCTTGAGCCTAGATGCCCGGGTCACAGCTGTGGCCAGGAGTGCATTTGCTCAATTAAAACTAGTGCGCTAGTTATGCCCATTTCTTGAGAAACCTGCTCTGACCACTTTGACACATGCCCTAGTGATGTCCCAGATGGACTACTGTAATGAACTCTTTGTGGGACTCCCAATGGAAAGTCTCAGGAAACTTCAATGGGTCCAAAATGCAGCAGCCAGACTGCTGACTGGGGCGAGTTACAGAGATGTCATTACACCCCTATTAAAGAAGCTCCACTGGCTGCCAATCAGCTATCAGGCACAATTCAAGGTGCTGACCTTGATCTACAAAGCACTACATGGCCTGGGCCCAAGCTACTTCAAAGATCAAATCTCACAGTATGAACCGACTCAGGTGTTAAGGTCATCTGGAGAGGCCTTTCTCTCCATCTCGCCACCCTCAAAGGTTAAATGTTCTGTTCTGTATATTGTCCCTCATTATTGTAAGCCACCTTGGGTCCTTTTTCAAGGAGAAAGGCGGGGTAAAATATTCAAAAATAAATAAATACTTTGAGAACAGAATTTATATTTGCTGCTTGGATTGGGAAAATTAATTATTGCTTTCAGTAACTTTTATGCTTCTTCTTTTTTTAAAAATGTAGTTATTGGTCCTTTAAAACAGGGAGGGTTAAAATAATTTTTTAAAAATAAAAAATCCAGCTTTAATATATACTGAGGGCACTTGAACTGGCAGCTAATGACCTTAGTGAAGAATATTGTGGTTGTGGTGCATTGCTCAATGAAACTGTCAACCCAGGGTACAGCTGTTGTAAAAAAGATAAATTCCTTGTTGAGGGGGGGAAAACTGTCAGTATGGTGCGGCCTTTATACAAAACTGTGAAGTGATCATCTGAAATGCTAGGTATAGTTCTGATCTTTCTATTTCTACAAAAGAATACTGTAGAGCTAGAAAGGGACAGGCAAAATTATAAAGGGACTGGAAAAACTCCCCTGCGAGGAAAGGTGTCAATATTTGAGGTTGTTATGTTAAGTACAAAGATGAATAATGGGAGACATGACAAACACTTATGGTATATAAAATTATGAATGGTGTGGACAAAGCAGATAGGCAGTAGAGCTTTTCTTCTTCTCCTTGTAATATGAGAACTGCAGCTGAATGGTGCAAATTCAACACAGCAATATTCAGTAGAGGTGGGCACAAAACAGAAAACCAGTGATTCAGTTCGTTCTGTTTCAGGCCCACCCTAGGTTTGTTTTGGTTCAGTTTGTACGAATTTTTAAAACAAACAGTCAAGGTTTGGGATCCTGAGGCTTCCTTGATACCCCCTTTCATTGTCCAATGCCTTAAATAAGGGCCACTGGTTTTCACTGAGATACAGACAAGGTGATATGAGACTGAGCTGGAAGGGACCCTGTGGATTATTGAATCATAGAATCATAGAGTTGGAAGAGACCTCAAGGGCCATCCAGTCCAACCCCTTGCCATGCAGGAACCCCATCACAGTATTTCTGGCACATGGCCATCCAGCCTCTGCTTAAAAACCTCCGAAGAAGGAGACTCCACCAACCTCTGTGGCAGCATATTCCACTGCCAACAGATCTAACCATCAGGAAGTTCTTCCTAATGTTCTAATGGAATCTCTTTTCCTGTAGTTTGAAACCATTGCCCCAAGTCCTACTCTCTGAAGCCATGGAAAACAAACCTGTTCCCTCTTCAACATGACATCCTTTCAAATATTTAAACATAGCTATCACACACACCCCTCAGCATTCTTTTTGAAAGGCAAAACATTCCCAGTTCCCTAAGCTGTTCTTCATAAGACATTTCTTCCAGACATTCAACCATCCTGGTCGCCCTCCTCTATACCCGCTCGAGGTTATCAACATCCTATTTAAATTGAGGTGCACAGAACTGGACACAGTACTCCAGGTGGGGTCTGACCAGAGCAGAATAGAGTGGTCCTATCACTTCCCTTGATCTGTTGATGCAACCAAGAATCACATTGCCTTTCCTGGCTGCCACATCACACTGGTGACTCATCCTCAATTTGTGGTCCACCAAGACTCCCAGATCGCTTTCACAGGTACTATTTTCCAGCCAGGTATCTCCCATCCTATATCTGTGCAATCCATTCTTTTTACCTAGATCCCTCTGTTGAAACCCATTCCATTAGCTTTGTCCCAGCCAATCTGTCAAGGTCATTTTGGATTTTCATGCTATGGCAGAATGGGAAATTGAACTTGCAACCTCTGGCTCCACAGCCAGATGCCTAAATTATTCAGCTCATATAATAACATATTTAATGTATATTATTACGCTGTCAGTGTACAACCCTACTTTATGTTGATCTCTATTCATCTTTTTTTTATATCATTAATGTTTTCACGTTGGCAAATGATACTGAAGCCAGTGGTTGAAATTAAAGGGCAAACAGTAAAGTTGTCATAGTCTCTGCTCAGATTAAATGTTTCTTGATTTTCACAGTTCATTACCTCCAATATCAAACTGTCACTTTTACAAGGTTTGAGGTTCTGTTAGATGAATATGTTGATAATATATAAGTATCAAGAGGTGGCATGAAATAAAATGCCTAACAATCAATATAAGATTAATTTAAGATTTAATAACATAGCAACAGATATAAAAAAACAAAAATTAAAAACCTCATTCTATCCAAAGGATACAAGTTGGGATGATGTGCAAACACCCCTATGCTGCAGCATGGCTACTCTGGGACTTGTTCCACTAATGGCTTCAGAACACAAAATTATTAGGATGGAAATAGTAAACACCAGTATACTAAACTGTACTATGTTCTTATTGGTATGTAGAAAATCAACAGATACTGTCCTCTACTACTGTCATGTTTGGAAAAATATAGATTTTCCTGCCACCATCTCCAAAGCTGAAAAACAGAGTGGTAGATTTTCCTTTTATTTCCTTTTTAAACACCTTGTAGCCTGGGTCTATGATGCTCCTTGTCAAAAGGGTTTAGGTTATTAAATGCCCCACTTCTGCCACACAAAGACCAATCCTCTGTGCATTGTAGATATAGAGTGGAGCATTTTCTATGGCACAGGTATGGCACTGGTACAACTACTAGAGACAAGCTAGGAAAAAGCTGAGAGTTTCCTTATGAGATTAACTCTTCAAAAAAAGTTCTTGTGCCAGATCTTAACAGTAACCCTTGTATGGTAAATCTGATCGCCATGCCTTGTTTAGGGCTGCTAATGGACCTGGGACTTCCTGATTTGCAATTCTGTGTCTTGCTTACAAGGCAATACATTTGTGCTTCCATAGAATAGGATTTCTTTCCCCCTCTCTTTCACCATGAACTATATAGAGTCTGATCATGTCTGATTTTGGAGATGTGACTATGTGAAAGGCTGAACTATGATATTTTAATGTAATTCTCTCTCTAGGAAATAATGGTGCAAATTAACGAACACGTGTTTTGTGCTAATCAATATAGAATAGCCTGAGTGATAAGTACTATTCAGGATGAGGGGTGAAATTGAATATTAAGAGATAAATGCAACCTCCAAGCATTCACATTGTGCAGAATTCAAACTGATGAGAGCAATTTGGCCACATCATAAAAAGACATTAGAGACCAATTTCTCTGATTTTCAAGCTAACAATACCACGAACATTTATTCTCCTCCCACACAGTAAGAGAAACAGGGCAGGATTATTAAAGTATTAATTAATGACTTCATTCCAGAATGCCATCTGATCATTCTGGAGGATCACCTGCTAGTTACAAAAACAAAGACTATTTATGCTATTTTGAATATTTGCTACCATTTCATATTGCAAACATGCTGTATTGAGGAAGAAGGGTATGGTATTTTTCCAGAAGAGAATTCATCTACTTTGTCTGTAATAATGGTTGTGAAGTAATATTCATTTTAGTTAGGTTATTCTCAATTGGGTAGAACAAATGCCATAAAGGCAATGGTCACTCTTTAACCACATTAGATATGTACTCACTGATAGCTATGCATGTGAACATGTTTGCTACCCATAGCAAACCTCTCTTTTAATTTTATTGTTAGCTAGCCATAGCAAACCTCTCTTTTAATTTTATTGTTAGCTTGAAAGTAATTAATAGTTCACACATAAATTATATCAACATCATCTGTGAAGACTATTAGGCTTTATTAATTATGATTCCTTAGAGCAAACAATTAAAGAATAAGACTGTTATGAATCTTCTTCCATAAAGATTTGCATAAGTATCCTTTTTTGAAACCTTGCTTAGAAATTTGCCATATATAAAATATAACACCAGGAGATTAACAAGAGCAATCACCCGCTTTGAATCTGTAGGAAGGCAATTTAGTGATGCCCTGAAAATCGTGAAGCTAAATAAGGGCGAGTTCAAGGGAACCCAAGGGGCAAGTGGCTGAAAAAAAATCTAACCTGGGTTATTCAACACTTCACAAAATAAGTAACATTCTACAGAACATATTAATGGACAACATAAGGAGTGTTGAGTTTTGTAACCTCAAGATGAAATTTTCCTGTCAATGAAAACTAATCTAGGTACAACCAGGGGGGGAAATGTAAAGTCATATTTTAGTCTAATATGTTATATTCAAACAATTATCAATCATCTTAGGGGCCAAAATAAGTGAGAACAATTTGGTCACACCTTAAAAAGCCACTGGGGACCAATTTCTCAGTTGTTTATGATAAGTACAGTACATCATTTAAAAAAAACCCCTAAATCACAGAGCACTGCTGGTGTTCAGAGAGTATGGAAGTTGAAGGCCAAAACATCTGGAAAGCTACAAGTCCCTTCACATCTGAAACAAAACTTTCTCTTTGATTATTTAGGTAAGCTTTGAACAAAACCAGTGCTTACTCATGATGATTACGGCTTATTACCACAGGATCAGATTCTGCTTTATCTAAAAAAATGATATATCCCATTTAATTTATTATTTACTGTCAGACCAAATGTTGTCATTCTGTGAATTATACTTTGTCTTTATTCTTATACTTTTCCTTTTTTTACTGGCTACTGTAGAAATCCGGATACAATAATACATGTGCTATTGTTCTAAATTGTCATGGTGATGGCCTGATTTGAGAATGATTTCATTATTTTACAGTTTTCTTCCATCCTTTGCGTTATTTCTTATTTGGTTTCTCCCTCCCTCCCCCTTCTCTCTCTCACACACACACTCACTCAGTCACTCACTTTCACCATAGCTCTATAACTTGTAGCAATTATATTCATAAATGTGATCTAGTTGCAAATGAATGCATTTCAGTTTCTGTGAAATCTTTTAGCCTAAAGTAATAAGGATTTGGACTTCCTGAATTTAGAAATTCTCTTTTACAGCATCAACCATTTGGACATGAGCACAGATCTAGCTTCATACCACCTTAAGAGTAAACATGTTCACACTATTAAATTGAAGATCATCGACCAGGTGGGAATGGCAGTAAGAGGAACACTGGGTAAAAGAGTAACCATGTTCTATTAGAATTCTTTATTTGAAGGAAATCAAAGCAGAGTGTAGTCACCGATATATGCTCAGTTCCATATAAATGTCTTAGCATTTAAAGGAAATGCTACTGGAAATGCTACTTCCCCTTCAGTAAAACAACTGCTGCAAAGATGGATACATTTTAAGCTCCCTCTTAACCAAATGCACACACACAAATACCATTTCTAATTGCATGATTATATCATGCTCAGTTAGCTATCAGATACAGTGGACCCTCGTATAACAAATGGTTTGTATAACATAAAATCTGTACAACATAAAAAATTCTGGATAGGTGAAATTTTCTTAACAGAATCGTCTATGGGGCGAATCTGTACAACATAAAAATGGTCGCGATTAGGGATTACTCTGTTTTCAATACATTCCTATTAAAATGTGTATAAAGGAAAATTTGCTTAACATAATTTCATTTGAAACGAATTAATTCCTTTATACAAGGTACCACTGTATCCTTTTCCATAATACTGCCATTTAGCAGGAAGTAAACCTTTACAGCTTAAGTGAACTTGGTTTAAGATTCCTAGAATACTGCCCTCTCCCCCCAGTGTTGTAATCACCCATTTAATGCAGTACTGTAATTCATGTTGTTGAACTAGATGGTCTTCTAAGGGCCTTTTCACATGACCCCTAAGATCCGCTGGCCACTTAAATTCGGACCAGAGATCTTAGGGGTTTGTCACTGTTCCTGCGTTCCCACCCCCTCCGCACCCCTGGCTGCTGGCTGTGTGAGGGGAGGGAGAAAAAAAAGGAAGAAAAGAATGCCGCTCACCTCCGTTCTGCCGTCCCGGCACTGCATTCAGATCTCTTAAAGGGGCAGGGGGGGCAAAAAAAGAACAAACAGAAGCAAGGAGAGCCGGGCAGTCACTACATTATAGCCGCATCAGGAATTTTCACCTCCAGAGAGCAGGTACCTGAAAAGTGCGCTGGGACGCGCTTAGGTGGGTGTGGTCGCACTTAATTATCTGTAAACTCCGGAGCTGGTGGGGAAACAATTTTAAGCTCTGGAGCTGGGAGCCATTTGCGACGGAGTTTAGGGGTCGTGTACAAAGGGCCTATGTTTTTCCAGCTGCATATTAGGATGGAGAAACAGCCTAACTTAAGAAGAATTTGGGGAAAACCTGCAGCCACCAAACAATTCTACAGAATCTTTCTCTTTGATTTTGGCTGTTTTTATATGTTTCTATAGTAGTTTGGGGCCATTGTTCTCTCTACCCGGGAAGCATTGTTATGCATAATACATAGAGTAGCAAGTCAAAAGTAGAAAGACATGACTATGATTTTTATGCTTGTATTTGTTGTGCAGAGGTATAATTTAGAGTTCTTAGATTTTTTACTATGCAGATAGAACCTTGTCTAATAAAAATACATTACTTTTAATAAAAATAAAGAATTTCCAAAGAAGGGCAACTTTGTCAAACCAACATTGTGACAAACCCTTTCGCCAAATTCTAGCAGTAGGCATATAGCAACTTACACTTGTGTATGTTTAATATTAATAAGAATAAGCTTGAGTTTATGGGCATTAGATGCAATAGTATTATTTGGACATTAACAAAAGCCCTACTTATTTGATTTCATTTTATACAGTAGTTGCAGACGGTGCTTTTGAAGGGGTTGGAAAAGCAAGACTTATTGCCCCCCCACCCGGAATAAGAGACGAGGCAGTAATGTGGGGGAAACTGGGCCACACTTTATTAAACACAACTTTCAACGACAACAACCATAACAGGAGAGGGCCTGGCTTCAGCGTTCATGGTTGGAACCCCGGGGTCGTTCCAGGCCCCTCCAACCAGGCAGCATGGGGCGAGTTTGACCCCTGGGTGGCGCGGTCGAACGACAACGCCACTCAGGCCGGCCTGATATTAGCTCTCCCTGCGTCTTATAGCTTAAGGCTGGGTTATCCCCTGCGCAGGGAGGCGTCCAGCTTTACCCCAACCAGGTCCTGTGACCTCTCGATCGGCAGGACCTAGGCTATCGGGTATCTGGAGACAGATGTTTAAGCTACTCACCGCTGCCTGAAACCGCTTCCGCCGCCAGTGTGACCAAATTCCAGGGACTACCCTACAGCCCAGGTACCAGTGTGGGATAGGCGAAAAATCCCCGCTCTCAGAGGCCAATTTAGAGTGCGGGTCAAAAATTCCTATCCGGCCCCCGAAGGCGACCAGTAACACTCACACTGGTCCTATAAAGGGTGGGCGGGCGGGGAAACGCTTGGCGCAACAGGATGTGGGAGGGGGTTGGAGCCGCCCCTTTAACGGGGCGCTCCTCCCCCTCCCCGCTGGACGCTCTAGGCGTCCTGCCTGTCTCTCCATCCGGGGAGGCAGGCAAGTACGCCCCGCGGGCGGATTCCCGTCCGCGGAGCGGCAATTGCCCCCCCACCCGGAATAAGAGACGAGGCAGTAATGTGGGGGTGAAACTGGGCCACACTTTATTAAACACAACTTTCAACGACAACAACCATAACAGGAGAGGGCCTGGCTTCAGCGTTCATGGTTGGAACCCCGGGGTCGTTCCAGGCCCCTCCAACCAGGCAGCATGGGGCGAGTTTGACCCCTGGGTGGCGCGGTCGAACGACAACGCCACTCAGGCCGGCCTGATATTAGCTCTCCCTGCGTCTTATAGCTTAAGGCTGGGTTATCCCCTGCGCAGGGAGGCGTCCAGCTTTACCCCAACCAGGTCCTGTGACCTCTCGATCGGCAGGACCTAGGCTATCGGGTATCTGGAGACAGATGTTTAAGCTACTCACCGCTGCCTGAAACCGCTTCCGCCGCCAAGGCCGCGGGCCTAGCCGTGCTATGGCCCCGGTCCCCCCACCCGGCCAGCTCCTCAGCCAGGCCCTCCCGTAAATCCCGTAAAAACAGTTCCGTACCCACGTCGGACAGGTGCACCCCATCAGGCCTGTAGAGCTCGCCCTTGCCGACGTGGAAATCCGAGTGGCCCACCACCGCCCCAAAGTCCCGGCGCACCGCCCGGCAGACCTCTTTGTTCACCCCCCGCCGCGAGCGGTTCAACTTGCTCGGGTCGCAATCGGCCGCCCAACGCTGGCGGGGTATCATATTTGACCAAACCACGCGGCAGGCCGGATACCTGGACCTCCAAATGCCGAAGTCCCGCAAAATTTCCAGCACCAAAGACTTGCCGGTTTGTTTGGTCAAATCGTTGCCCCCCAGGTGGACAACCAACATGTCCGGGGGCCTGCCGGCAGCGGCGACTGAAGCCGTCCCCAGAAATTCCCTCCATCGCATCCCCCGCTTCCCCCACCAGTCCACGGTTGCTTGATAGCCCAGCCCCAGGTTAGGTCCCCAGCCAGACCTGCGAGCATACCGTTCGGCCCAGTACACGTAACTGTGGCCGATGAACACCACTCTGGCGCGGGAAGTGCGAGGAAGCAGTCCTGGGAAGACACAAAAAAAACAGGTTAGAGCGCCGGCAGCGGGCGCACGTACCGCCGGTAACAATTGGAGGACCACCTGCCCAGCCGGCGGATGTCGCTCTGCCCGTACCCCAGCGCCGCGGCCGTGGAGGCCGCGCCAATGCGAAAGGAGTGTGTGCCGAAGCGCAGGGATCCCAAACCGAGGTCCCTCAGGACCTTCCCCGAGAGCTGCCCAAATTGAAATTTTGTCAGTGGCCTACCATCTTTATGTTGGAAGAGGTAACCCTCGCCAGGTCCTCTCATGGCCATGTAAGCCTGCAGGGCTCTGACGGGGCAGATAAGCTCCTGCGAGCAAGTACCTAAGCAAATAAGCGTTCCCCTGCCCTTCTGGTCCGTTTTGGATCGCCGCAGGCGAATGGTGAGCCGGCAGGGCTCGAGGGCAACATCTGATGCGAGGAGGGCGGCGAACGAGCCGTCCCGCTTTCCCGCCGCTACCAGCTCGCCTACCCTCAGAGCGCCAAAAAAGGCCAGGAGGGACGCCGCCTTCAGAAGGGCAGCCTCGAAGGCGTCGTGGCAGATCGTGTGCCACCTGGCGCACATTGCCCCCAGGATTTGGGGGGTGACTGGGGCACGGGGGTCCGGTGTCTTCCCCCTCTCTCTGCTCCACCCCGCTACCATACCCCTTATTCTAAAGTCACCTGTGGGGTCCCCATACCCGCGCAGCTTAGAATGGAATGCCAGGGCCGCCAGCTTTCCCTGCATGGAGCTCGGGGCCAGGCCTTTCCTATGGAGGTGTACGAGGAAAATACGCAGGTGGTCAACGGGTAACGGCCAAGTCCGGCCCAGCCCTTGGGCGGCACGGAATGCTTCGAATTCCTTCATCATGGCCGCATATCCCCTGCGTGTCCTGGGGGCAACTGAGAGGCAAAGTGCCCGGTCAGCTTCACGTCGCCAACCCTCCATACCTCCGTCGGGATCTCCACTGGAAGCGCCGCCGCTCCTGGGGCAAGAGCCCGGAAACGCTCGGCCTGTCGGCGGGATAATGCGTCAGCTATGTTGTTCTCCACCCCAGGCACGTGGCGAGCGCTGGCCACTATATTATATTGTAGGGCCCTTAGTGTAAAGGCCCGGACCAGGCACATTACCCTGGGCGAGCACGATGTAAGGCTATTAATGACATGGACCACCGCCAGGTTGTCGCACCAGAAGCGGACAACCGAGTTGGCCCAGTCCTTCGACCAAGTGTACAACGCGGCCCAGATGGGAAAGAGCTCGAGGAATGTCAGGTCGCGGGTGATGCCGGCCTCGTGCCAGGCCGTGGGCCAAGTGCCGCTGCCCCATTGCCCCTTCCAGAATATGCCGAACCCGATGCCTCCCGCGGCATCGGTCTGCACCTGAAACTGGGCCCCCAAGTGGAGCTCGTCCCTCCAGAAGGACACTCCATTGAATCCGTCCAGGAAAGTGCGCCAAACCGCCAAATCTTCCCTCATGTCAGCTGTGACCCTGGTCCTGTGCTCGGGCCTACGCAGCCCTGACATGGCCGCACAGAGGCGGCGAAGAAAAGCTCGCCCCGGTGCCACCACCTTACACGCGAAGTTAAGGTGGCCCACCAACTCCTGCAGCTCCCTGAGCGTGATTTTCGTCCGCGCTTGAGCCTCCCTAACCCTGTTGCGGAGGGACACCAGTTTGTCTTCGGGGAGGCGGCACGCCTGCGCCACGGTGTCGATCTCGATCCCTAGGAAGGTGAGCACTGTCAGTGGGCCCTCAGTCTTCTCCTCGGCCAGTGGCAGGCCCAACTCTCCGGCCAGCGCCCTAAAGCGATCCAGTAGGAGTTGACACCTGCCTGACCCGGGTGGGCCACAGAACAGGTAATCGTCTAAGTAATGGGCCGTGCTCGATCAACCCGTAACATGGCGCAAGCGCCACTCCACAAAGGTGCTGAACTTCTCGAAAACCGCACAGGACACCGAGCATCCAAAGGGGAGGGCGCGGTCCATGAAGTATTGGTCCTGGAATTTGAAGCCCAAAAGTTCAAAGTCCGCGGGGTGGACAGGGAGGAGGCGGAAGGCCGACTTGATGTCACACTTGGCCAGCTCCGCGGCCACCCCGCAGGAGCGCACCATGCGAACCGCGGCGTCGAACGATGTATACCGGACCGCGCACAGCTCGTGAGGGATGCCCTCGTTCAGTGAGGCACCGCTGGGGTGTGAGAGGTGGTGTATGAGCCGCAGCTCGCCTGGGGCTTTCTTGGGGACCAGTCCCAATGGGGACACTCTCAAATTGGGCACCGGGGGGTGAGGGAAAGGGCCGAGGACCCGGCCCTCCCGCACCTCCTTAAAGATCTTTTCTGCCGCCACCCCCTCAGCGCCCCGCAGGGACCTGAGGTTGTGGGCCGAGAAGGGCAACCTGGGGCCCTGAAACGGGATACGGAAACCAAACTCAAAACCTGTAACTAGAAACTCTGCCGCTTCCCTGTCAGGGTACTCGGCAGCCCACCGCCTCAGCACCTCAAGCTTGATTGGGCTGGGGCCCTTTCGGAGGGGCGCCATCCCCAGGTCCCGACTTCCGGTTGCCCCCTGGGTCCCGCCCCCTCCCCTGTTGTGGGCGGGCCCTACTACAGTTGATCGAAGGGTGTTGCCCCCCGCAGACGGAGCACTCGTGCTTAAAACGGCACGGCTTCCGATTGCACGCCCCCTGACCATTGTAGTCCCAACAGACCAGCCGGACTTGAACCGACTGGCCCGCCGGGGCGCGGGCAGCGGGATTTTGGGGGTCCCCTTACGTATGAGGTGACCACTGTCATAACGCTCCCCCAATGTTGGACGGACTGGGGTCATAAACTGCAGCCAAACCGGGGGCAGTGGCTCGTCCCACCGCAGGTAGGGCTCCAAGGCCGCCCTACGACGAAATTCCTCGTCGTATTGCAGCCAGGTATGACCCGGGAAATCCACAAAGGCGCGGTAGATAAGGTCCAAGTATTTAATCATGGACTGGACTGCGCCCGCCAGGGATGGGCCTGCAAAGTTAAGGACATGTAAATGAGGTAAGCCGGAAGCCATGCTGCCCAAGAGCGCTCCGGCTTCTTGCGCAGCCTCCGCTCCCTGTCCTGTGGGTCCTCCTTCTCCAGCTCCTTGGTATCCAGGTCACGGTTTAACAGACTAAAAATGTCGATGAATTCCCCCCCTCCAAATTTTTTCTTTCGTGGCCTGGGGGGAGGTGATGCCCGAATGGCGAGGCGTAGTCCCCATAAGGGAGTGCTCCCGCGGACACCCCCGCATAGCTCGGAGCCGCACCAAGGTACGGCCATGCTGAAGCGCCTGCAGGCAGCTGACCGGGCGCCAGCCAAGCGGGAAGCTGCCCGAGGGGCCAGCCGAGCGGCGTGGTGGCCGGGGAGCGCGGTGGCACGCCCCCCAACCCCGGGGGCCCGGGCTGCCAACCTGTCGCGGGTACCCCGTGAGCCGCCCCCGGCGAAGGCAGAGCAGAGCCGCTCCAGGAGAACCCCGTGGCCGGCGTTGCCGGTCCGGGGCAGGCTGCTTGCGCTTGCCAACCCGCCGGGGCAGGCAACCCAGGGGCGGCCGGGGCCGCCGGCCACGGCCACACGGATGTGGGCGCTAGTTCTGGTGCACCAGCCAACTCACTTGTGGTGGGTATCTCCGCCGCTGCCGGATCAGCGCCGTCATCCTCCCTTCCACCAGTTACCTCCGGGCCCGTGGGCGTTGGCGGCAGGCCGCGCGGTGCTGCTCTCTGCCGCCGGGCGGGCGGGGTCGGGCGGCATGGCTCCTTGGCCCCTCCAGCAGTGGATTGCATCTGCTCCAGAGCTGCGAAGCGAGCAGAAAAATTCTGGGCCATCTCCCGCAGCTGGGCTCGCTTTCGGGCCTTGGAAGGCCGGGTTCCCACCCTAGGCCGCACCTCCTGCGGACCCTCCGTAGCCTGCACTCCCTTGGCTGACTCCAGAGCCACCAAGCGCGACTCCAGCTCCAGCCATATGGGCCAGTCCTCCTCGTCGGAGGAGGATTCCGAGAGCTGGGGCGCGGGACGCGGCTTCTTTGCAGGCTGCTTGCCCCTGCTCTTCCCCTTCCCCTTCCCAGGGGCCATCTTAGAATCGGCCAGGGGCCCTGGCAAACCACTGGGGCAAGGCCCGCACTCCCGGCCTACGCTCCTGCCTGCGGGCCCCAGCTGGGTCCCACCCCCCAGGAGTGTATGTGTGGGTGCGGGGGGGGGAGTTTCCACCTCCCAACTGATCCCCGCCCTCAATACCCTCTGCCCTGGTGGCAGAGGGAAGCGGTCCTGGGGAGGCCTAATAGCAGGCTTCCTTCAGGCCTGCTCCGTGCCTAGGCCGAATAGCCTGCAGGGCAGGCTGGCTGGCTGCCCAGCTATACTGCTGGCCCACCTCCCGCAAGGCCGCGGCCTCCCACCGATCCGGCGCCCTCCCCGCAGGCCAGGCGAACCCACGACGCCCCGGTAAGGGCCCCCCCCCGCCCGGGTAGGGATGGCAGAGGGGTTGGGGGTGGGCTGGGGTGTTGGGGGAGCCTCGGGACGCCCCGCTCACATGGGGGGAGGGCCGTTGCCACTCCCCCAAGGCCTGCTCCGGCGTCCCTCGGCGTCAGGCTGCCTCAGCTCGAGCCTCCCGGCACTGGAGGCCGCCGACGCCTGGAACGCGGCCGCGCCGCCCGGCCTGTCCCGGCCGGCGGCCGCCGAGGACGCAGCCGCGCCGCCCGGCCCGCCTCAACGGCGGCCGGGAATGCGGCCTCGAGCAGCTGCCCGGCGGCGCTGCGGGCGCCGCAGCCGCCGCGGAGCCGCAGCCGCAGCCGCCGGGGTGCACAGGGTCGGCGTCCGCGCCGGCCTCAAGCGAAGGCCGAGCGCGGGGCTCCGATTGCTTGCGGGCCGATCCCACGGCCCAAAATGGCGCCCGCCGCGTGGTGCGGCGCAAGGAGCGATCGGCAGGTCCTCTCCTGCCGAACGCTTGGCGCAACAGGATGTGGGAGGGGGTTGGAGCCGCCCCTTTAACGGGGCGCTCCTCCCCCTCCCCGCTGGACGCTCTAGGCGTCCTGCCTGTCTCTCCATCCGGGGAGGCAGGCAAGTACGCCCCGCGGGCGGATTCCCGTCCGCGGAGCGGCAATTAATGGCAAAGGTACAATCACTTCATCAATAAAACAGCAAATATTTGTGTACATTATATTATACAAAATATTATATGTTTTAAAGGCGGAAGAGGGCTTTATGCACCAACGGCAGATAAAATGGAAGAAGCATCTAATCTAGGAGAAGGAAAACTGTGATTTTAGACTTCCACTGCCTTTTGGCTATATCCATTGCTCGAAAAGGCTTCAGGAGTTAACCTCAAGGCAAAATTCAGAGCCAGAGTCCTAGAGGCAGTTCATGACTGTGTACAATCATCTCCTGTGATGCAGGTGGAACTAATTGTATTGGCTCTGCCATTCCATTAAATTATTCCAGTGATGTGGAGAGGGTTTTTGTTTGTTTGTTTGTTTTGTTTTGTTGTTTGTTTGTTTGTTTGTTTTTGCTGCTTAGGTAACAGTTTTAACCTCCATATTAATCTACCCAGGCCTTGTGCTCTGAAGAGGCCACTCAGCTTTGTATACAGTGTTGAAACCACATGGATTCTATACAGAGTACAGTACCATAGTCCCTTGAGACTGAAGGATATCTATACTGTACTATATATTATAGGAAAAATAGTAAGTACAGTAGCATCCCCCGTATCCACTGATTTTCCAAGTGCAGACTCAGTAATCTTTTTACGCTTTTGCCCCTGGGACCCCACCATCCCCGCTGGGCAGCACGAAGGGCCGAGCCACATGATGGCAAAGTAGTGTGGTGGACCAGGTGCACACTGACTGGAAGAGCAACTGAACTCACAGCTCTACTCCATCTGCACCCTTCAGAAGACAAGATGGAGTGGAAGGAAATCACACGACATTGCCATGGGTACAAATGGACCCAAGGCACAAAATGGGTTCGGTATTGCTGTACTGCAACAGTTTCGTAATGCTGTGGCAGAAGTTGAGTGATTGGATGACCAACAAATGAAGGTTGTAATTGCAGCAACAAAGTGGCACATCCACTGCTTCAGTGTGTACACACTGCAGACTGGCTGCCCCGACAGTGACAAAGAGTTCTTCTGTAACCTTCTCAAGGTCACCGTCCCAGCTGAGGACTACCTCATAATCATGGGATATTTAAATGGCCACATTGGAGCAGGAGTGGATGGCTTCATATGTAACGGCGGGCATGGTTTCAACACTTGTAACAAAGACATTGAACAAATCAGTGACTTCACTGACACCCCAAACCTCGTCCTTGCCAACACATGGTTTTGCAAGGGCCCATCATACTTCACGTCCTACTACAGTGGCAACACTTCATCCAAGCTCAAATTTGTACTCCTCTGGAGACGAGACCTTAAAACTGTACTCAATGCCAAAGTCATTCCATATGTGAAAATTGCTCCCCAACACCAACTTATTGTCTATGGCCTCCGCATGGAGCCACCCAGGGAAAGCAGAGCAGAGCATAATGGTCAAGCAAGAATCAATTGGTGGAAGCACAAAAAGAGGCAAGAATCATCTCACAATTACATCCCATTATGACAGTAGACAGTACTTGGGCCAAAGCAAAACAGGCAATGAAAACAGCTGCCCAGGCTGAACTTGGCATGATAAAGCCTTGTCTCAAAAAGATTGACAAACAAATATGGCTTTGGACAGACAAAGTCAAGGCAGCAATCCACAAAAAAGTGGCTGTATCATGCTTCCCTAGCTGAAAAGATAGCTGACAACTTGCAGAAGTACCATGATGCTAGATGCAGTGCAAAGAAAGCGGTAGCTAAAACAAAGTCCACACATTTGAGGGACTGTACAGAAAGCTTGATATGTGGAAAAGGAAATGTTACATCTAACAGCTTGAAAGCCTGCCACAAAAGGATTGAGAAAATTCCAGTGTCAATGATGAGAATGGAAAGCCGATCAGTTATCTTGTCAAGGTAACAAAGGATTACTTTGAGAAAATTTCCACAGAAGAGTTGCTGCATCCCCAATCCAAAATGTTCCCCCAGTCCTAGGGCCTGTGCAACCTATCACATCCAATGAAGCTGCCATGCTGATGAAACAGATGAAAACGGATAAAGCCACAGGACCAAATGATGTGGTGTCAGAATTGTGGAAATCACAACACTGGAACCCCTGCAACTTGTTGATGGAACTCTTTAATCAGATTGTGCTGGAGAAGAAGATACCTGACGACTGGGAATTTAGCACACCAGTACCAATCTGAAAGAAGGGCAATCCTGCTGAATGCACCAACTACAGGCTGATTTGATTACTTCCACATACTCTTAAAATATTTGAGCAAGTCATCGACACACGAATCCACACCATAGTCCAACTAAATATCAATCAAACTGGCTTTGTCAAGAACCGTGGAATGGGAGATGCAATCATTGCTGCCTGGCTGCTATCTGAATTCCAAGAATTAAGGGAGTTCCAGTGAGATTCACAATTTTCAGGAGAGAAGTAGGAAGTGAGGAACCAGAAAACATGAACTGTGAAGATCAAAATATTCAGGTGTTTTGGGACTACTGTAATGATAACGGCCTTCAGGAGAGAAATGAGAGAAATAACAGTGATACAAAGGTAAAAGAAAATTGAATACAAATGGGGTTATCCGGTCTTCTTGAATCACTGTAGGCAGCACATCCATACTGCTGGTGCCAGGAAACTGAGTTTTTAGCATCTGTGACAAACAAATACACCACAAAAATCATGGGTCCCTCAGTGCACTGTATTGCACTGCAAAGCTATGGATCCAGGATTCACACAACTTTTATGCGAGATCCAACTAAAACTCCTATCCAATCACAGGTCCCAAAATACAAAAGAGAAATGGTCCTTTGGTGCATTACTTTCCATTGGTGCAAAGAGATGGTTCTGAGGTGTGGATCCTCATGGATCAACATGACTTTTACATGGTATCTTGCCAAACTATTGTCAAACTATGTGTCCAATCTGTGCTCACAGACTAATTACTAGAAATCACATAATCTTCAGTACACAGCTTTGAGGTGGTGCAAAAATAAAAATAAAAATAAAAATAAAGAGATCCATGTCATGAGTCACCATTAGACATGGGCACGACCAGAAAAAATGACGTTTTGAGTTTTCATTTGTCGGAACAGGTCCATTTTGGGTCGTTTCCGTTTGTTGCAAAAAATTTCAAAAATTTGTCGTTTTGTTTGTCATTTTTCGTTTCCACCATGATTTAGCACGATTTGACTTCCCCCAGAGCATAGGGGCACCCTGCAATCAGGGCCGGCGCTAGGTGTTTTTGCGCCCTAGGTGGTGGGCGGGGCAGGCGGGCGGGCGGGGGGCGAGTGGGTGGGCGGGGTCGGCGGCTGCGGGTGGGCGAGTGGGCGGGGTGGGCGGCGCGGCGCAGGCGGACGGGCGAGTGGGCAGTTAGGATATCACTTAGGATAGAGGTTCTGTTCTTGGCTTGCACCCCAAATGTGTGTGTGTGCAAGCAAATTGAAGTTGGGAAAATAGAAAATAAATGGTAGTATATTTTTAAAAATAAATCCACACCTCCCACTCCCAGTCGAACCTCCCCTTTTATATCCAATATCAGAAAAAAATCCTCACAAACTGCCAGAGAAGAAATAAAGAATAAACTGCTATTCCCTTCAGCAAAGCTGCAGGGAATCAAAGAAATTATGTTCTAAATTCAATTCCCTCCCTGCCTGCCTAACTTAAATCCTAAAGCCTCCAGCCTCCCCCCTCAATCTCGATCGGATCACACACCAGCACCAGCAGCCAGCCTTCCTCCCTCAACCACATCCATACACCCAACTGCGATTTCTGGAAGGTGCCTCAGCTTTTTATGCCCTCCGAGACATCCAGAAGTGTCAGTCAAAAACCTGGCGATGCCATTGGTGGAATGGTTCAAAAAAAATTCATGGTCCCATCCCATGCCCAGCCCAAATGGGCAGGTCTAAAATAAAATAAAATAAAATAAAATAAAATAAAATAAAATAAAATAAATGTGATGTTTTATTGCTATAAAAAAACCCAGTGCTGCTACTATTAAAAATCAGGCATTTAAAATAAATAAATTTCAAATGTTTCTGTGGTGATTTGGTGTGTGTTTTGACCACAATTTCAAAAGAAAAATTGTGGTCGCCATTTTGGACCCCCCCCACCGCATGGCATGCAGCGAGACAGACGACGAGGATGACCCCCCCCAGCCTGGTGCAAGCAGCCCAGGACAGGAGAGGGGGAAGGCTGGGGACCCCCCCCCAGGAACCACCCCTCTGGTAGGTGTCCTCAGGCAGGCATATTTTTGCCTGCTTTTTTGGCTGGGAGTCGGGTTGTTTTTTTTTACTTTTTTAAAACTTTTTTTCTGTGCTGCTTGGCATCGCGCGATTGCCACGATGCCATTAATGACAACAAAAAACCTGACCCAATTTTTTTCTTTTTTCGGGTCGGGTTCGAGCTGGAGCGGCGTAATTATCTTTACCGTTTCCGTTACGTAACTGAAACGATAACCGAAAACGGAAATGACAATTTCGCCGCTCCATGCCCATGTCTATTCACCATGGATCCACATTATTTCAATGCATATCAACAACCCACCATCAAGTTGTAGATTCCATCTGTGTCCCCAAATAAACCACAGAAATCATGGATCTCCCTAAGTGCAGTTTCTTTGACAAGTACTGAAGCAGACAGAATGAATATTATTACGAATATATACTAAAAATTTAATGCTCAATAGTAACAAAAATTTCAACATACAGTACAGAAAATAGGATAGAAAAAATGCAAGAGATATTTCTTTATTGTATATATGCTAGAACAGCAAACCATCATGTAAAACAATGACTAAAATGCTTTTGTTTAGTGTAGTAAATTGCACTGGAGTAGTCCCACTGAATCGATGAAGATTTAAAGAGTCAACTTCTCCATAAGTTCCATTGATTCAAATGGCCTTACTCCATTATGATAAAGAATAACTGTTATAACAGGCCTACTGAAACAATAGAATTTACAAATGAACTGACTCACCAAATTCCTAGTGATTAAATGGGCTTACTCCAATGGAATTTACCATACATACTCAAGTATAACTCGAGTTTTTCAGCTCTTATTTTTGGTTGAAAAAAAGTCCCTCGACTTATACTTGGGTCAATAGAAAGTTGGGGTCCGGGGGGGGGCAGTGCTAGTGATGTGCAGCTTTGCCTGTCACCAAAGTGCCCAGTGGTGTGTGTGTGTGGCAAAGCAGGAAAGGTGGGAGCAGGGGGTGGGGGAAGTGGCACCAGTGTCCCCATGGCTTCGCCCCATTTCACCCACCACTGAGGTGTCTGGCGGCAGCAGCAGCTACAAAATAGGAGAGGTGGGAGCTGGGGGGATGGGCGAAGGCAGAGCCGATGCCCTGCAGCTGTGGCCCGCTTCACCCACCACTGAGGTGACTGGCAGCAGCAATAGCAGCGAAGCAGGAGAGGTGTGAGCTGAGTAGGGTGGGGGAGGCAACGCCGGTGCCCCGCGGCTTTACCTGCCACTAAGGTGCCCATCAATGGCAGCAGCAGCAAAGCAGGAGAGGTGGGAGCTGAGATGATGGGGGAAGTGCTGCCGGTGTCCCACAGCTTTGCCCCACTTCACCTGCCACTGAGGTGCCTGGTAGCAGCACCAGTGGCAAAGCAGGAGAGGTGGGAGCTGGGGGGGGGGAAGGCGGGACCGATGCCCTGTGGCTTTGCCCCGCTTTGTCCACCACCAAGGTGCCTGGTAGCGGCAGCAGTGCCAAAGCAGGAAAGGCATGAGCCAGGGGTGGTGGAGTTGGCGCCAGTGCCCCATGGCTTTGCCCACCACTGAGGTGCCCGGTGGCGGCAGCAGTGGCAAAGCAGGATAGCACCAACGCTGCACAAGTCAACCCTTCCCAGTTGGAGACAGGGAAGAGACCTGCCTCAAGCTCCCACAAGTTGCCCACTCCAGCACCTTCCATCCATGCGGGCCCAAAATTTGGAAAACATATAGACTCGAGTATAAGTCTAGAGTGGGAAATGCAGCTGCTACTGGTAAATTTCAAAAATAATTCTAGATACCAATAAAATTATATTAATTGAGGCATCAGTAATGTGGACTACAACTCCCACAATCCTTCACCATCCCTTGTTATTTATTCATTTTTTATTTACTTGATTTTTATTTTTATATTTTTATTTATTTACTTTTAATTTTTATTTATTTACTTGATTTATATATTTGATTTATTTTACTTGATTTCATTGAAGAAAAAGTAGTTTAGGACCCTGCTTCACACAGCACTTCCATCTGAATCAGGACTCCACTGTCATTTAGATTTTAATACCAAGAACACATTTTATTATTCATATTAAGAACAGCAGAAGAAGCCTCTTAAAACCAACCCATTATGAGAAGAACAAAAAGCCTAGATATATTTAAACAGAAGAGTGATTAATTTCAGCAGCAGTAGTGCTGGTGTGGATAACTTTTAAAAGCCACTCTCTTCTTTCTAATATTTGTACATGTTCTTCTCAATACAAAAAAAAAAGATTACAGAAAGAAGTTCTACTGTGGAAGTTGAAAATTAAACTATGTCTCAGCCAAAGTGTGGTGGTGGTGGTGGGGGGGATGTCATAAGCAGCTTTGAAAGGTGTGCTGCCTTTTGCAACTGCTGTTGAAAGGAAGGATAACATTTGGCTACTCAAAAAAGAGATCACTTGCTTGTATGGAGTGATGCCACTACATTGCTGATAACAAAAGGCCATCCATATAAGCAGTCTACAAAGAACGGCTCAGGCTTTAAACAGGCTGCATTTATCATCCATGATATCAACCGGTGTGAAACTTCACTGTGTACGTAGCATCACGATACCAACATAATCCCAGCTCTGTAGGGAATGGATCAATCTATGATAAGAAATCATAAGCAGCTTAGAATATTAGGAAACACCCCTTTTGCTTTAAAATGTGGTCTGTTGTACCCTTGCTCTTTCTGACCTATAAAAGCTGCCAGAGAGGGACTGGTGGGGTGGGTAAGAGGAGTGGGAAATGACTCCTCACTGCAGGGATGGCTCTCAGCATGCTTAAAGGAGGCAGAACACTTCTCCCTTCAACAACTTTAGAATTAGGAGCATGTACAAGGGCGTGGTAGCTCCATGGGCTAGAGTGCTGAAACAGTCAGCTGCAAAGTCAGCAACTTGACGGTTCAAATCCCGTGTGCCAGGCAGCAGAGTGAGCTCCCACTGTTAACCCCAGCTCCTGCCAACCTAGCAGTTTGAAAGCATGTAAATGCATGGAGACAAATAGGTACTGCTGTAAAAAAGCAGGAAGGTAAGCAGTGTTCCGTGTGCAGAAATGCATTCAGCCATGCCGGCCACATGGCCACGGAGTTGCACAACACTGGCTCTTTGGCTTGGAAACGGAGATGAGCACCACCCCTAGAGTCTGACACGACTAGCATGCATGTATGGGGGGGGGAGGGAGGCTTTACCTTTACCTATCCATGCATAATTCTTATGCTCCCAAAATGTAGGTGGGGGTGGGTGGGAAGTGTAATAAGACCCATTTGAAAGAATGAATTAAATTATTCCTCTGCCCCAGCAGGCTTGGATTGATTGATTTCTGTTGTGTTTCCTTTCATTAATCAGAGCCTTACCTAGCCCCATGTATTTTTGAACCCTAATCTCTCTCTCTCTCTCTCTCTCTCTCTCTCTCTCTCTCTCTCTCTCTCTCTCTCTCTCTCTCTCTCTCTCTCTCTCGGAGAGGGAAGTAAGGCCAAGGCATGAGAGTGGGTTGGGTGGCTGGGAGCCCAAGGCAGGGTGGCTGGGACTGACCATCCATCTCTTCCTCCTCCTCCTCTTCCTCCTCCTCCTCTCCCCCTCTGGTCCTCTCTTGCCTTTCTGCCATGAGGTGGAAGCACTCCAGGTAAGAGACACTAAGCAACCCCATCGTCACTCCACTTCCAGGGTGCATGAACAGCTGCTCATCAGGTGGCAACCCACTGCCAGCTGCCTCAAACTGTTTGGCCCTCAGGCAGCCAGTCAAGCAGCTGTGCTTCTGCACCTGCTGCTTCACCCTGCCCCTTTCTCCTAACACATGTTTTCTCAGACTTAGGGCCTTCCCACTTTTTTACAGGCACTTTCATCTTCTGAATTTTTCCTCAGCACCAGCACTCTTCCTCTTTGACAACAGGCCACCACCAACAATAATATTTATTCACTGACAAAATCTGCATATAACTGAAACCGCATTGCTTCGGCCCATCTAATTCACCAGAGAAATATAACAAAACAATGGCTGAAAAAGCCCTCCTTAGATACCACAAAATATTGGATAAGTACTGGCCAGTCTCTAATGTTCATTTTTTGGCAAGATGCAGGAGTGGCTCAAGGCTTCTCAGCTCCAGGGGTTCCTGGATGTGACGGCTTATCTATATTGATTCCAGTCTCGCTTTATGCCTGGTGATGGGACAGAAAATGCTTGGATTGCCTTGGTGGATGACCTATGTCAGGAGCTGGACAAACAGACTGTGTCCCTGTTGGTTCTGCTGGACCTCTCCGTGGCTGTTCAACACCCTGGCCGTTGGCCTGTGGGGGTCCCGCACAGTCCTCTTTTGTCCCCTGCGCCATTTAACATCTACATGAAAACCTCTGGGAGAGACTGTGGAGTTTTGAGATTTGGTGTCACCACCAGCATGCAGATGACATCCAACTCTACCTTTGCTTTCCATTTAAATCTGAGGAAGCTGTTGTGGCTCAAGATCAGTATCTGATGTCGGTAATGGACTGGATAAAGGCAAATAAACTGCAACTTCATCCAGTCAAGGTAGAGGAGCTCCTGTTCAGTCAACAGACAGATCAGGGAATAGGGATACAGCCTATGCCGGAGGAGCTTACATGCTCTCTGAAAACCTAGGTACACAGTTTGGGTGTGTTCGTAGATTCCTCTCTGAGCCTGGATCCCCATGTTTCAGCAGTGGCCAGGAGTGGATTAGCACAATTATAATAATAGTGCACCAGCTGTACCCATTCCAGAGATGTCTGATCTGCCCATGGTGACACATGCCTTAGTTACATCCTATCTAGATTACTGTAATACACTCTGCACCTTGTGGATGACCTTTGGAAAGTGTTCAGAAAGTTCAGCAGACCCAATAAACTGCAGGCAGATTGCTAGCTAGGGCTGGACACAGGGATCACACTACCTGTGTGCCCCCCCCCTTACAGCAACTTCACAGGTTGCTGATCCATTTCCATTTACCATTTCAAGTGCTGGTTTTAACTTTTCTAGCCCTAAATAACTTTGGTCCAAGCTATCTCAAGGACAACACCTCTTTTTATGAGTTTGGCTGGGTATTAAAAGGAATATGTTAAGAGACTGGCTGTTTTAAAAATGGATTGTTGTAGCTTGTTGCTTTTAAATATGATGAAGATGAGTATGCTGATTATGCTCAGCCATTTTTCTCTTTTCCATCAGAATCCAGTGAAAACTCCCAGGCATTTGATCAGAGTTTTCGACCCAGCTAAGGGTTGAATGAAGGTAGATAAAGTGAAGATGAACCCTAGCATGCTAGAAATGCGGTACATTGCCATTTTCTTGGGCAATGGGTTACAGAACTAGCTGGTCTGGATGGTGTTGTACTTCCTATGAAGAAGCAGGTGAGTAGTTGGGGGATATTTTTCCCATTATATATTGTAGCTGCAATGACATCTAGATAATAATTTTATTCACTTGCTTTGTTCATGCAGGTAAAGAAGAAAAATTAAAACGTCTTCACCCTGTGAGACATGATTTATGCTCTCTCTCTCTCTCTCTCTCTCTCTCTCTCATTTATGCACTTTACGAAAAAAATTCCATAGTGCTATCTGTGGAAACATTCTTTCTTTCTTTCTTTCTTTCTTTCTTTCTTTCTTTCTTTCTTTCTTTCTTTCTTTCTTTCTTTCTTTCAAAAGGCATCATTGTCAGATCCTGGAAAATTATATTGCCTGAAATCCTGTTGCTTGGTGTAGTAAGTCATTACTAGAGAAGCTCCAATGAATCAGTGGAGATTTGGTGAACCAACTCCTTCATAAATGCTTCTTATTCAGTAGGCCTGCCTACTGATTTAAGCAACAGGATCTAAGCAACCAGATGTCAGCCACTGTAAAATAGGTTTATTCCTCTCAAAACAGACTTTTTCCATCCGTAGGCTTTCCTGACTCTCTCTCTCCCAGCCAACCATTGCTGATCTTTTCTTAGGCAGGAGCAAAAACATATCTTGGTTTTTGACAGCTTTTCCCACAGGATATCTCAGTAGCCTTAGCACAGAGCTCTTATTTCCAGCTTTAGTCAGTTCACCAATTATGGCTTTTCCTGTTCAGGGACAGTCCAGACACAGTAATTCATGCTCTTGTAACAAATTACATTAGAGCAGTGCATGGCACTATATGAAGAGCTGCTCTTGAAGCTGTTTCATGGGTTGCAAAATGAGCAATATATAATTGTACAGTATTCAAAGATTCAACAATTTGAGACCATATAATCTTAATTCAAAAATTGTTGTATTGAATGTTTATCTATTATGGACTTTAATCCAAAATGCAAGGTTTCCTCCTTAATACCACTTGCTGCCTGGAAAAATCTAACTTCATATTTTCAACCCAACAAAGATATACTGTATGCTAGGGAGCCCCTTTTGAGTATATTGTAAATGTCTAACAAAGTTTATGGCTTGATCACACATCCCAAAATAATGGTTTCATTTTCATCCCTTTTAGGAATCACTACATATTTGCATGTGGTCACACGGGCTGTCAGTACAGTCAGTCCATAACTTGTTATTTGTACCAGTTCTGTCGGCTATACATGCCATCTCATATAAATTAATTCATTTGCCATCCTTTTTCTGGGTCCCTGCTGTCCTAAAATTTTCTTTTTCATAATTTGAAATATGCCTATTTTCCAGTCACTTCCAATTGTTAGCTGATGCACAGCCTGGTGGTATATGTCACCTGCAGTTCTTCCTTCCTTCCTTCTTAAATTTTTACTTCCCGGTTCCTTTCTCTTTTCATCCCTTACCCCCTTTTTTTCTTCTCTCCTCCTTTTCCCTTTCCTCCTTTCTCCATTCCTCCCTTTTCCTTATTTTCCTGCATTTCTCTTCCTTTCGGTTTTGACTTTCGTTTTTCTTTTTGAACACCTTCAGAAGAAGGAAATGGACTTCAAAAGGCTTGCAAAGTATTGTGAAGAGCAGGGTTAAAAATAGAGAGAGATTAATTTGACACTCCTTTCCTCAAACAATCCAAAGCAGGAAATACCCCTTTTCTCTGCTCAAGGTCTCTTTCCCTTTCCTTCCTGACACCCCCTGGATGGATGGGTGGGAAAGCTACCTCTTTCTCACCAGTGTATTTGTGTTGTTTTTTTGTGAGGGTGGTGGCTGCGACAAGCCATTTATCGATACCCCTTTAAAAGAAAATCAGGGGCGTGGTGGCTCAGTGGACTAAGGCACCGAAACTGTAGACTGCAAAGTCGGCAGCTCGGCGGTTTGAATCCCAGGTGCCACGCAGCGGAGCGAGCTCCCGCTGATAACCCCAGCTCTTGCCGACCTAGCAGTTCGAAAGCATGTAAATGCAAGTAGATAAATAGGTACCGCAGTAAAAAGCGGGAAGGTAAAACAGTGTTTCCTTGCAGCTATTCTGGCCACATGGCCATGGACTTACACAGCACTGGCTCTTCTGGCTTGAATACTGAGATGAGCACCACCCCTAGAGTCGGACACGACTAGCATGCATATGCGGGGGGAACCTTTACCTTTACCTTAAAAGAAAATGTAAGTGTCCATGAAGTGGTCACAATGCAATAGAAGCAATAGGGTTGAAGCAATCTCTTTTAGGCTAGAGAAAAGACTGAGGGGCGTTATGATAGGACTTTTCAAATATTTGAAGGGTTGCCATAGAGAGGAGGGGCAGGATCTGTTCTCAATCATCCCAGAGAGTAAGACATGCAACAATGAGCTCAAGTTAAGAGAACCCAGGTTTCTGATAAATATCAGGAAAAACTTCCTGATTGTTAGGGCAGTACTGGAATGGAACCAGTTACCTTGATCAATGGTGAATGCTCCAACACTGGAGGCATTCAAGAGAAAGTTGGACAACCCCCTGGCAGATACCCATTTATTTGTGTTCCTACATGGAGCAGGGGGTTGGATTTGATGGCCTTGTAGGCCCCTTCCAACTTCACTATTCTATGATTCTATGAGTGGTATGTGGGGGGGGGACCTGAGAGGCCGGCCAAATGAATCACTCTTCCCAGTGCATCATGTGAATGGAGATTTATAAAACAAGTTAAATAACAGTATAATCGATATAACTGGCATTCTTTTGGCACATGTGAACAAATTCTAAGGCTTCCAGAATTCAAACAGCTCCTGTTGATGTGGTGCTCCTGTTGATGTGGCGCTCCTGTTGTAGACTGCATTTCCTCTAGAGATTGATTAAACTTGCATGAAGATGGTTTACATTTTAATCTGCCTCTGTTTGTTTTTGTATCTATCTGATTCCATTATATTTGCTTTGTTGTCAGATTAATTATGTTTGACTGGTTAGTTTTTCAGTCCATACATTGTATATTATTTAATTTTATTATTCATTGAATTGTCCATGTCCAAACTTTCATAAACTGTCCAGAGTGACCATTGGCCATATGGTAGGATAAAAAAAATCAAATCAATCAAATTACTCAAATAAAGATGGGTAAGCTGTCCGCACCAGATAAGAATTTGAGTCGACACATTTGAATGTGGTGGTTCAAGAATAATATACAGTGGACCCTCGTATAACAAACAGTTTGTATAACATAAAATCTGTACAACATAAAAAATTCTGCAGATAGGGGAAATTTGCTTAAGAGAATTGCCTATGGGGTGAATCCATGCTACATAAAAATGGTCGCAACTAGGGATTACTTTGTTTTCAATGCATTCCTATGGGAAATTTGTATAAAGGAAAATTAGCTTATAGAATCATAGAATCATAGAATCATAGAATCATAGAGTTGGAAGAGACCTCAAGGGCCATCTAGTCCAACCCCCTGCCATGCAGGAACCCCCATCACAATATTTCCGACAGATGGCCATCCAGCCTCTGCTTAAAAACCTCCAAAGAAGGAGACTCCACCACCCTCCGTGGCAGCATATTCCACTGCCGAACAGCTCTAACTGTCATGAAGTTCTTCCTAATGTTCAAATGGAATCTCTTTTCCTGTAGTTTGAAACCATTGCCCCGAGTCCTAGTCTCTGAAGCCATGGAAAACAAACCTGTTCCCTCTTCAATATGACATCCTTTCAAATATTTAAACATAGCTATCATATCCCCTCTCAGTCTTCTTTTATTGAGGCTAAACATTCCCAGTCCCCTAAGCCGTTCCTCATAAGACATTTCCTCCAGACCCTCAACCATCCTGGTAGCCCTCCTCTGCACCCGCTCGAGGTTGTCAACATCCTTGTTAAACTGAGGTGCACAGAACTGGACACAGTACTCCAGGTGGGGTCTGACCAGAGCAGAATAGAGTGGTACTATCACTTCCCTTGATCTAGACACTATGGTTCTGTTGATGCAACCAAGAATCGAATTGGCTTTCCTGGCCGCCGCATGACACTGCTGACTCATGTTCAATTTGTGGTCCACCAAGACTCCCAGATCCCTTTCACAGGTACTATCCTCCAGCCAAGTATCCCCCATCTTATATTTGTGCAATTCATTTTTTGAATTTCCCTCTGTTGAAATCCATTTCGTGAGCTTTGGCCCAGCACTCTAGTCTGTCAAGGTCTTTTTGGATTTTCATCCTATCCTCTAGGGAATTTGCAGCCCCTCCCAATTTGGTATCATCTGCAAATTTAATTAGCATACTCTCTATTCCTTCCTGCAAGTCATTAATAAAGATATTGAACAGCACTGGACCCAGAACAGAACCCTGGGGCACCCCACTGGTCACGTCTCTCCAAGCTGAAGAGAGGCCATTTATGGTCACCCTTTGGGTGTGATTATTCAATCAATTACAAATCCACCTAACAGTAGCACTATCTATCCCACTTTCTACTAACTTCTTAGCAAGAATATCATGGGGAACCTTATCAAAGGCCTCATTGGACTTTCATTGGGAACGAATTAATTCCTTTATACAAGGTACCACTGTACAGTGGAACCTTGACTTGCGTCATTAATCCGTTCCAGAGGTCTAGACATAAACCAAATATGCCTTAAGTCAAATGAACTTTTCCCATAGAAAGTAATGGGAAAGTGGATTAATCCGTTCCAGATGATGAAAAAGACCCCTGAAAACAGCAATTTAACACAAATTTGACTGGGATAGGAGATTCCTTCCGGGGATGTAAATGTCTCTTCAAAGAGAGGAGGAGGCAGTGGAATTATAGTCCACAAGTTATACGCCTCCACTTTTTAATGTTCATAGCAAAAATGTCTAACATTTAAGTTTTACTAATTTTTAACCTGACGTTCCAAGTTCTGAACAACTCTATGCTTACCATTAGAGTCCCACAACTGTACAGCTCCCCAACTAAAATGCTTCCATTGTGGACCAGACTTCTGCAGCCAATTTTTTTTACAAGACTGAACCAACTATCTAACCAGTGAGGCCAGCCCCGAGCTCCCGGCCCTTCTTCTCCTCCGGCAGCAGTGATGGCTTCGGTGAGGCCAAGGACCAGTTCCAGGTTCTCAGAGCTGGCCTCGCCGAAGCCGCCGCTGCCAGAGGAGAGGAAGAAGGCAGGAGCAGTTTGGAGGAGGCAGCTATGATGATGGGTTGTGGCTGCCGCCCGATTCCGGGGCCTTGCGCTGGGGCTCTGAGCTGTAAGTCAAAGCCTGCGACTCGAGTCAAACAGGCCCCTGCTTGCTGCAAGTCAAATATGCTGCAAGTCAAGCAGCATGTAAGTCAAGGTTCCACTGTATAATGAATCTGATGTAACACTGTCATATATTTCAGTTAGATTTTCAGTGATTACATACCCCTGTATGTATAAAAACAGAATAAGAGACATTTGTGTAATAAAAGAAGAGTCTCAGAAGAGAACCAGTGAACTCCTACTTCACTGATATCGTTCACATAGTGGAAGTACACACTGCAACAGGTTCATTAGGGAAAGCTATCCATGTTTATGAAAACTCAAAGCAGCTTGTGAAAGCTATTAGCCAGTCTAATATTTTCACCCCACCTTTCTCCTTGGAAAAGGACCCAAGGCAGCTTACAGTAATGAGGGACAATATACAGCCCAGAACATATAAGACCTATTCAAGTTAAAAACAGGGAATTAGAGGAGGCATCTTAGAACATTAAAAGGCAGCAGTAGAGCTACAAATAGCACACAAAAATAAAAGGAAAAGGAAAGTATCATGGAAAACACTGGTGCTCTTATGAAATCAATCAATGCAATCATGTATGGAACTCCATATAAAGTTATATAGTAGGAAGTCCCTCATTCCGGGAAAGCTTGCCTGAAGAGGAAGGTATTTGCCTGCTTCTGGAAAGACAGCAGGGACGGGGCAGCCCTGGCCTCCAGCAGGAGGGAGTTCCAAAATCTGGGAACAGGAACAGAGGAGGCGGCCCTTTCATGTGTTTTTCTGATACGCACCTGTGAAGGTGGCGGGAAGGGGAGAGAGAAGCCTCTCCTGATGACTTTAGCACCAAAGTTGGTTCATACTGGGAGATTCGATCTTTGAGGTAGCTTGTACCCAGGCCATTTTGTGCTTTATAGGTTAAGGTCTGCACCTTGAATTGTGCCCGGTAGGTGATTGGCCGCCAATGGAGCTGCTTGAGTATGGTCATATTGTTATCTCTGTACCCCGGCCCAGTCAGCAATCTGGCAGCTGTGTTTTGGATTCGTTGAAGTTTCCTGAGACTTTCCATTGGTAGTCCCACATAGAGTGCATTAAAGAAGTACTATTAAATCAGAAACCACCAATTCTGTTTCAAGCATGGCACTACATGTGTTGATGTGTATATGCCTGTTAGGGTATTGTGACTGCTGGGCCTACTGCATTAAACATAACACCATCTACAATCAAATTTGTTGATACTGGGTAAAAACAATAATGCCATCTAAAGTACACAAGCAAAACAGCTTACCCATGTACAGGCTTCAGATGTCACAAACCTACAGTCTTGCCCAATAACTGGAGCAGCCCATGACTAATAATTTCAGCTTTGAAACATGGTGTCTAGCTTGCCAATGATTAGGATACAAATATCATCCAATCCAAATACATTAGCAAAGATGGACATATTTTGGATTTTTAGGTTGGGCATCTGAGTGCCACATGACCTAAAGATAGAGGAAAATTTCTGTCATCATCTATCCACTTTAGAATACAGAAGGACCCCTGTACCCACTTATTTCATTATCCACTGATTCAGTTGTCCACGGCTGACAGAGGGAAAAAATTAAATAATTCAGCAGCCACAAAGCAAGCTATTGTCACAAACAGCAGCAGTAAAACAACATATTGTCACAAATAGCATCTGCACAACAAGCTAGTGTCAAAAACAGCAGCCATAAAGCAATCTTCTGTCTCAAAACAGCAGTCATAAAGCAAGCTGTTGTCAGGAAACAGCAGTTTGGACATGGGTGGGCAGGCGTTCTCTCTTATCTATGGTCTTCATTATCCACGGGAAGGCCTGGAACCAATCCCCAGCGGATACTGGGGTCCTACTGTACTGTGCTCTTTGAATTTTGTTAATGCCAGCTTGGGAACAGAGCACTTTTAATCAAAGAAAGTTCCAAAAGATAGAATCTAAAAGTTTTGTTGAAACATTTTGTTTTCTGTTTTGTTAATCACTCACTGTATCTAATTATATTTGATTCATATCTATTCATCTATAGGTATTGATACAGATACATGCTAAAATTCCACAGAGTATGAGTGTGCTTAGGGCAGTTTTCTCTAAGGTGATGTCCTCCAATGGAGGTATGATATAAATGAAGGACTCCTTCTTGAACCTGGAAGATGGCACACAAATAGCAAAGATAACTGGCTATATTGTAGTGTTTCATGGCATGGTATTTTGGACCACATTGGTTCCATTCTGTAAACCACATGCTATTTTATGTAATACATTAGCCACTAGAAAACGTTTAATTAATTATATGTGGGGAAATGAAGATATAAAAGCTTCTAACTACAAATGCAGATGCAAAAAAAAAAAATCATCTATGCAGAAGCATTTCCCCCTTCATCATGAAAATGAACTATTCACCATTATTAGTGCTGGTAGGGTAGGAGGACGCAGCTCAAAACCACACTCCAGAAGACACATGAGAGCCACAGTCCTCTGTTTCTTTTTTCTTTTTTTCTTTTTAGCTTAAAGGGCTGGAGGCCTTTTTCAAAGCATTGGTGCAGGATAAGAGGAAACCTTCCTCTGTTCTAATAAAACTCAATGTCCATAAAATATGGAAACCTGTCATTTCCCCCTACTTTGGGGATTACTTTATATTGGGAACATGACATGTGAAGAAAATGTGAGATCCCTCCATCAATATTCCCTCCAAAATCAAGCAGTTGCTTTTATACGAAAACTCATTAAGAACTGAGTTTGGAGTCTAACAGTCACAATGCAAATAGCTGACTTTTCGAATAGTGTTGAAGCTATTTGGATATTTCCATCAGATATTTAGATTGAAAAAAAAGAAGGCCTTGGGTTATCCACTGACAGCTCCTTTGTGTCTTACACATCAGCCTCAAAGAAACATGTGAAATTAGGTTTTTTTTTTCTTGAAGTACTTGCACCCCACATTTATTAATATAAAACCTTTAAAACCAAAAGCTATCTACTATCTTTATTAAAGTTCAACTCATTATCAAAGTTTGAGTCACTGATTATAGACTAATTTCTGTCTGTGATGACTATAATTACAACAATTATGTTTCTTCCCTGAATTATTTTTAAATTAAGAAAAACTTACTTTACTCCAGGTAATAATCATCTCATGACTATTTGAGCAGATAGGCAGTATAGACGTTAACTACAAGACAGTATTAAAAGGCTCAACTTTTTATCTTCTTTATAAGAAGATAATATTTATTTATTTATTTAGATGCCTTGTTCATTTTTGCCCTATTTTTCTTCCATTAGTGGGATCCAAATGACTTAAAATGATTGGGAAATACTGTATATAAAACAAAACTTACAATAAAGTATTGTTTTAAACATATAGTACTTTACATTATTAAAATAGTGTTTCAAATATATGTGTGTTGTGTGCCATCAAGTCAAACCAACTTACATTGACTCTAATAGGGTTTTCAAGGTATTTAAGATCTCTGAGGAATGAGGCTTACCAGCTCCACCCCAAATGAGTTTCCATGGCTGGGAAGGGACTCAAACTCACATCCTGCCACTCTATCCACTGCACTACATTGGGTTTCAAATACATAGGACTAATGCATTGTCATGTCTGACCTGGTATCTCTTTCCAGGGTTTTCTGGGAAGTGAGTATTCAGAAATGGTTTATCATTCTCATCGTCTGGGGGTGCCGTGGGACCATACAGATGGCCTAAGACTCCACATGTTAGCTCTTCTGGTATGCAAAGTGGGAATCTGAACTCACTACCTCTGATCTAACTTACTGAATATACAAATACAAGGGTACCTTGTATAAAGGAATTAATTCATTCCAAATGAAATTCTGTTAAGCAAATTTTCCTTTATCCAGATTTCCCATAGGAATGCATTGAAAACAGTAATCCCTAATCACGACCATTTTTATGTTGTACAGATTCACCCTATAGATAATTCTGTTAAGCAAATTTTCCCTATCTCTGAAATTTTTTATGTTGTACAGATTTCATGTTATACAAAAACCATTTGTTATACGAGGGTCCACTGTATTAAAAAGCTCCTAAAAAGCTGTTGAAAATCTTTTGTAAACACATTACAGAACAGTTAAATCTACTGTGACTTCTACAGAGATTCCTTTTTCATCAGGTCAATCTGTTTCCAAAAGCCTGTTTGAAATGTGCATGTTTGTTTACCAGCAGAAGGACAACAGGGGGGGAGCCACTCTCTCATATGGGATGTCCCCTAGCCCATGTGTGTGTGTCCTCGGCTGTCAACTCAGAACTGATTTATAGCGACTCAAATGGGACTTTCAAGGTAAGCGAGATATATAAGGAGTGGTTTTGCCAGTTCCACTTCCCCAGTGGGCTCCCATGGCTGAACGAGGATTTGAACCCTGTTCTCCAGAGTCCTAGCCCATCTCTCTATCCACTACACAACACTGGGAAAAACTGGTTTTTTAAAAATCTCCTTACAAGAAAGAAAGAAAGAAAGAAAGAAAGAAAGAAAGAAAGAAAGAAAGAAAGAAAAGTTTTTGATGTTGCTTTTGTCTGCAGCGTTAGTGTGCTATTTGCTTGTTTCATTTTTAATATTTGTATACTTAACAGTTTTACCTTTTGAATATTGCCTTTTACTGATGTCAACTGTTGGGTCTTTTTAGGTTTTGAAAAGTTAATGTTGTAGAGGTTATAACTATAAGTACTGATATAGCATGCTGTCCTAGCTTACAAGCACACCCAAGAACTTTCACACCACCTTATGTAAAGCAAAAGCCCGCTGTCTCACTTTCTCCTTATAATGCGCTGGCGTAGATGGAAATCTCCTATTCTCCCTTTGTACCTGACAGGAGATGCAGCCCACATTGCTGTCTTCTGGCACATGCAGGCAACTTAGGGAAACATCACTACAGTGGTACCCCGACTTAAGAGCAGCTTGACTTAAGAGCAAATTGACTTAAGAGCAGAAAACTGTTGGTGTTTTAACTGTCGGCTTTACAAATTTTAGATATGGTCTGCTCGACTTACACATTTTTCCCTTTTTTATTTTTTTAACTTATTTTTTCAATTTTTTAGATACTGTAGGTACCCTGACTTAAAAGCAGTTCGACAAGAGCATGCATTCAGAACAGATTAAATTTGTAAGCTGAGGTACCACTGTATCTTCTTTCTTACCTCCCACTGATCTGTCAAGAAAATAGTGAGCAGCCATCTCCCTTGCTGCTGCCATCCCTCTTCAGGATCTTCTTCACTAATGGCACTTTTACACGACCCCTAAGATCCGCTGGCCGCTTAAATTCGGACCAGAGATCTTAGGGGCTTGTCGCTCTTCCTGTGTTCCCACCCTGGCTGCTGGCTGCGTGAGGGGAGGGAGAAAAAAAAGGAAGAAAAGATCATGGCTCACCTCCGTTCTGCCTCCATTCTTGCCGCCAGCAACATTCCTGTCTCTGTAAAGTAGCTCTTAAAGGGGCGAGAGCCAAAAAAAAAAAAAAAAAGAAGCGAGGAGAGCCCCGCACTCACTATCGTTACACCGCAAGAAGCAATTTTCACCACGGAAGAGCAGGTACTTGAAAGGTGCGCTGGGACGTGCTAAAGTGGGCGTGGCTGCACTTAATTTCCTGTAAACTCCAGAGCTAGTGGGGAAACATTTTTAAGCTCCGGAGCTGGGAGCCATTTGCCCCGGAGTTTAGGGGTCAGGTATAAACGCCCTTAGTGAAGATCCTTCACAGGGATGGCGCTAGGGTTTCTTGCACCCTAGACGGTGGGCGGGGTGGCAGGGTGGCGGGGTGGCAGCAGTGACGGGGGGCATGGGTGGCAGGGCGGGGTGGCGGGGCAGGGCAGGGCGGTTGGGCATGGTGGTGGAGGGCAGGCGGGCAGGTGGCGGACGGCTGTGGCAAGCAGCAGGGGGGCAGTGGGAGGCAGCAGGCTAGCCAGTGGTGGCAGTGGGGGGTGGCACCCCCTGTCCATTTTGGCGCCCTAGGCAACTGCCTAATTTGCCTGAATGGACATGCCAACCCTGATCCTTCCGATATAAGGAGATAGATGCTTAGGATAAGGATATCAGCCTGTTATCTGTCCCATCCTTGTAGGGCAGCAGAATCCTTCTACTATTAGCAAGGATTGCAAGGAATGTCCCACAAAGGCCCTTGCATGGGAGAGGATGATTTACACATGACTTACAATTTTTTGCGTAAAACTGCATACTTTGAAAAACTGCAGACACTTCTAAAAACTACAGTGACTGCAGCTTTGCTTAAGAAACAGCACCAATTAAAGCTTTGCTTATGAAATTGAAGCTTTAGGCACGTTTCTTGCATCTTTATTGACAATCAGCAAGTCTTTTTGTGCTTGTCATTGCTTTGTACGATAATGCCTCTTAAGACAAATGCCCCTTAAGATGTAAAATTTGTAAGATAAATGAAATTTCCGGGAATAGGCATGCTGCACAAGACAAATGCAACCTATGGGATGCCTCGTAAGACAAATATATCAGTATTCAATGCATTCCTATGGGAAACCGCATTAAATTGTGTTTCGTAGGATGAATTTTTCATAAGATAAATTGACCCATAAAACAAACTAAATTCATCTTATGAGATACCACTGTAGTTCAAAGTGAAAGGGCAATAGAACAAATATCAGAGACTCTGAGAGGAAATGAGCCCTGTTTCATTCTGCACTACAGGTGAGAAATCTTGCAAAGCTTGATAATTCTACATCATGTACAGTCACCCCCCTTGAATTTCGCGGTTCAGGTACTGCGGTCCCACTATATCGTGGGATTGCAGTACCTGTGGAGGGTGGGGCGAGCAATCGCATGGCTCTGCGCCACTCCCTCCCCCTCCGGTAGGCCTCGGAGCTGCGCGGGGGGTAGCGGGTAGCGATCTGATAGCACTCTGTGGCCCCCCGCCCCTTCTGGGAGGCCGCGGAGCTGCATGGGGGTGGTGGGGAGCAATCCGATCGCTCTCCATGCCCCCCGCCCCTTCTGCGAGCCCTCGGAGCTGGGCGGGGGGTGCCGAAAGTGATGGGATCGCTCTCCGCGGCCCCCCGCCCCTTCTGGGAGGCCTCGGAGCTGGGCAGGGGGGCCACTGGAAGCGATCCCATCGCTGTCTGCTGCCCCCCAGGCCCCTCTGGGAGGCCTCGGAGCCGCATGGGGGGTGGCAGGGAGCGATCCAATCGCTCTCCGTGGCCCCCGCCCCTTCTGGGAGGCCTCAGAGCCATGTGGGGGGTGGTGGGGAGCGATCCGAACGCTCTCCACGGCCCCCACCCCTCTGATCGCCCCCACCCCATCCAACCCGCTTCCGCATATCGCAGATTTTCACATATTGCGGGTCAGGTGGGTCCCTAACCCCCGCAATAGGCGAGGGGTTACTGTATATGCTGTATTATGTAAACCACCAAGAGTTCCCACTTGGGAAAATCAGTCGTGGTATACAAATAAATAGATAATAAATAAATAAATAAATAAATAAATAAATAAATAAATAAATAAATAAATAAATGTTTTGTTGTGTTGAAGTAGCCTAAATCAATATGTCGGGCTCCCTCTCCCACCCCAGGCCCCTTGGTCTAAACCTTGTGGGGTGCCGCTGCACCCCGCTCAGCTGCTCTTTGGCCCTGGTCATGTACATGGCCGGGGCCTCTTACAATGGCGCACCGCACCAGATCCATGTGTGCGCTGGATCAATGTGTGCTGTTGTCCGAGGCGAAAGAGGGGGAGAGGGCGTGAGAGCCAGGTATAAGAAGGGGACCTGCGCCCTGCCCCCAATCCAGGCTTTGCAAGGCCCCTGGGCTGTCTTGCCCCTCCTCCCAGGGTAGGCAATGCAGCCCTGGTTCTGGATGAGCCAGCATCAGAATGGCCCAAATAAATAAATAAATAAATAAATAAATAAATAAATAAATAAATAAATAAATAAATAAATAAATAAATAATATTTTGTTGTCAGTCAATCAATTTTATTTTACAGCCAAAGGCCCAATAATGTTTTCTTGTGTTGAAGTAGCCTAATTCAATATGAAAGTGGAATTCACCAAGTACCTTTTCTGTCCTTAGACTCTCAGTTTGCACAAATTTGGAACCAGGAATTTGTCTCTATTGTACAGTAGCCATGACCACTTCCTCCTTTCTAGGAACTGAGTTACCAAACAAGATGAGAGAAAATTCCAAATAAAGAAGCCTTAATATATAAAGGCTAAGTGTATAAGTAGAGTGTTACAGCCATATTCTCAGAAAGAATTGCTTTAATTTCCTTACTTTAATTCAGGGAATTCTTTATTGTTTTTACTTCTATTCTGATAATGAGAAGCTGTTTATTTCAAGGAGAAAGTAATGTCCAAGACTTAAATTGTCATTTCAGTTTTTAAAAAACACATACACTTTAATAAGAAAACACATTGATTGTAAGTATGTTCATAGGGCTCCAGTTACTTTGAAAACTGGATGGAAGAGAAGGGAGCCCAAACTGGATTCTTTTATGGACATAATGGGAAACAACTGAACAAGGAGGATGAGTGCCACGTGCATACAGACACTCTAAAGATTCTGCTACACCAAGCAGTATAATGGAAATCTAGAGAGCTGATATATACGTTTGGATAGAAAGCAATTATAATTTAAAGTGGGGAAGCATGGGGAATTTACAACAGAGCCATAATCCTTTAAGAAACATAAAATTTATAATGTAAACAAGTACAAGATCAGAATATGAATGAACAACTATGACTAAGACATGAGTTATTACTTCTTCCTTGTGAAAAGTAGCTTGCAAGAATTCCCTAAAGAAAATATTTCTAAATCAACAAATGGCAAGGCCGGTATGTCTAATTAGCATCAAAGGAAAGATCTAACCATTTTATTTCAATTTTGCTTTCAGTCCATCTATGGCTAGCAGGTTCAGGGAGCACCAGCTGCCAATACCCAAAGAACTGACGAAGCAGTGTCAGGCAAAAAAAAAGTACGTCAGAAACCTGAAGATTATTGCCCTCTAGCATGCAAGAATGCTACAAATGGTAAAATACAGATTTGAAAGTTCCTTGCAAAGGCTGTCCTTTGGTATGTAAAGCTTTTTTCCTGATGGCAACACTAGCACAATATTGTGCAGCAATATTGGGCCATTTCCTGGATTTTTTTAAATTGTGGGAACAGAAGCATAATTGTAAGGGTTCCGTTAGTGGAATTACGGTTCTAACGGTAAAGTTCTTGACGCGGCTCTGGGTTGTTCCAAATATATTAAACTTTTATTATAAACATATTTTACAAAGTTTCTGTCTCAGTTATTTGGCAACATTCTTTCTTCATTAAATGTTACAGGTAATTGAGCAACAGGCTTGAACAGTTCAACTCTATCATAAACATCTTCTATAAACAGATTTAAACTTCTTATCTTTTCCCCCTCATTCCTTGTGACATCTATGGACCCGCACAACTGGTCCCACAACACGGGTGCCTCACAATGGTCGCCGGATCCTCCAATCCCCAACCTGGGATCCTTCCTTTTATTTCACCCTGTGAGGTTCGGATGTAATTCACCGGAGGGAATAGGGAGGGTGCCTCAGGAGGTTTTGCCGCTGCACTCACTGTAGGGAGGGGAAGAGGTAGTCCTGTCTCAATCTTCGTTAAGACCAAAGGGTTGGTTTGAATGCATTTCTCCAGCACCCTAATGGTCATTTTCTGCTTTCTTTCACTGACTTGAACTGCCACTTCAGCACTGGGAACCTTGCCTGCTGTCACCTGTACCCATGCTTCTTTGGTCACTATCTTCTCATCCCTAGTCTGTATCCATATATCTTTGTTGGGTGGTTTTAGCTCTTGCACCTCTATGCCCACCTCTCGCACCTCAGGCTTTGCCTGGCAACCAACCTCCCCCCCATCTCCTTATATACTCCCTGTCAGGAGTAGACATGGGCACGACCAGAAAAAAATGACGTTTCGAGTTTTGGTTTGTCGGAACGGGTCCGTTTCGGGTCATTTCCGTTTGTCGTGAAATTTTTCAAAAATTTGTTGTTCCGTTTGTCATTTGTCGTTTCCACTGCGATTTAGCGCGATTTGACTTCCCAGACCATAGGGGTGTCCCGCAATCAGGGCCGGCGCTAGGTGTTTTTGCGCCCTAGGCGGCGGGCGGGGAGGTGCGGGCAGGCGGCGGTGGGGGAGGGCCATGGGTGGGTGGTGGCCACGGGTGGGCGAGTGGGCAGGCGGCGGCACGGGCCACGGGCGGGTGGCAGCACGGGCGGGCGGGCGAGTGGACAGTTAAGATATCACTTAGGATAGAGGTTCTGTTCTTGGCTTGCACCCCAAATGTGTGTGTGTGCAAGCAAATTGAAGTTGGGGAAATAGAAAAAATGGTAGTATATAATATATTTTTAAAATAAATCCACACCTCCCACTCCCAGTCGAACCTCCCCCTTTATCCAATATCAGAAAAAATCCTCAAACTGCCAGAGAAGAAATAAAGAATAAACTGCTATTCCCTTCAGCAGACAATTCAATTCCCTCCCTGCCTGCCTAACTTAAATCCTAAAGCCTCCAGCCTCCCTCCTCAATCTCAATCGGATCACACCAGCACCAGCAGCCAGCCCCCCTCCCTCAACCACATCCATACACCCGACTGAGATTTCTGGAAGGTGCCTCGGCTTTTTATGCCCTCCGAGACATCCAGAAGTGTCAGTCAAAAACCTGGCGATGCCATTGGTGGAATGGTTCAAAAAAAATTGCATGGTCCCATCCCATGCCCAGCCCAAATGGGCAGGTCTAAAAAAATTAAAAATAAAATAAAATAAAATAAAATCAATACAATGTTTTATTGCTATAAAAAAAACCACTGCTGCTACTATTAAAATGCAGGCATTTAAAATAAATAAATTTCACATGTTTCTGTGGTGATTTGGTGTGTTTTTTGACCACGATTTCAAAAGAAAAATTGTGGTCACCATTTTGGATCCCCCCCTCCACCGCATGGCATGGCGAGACGATGAGGATGACACCCCCCCCAGCCTGGTGCAAGCAGCCCAGGACAGGAGAAAAGTGGGGGAAAGGCCGGGGACCCCCCAGAAACCACCCCTCTGGTAGGTGGCAAAGCCTCAGGCAGGCATAATTTCGCCTGCTTTTTTGGCTGGGAGTCAGGTTTTTTTAAAAAAACTTTTAAAAACTTTTTCTGTGCTTCGCATTGCCCGATCGCCGCGATGCCACAAACGGAAATGAAAAACCCGACCAAATTTTTCTTTTTTCAGTTCGAGTTCGAGTTCTAACGGCTTAATTATCGTTACCGTTTCCGTTACACAACGGAAACGATAACCGAAAACGGAAACGACAATTTCGCCGAGTCGTGCCCATGTCTAGTAAGGAGTATAGCCATTCCCCCATTCCATGCCTCTCAACGACCCCCTCTCTATTTTCCTGGCATAAAACCCTGTCATCACATTTACACTCTCATTCCTAACCTCACACTCTACATTGTTCCTTTGTCTCTGGTATTTTCATGGGCTCCCATTTTTCCTCTTTTGCTGTCTCTTCTTCCACTGTCAGATTCTCCATCTCTGTCTCTGTTTTTCTGAGTTGCATCTCTTCCTTTTGTCTCCCAGATTCTTTTGCAGACAGCGCACCCTTTGACATTTCACAACAATATCCCACATTCATAGACCAGAAGTTTTTTGAAGAACCAAATTTCAGTACAGACCCATACGACTTTGGATTAATCCTTGAAACAGGAAGTTTTGATTCCCACAAAACTTCGCCTACTTCCATCACCCCAGCAATTGCCTTGTGGCGCAGTGGTTAAATGCCTGTCCTGCAGCTTAAACTGTGCTCACGACCTGGGGTACTATCCCAGATAGCAGGCTCATGGTTGACTCAGTTTTCCATCCTTCTAAGGTCAGTAAAATGAGTACCTAGCTTGCTGGGGGGGGGCAATGTGTAGCCTGCGTAATTAAATTGTAAACTGCCGAGAGAGTGCTTGAAGCACCATGAGGCGGTATATAAGCAGAACACTTTTGCAAACAATGCAGAAAAAGACACATTTGTATCGATAGCCGCTTTAACTGCAGAACTAGAAATGATGCTTCTGATTACATAGTCCGCATTTTGTAGTCAGACAGCTTCTCGATTTGTGCATGTAGTTCCATTCAACTACTAGTTACTAGACATGGGCACGGAGCGGTGAAATTTTTGTTTCCGTTACTGTTTTCTTCAGTTCCGTAGGTAACGGAAACAGTAACGGTAATTAAGCCGTTACAATTCGAACTCGAACCGAAAAAAGAAAAATCTGGTCGGGTTTTTCATTTCCGTTTGTGGCATCGCAGCGATCGCGCGATGCCAAGCAAGCACAGAAAAAGTTTTTAACAGTAAAAAAAAAAAAACCCGACTCCCTCCCGGCTGAAAAAGCAGGCAAAAATATGCCTGCCTGAGGCTTTGCCACCTACCAGAGGGGTGGTTTCTGGGGGGGGGGGTCCACGGCCTTCCCCCGTCTTCTCCTGTCCTGGGCTGCTGGTACCAGGCTGGGGGGAGGCATCATCCTCGTCGTCTCGCCATGCCATGCGGTGGGGGGGGGGGAATCCAAAATGGCAACCACAATTTTTCTTTTGAAATCGTGATCAAAAAACACACCAAATCACCACAGAAACATGTGAAATTTATTTATTTTAAATGCCTGAATTTTAATAGTAGCAGCAGTGGGTTTTTATAGCAATAAAATGTTGCATTGATTTTATTTTATTTTATTTTATTTTTTACTTTTTTAGACCTGCCCATGTGGGCTGGGCATGGGATGGGATCATGCAGTTTTTTTGAACAATTCCACCAATGGCATGGCCAGGTTTTGACTGACACTTCTGGATGTGCCAGAGGGCATAAAAAGCAGAGGCACCTTCCAGAAGTCGCAGTCGGGTCTTGGATGTGGTTGAGGGAGGACTGTGCTGTGCTAGTGGATTATTCGAGGAGGGAGTCCTGTGGAGGCTTTAGGCTTTAGGCAGGCAGGGAGGAAATTGATTTTTTATTAGAAAAAAATCTTTGATTCCCTGCAGCTTTGGCGAAGGGAAGCAGTTAGGGTTTTCTATTTGTCCTCTTCTCTGGATGTTTTTGTGGGGAGAGGAGGATATTTCTGATATTGGATAAAGGGGGAGGGTCAACTGGGAGTGGGAGGTGTAGATTTATTTTAAAATATATATACTACCATTTATTTTCTATTTTTCCCCACTTCAATTTGCTTGCACACACACACACACATTTGGGGTGCAAGCCAAGAACAGAACCTCTATCCTCCTAAGTGCAGAATACTTCACAATATTATTTAGTTTACTAATTACTTACTTAATTGTTTGTTTTTAAACTTGTGCTGTGTGTGTGCCCTTGAACACACAGACACATTCCATTTAAGTGGGACAGAAGAATTCAGAGAATTATTTTCAGTTTCTCTGACTACTACTACTAAACTATATTGTTTTTATTTACACCCCAATATCTTTTTTGGGAGGCTGCTGCTTCTGCTGATATCAGCCTTACAATATTATATTGATTCTTTACTCCAGTGTTTGTTTGTTGTTTACACTTGAACACACAGGCAGGCACATTCCATTTCAGTGCATCAAGTTGAATTCAGAAATTAGAAACTTATACCAAGGGCCAGCAGGGCAACATTGAAAGCTTGTACAAAAGAACACAGTGTGAGAGTAAGCTTGTGGGTCAAAAGGATAAGTTTATTAGAATAGTTTGTTACTTATTTATTTATTTATACAGCTTAACACTTAACACAAATATAAAAATAAAACATATTTCTATTACTTTTTGAGAAATAAAAAAATGAGGAGGGGTGGCAGAGCCAGAGGGAAGGGCAGGGGGACACCCACTAAAATAAATAGGGGCACATTTCTGAAGGAAGGCACAGGAAGTAGTAGTGCAGATAGTGATATTGCTGCCACTCCCTCTCCAAGCAGCAGCTGCACAACCAGCACGACCGTACCACCTTCTGTCACTGAGGGAAGCATGGATGACTGCATGCGAGCCCCAGCGCCACCAGGCTTTGACATGAACACACACCCCATTTATCAGGAGGAAGACGAGGACTTGGAATCAGAAACGGGCTCTTTGCATCTACATATCCCTGATTCTGAGGACCTGTTGGCAGGAACAGACGAAAGGCAGGCTTCAGGCAGTGATGGAAGGAGCAGCCCTCTTTCCACCCAGAGTACCACCAGTGACAGCAGCAGTCAATTATCCCAGCAGGGTACAAGCCACACCAGCACCAGCACAGCAGCAGCAAGCAGTACCAGAGGGGGCTGTACTTTCCATAAGCCTCACGGCTCTCTCTGGGAGCATTTTGATAACAGCCCGGAAGACTCGAGGCTTGCGGTTTGCAAGAAATGCAGGGTGGTTGAGCGCAGGGGGAATGACCCCAAACACCTCTCCTCAAGTGCCTTGCATAGCCACCTCATGCAAAGGCACCCTGGGACTCTGCCTGGGACAGTGTCAGGTCCTGGTTCCTCAGGGAGGAAGAGAGGGGAAGCAGGCATGGGGATGGACTCCATAGACAGCTCTGCTGAGAGTGGGAAGAGGCAGGCCACTCTGCAGGAAGTGGTGCCGCTGTGTGGGAGTTTTGTCAGCCAACGAAATAGGGCCAAGGCACAGGAGACCACCACTCGCGTGGTTGGTGAAATGGTGGCCATGAACAGGTTGCCCCTCTCCTTTGTGGAGTCATCAGGCTTCAGGCACCTGATGAAGCACGTGGCTCCATGGTACGAGCCTCCATCCCGGCGTACCTTCAGCAGGCGGGTGATTCCCTCCCTTTTTGAGTCCAACAGGGACATGGTCCGGGCCCTGCTGCAGGCGGCCAGTGGAAGGAAGATCCACTTCACTTCCGACCTCTGGACCGTTGGGCACCACGGATACCTCTCTCTGACGGCTCATTGGTGGCAACCCAAGGAGGTCCTTGACACCAGGACATCCGAAGAGCAGCTGCAGGGGGAGCCACAAGGGAGCACCCCAAGAGGGTGGTGCTTCTCCAGGCACAAAGCATGGAGGACAGTGCCAAAGTCATCCACATTTCTGAGGTCCTCAAGACAGCACTGCGAGAGTGGGGATGGGGACCCGAGGGGCAGGTCAATCGCGGATTCATGGTTACTGACGCAGGCCGTAACATGATCAACGCGGTTGATAGGGCAGGGCTACATGGCATCGTGTGCGCAGCACACAAACTGCACCTAGTGGTGGGCGATGCCATTGGGCTGGGAGCACCAAAGGACTCCTGGGATGAGGGGACCCTGGAGACCAAGGCCTTGCTGGACAAGTGCAGGAAAATAGTCGGGCACTTCTCACGCAGCGTCAAGGCATCCAGGATGATGCGTGAGAAGCAGGCGGAGACGGGCCGACCAGAGCACGTCCTGATCCAGGACATGACCACCCGGTGGAACTCCACCTACAAAATGGTCAAGCGCCTGGTGGAGCAGAGGCAAGTGGTGGAATACGTCATGTCCCACACTCCCGTCCTCCCTGAGGTAAGGGTGTTGGATATTGGTGCTACCGAGTGGTTCGCCCTCTCCCAGATGGTGGGTATCCTGCAGCCTTTTGAGGAAACCACCCACGTCCTCAGCAGCTACAACGCCAGCCTGGGCCACGTACTCCCCCTGGTCAATGCCCTTCGCCAACGCCTAGAGGCCAGTATCCGGGAAGAAGCCGATCTTCTCCCAAAGTGCAGGACCTTGGCAGACAGGCTGTTGACTGGCGTGGATACCCGCCTTAGCCCACTGAAGAGGGAAAAGGTGTACCAAATGGCATGCCTGTGCGACCCTCGCGTCAAGGGTTCCCTGGGCCCACAGTCGTTCTTCCACCGGTTCCTTCCAGACAGGCCTCCCTTGCTCTAACATACACTAACAGAGCAACACTTATGCCTGCCTGCCTACAATTATGCCTGCCTCCCAGCTTGGCTTCCTCCCTGCAAGCCCAACTTCCTGCCAGCCTGCCTGCCTGCCTGCCTACCAGCCTACCTGCCTGGCTGGCCCTGTGCCTACCTGCCTAACTGCCTGCTTGCCTGCCTGCCTGCCTTCCTGCATTCCCACTCAATTTGAAGGGTTCGATTACTGCCCAATTTTTCTAGCCCTTGCCTGGCTCCAAACCAGGGAGGACCACGCAATGTGTCATTTGAAGGAAATCATGCTGTATCTGTAGGCCCAATTTTTCTAGCCCTTGCCTGGCTCCAAACTAGGGAGGACCACTCAATGTGTCATTTGAAGGGAATCATACTGTATCTGTAGGCCCAATTTTTCTAGCCCTTGCCTGGCTCCAAACCAGGGAGGACCACGCAATGTGTCATTTGAAGGGAATCATACTGTATCTGTAGGCCCAATTTTTCTAGCCCTTGGCTGGCTCCAAACCAGGGAGGACCACTCAATGTGTTATTTGGAAGGGTCTGTGTAGGCCCAATTTTTCTAGCCCTTGCCTGGCTCCGAACCAGGGAGGACCACTCAGTGTTTATAATTTTGAACCGGGCAAGACTGTTGGTGTTGCAGCTGTGCAACTTCCCCTAACCCTACCCCTAACCCAATCTAAACAATGCCTGTATGCCTCCCATCCTAACTTTCCACCAGTGCAACGCAGTTATGCCTGGCTCTCTGCTCTGTCTATATGACTGCCTGCCCTGCCTGAATGCTTCACCTGCCTGCCTGCCTTCCACCTTTGTCTGCCTGAATGCCTGTAATTCCACTGCATGTATGGATCTAATAAGGGCTACATAATTAGCCCAGTTTTTATAGGGCTTCCCTGGTCTTTGTAGCAGCCCAGCAATATTTTTTCCTAGGGTCAGTGTAGGCCCAATATTTCCCCGTTGGCCATGGCTGGTCTGAGTGTAGTACACCCCAATACCTGCCTTCCTCAATGCGTTCCTCCCTTCCCTGGGGTTTTGGAGCCACTTTGCTTACAAAGTGGTCAGGATGTACTTTACAACAACCTACCTCAAAGACTGATTAGCAGGGGCCTAGCTCTCCTTACAGCCTTAAAGAAATAGCCCTGTTCTCCTGCATCCACTCTGTCTCCTGGGTTGACGAAACTCGGTCTCCTGGGGTGGAGAAACTCTGCCTCCAAAGGCAGAAACAATCCTCCCTTCTTGCACTTTGGCTTTGTGCCTTCCCTAGCCTGGGTGGGTACCATACAAGCCTGCCTTCCTACCTGTAAGCCAGACTGCCTGCTTCCCTGCCTGCCTGGCTGCCTGCCTGCCCCTTTGCCTACCTGCCTGTCTGACAGGCTCCCTGGACTCCCGGCTTGGAGGAGGCCTTCCAGGTGCTTCTCCTTCAGCCTATCAGTGGTTCAGTGCTTCAAGTTCAGCCTCTGAGCTGACATGCACCCTGTCGGCCACTCTCCTCGACTTCCCCAGGCAGCAACCCTGGCTGCCCCCGCCTCTAGGAGGAAAATCACTTGAGGAGATCAACTTTAACAGGCACAGTCATCATCAACTATTTTGTTTAGAATTGGGGTACTCTGTCCTCCAACATGGGGGGGGGTTCACTCCCACCAGTTACAGTCCAGGTTGGGGAATCCCTTTGCAGAAGGAGGGGAGATTCCTTCCAACTAGCATTCCGGCTTCCAAAGGTGGAAGAAACAATCCCTCCCTAACATTTGCACTCTGGCTTTCTGGCTTTCCTGGGTGGACTGTGTCTCCACTGGGCAGGCAAAACTCTGGCCTAGTGGCCTCCAAAACTCTGGCTTCATGGCTTTCCTGGGTGGACTGTGTCTCCACTGGACAGGCAAAACTCTGGCCTAGTGGCCTCCAAAACTCTGGCTTCGTCGCCTCCAAAACTCTGGCTTCCTGGCTTTCCTGGATGGACTGTGTCTCCACTGGGCAGGCAAAACTCTGGCCTAGTGGCCTCCAGAACTCTGGTTTCGTGGCTTTCCTGGGTGGACTGTGTCTCCACTGGGTAGGCAAAACTCTGGCTTGGTGGCCTCCAAAGTAGGTGTCTGAAAATATCCCTCCCCGTTGTTCCCAGCCGTTTAGGCTTCGTGGCTTTGCCGCGTGCTTCCGTAGACTGTGTATGCACAGTGCAGTCAAAACTCTGGCCTTGTGGCCTCCAAAGGAGACCGCTGAAACAATCCCTCCCCAACCAAGAAAATTTCCCATGTGCTCTGGCCTCGTGACTTTGCTGCGTGGACTGCCACAAATCGGGCTCAGCTGCCTGCACCCCAACCGTTAAAAGCAGTAGGTCCAACCCCGCCACCACCCATCCTTCCTGCTCTCTGAATGGCTGCCTTTGCCAATTAGTTCTTGAAAAACCAGTGGTCCCTTTTTTGCTGACAGTCCCGGGGGGGGGGTCCTTTTCTTCCCAGGCAGCCCTTCTTGCATGTAGGGCCCAAATGAAAACAATTACAGGGTTAGGGACAGGGTTAGGGTTAGGGTTAGGCCACTTCCGGTGACACGGTAAGGAAGCCGGGACGGCGTGGAGGGCAGCGGAGTGTCTCTGCCCTGGAGATGGGCCTCAAGATGTGCAACCTGGTGGTGGTCAAGGAGAGAGAAGGTCTGCTACTCTGCTGGCTCCATGAGCGAAGCGGTCTCCTTGGGATACTCCAGCTGGTGATGATTCCCTGAAAGAATGAGGGGAACTCATCAGGATGAGTGGGGGGGGACATCTGAATCTATGACGGCTGGGCAGTCAAAACTCTGGCTTTGTGGCTTTGCCACGTGCATGCATGGACTCTGTGTCTCCACTGGGTAGGTGGAACTGGTCTCCTGGATATGAAAACTGTCCTCCAAAGTAGGGGCTGAAAGAATCCTTCCCCGTTATTCCCCGCCGTTCTGGCTTCTTTGCTGCATGCGTGGAATCTGTGTCTCCACTGGGTTGGTGGGAGTGGTCTTCTTCCTGAAAGCTTCTCTGACAGATAAAAGTACCAGGCCGGAAAGAATCCCTCCCTGTTGTTCCCCGCTGTTCTGGCTTCGTGGCTTTGCCGCGTGCATGCGTGGATCCTGTCTCCACTGGGTTAGTGGAACTGGTCTCCTCCCTGAAAGCTTTGTTGAAAAAGAAAAGTACCAGGCCGGAAACAATCCTTCCCCATTGTTCCCCGCCGTTCTGGCTTCTTTCCCGCGTGCGTGGACTCTGTCTCCACTGGGTTGGTGGAAGTGGTCTCCTTCCTGGAACCTTCTCTTTCTCTTTCTAGTTCCTTATTTCTATTTATCTTTCTATTTGTATATATATTTCCATTTCCATTTCTATATCAAGTACCCTATCCTCTAGTACCCTATCTATCCTATAGTACCCTAGTACCCTCCATCCTTCTATTTCTCTTTCTCCTCCCTGGAACCTTCACTGAGAGATAAAAGTACCAGGCTGAAAGAATCCCTCCCCGTTGTTCCCTGCCGTTCTGGCTTCGTGGCTTCTTTCCTGCATGCGTGGACTCTGCGTCTCCACTGGGTTGGTAGAAGAGGTCTCCTGGGTAGTCAAAACTGGCCTCCAAAGTAGGTGGCTGAAACAATCCCTCCCCATTGTTCCCCGGCGTTCTGGCTTCGTGGCTTCTTTCCTGCATGCGTGGACTCTGTGTCTCCACTGGGTTGGTGGAACTGGTCTCCTGGGTAGTCAAAACTGGCCTCCAAAGTAGGTGGCTGAAACAATCCCTCCTCGTTGTTCCCCACCGTTCTGGCTTCGTGGCTTCTTTCCTGCATGCGTGGACTCTGCGTCTCCACTGGGTTGGTAGAAGAGGTCTCCTGGTTAGTCAAAACTGGCCTCCAAAGTAGGTGGCTGAAACAATCCCTCCCCGTTGTTCCCCACCGTTCTGGCTTCGTGGCTTCTTTCCTGCATGCGTGGACTCTGTGTCTCCACTGGGTTGGTGGAACTGGTCTCCTGGGTAGTCAAAACTGGCCTCCAAAGTAGGTGGCTGAAACAATCCCTCCCCGTTGTTTCCTGCCGTTCTGGCTTCTTTGCTGCGTGCGTGGACTTTGTGTCTCCACTGGGTTGGTGGAACTGGTCTCCTGGATATGAAAACTGGCCTCCAAAGTAGGTGGCTGAAACAATCCTTCCCTATTGTTCCTCGCTGTTCTGGCTTCATGGCTTTGCTGTAAGCAGACAAGAGCAGCAGAAGGTGGGCCCACATGTCCTCCGGATCATGCTGAGTGGGAGGGAAGCCTCTGCCCGCAGCTGCCTGAGACAACACCGAGACCACTTCCGCTCCATGAACTAACCGGGCTCCTCGGGACACTCCAACTGGCGATGATTCCCCGATAGATTGAGGGGCACTCATCCAGATAAGTGTGTGTGTGGGAGGAAAGCATCTGAATCTCTGACCGCTAGTTGACCAGGGTGGCATTTGCTTGGCTTTACAAGGAGTGTCATGGGGAGGGGATATTGAGAGGAGTAGAGTAGACCTTCATCCAGATTTGGGGGAGGAACGGAATACTGTGTCTCTTGCTGCCTCTGAGAGGTGGAGGGCAAATGGGATGGATAAAGGTTTCAATTCAAAACAAAACAAAACAAAAAAATTACAGGCAGCCAGACCAAGTAGGGTGGCCGGTTCAGTCAGCGTTGACGAAGAGAAAAAAAGAATATTGCATTCTGCCCACTTTGTTTGCTTTATTGCATAGGATGCAGTCTTATGCTATGATATATTTATTAAATATATTATTCATCACCCAGTTTAAAGTGTTTTCCACCTGCTCTGGATCATTGCAGGATGCCCCCATGCTCTGGGAAGTCAAATCGCGCTAAATCGCGGTAGAAACGACAAACGACGAACGAAACGTTGAACTGAAATTTTTTTGAAAAAATTCACGACAAACGGAAACGGAATGAAACGGACCCATTCCGACAAACGAAAAATTGAAACATCATTTTTTCTGGTTGTGCCCATCTCTACTAGTTACATGTGCACACATGGATAAGGATTTCACAATGAAGAGTGAGAAAAGGAATGTGGGAAAGGCTGCACATAATTTGGGCCTTGGGAATATCACCAAACTCCTTGAAGCCTTGAGAATGTTTTGAAACCATATTCACAAAATCCTGATAGGCTTACAAGGTGAGCAGACTGGTGTTCAGCTGTCCCTCAACCAAACTCCAAATGCTGTGAAACTAAACTAGCTAACCTATTTGAATTGCCTATTTAGGCACTAATGAGAGAAAGTCACCCTTTCATTTTTTGGACTTGTGGGGATAGCAAAGTTCTGTTGGAAAGGTGGTCAATGGCTCATATGGCTTTTCAGAAATTTGTTCCACTCAATGGCACTCCTTTATAATAAAATAAGACTTCCTGAAACCCAAACTTACTTCTAGGACTCAGCCAAAAATCGGGGAGCCATTAATGGTTCAAACAGATGCATGCCTCATTTCAAAGTTTCATCATGAGACAATTCAGACCACAAACATCTATACGAAGAGTAATGTTTTAATGTTGTTCTAAAGAAAATAGATCTTATAATAAAAATGTGTCATCAAGTCAATTTTGACTCATTGTGACCCTTTCCAGGGTTTTCTAGATATACAGTGGACTCTTGTATAACAAACAGCTTGTATAACATAAAATTTGTACAACATAAAAAAATTCTGGAGATAGGGGAAATTTGCTTAACATAATTGCCTATTGGGAGAATGGGATCACTCCATTTTCAATTCATTACTATGGGAATTTGTATAAAGGAAAATTTGCTTAACGTAATTTCATTTGGAACAAATTAATTCCTTTATACAAGGTACCACTGTACAGCAGTAAGAATTGGTTCTTCTTGGGAGTGCGATGGTACTGCGCAGCTTGTCAAAGACCACAGAGGTTACCTCTTACTCATAGTGGGAAAATGAACTCTGAACCTCTGAGTCCATAGCCAGATGCTTAACTTTATACTGACACAAAGGGCATAATATCATCCCACAGCAAGTTTAAAGCAAATCTGCCTTTGGAGCAAGTATAAAAGATGCAAAATACTGGGATTTGTTTTTCAAAGTTGTAACTCTTACTTTTTTGGCTCTGATTAGCTTCTCCTCCTGATTAAAATTGCTGGCAATTACTTTTAAAGCCTTAAAGGGTTTTAGGGTATAACATCTAAAGCTCTGGATGCTTCAAAGGAAAAGGAAAAGTGTGCTGCTTAAATACCACCCCACAGCACTTACAACACTCTCTGCTCTGTTTTCAAATTAATTATGCAAGCTACACATTGTCCCCCAACACATGAGCTGGTACTCATTTTATCGACCTTGGAAGGATGGAAGGCTGAGTTATCCTTGAGCTGATTACCTGAGATTGAACCCTTGGTTGTGAGTACAGAAGTGAAGGCCCGGGAGGAAACCCAGAAAAATTAGGAAAATAACCAGTGTTTCTCCATGTTTGTTTTTTTTCTGAAGCCTTTTTGGGGTTTTTTCTGAAAAATTGGGGGAAAATTAAAACATTATTATGGAATGTTTTATTTTAACATGACGAATAAAATATTTTAAGACAGGGTGTTCAAATAGTTTTCAAATCATTTCTAAAAAATATCATTGCAACTTAGTCCCACTGCCTTCTACACATTTCCCCCCTCTTCAATTCTTTTTATGAGAATGAGGTTTATTTTTATTTTTATTTAATACTGTGGAGAGGAAATATGAATAATTGTTCATTCTCGATTTTTAAACATTGTCTTGTAGAGGTTTTTCTTGTTCCACATAAACCAGTAAACAGTTCAGGAGATTGATACCCCATTTATTACTTAAAATTACAAATAAATATTATTTTAAAAGTAAATTCTGTTTGTAATAATTGATTGGCTACACTATATTTTAATATGCTAGTTGTGATAATTTTATGCCACGTCAAATTGTCCATAGTCATATTTTATGATTCTAAAGTAACAGAATGACCTTCAAGCTGTAAAAGGGGTGTGTGTGCTAATGTAGCATTTTTTCATTTTTTTTAAAAAATTTCTGGGTTTTTTTCCAGGGGGGAAAAAACAACACAGAAAAATGGGTGGGGGTCTGAGCTTTAAAATTTCCAGAAATTTTACATCTCCATTTGTGAGCAGTTCTGGCTACAGTACAGCAGTTTATCCACTGCACCACTGAGGCTCCTTCGTGATCCTTCTTGCCTTCTGAGGTTGGATAGGAATGCAGTGTGCTGTGTCAGTCCTCTATCTGTGCTTTGATCGAACAATTTTTTTCTATTTCTTACATATAGATTTCTGGAACTCTCTATTTCAGAAGACAACCTTGAACTCCCAGCATTTTTCAGATTGTTGAAGACTGACCTGTTGAAATGGTACTTCCATTTTAATTACCATATTTTTCCATCTATAAGATGCCCCCCCACTTTTCCAACCCAAAATTATAGTTTCACAACCACACAGTTCTCTCCTTGGCTTACTTCAATGTATAAGACAACCCTCAAATTTTCCTCTAACGATTTTAGACAAAAATATAGTCTTATACAGCTGCCTAGATGCCCTAAGCACATCTGATCTCACCTGATTTCGGAAGCTAAGCAGGGTCGGCCCTGGTTAGTACTTGGATGGGAGACCACCAGGGAATACCAGTTGCCGTAGTCGCCTGGAGTAGGAACTGGCAAACCACTCCAGTATTCCTGCCAAGAAAACTCCATGGACATGGGGTCATGGAGAGTCGGTTATGACTGTAAGAACATCACACACACACACACACACACACACACACACACACACACACACACACACACACACACACAGAGAGAGAGAGAGAGAGAGAGAGAGAGAGAGAGAGAGAGAGAGAGAGAGAGAGTCTTATACATGGAAAATACTGTAACTACTATACTCCCGTGGCTGTATCTGCTTGCATCTGACTGTACTTATTCCATTTGCTCTTTCTGTCATGCTGTTGTCTTAATGAAATTTGTTCACAATGAGAAGAATTCTGTTATTAAAACTGGCAATTATTCTTAAGATAGCTTTTTATACATACCTATGAGCCTGAAGTTGTAAACTTTCTAAAAAGTTACCAAAGAAGAGAGAATTGACCATGGACTTTCAAATCTGTATCTTACCAAGAGCAGTCCTCATATTTCAAAGTTCACCCCAGCGAAAGCATCAAAATGGCATCTTTATAGTGAATGAGGAGTCCATGGAATAGAAACATAGTGGCATCACATCATGACAGTGATCTTTTTGCTCAACCAGATACCACACAACACAGATAACATCATCAGCCACAGCCACAGAGTGTCTGTTTCAGGGAAAACACAATGTTCCTAGAGCCCCCCTCCCTGGTGGGGTTTGCAGTTCCTATAGTCTGCACCTACAGGGAAAGGATCTCTAGATATCCCTAAAACCTAGAAGGGGGCTCTAGGAACCTTTTGTTTTCCCAAAATAACAGTGGTCAGCTGTGGCTGATGACATCGCCCTAGTTATGTGGTGTCAAGTTGTGAAAGAGGATTTCCTATATGTACCTTTTGGGAGGTTGTAGTTTCTGTGCTGACATTTATGTTTTGTACTATCGCTGTTCCTGTTCTTTGTCCTGTTGTTTTACTGAATTGGGTCATATGACCGTAATAATAATAATAATAAATAAATAAAAGATTTCCACTATCAATTTGAGATTTCCCTATGGCATTATAAACATAAAGAGATTGAGCAACAAGGATATTACATGAAGAACTAGTTTTTTTAAACTGATGTATACTGAAAAATTATCAGCACCAATTCATTAAATTGATGCAGTAAGCTAATCCTGAAATGATTTCACCTATTCAGCCAATTCAAAAGGCTATCAATTAGTGGTATCATTTGTTTCATTTGGTCTCTTGGTTGTTCTCAGTAACCGCTTCCTTGGAATTACTCTCTTGTAGAGAGTAAAAACAGCAAAGCTGCAAGTATTCTTGAACAGATCTATGAAGTAACATTTAATGAAGGTTCTGGTCAACAGCGTAGATTGTATTTCTAAAACAGTAACATTATTTAAAGGAACAGGTTTAATTTGAATGTGATTGAAGGTAATTTGCATTTACAATGTAGTTGAGTATTGCAGAGGTTAGCAAAGCAGCCTTTCGGGGGGGGGGGTGTTGAAAGCACGGCTAGGTTTATTCAAGCTAGTCAATAAACTGACTTTTATGTTCTTCTGAACTTCTAGGAAGCCTCAGACATGAAACGGAATAATCTCATTAATATGCCAGTCTCATCTGATTTCCGCACTGAGACACAAATGATACAGCAAGATTCCACTTAGGGGCCTGTTAAAATTCTAAAAATAGAGAAGTCATTCTTTTCCCCTTCAATCTTATGATTTATGTGGTTCAAACATGAGAAGCATATGTGAATGGAAGATGCTACCATTCTGCATTATCATAGTAAAAAGTGCTCTTTATTTGCGCCGAACTCCAAAAAATTGAAACTTCATTATTAATGAACTGTGCTTAATTTCTTGAACTCAATGGATGGAGAAGTTTAAAAATATTTCAGTATTTGAGTCAAACAACTAAAAAATCCACAGGCTTTCTATTTGTCTTTTGAATAGTTGGATCACTCTGTATTGCTAGTGCTCTTCCTTTTCGGGGGGGGGGGGGGTTAGTCCTTAGTGAACTGACAGCTGTGTATGCTATTCCCGTAACTTGTCCCAAAAGATGCTTAATACGAGGCAGGGATTTCCTTGACAGTACCTAGTTCTACAGTGGGAACAGAGAGGACGGATACTTACTGAGTGCTGAAAACAACTTCCTAAAAGCCAGTGCAGCTATCCTGTGATATGTGCCTTTACTTAGCCAATCAGAGGCACGACTGGTTGGACCAGGGCCAGGATTTTGGGGTAAAATCTGGGAGACTGTACTCTTCCTTCCAGTCTATCCTGGGATCATAAAAGCATCCCCTAGCAGGCTGAAGGCTTGTTCTTCACTGGAGCTTCAGGCCATTCCACATTTTCTTATTTACACACATTGCAGAGGATTATCTGAATTGATTTTAGTGTAGTTTCAGGCCAGGATATGGTATCAAATTATGCTTAGTTGTCCTGTTCCAGTCGAAAGGCAGGTGGAGTGCAGCACTGTTAATTTTGTGGGACCTCTTGGCAGTTATTGATACCATCAATCATGGTATTCTCTTGAACGACTCCCTGCAATAGGAGCAGGAGTATTGGACTACAGTCGTTCCATTCCTATCTTTCCAAAGAGTGGCATCAGGAAACTTCTGCTCAGTCCAAGGGCTATTAAACTGTGGGATACCACAGGTTTCCATTCTATCTCCCATGGTGCTTAATATCCATCTGAAGCTGCTGAAAGAGGTCATTAGGTGTGTCGGAGTGGGTGCCATCAATAGATTGATGACAATCAGCTCTACTTCTCATTATCATCTGAGACTGGCTACAATGAAAGTGCTGGATCAATGTCTGGTGGCTGCAATGGTATAATTGTATATTCTAACTAGAGAAGCCCCACTGGATCAGCAGGACATATAAATGTTGACTTACCAAAATCCCATTGATTCAATGGATCTACTCTAGTTCAATTAACAAATGAAATTAGCCCTCTAGATATACTCAGGCAAAGGGAGAAGAAAGGGGTCCACATTAAGTCCTCCTCTGAAGGCCATCTTCAGTTCTGTTGTCAAAGTTATATCACGGGTTAGGTAAGAAGAGTGTCATGAATAAATTGATGGAACTCTAAATTAACTGAATTAGCAAACCTTTTGTTTTCTTGATATGACTTGAATTAGAGAAAAACTATGCCAGTCTTGCAGATGATGCTCTGATTTTTTTCTCCCGGTGGAGGCACAGAGAGAAACTCATTATCTCTAAAGAGATAAGACTAAAATAGCAATATACATTGATCTTGCTTCATTTATTTGTCTGCAAAATTTCAATGCTTTATCTCGATATAAACCATATACTGGGTAGAACCACAGCCTAAATTATGTGTTGGGGCATGAGTTAGCTAATATTTTAGATATTACCCTATGGACTCACCAAAGAACTGTTTCAAGTCAGTGAAAAGAACACTCTCACAGGACTTTGGGCTGCTGCAAAACCTCCATTTGAAATACTTGTACTAAATGGAGGAAATCTGAACTCTGTCCCCACTGAGAATTCATCTATTACAAATGGGAGACGGTATGATTTCTTAAATTTGTGACCGTTCTTACTGTACAAAACAATGCCAGCAAAGACTACTCTATGCCATCCACATTTGAAGAATTCATGGTATATTAATATGGTACAGTGTTAAACTTGCCAATAAAAATGCAGAAACTTCAAGGTATAGTTTCTGCCTGTAAATATACGTTCTGAACTAGATCAATAACTAGATGGAAATAACTAGGGGAGCCACTCAAAAAGAGGCACAGCAACAACTATCCATCTTACAGTGTATCAGCAGCCACACAGAAAAATGTCACTTTACTTTCACAAACATAACAACACAAAAATAGGATGAAAATGGAAGAAAATATAAGTTATGGCAGCTTCATCAATGTATCTCGCTGTAAAGTTCAACCATAATCATATTTAGGACAAGGCAGTGTTCATGGAACTAGCATGGAATGAACTCAAGATAACAGTTGCCATGTAGTTTGTCCTTGTGTTATTTTTCTTAATAGTTGGCACAAGAAGGGCGAAAAGGAGATCCAACCCTCCGCCAGAGGCAAATCAAAGCATGTGGGACACATATTAACCATTGTACTCAGGCATGACTCACATGCTGCTGGATATTGTTCTGCTGCTTCATATGCCTTAATGTCCTCCAGAGAAGACTCTGAAAATATTTTGGGAACCTACAGCTGCGTATCTTGAACACAGCTAATGTGCGAAAGGCTGTCAATAGCACTTTGTTCTTGCAACCTAGCAAGATATGATATGACTAATCAGTAGCCACGCTGAGTGGTTTATTCAAGGAGTTCTAGTCTGTAAAAATAACCTTCCACATTTCTCATTGTATTCCATCATATCCTTTGTAAGTTTAGAACCTTTTTATGTGAAATAAGAAAATAGCTTGCTTCTAATGGGTTTATACTCTCATCAAAGCGAGATCTCTGCCCCAAAGACTTCAGACATGCTGAGAAAGAAGAAAGAACACAAACAGAAGAGAAAAAAGTGGCAGGCAAATGAATTCCCTATTATCACTCCCAGCTCATTTCATGCTCAGATTCTCCTTATAACTTCCCTGTTCAAGTACGAGAAAAGGGCTAGGTGAAGCCATACCCCTGCCAGCACTGTGCACAATGAAGGTGAGAAGCAGATCACACTCAATGCCAGCTAGATTGCTTGATGGGGATCTGCATTTTCTGGGGCCACTGTTAAGTAAAGAAACATGTACTGAAGACACATCCACCTTTTTCCTGATTGCTATAGTGTTTTTCAAGGTGTGCTTCTCAGTTACAAGGGTCATCTCAGGGACTTGCAGTAAATTTCCCCTTAGGACTTAGAGGTATTATGCAAGGATAACTAGACTGCAAATATCATGGAATCATAGAATCATAGAGCTGGAAGAGACCTCAAGGGCCATCCAGTCCAACCCCCTGCCTTGCAGGAACCCTCATCAAAGTACTCCTGTCAGATGGCCATCCAGCCTCTGCTTAAAAACCTCCAAAGAAGGAGACTCCACCACTCTCCATGGCAGCATATTCCCCTGCTGAACAGCTCTAACCATCAGGAGGTTCTTCCTAATGTTCAAATGGAATCTCTTTTCCTGTAGTTTGAAACCACTGCTCCGAGTCCTAGTCTCTGAAGCCATGGAAAACAAACCTGTCCCCTCTTCTATATGACATCCTTTCAAATATTTAAACATGGCTATCATATCATTTCTCAACCTCCTTTATGTAAGGCTAAACATTCCCAGCTCCCTAAGCTGCTCCTCATAAGACATTTTTCCAGACCTTTAACCATCCTGATTGCCCTCCTCTGGACCTGTTCAAGGTTGTCAACATCCTTTTTAAATTGAGGTGTGCAGAACACAGTACTCCAGGTGGGGTCTGACCAGAGCAGAATAGAGTGGTACTATCACTTCCCTTGATCTAGACACTATGCTTCTGTTGATGCAACCAAGAATCACATTAGCATTCTTGGCCACCACATCACACTGCTGACTCATTCATGTTCAATTTGTGGTCCACCCAGACTCCCAGATTCCTTTCCCATGTACTATTTTGTAGCCATGTATGTTCCATCCTATATCTGTGCAATTATTGTTTTGTGCCTAGATGCAATATCCCACATCTAAGCATAAAAATGAATTGCACAGATACAGGATGGCTAATAGTACTTTCTCCAGCCTGCTGATGTTTCCACAGCCAGGTCTCATGAGAGATCAGCAGAGGTAGGTTGTGTAATAATAGGAGCATATGCATGACATGTGTTATTCATACAGTGCCAGGCACATAAATCTCAAGTATTCAGGATATAGCAGTCCCCTTGACGCCTTCTCGTGAACTAAAGCACAGCTGTCTAATATTCCATTCCCAGGAAGCCCAGTCTGCCAGTCCAGAACAGGGAAGAAAACAATAAAGAGATGTTTATTGTCCATTGCTCTTTGTTCTCCAAGATTTTAGGGTCTATGCCATGACCAAGACTGTTACTTTTTAAATAAATGTGATAAACACAGCGGCAAAAGTGTCACTACTAAAATTGCCACCTTGAAATCTTTGGTTTAGGAAGGCAACAATACAATTGTCACTAGTAGCATTTTTTAAAGTTTGCTTTAAGAAGCAGCTCTTGTAAGATGCTGAAAGAGAAAGCATTGCACACGTGTCTGTGGAGATTATCAGTCATCCAGGTGAAGTTATCCGGGAGTTGTGTCATGGCAACTGGATTTCTTTAATTGTGGGATCAAAACATTTCAATGCTCATCCAAGTAGCTGCTTCAGTCTGCAGAAGGTTGCTAGGAGATGTCCAATTTATGGTTCACCTTGGTTTCATCCCACACTGGTCTAAATAGGCCCCTTAGATGGACAATGAAAATTGTCTACAAGGGTAAGACATACAAAGCAAAAACAGTTCAAGAGGCTTGGAACATAATGAGAGTTCAGGGGATTGTCACAAAGGAAGAGTGGGAGTCATTTATTGAGAAGATGAGTGCAGAAGAGTCATCAGAGGGTGAACGGGAAGGATTACAGGTTCTGGAGTTAACAGAACTGGAAGAAACAATTGAACTGGCAGGGGCAAGACCCAAAGAGCAGAGAGTTGGTAAAGCATCAAAGAAGACAAAATAAGAAGAGTTAGAGGGTCTGTGGGGTCTTTTTTTCCCCTGAGGGGGTTAATAGGCTTTTATACATTCATGTGAGAATATATAAGTGAAAATGTGGGACTACATTGATGAGTAGTATAGGGGGAGGATAAGAATATAGTATAGGGAGTCAAGTTGAAAAAATACTGGATACAGTGGACGAATTTAAGGGGTAAAGATTCAACTAATACAGCATTTGTGAATATATCCCTCCTCATGGAGGTATTAACTATTAAGGGGGATGTCTGGTAAAAATAGTTGATAACTGCATAGAATGTAATCATTGAACCAGAATTAATTGGTTAATGTGTTGGGGATATTAAAGGGAGACTATCTGGTAAAATTGTTTTAGCTGTTTGTCTGTTTGCTTGTTTTTTCTAAGGGGTAGGGTCCAGAAATAACAGAAGTTGCTTATTATTGGGGAATATTATTTCTCAGTAATAATGGAGTAATCCCCAAGTAGATAACCATGTTAGATTAGGTAAGACCACTATGGATTGTATATAGCTCTGAATGTATATATATATGGAATGTATGATGCAGTATTGGAGTTACATTTAATAATAATGTATACGACTGACAGCATTATTAAGATCATGGCCAGGATGCTGGACCTTGCCTCTCCCCCCTCCCAGGGAGTCGGCAGACTCATTGACCGAAGAAGACATCAGAGCGAAGAGGGGGAGATCAAAATGTAAATGTGTTGGGACTTTGTTGGGGACGTGGGGAAGAAGGGATAAATGGAAGGGGGTGATGGTATGTCTTTGTTTTTTCTTTGTTCTCCTTATTTGTTTATCTGCACCTAACTCGGGATTGTTAACTATTAAATTAACTCTATATAATGGTTAAAAAGCTTAAGATAACATCTTGGAATGTGAAAGGCCTAGGTTCTAATATTAAGAGGGCTAAAGTTCAAGCAAAATTGGACAAAACTCAGGCTGACATTGTTTTTTTACAAGAAACTCATCAGAATAAGGATGGGATGAATGAACTTAAGTGTAAATGGGTTGATGTGTATGAAAAATCATTTGGCACATCTAAGTCAAGAGGGGTAGCTATATTGATTTCCAAAAGAACAGAATTTGAAATCTTTAAAGTGGATAGAGATGATCAAGGTAGGGTATTGATAATTCAAGGGAAATTAAAAGGAGAAAATTGCACCCTTGTGAACTTGTATGTGCCAAATGACAATCAAGAAATATTTCTGAGGAATGCCTTGGAGAACTTAGATAAGATAAGGAAAGGATATGTTATAATGGCAGGAGACTTTAATTTGGTTATGGATATTAGCAAAGATAGGTCCAAAAGTTCAAAAGCAGAAACAAGTGGAGTTCAAACAATACTGGATAAACTTATTAAAAAAAACAGACTTTAGAGATGTTTGGAGGGAATTAAGAGGAGATGAGAGAAAATATTCCTTTTATTCCCCTGTACAAAAACCCTACTCTAGAATAGACTACATATTTGTGTCTAATGATCTATTATCCAGAGTAAATAATGTAGTGATAGATATAATACAAATTTTAGATCATGCTATGGTAAACATGGAATTTATCCCAGGGTCTGACTATAGAGAAGCAAAAAGATGGAAGGTGGATGAAAGGATTTATTTACATGTCGATAATAGATAAAATGCATAAAATTTGGAAGAAACTTGGAAGATAAATGAGGCAGGGGGAGGAGAAACAAGCATGATTTGGGACACAATGAAGGCAGTAGCAAAAGGGTATGCATGGAAAGAGGCCTATATTTTAAAGCAAATTGCATTCAAAAAATTCAAGACTTGGAAAATGATATTAAAAAACTAGAAACTATATTTATTTCAACTAGAGATAATAGAGCGTTATTAGAGTTACAAGCTAAAAGGAGGGAATTGGAAGGAATTCATTTAGAAAGAGTGCAACGAAATTTAATGTACTTAAAGAGAGAATATTATGAGCATAACAATAGAAACTCCAAGTTGTTAGCAAGAATGATGCAAATTAAGAAGAATTAAAAAATGATAGGGGTAATACAGGATCAAAGGGGTAAAAGATGTAATAAAATGAAAAAAAAAGCTAGAGGCATTTCAAGAGTATTATAAGAATCTTTATACAAGTAACAACCCATCTATAAGTAGAATTTTTGAGTTTGAAAGGGAAAATACCATAATAAAAATTCAAAATGAAGATAGTGTAATGACGGATCAGTTAACAACAGATGAAGAGATAGAGAGAATTATAAATAAATTGAAGATAGGTAAAACAGCGGGAAGGGATGGAATAGGACCAGAATTTTACAAAGTGTTTAAGAAATTATTAATACCCAGAATGAAAGAATTATTTAATAATATTATTAAAGGAGGGGGAATTCCACAGTCTTGGAAAGAATCAATAATAGTATTGATTTTAAAACCGAATAAAGATCCAACATTTATCGATTCATATAGACCAATTTCATTGATTAATCAAGACGCAAAAATATTCACAGCAATCATGGCCAATAGATTAAATAGTTTTGTAGGGAAATATATAAATAAGGATCAGAATGGTTTTGTTAAAGGTAGGCATACGGCAGATTTGGTTAGAAGAGTTATGAATAACATGTATTTAGCAAATAGTAAAAAACGGAAGGTAGGAGTAATTTCATTAGATATTTTTAAAGCTTTTGATACGGTAGAATGGAGCACATTAAAGATTTTAATTAATCAGTTAGGTTTTAGCGCTCAATTCAGCAATATAATAAATCGACTGTATTCTAATAATAAGGCTAGAATATTAGTGAATGATGGAATAACAGAAACTGTTACCCTGGGCCGAGGAACTAGACAAGGTTGCCCATTATCTCCAGTTTTGTTTATACTTATAATGGAAATGCTGGCTAAAGTAATAAGGAAGGATAAAGAACTAGAAGAGGCTGAAGAGGGGAAGTCAAATAAAATTAACTTATTTGTTGATGATACATTATTAATAATTAAAAACCCATTGATTAATATTTATAAATTACAGAAGCATTTAAAGGGGTTTGAGGCAGTAACAGGATTAAAGGTTAATTGGAACAAATCTTATAAGAAAGGTGATAAGAAAGACCCAGCGAACTATAGACCCATCAGCCTTCTAAACATCATTAGTAAGCTACACTCAAGATGTCTCTTAGAAAAACTAGAATTATGGCTTCAGCAAGAAGAATGCATTCCATTAGAACAAGCAAGCTTTAGAGGAGGAAAAGTGACAATGGAGCACTGTCTGATACTCCAACAATTAATTGAAAAATATGCCCCTAAAGGCCCAATCTCCCTATATGCTGCATTTATAGATCTGAAGGCCACCTTTGACTCTATCTCAAGGCAGAGGTTATGGCAAAAACTAGGCTCTTCTAGTATTGATAAAAGACTTATTTACCTTATCCAAGCCCTCCATCAGGAAACATAGCTTAAAGTAAGATGTAATCCACAAGGCTTACTAACAAATTCTATCAAAACCTCCAAGGGAGTCAGGCAAGGCTGCCTGTTGGCCCCCACATTGTTCATCTATTATATAAGCAATATGGTGAAGCATATGAGTGACTTAAAATTTCACCCACCAAAGCTTGCTTCACGGCACCTCCCAATACTGATCTATGCTGATGATACTGTTATTCTGTCGAGGTCTCCAGTAGGTTTCCAAAGGGCCTTGGATAGCTTCACAGCCTACTGTGATAAAGAACACTTGACTATTAATTGTGATAAAACAAAAGTGATGGCCTTTGGCAGACGGCCAAAAATAAGATCTTGGATAATAAAAGGGAATAAATTTGAGCAAGTGCATAAATTCACCTATCTGGGGGTGATCGTGCAAGAATCTGGGGGTGATCATGCAAGAATCTGGGGCTAACAATGCACACTGTAATTGGAGAGCTGAGAAGGCTGAGCAGTCTGCTAATGCTATTGTGAGATTCTTCTGAACGAAGGGAGGTCTCTTTGTTCCAGCAGCATTAAGGCTGTGCCAACACAAAGTCGTAGCTCAGCTCCTATATGGCACCTATACAGGAATATCTCTGGCTGATCTGGCTGTGTTAGAGAAGGTACAATCCAAGTTCTTCTGTTCTATCTTACAAGTCCCTCCAGGTGTTTCCAACGCTTTGATACGATTAGAATTGGGTCAAATGAAATTAGAAGCCAGAATACTTATTGCTTCTGTCTGTCAGTGGTTTAAGAGCTTCTCAGACCAAAAAGGCCTTCTCCCGTTAATAAACCAAGACCCTTTTCAACCTGGGTGGATACAAACTTTAAAAAGAAAATTAGAATCTATGGGGCTCTCAATAGATGACCTATTGGTTCAGAGTACCACACAGGCCAAAGCACTTATTAAACAAAGGATCCAAGTCATTGAGCGCCAACGAGATATAGCACAATCCCCTTTGTTTAGGGCTCCTATGTTATGAGAATGGCCAACTATCTCTTACAGCTGGAAGAGCCTGCTTACTGGAGAGCCTTTACTTTAGCACGCTGTTCAGTTATTCCTTCAATGGTTTTAGAAGGGAGATATAAGAAAATTCCCTATGAAGATAGACGCTGCATGTGTTCCCAAAGGGAGGTGGAATCGATGGTGCATATGTTTTTTTGTTGTCCTCTTCACAACCTTTATAGAGAGAGATTCATTCACCCATGCTTAGATAGACTTACAGTAGACCCAAATGAGATGGGTCTGGAAAGACTTTTAAGTGATGAAAACTCTTTTATTACCAAACAAATAGCCAAATTCTGCTTATACCTGATTAAATTCCATTCTAAGAAGGCGGGCTAGTTTTAACTAGAAAATTCTCTACTTTCTTTTACTGGCTTAGTTTCCTTTTTCGTTTTAATATTTCTATGTATATTGTTATATTTACACTGTTTTTTAATTCTACAATTTTGCAATCATGTTTTAATGACTTTTAATGACTTTTATGGTTTTATACTGCAATAAAAACCTGACTGGACTGACTGAACAAATCTGAATGCATGTTGTTAAATTACAGCGAAGAAGAGAAAAAGTTGTTTAGGGAAGTATTTAAAGGTAAATTAGTAAATAGCATTAATTATTTGGGGATAAAATTAGCATGGAGCTTACAAGATATGTTTAAAATAAATGCTGAGAAAGTTAAGAAAGAGATTACCGAACAAATAAAAGAGTATCAAAAACTAAAGATTTCTTGGTTTGGAAGGATTTCAGTATGTAAAATGAAAATTATTCCCAAACTAAATTTCCTATTCTGGATGTTACCTATAAAATGGGATGAAAGTGAATTTAAAGGGATTCAGGGGGAAATTAATATGTTTTGCAACTGCAATAAAAAAGCTAGGATCAATAAGAGGTTATGGTATATACCACATAAAGAAGATGGTTTAGGATTACCTAACATTAAGCTATATTACATAGCCAATTAATTAAGACATATTCCAGATTTAATAATAGGAAATGAAAACCTAATTTGGAGAGACTTAGAAATTAAATCAAAAGAGAATATTTTTTAAGGAGGATGTTAAAGTTCAGGTGAAAAAGATAAGTAATCCATTCTTGAAAAATACTATGGAATGTTGGAGGAATTTTAGGGAGACTTTAAGCCCATTGGTTTCACCCTTGATATGAATAACAGAAATTAAGGATTTCCCAGAAAATTTAAAAGGGAAGTTAAACATGCTACTGCATGATAAAAAAGTTATATAATTGCGGGAATGGTTAAAGCAAATGCAGAATAGACAAAGCATAAAGGAGAAATTGGGAGGAAATATTTCCTGGTTGAACATTATACAATTGGGAAAATGGACTAAAGAATGGATAACTAAAGTAGGAGAGTGTAGAAAATTGACCAGATTTGAAGAAATTATAGATAGAAGAAATGAGATTGAAAATAAAGAACAGAGGAAAGGAATTGTAAGTGAGATATATAAAATATTAATTCAGGAAGATAATGAAAAAAATAATAAGAGAGATTTGGCAAGAAGACATTAACAAAGAGATAAAAAAGGAAGATTGGGGGAAATTGTGGAAGAAAAGAATAGTGAAAAATATGTCAGTGAGAGTTCAAAGAAAATTGTTATAAAGTATATTGGAGATGGTATATAACACCTGCAAAGTTAAATATAATAAATAAAGAAATATCTCCTATTTGTTGGAGATGTAAAAAAGAGAAAGGGACATATTTACATATGTGGTGGACATGTGAGAAAAGGAAATTGGAATGGAATTTGGTTTTCAATGAAATGCAAGAAATACTAGGGAAAAGATTCCAATGTCTCCCCCCCCCCCCACAGTTGGCACTGTTAAACATAGTTGCAGATATTCAACTGAAGAAAGAGGAGGGTGAATTGGTAATTAAAATGGTTACGACCGCAAGGTTGATGTTTGCCAAGTATTGGAAATCTAATAATCAATTAGTAATGGAAGAATGGTATAAGGAGTTATGGAATTTAGCTATTAATGATAAACTGACCTGTGAAATTAAAATTAGGAAAGGGCTGAGCAAATATAATGATTTTAATGGAATACGGGATAAATTATTGGTATATGTATTTCAAAAAGGCAAGGGGTATTCACCTGGAGAAGACTCAATGTACTTCTGGAGAGAAACGGGCTGGTCAATACCATGAAATTGTAATCTTGTTTAAGTCCCAAGGGGGGTGGGTTGCACTGGGTTTATGTCTGTACATTGTTATATTTTTGTATACTGTTGTTTTGTTACTTTTTATTCTTACATTACTTTGCTGTTTTATCTGTTCTTTTATAAAAAAAAGATGGGCAATGATCTGGGGTGTGTGAAAGTCACACCTCTGCAGCCCTTCCCAACACAAGGGCATATCGGGGGGGTGCATTTGCCCTGGGGCGTAGCAATCTGGGGGCACCTGGAGGGGCAGCGGGAGGAAGCCATGCACCCTTCTGTCAGCAGTCCACTTTTCCCCTTGGCTAAGGTATGGTGACGGCACCCCCTCTGCACCTAACCAGGTGAATGGCAAAGCAGTCAGGCAGTCAAGCATGTGGGGAACATGGTGGCTGCTGCGCCCTCCTCCTCCTCCTCCTCTTCCTCACCTTGCTTCGGGCCACTGTGGGAGAGGTTTAAGGTGTGCATGCATGCGTGTGCACGTGCACACACACACACACACACACACACACACACACACACACACACACACACACACACACACACACACACACACACACAAAATGCCCCATGCTCCTGCCCTCTACATGCACATGCCTGTGCACATGCATTCTCCCCACATGCAGGATTGGGCCCCCATTGCTGGATGGGTACAATGTGGTGAGGGCAGCAGGAGGGGCACAAAAATGAACTTTGTCCCCAGGTGCTCCAAACCCTTGCTACACCTCTGTGCCAACACCTACAGTCCTAATCAACGGCCTTCCTGGTAGAGGTGTGAAGTGGTTCTGATTTGTCTGGGGATGGATGAAAGGGCAGCATGATACATGGGAACTTTTGATGTCTGTTATGGCACTTGAGAAAGGGAATCCACAGCTCTGGGGAAAGAATTTTCACACAAATACTTCTTTAAAACACGATTACTATTTTTTAAAAAGCCACTCTCATAATAACTCTACAAATGGAGCAATTCTTTGTTAAATGGCTGTCCCCAAGCAATATCAATATTTACTGTGACCATTAGAGATGGGCACGACTTAGCGATATTCCCGTTTCCGTTTCCGTTACTCGGTTCCGTTACTCTACGGAAACGGTAACGGGAATTACTCCCCCAGACTTCGAGCTCAAACCGACGAACGAACAATTTTGGTCTGATTTGTCGTGCTCGTTACTTGCATCGCGAGATCGCGCGATGCCACACGCGGCACAGAAAAAAAGTTTTTAAAAGTTAAAAAAACCCGGTTCCCGGCCAAAAAGCAGGCGGGAAAATGCCTGCCGTGCCTCAGGGCACCTACCAGAGGGGTTGTTTCTGGAGGTCCCCGGCCTCCCCCCTCATCCCCCATCCTGGGCTGCTCTGGTGGGACTCGCCGCAGGCTCGCAGCCAGCAAAAAGCCCAGTCTCGCCGCCGGCCGCCGCAATTAAAGCACAAGCAAGCGGCACGGACGGCACAGGAAAAAACTTTTAAACTCTCCCCCCACCCATTCCTGGGCCAAAAAAGCAGGCGGGAAAATGCCTGCTTGACTAAGGGCGCAGGGCACCTACCGGAGGGGTGGTTTCTGGAGGGGGGGTCCCGCCTCCCCCCCCGTCCTGGGCAGCCAGACTCGCGAGTCGCCATCGCCATGCCATGCGGTGCGGGCGGGGGATCCAAAATGAGGCGGCGAACGCAATATTGTTTTTGAAATCGTGGTCCAAAAACACACAAGCACAACAGAAACACACGAAAATTTATAAACTGCCAGATTTTTCACAGTAGCAGTGGGTTTTTTCTTGCAACAAAATGTCTCTCCTCTCCTCCTCTGTCCTCCATTGATTTTATTTTATTTTATTTTATTTACACCTGCGCAGTGCGCAATGATGGGCTGGCCAAGTGGCCAGCCATGTGGGAGTGGACAACCATGCAAATTTTTGGAGCCATCCCACCAGTCGCATGGCCACTTGGCCATGGAGACTTCTGGGATGTGCCAAAAAGCCCCCTAAAACCTGCCCTAGCCCTAACCCTAACCCTAACCCTTGACTCCGTACCCATACGTCACAGACTGTCTTCTTAGTGGGTCAGAGAGGCACCCAGAGGTGCAACCCACTAGCCCACCGTAACCTTACCCGTCACTAGCCTAACCCTAGCTCTTGCACTAAGCCACCTTAAAGCCAGATCTACTTGCTTGCATTGCACTACACGCAGCAAGTACAATTCCCTTCTGTGTGAGACATGGTGGTGCCAGAGCCTTGTGAAGGGCGGGTATGACCCTATCATTCTCACACTGGTCGTGCCCATCTCTAGTGACCATATATCTGAGGGATTTTCACTCCACAATCTGAGCATTTTGTCATTGAAGTCACTGTGGTCATTAAATAGTGGGCAAGGAAATCTGTTAAGTCTATTATGGGGGGCAGAGGCAGCCAGGAAAGGGGGGGGGCAGAAAGATAATAATAAACAGCAAACCTTTTTTTTTTCTTTCAGAAGATAATAGGAAGATAACATAGATAAGCAAATTTTTAAATGTGGAGGTAAAAGTAGAAAACTAGCTCCTTTAGAAATCCTGAGATGCTGCAGAGTACTCTGTAGACGTTACTACTGTGGTGAAAAGAAAAGGATTGAGGGGAAATTACTGGGCATACACAATGGCATTAGGAGGAAAATATATATTTACAGCTATTAAGTTCTGGAAGATTCCATAATTTTTCCAAACAGAAACAAGAAGCCATGTAGGAGACCACAAAGAAATGTAGGAGGGGAGAAAGAACATCTAATATAAAATACTGTATATACCAAGTAATTTTATCAAGATTCTTAAACAAAGTCTTAGCTATACAACACTGAGCTAACACTTCATTTATTTACCATTTCGTCTAGCAACTAGCAATATATTACAGTCAAAATGTTATGCATCAGTGAATCAGACATCTGGCAGTCTTTTGTATTCTTATTGGGGTCTTTCAAGCTGGCATGTCAGTAATAAAGATTAATTTTATTGTGTCAAATTGTGAGAAAACTAGTCTGTGCCTAACCATGAAGCATCAGGGTACCACTTTAGCCATTTTGCAAAATGGCATTTGATGAAGATTACTTTCAAGAACTTGAACTACTAGCATCCCTCTAGTTCAGAACATGTAGTGACAATTGTACAAGACCCTTTGAAAAAGGCTACTGTGTTTTAATTACTCAACTTCTTCTTGTCATGCATAACATCTGTAACAACAGAAACCAGGCAATAAAACTACAATGTTTTAATAAATGTATCAATGTTAAATTTTGAGAAATATATTCTAGAAAGTCCAACATACGTAGCTTTGCCTGCGTTACAATCCCCCAATGCCCTCACTCTTCACTGCATACCTCCTTCTGTCATGTCTTAAATTACAGCACAGAAAACAATGCAGCAATAACTAGACTCTAACACGGATTTGTCTAGAACAAATCTGGCTAGATGGATCTAATCTACATGGGGATGCTTTTGGTAACTGTTCAGAAACTTTAATGGGTCCAAAACACTGCAGCTGGATTGTTAACAAGGGCTGGTTGGATGAATCACATAACCTCCGTTACAGTAGCTGCACTGTCAGCTGACCCCTTTTGAGGCACCATTCAAGTTTTCAGAGCATATGTGGTGGATTTCACCTCTCCAGAGATCCTGTCCAAATCCTTGGGCTGCACAGATTGAAATGTCAAAGTAAATCCAAGTACCTCAACCCACAACATGTCATGCAAATTCTTCAAGTGGAGGACATCTTGTTCTTGTGGGTTAAGACATAATAAGTTACTGGCCACCAGAGACTGCTGTGCTAGGCAGTCACATGCAGATGCTTCTCTGCAACCACTGACCATGAAGAGGGCTTTGAAGGAGCTCTAGAACAGCGGTTCTCAACCTGTGGGTCCCAAGGTGTTCTAGGACTGCAACTCCTAGAAATCCCTTCCAGCACAGCAAGTGGTGGAGGCTTCTTGGAGTTGCAGTCCAGGAATATCTGGGGACCCACAGATTGAGAACCACTGCTCTAGAACATGTTAGGTCACATTCACTCTGAGTTTTCAGCCAACATCTGTCAAAATAATTTACCCTGCACACTATTCTGCATACTCCCACCCAGAAGAAGGTGAGACAGGGCACCTCATCAGGGGGACAAAACAGTGGTAGATCACTGAAACCTTGCCTCCCAGCCCCCGGCATTTAGCTTGGTGCTGCACAGATATGTAGAGCTGAGAGAGATCAACTTTCCCATCCTCACCCAGACAGGTCTTCAAATTACAGGTCAGGTCAGCAGTTTGTGCAGGATTAAGTCCTGGATGTTCAGCATTTTTCCTTTTACTGGCCTGTATTTTATGTCACAGAACCCCAAAGATTTGATGAAAATCACCCACACATTGAGGACAACATGAGCAACTGGGGTACAACCCCCACCCCAGGCTGCTAAGGTGCTTTTTAATGCATGCTATTTAGCCTATATTGAAAGTTACAATAGCTTGACAATACCCCTTAAATTTTGTGAAAATACTTCTGACCATTAAAACAAAATCCTTGGAGTGCTCTGAAAATCGACTGAGGAGATTTTCACATAGGGCATGAAGCCTATAATTCAAGCTAGACCATCATCAACATATCCTCCAAATTTGGTGAAACTGCATCCACTTGTTACTGGGAAACTATAATACCGCTACCGCACTTTGGATTTAAAACACCTTTTCCTTTAGAACAAGGCACCTTAAAAATCACTGTCCAGTTTTCAAAATGATTTATCTCAAGAACCCCCTCAGCCATGCCCATTTTTGGCCACTGTGGCACTTTTTCTTGTGACGGCCACTGGGGGTAGGTGTTTATTTTTACATCGCTTCCTGTGCCTCCCTTTGAAGTGATTTGGTGTTATTTGCTGACATAGTAAGTCACTTTTTCCCTCGTTGTCCTCAATTCTTAAACCATTTTCCTTTCGTAAAACAAAGGAAAAAGAATGTAATGTGTACTACGTAATACCATCATGATTGCATTGGAGCAAAACAATAACAAAAGCAAGTGTTTCTAGAATATTTTTCCTAAAACACTGTCATTAAGGATAGCATCTTAGAACATACATAAGAACATAAGAAGAGCCATGCTGGATCAGGCCAAAGGCCCATCTAGTCCAGCTTCCTGTATCTCACAGCGGCCCCACCAGATGTGTTTGGGAGAGGATGAGACTAGATATCTGTCTCCTGATACCACTCTCCTGCATCTGGCCCTTGAACACACTAACCTGCTAACAAAAAATCTGACTGTAAAAGTGAAAGGATTAGGAGGCACAGGGATGATAATCTTAAATGTTTCAGGAGCTTAATCAAAATTAACTTTCCACAAGTGTGTCAAAGTTCAGCAACCTTTGCAAGTAAGGAGTATTGCTATGATGACATCTATTCTATCACTAAGTGCAAAGAAAACAGCATACAGTTTATTAGAAATGTTAGACAACCTGGAAACTTTGGACATTTGGTAACAGAAATGGGAGACAACCGTCACTTTGTGTTCGCTGATTCTTATGCCAGCAGATTCTGCACCCCCAAAACCACAGGCTACTTCTATGCCATTTATTTTATTTTATTTTATTTTATTTTATTTTATTTTATTTTTCAAAATATTTATATGGCATGTGTCATGATGGCCAGATCAGACATCTCCAGGAACTGGCACAGCTCGCACACTATTTTTAACTATGTAACCCCATGTAGCACAGGCTGGATTCCTCTTCCCTGACCTGCTTCTTACTGACTACGTGAACTCTTTTGTGTCTGGATTCAGTTTCAGTTTATCTGTCCTCTATTACTGACACTGGACACCAATCTAGAACTGCAATAGCTTTCTTAGATTTAGGTGGAAAGTAGTGGCTCAGTGGACTAAGGCTTCCGAACACTGTCAGCTGCAAATTCGGCAGTGTGGCGGTTCGAATCCCAGGTGCCACACAGTGGAGTGAGCTCCCGCTGATAACCCCAGCTCCTGCCAACCTAGCAGTTCGAAAGAATGTCAATGCAAATAAATAAATAGGTACCGCCTTAAAAAGTGGGGAGGTAAAACAGTGTTTCCTTGCAGCCATGACGGCCACATGGCCATGGACTTGCACAACACTGGCTCTTCCACTTGAATACGGAGATGAGCACCGCCCCTAGAGTCGGACATGACTAGCACGCATGTGCGGGGGAAAACCTTTACCTTTACTATTAATTCTTACCTCAGTCCCTTAAATCCTTGGAATAAACACTTGGAAAGTCAGAAGAATTAGGGGAAGTAAAAATTCAGAGAAACCAGATATCTGCATAGGAAGACTTGGCTATGTGCATGATACTGTATGGATCCCAGTCCATTGGTGTACTTATTATATAAAAAACAGTCTCATAGCATCACTCAATTCAGTACAAGAAAAAACACAGAGATGATACAAGGAATGTAGAAAAATGTGAGATTGCAATTAACAGTAATCATATCTTGGTAAGATTGGCACTTGATTATCTGCTTTCAAACCATCATTCACTAATGAAACAAAAGAAAAATTAACAAACAAGATAAAATGAATAAACTAGAACAAGTGGAGAGCAAACTACTGTATCATATTATATAACAGTTCAGGGTAAAATAACTTTCAACACAATTTCAATATAGGCAAAAAAAGGTGGGCCAGGCTTTTCAAAACTAAGAAAGTACCTCATTACCAATAATGATGAAATACTGCTTCTACATTTATGTTTAGTACCTAATACTGTGTTCCTTTTCAGCAATAGCTTGGAGGGTGTTATTCTCAAAGAAAACGTGGAAGGCGAAACTAAGCATCCATACCTTAGAGCAGGGGTCCTCAACGTTTTTAAACAGCGGGCCGGTCCACCACCCCTCAGACACCACTGGGGGCCGGACCACAGGGGAGGGAGGGGCAAGTGGGGCCACCACTGCCCCACGATCAGCCCATGATCAGTGCATCTCCGCCCCCCCACCCCGCAAATGCCTCCTGCTCTGGGTTGTGCCACTGCTGGGATCCCTCTGCTGCGCCTCCTCCTCCTCCTCCTCCTCATACAGTGGCAGCGGCTGGAGCAGCTCTCCTTCCTTCCTTCCTTCCTTCCTTCCTACCTTCCTTCCTTCCATCATTGCATCGGGGAGGAGGTGGCAACCCAGGCAAGCTCAGGCCCCTCATCACCTTCTAGGCGGCCACTCAGGATGAGGAGCAGCAGCCGCAGCAAGGCTGGCACCGCTGCACACAGATCCAGCTGTGCGCCCTGGCCATCATGCCCTTGCTGCACCCGGGAGGGAAAGCTGCTTTCTCTCTTGGCCCAGCCCGGCCGGGCCTGACTTGATGCACCACAAGTGAGGGAGGGAACGAGCAAGGGCTGGGAACTGCCTCAGCAATAGAAGCAGCTGTGGAGGCTGGCTTGCTTGCGAAGCAGGGGGGGGGAGGTGGGGGAGTCTGAAATTGGTCCCAGGGGCCGGATTCAGGACCCTGAGGGGCCGCATCCGGCCCCGGGGCCTTAGGTTGAGGACCCCTGCCTTAGAGCATTAAATATTTTTAGAATATTATATAGTGTATCATAATTCAAGCTTGTAAATCGCATATTTCATTCAGAACTGTTAGTTCAACAAGAAGAATGGGGCAAAAATTAATTTTCCTCTAAACCTCTTGATCAAGATTATTATTATTATTATTATTATTATTATTATTATTATTATTATTATTATTATTATTATTACAGTGGACCCTTGTATAACAAACAGCTTGTATATCAAAATTTGTACAACATAAAAAATTCAAGAGATAGGAAAAATTTGCTTAACATAATCGCCTATGCGGAGAATCCGTACAATATAAAAATGGGATCACTCCATTTTCAATGCATTCCTATGGGAATTTGTATAAAGGAAAATTTGCTTAACATAATTTCATTTGGAACAAATTAATTCCTTTATACAAGGCACCACTATATTATTATTAAAAATCCATCCATTTATAACTATCATGGATTGGTTTGGCATTTACTCTCATAATGAGACATAAGTGCCAGCTTCCACTAGCTCTTTAAAAAGTACTGTCCTCTATTACTGCCTCTTCACATGAGTCACTCTGATTACATTCCATAAACTTTCTTAAATTATCTATTAAAAGGACCACCAATGTCAGGTTTGATTTATATATTTTAAGCTGCCTTTCTTTTAAAGTTAATTGACAGCGAACAGGCTTGCCTGTCCATCTATCTTTGTCTAACTTTTTTCCAGCTGGATAAACCCAATCATTGTTTAAACCTAGACAAAAGACAGTGACGTTATTAATGAGAGCATCTACAGGCTGTCAGGCTTCTTTTTACAGACACCCAGTGAGGTGCAATTAGCAACGTGCCTGCTACGGCTAAACAGTTTCAGGGAAGTGGGACGGTTACAGTAGAGCATGTTGAATTCTGCCATACTTCTTTTAATGTTTAATTAATTCATCAAAAAAGCTTCCATTTTATGGATGTGGCATCCATTTTATGGATGTGCATCTGTATCTGTGATTCAAAATGTCAGGAAATGGCCCGATGATTGCCGCACAATACTGTGCCCGTGTTGCCAGCAGGGAAAAGGATGCCAAGGTTTACATACCCAAAGGGCAGCAGTCTAAGATGGACTGCCCACAGGATAGCCTGTTATGCTCACTACTGTTCACAAAGAGATATTGAGCGGAGGAGAATCATAGAAGCTGACTCTTTTCATCAGTTAATCGCTTCTCACCCAAACAACTATTTTGCTGAGACTGATTTATCTGACCCTCATTCCTTCTCATTTTGCAACCAAAGAGGTGGCCTGTACAGACAACTTTCTAATAACAATATATTTATTATAATGAACAACATAAAATCTACTTTAAAGAAAATGCTCTTGCCCTTTCTTTTACTTTATTTTATTTTGCAAAGGAAGACAACTATTAAAGATTATATTCATTTATTGAATTTACCACTGTATCACTGAATTTACTACAGTGGTTCCCATACTGTGTGCTGTCGCTCCATGGGGCCCTGGGAAACCAAACCAAGGGTGCTACAGAATCATCTCCTCCTGTCGCCTCCCTTCTCCCTCCCACACCCACAGTATCCTACAGCACTTCCTTGCAGTTTCTCTGGTGTCTGTGCACGGGTAATCCTGGACCAGTCTTCTTGCCAAAGGACCAAGTTTCCTGCTCTCTTGTTTGTAAGGGAGTTTTTGCTGCCACCATCCCCTCAAAAATAATGTGGTCTCTCCATTTTGGCCAGAAGCTATTTTGCTTGGAGAAGTCAGGCCACGAGGCCCATTAAGCCACCTGTATATAGCATGGTCTCTTGCTCTATCTAGTGTACCCATAAGTTTTATTTTTTTATTATTATTTTTTTCAGAGTTGATAAGTGAAACCACAAGTACTGATCCCATGGCTATGGCAGTCCTACTGCACTGGGAAGTACATCAAGGGAGCTGCAAGTCTAAAAAGTTTGGGAACCACTGAGCTACTGCCATCTTTAAACAACATACTTTTTTTCAACACACACACTCAAATCTGGATGGCCTGTGATTAGGTGTGATTTTTTAAAATGTTATATTATTCTTAGTAATTTTGAGCACTTTCAGATAAAAAAGTAGGATGTACATTTACATTAAAAAGGTATGAGTTTTGTCACTACCGCAACTAGCCCTTGTTTTTCAGCTGCTTCTCTAGTTCTTGCTTTTGTTTACTTTGCTCATTCAATATCCTCTTGATGTTCTAACTATTAGCTGATATAGAATGGAACATAGCTTTTGAAAGTTTCTGAAAGCAGTTTACAATATGGCAAGTCTTCTCTTAAAAGAAAAAAAGGCAACAATTCTACAGGATGTTTGTTGTTTTCAGACAAAATCTAGCTGAATCTTTGCATCCCTGTCCTAAACCTTTTATAATAACATTATAAGTCAAGAGGGGATCACTGAAAGATTTCCTTTTATGCTTTCTATTATGTCAAATAGTCTGTATTTTACTTTTAGCTTATAATAACATTCCTTTTGATGTAAGTTTTGTAGCTAGTCATTCTGTATTTGTACCCATTAAAAGTGAATAAAAAGAAAATGAATGGGGATAATTACATACCAGATTTTATTGTATATAGTCAGAATATTCATAAATACTGGATCAAGAAGAGCCCATCGTTTCAAAAACAGAATTTATAAAATTCAAATTATCCCAATAAAAATCTGCACTGGCCCACATTTAAAGAATCTATCAGACTGATATTAATGCAACACATACAAATACTTTATTAAGGGGGGAAGGAAATGAAATAACAGCAATATTTTAAGTAATTTTTTTGCCATTATGTATTATACTGTATGCGACACTAGACACATACACATCATTCATGCTTGAGAATGCATTTGTCAGATGAACCTTTTCTCTTTCTTTTTCCCTGGTCATTTTGACAGTTTAAAGGGGGAAAACCATAGTCTTTTTACATGCATACCTCATATTTAAAAACCAATGGGCTGAATATATCATGTTATTATGAGTTCTCCTGATATGGGGATTTCCTGATTCTGGCTGAAATCCTGTTGCTTAGCATAGTAAGTCACAAAAGCATAGGAGTGGGGTTTGGTGATTCTGAACATCTGGAAGTTCCACTCACTCAAACAGACCTACATTAGTTACTACACTAAATTAAATCACAACTAGGATAGGCCTACTTGAATCAATGCAGCATATGGAGGTATGTGAATAAGCACCATTTTATTTCACGAACTGAGGTGTGATATCCAACCCACAGTTGCAACTTTAAAAAACAACTCTAATTCAGTCTGCATCTTTCCCTACCTGGTGAAATCCGTCTTACAATTTTTTTTATATATTTTACAGTTTTTCATACTAATACATGCCTAACAAGATGGATGGTCCTGATTCACAAAAGCTGGAAGACTGTATGATGATTATTTTAGTAGTCTAGAAAGGTATCACCTATTATTGCACACTTAGTTTGTAATGACCATTGGCCACATGGTTCCCTTTCATTTCAATCCCACACTGCTAGAATAGGCAGTTAACAAAAGCAACAGGGTTTCAGTCATTGTTGGCCAAATTTTTTTATGAATAAGAATCAGTGCTTTACTAGAGAGTCAAAGGGAACAAAATCTGCTAGCCAAGATGCCAGAATGGAAATAAAGTTGTGAAACATCCATCCAGAAACATTCCTTGACCTCTGCATAGCCCTAGTTCTCACGTGATATGTTCCAGAAACCCAGCGGTTTCATATGCCATCTCTAGGACCACATAAAACCACACTACTCTTCCCTGAACTGCTCCCCCACATTTTAAAAGTGACAATCACATCCCCTAGAGGTGGGACAATTGGCCGTCTTTTTGTAAAGTTTGCAGGGCATTATAATGGTTAGTTCCAGTTTTTATGATGTTCTCCACCAGCCTAAAGGTTTGGAGGACAAACAAAGCATGACATGCACATCATATATATATTTCCATCTATAAGAAGTCCTCATGTATAAGATGACCCCCACTCTTCCAACCCAAAATTACAGTTTCGCAACCGCACAGTTTTGTGAACAGAAGCAGTTTTCAGTTTACTCCCATGTATAAGATGACTCTCAGTTTTTAGTCTAACACTTTTAGACAAAAGTATAGTCTTATACATTGGGAAATACTGTAATTAGAGTTGTAGGAAAGACAGACCCTCAGGATCATAGGGTTGGGAGGGAAAATATATTTTTAATTATTTGCAGTAGTACAAAAAAAAGCACAGTTCACCATTTTCAAAATCTAAGTACAGTATTGGCTGAAATCTTGTATGTGCAGCTATGCTACATAAAGCTGATTGCATCATCAGCTGCAGCAATTTAAAAAAAAATTCTATTCCCACCTCCAAAGGCCCCTGTGGAATCCCTTTTGCTATAAGGAAGATGTTGTTTGCTGCAGGATGGAGGGGATACCTTGCACGGACAAACTGAAATTGTACACCCCAGGACCAGTAGTAAATGGGATGAGAATTGATTTCTTTTAATTTCTGAAAAATAACTGCAGTATAATTAATGGGGGAAAATTTAACCCAGTATCTTCTTTCCCACTCCCAACAACACAAACCTAACTTTTAAAAAAACCCTGCTGTCATATCTACCAATTGTTGCTTAGATCCATGAGAAGAGTTAGCCTGCAATCTAGACAGGGATCAACGAAGAAACATATCCTTCTCCATGCAATGGCAGAAGACAGAAGCTTCAGTTAATTAATTATACGCAAATATCATATGCTACTGAAATGGTTAGCACATCTCTTACCTTAGCACAAGCATAGAGAAATTAGTTTGCAAAAGATTTTCTTTTAATCACGTTAGGCAATGCTTTCAGTGTTATGGATGACAGTAATAGTTCACATTGCAATGTCACTGCTGGCACTCAAAATGATATTTTGTGGAACAAAATATATGCTGATACGAATATTTATGAATTAATTTATTGAATCGTCGGTGTTTCAGCTGTCCTGAAAGTGTCTGCTCCTTCTACCTGATAATTCAACTGAATTATAACAGGATATATGGCTTAATGAAAATCTAATATGAAATTTAAAAATACATATTCACATATGACTCCTTATTGTACCTAATTAATTTCAGACAGTTTGTTATAATGGATGGAGTAATAGATAGGACTCATGAGACCTGAGTTCAAATTCCTTCTGAGGCATAAAACTCCTTGGAGGGGACAGTACCGGTCAAGAGTCAAAAGGGAGAACAAGGGATAGGGATGCAACCTGTACAGCTTAAGGGTGCTCTTAGACTCATCCTTGAGCTTGGATGCCCAGGTCATGGCTGTGGCCAGGAGCACATTTGCAGAATTAGGGCTAGTATGCAAGTTATGCCCATATTTTGAGAAACCAGCTCTAACCACAGTGACACATGTCCTAGTGATGTCCCAACTAGACTACTGTAATGTACTCTATGTGGGACTACTGATGAAAAGTTTCAGGAAACTTCAACGGGTCCAAAATGCAGCAGCCAGATTGCTGACTGGGGTGGGGTACAGAGATCACATTATGCTCCTATTAAAGCAACTCCACTGGCTGTCAATCAGCTATCGGGCACAATTCAAAGTGCTGACCTTAACCTACAAAACACTCTACCTCAAAGATTGAATATCACAGTATGAGAGGTCATCAGGAGAGGCCTTTCTCTCCATCCCACCAACGTCACAGGTACATCTTGTGGGAACACATGAAAGGGCCTTCTCGGCTGCTGCGCCCAGACTCTGGAACTCCCTCCCACTAGAGGCCAGGACTGCACCATCTCTGTTGTCCTTCCAGAAACAGGCAAAGACCTTTCTCTTCAGGCAAGCTTTCCCTTAATGATGGACTACGTATTTATTATGCGTCTTGTATATTAATCTATATGATCACACAGCCTTTGTGTTTATAACTACTTATGACCTTGTGTGATTGCATTGACACCATGTTTTCAATGTTAGTTTCCATCACTCATAACTTTTCCATGGAATCGTACTCTCTTTTTAACTTACTCTCTCTTGTAGCTTTAATGTAATTTTGTCTTGTAAAGTTGCAAGATGTCCCTCAATTCCCTGTTCTCAATACTTGAAATGTCTTAATTGTACTGGACTGGACTGTATATTATTCCTCATTACTGTAAGCCACCTTGGGTCCTTTTCCAAAGAGAAATGTGGGGTAAAAATACTCTAAAATAAATAAATAATAAAGTACTCCTTAAATATCTTGCACACTTGGAAAACTTTGTTAAGGTCACCATATGTTGGATTAAATATCAAGAATTAAATATCAAGATTGAATATACTGTTAACACCAGATAGGCTACTTCAGTATTGTATTATATTTTGTATTAGATGGAAATAGATGTAAGTAATATATATGGGACAAAAGGGAAATTAAGTATGAAAGTATATTCTTTTAAATTGGAAAAGGAGATATTAATTACATTGGGCTGAAATGTTTGGGGAAATTGTGACTGAATTGGTAACATGACAAGAAACATATTTGTTTTATTTTGTTTAGCATTCATTAAAATAAATAAATAAATAAATAAATAACCTTTTCCTTAGTTTCATATTACATGTCAACATATTAATGGCTGCAGTATGTTCCAAACTTCTTTATACCCTTCATTTAACTGAAAATTAGACTTGACCTTCCAGTTCTTTGCTACTATTTTTCTCATTGCTATTAATACATTTGTAATCAGTTATTTTATTGTCAAATTTCATTGCTCACTCTCAAAACTAATAAAAGTGCTATTTTAGAACATACTTTTAAATTTAACTTTAGCATTTCATTTATTTAATTAAAAACAACTTCTAGTATTTCAGTATATTCTCATATTCCCATCTACTTCCTGATACACCATCCAATGTAAATTAGAACACCTAGTATTTTAAGAAGAATTAAAGATAAATTAAATGAATTAAGCATAATATGATTTTCATGTTTTGGTAGAAAAGCAGTACAGTATCCAAAATGAAGATCTTGCCTATAATTTTTTTAAAAAAACTATGATATTGCTGATAAATGCATCAAAAGAAGAGTGGAAAACTAGTAGAATATGATCAACAAATTATGTAACTGTGATAAAAGAAAAAGAATTGATTTGAAAAAGTGGTATAAATTTCCAAATTAATGTGCACAGATCTTCCTAATATAAGCTTATGTAAAACATCTAATCAAATAAGATATATTACAGACATAATAGTACAGCCTAAAAAAATTAATAAGGAATTGTAGGAGGTTACTGAAATTTGGGAAATATTCTTCCTAAACAGAATTATAAAAGTACTGTAAATAACATCAAAGCCCTTTCCTTACAAATACATTAAAATTTGGAATAAATATAGAAAACATATTTATTCCATCAATCTCACTATTACACCAATAAAACAACTAGAGAATTTTATAGGAAATTTGACAGGTAACTTAGAAAGATCATTAAGAAAGAAACAAATTATTAGAATAAAATATTTGCTGGGGATGATGAGTAATAAAAAACAAATTATAGAAGTGTTTGGAGCGGAAAAATATCTTACCTTAATATTATTCAGCTGGAACATTGTATTAAAGAAAAGGTGGAAACAAATAGTAAATGTAGGCATTTTATGAGATTGGAAGAAATGGTGTTACAGAAAAATAAAAGAATTAAAGGGGGAGACCCCTAGAATTTGTGGGCCTACCACTAAACATGTCTGGTCTTCAGTGGCAAACTTCTGGAACCCCATGGGCACATGCCACTCTGGTGTTTCCTGCAAGGGGCTATCCACCATCCAACCCAAGCTGGGACAGTTCCTAGCCCCACTCCAGGTACCAGGGAAGGCATTCCTTCACCCCCAACACCCCCAATCTGCTGACACCTCCACTTGAACCCTTCCCAATGCCTCCAAACGGTCACCTAAATGTTGTGACATATAACAATAAATAATATATTGTATTTTACTGTTTATGGTTTTGATTTCTGTTCAGTTTGTAAACCGCCCAGAGTAGCCGTGTAACCAGATGGAGCAGAATATAAATATAATAAGTAAAATAAAATAAAATAAAATATTAATTAAACTTGTGCAAAGAAGAAGAAATCCCTAAAATTATGAAATGAGCAAATGGGTGTGAGGGGGGGGTTCTAACACCAAAGACCAACAGAGACTTCTCCCAGGCCTTCCTCCACCTAAGTCCTCTTCCAAGGGGCAAACTTCTGTCTTGCTTCTCCCCTTCAGGTATGCCAGTCAGTCAGCTAACCATGTGATCCCTGTCAATCCTGTCATAGGCTGGCCTGCTCACATGGTGCAAGGACCCTGGAAACCCAGCAGAGCGCCATGTGTGGGAGCATTTCTTTTCCACCTCTGCTGGCACCAAGGGAAGCCCAACTGCCAGTCTGGGCACAACACTGCTCCCCACCCCCCCAGTAAATTGAGTTTCTTTCTTTATATTGATAAAAGTTCAGAACCAACTAGATACATGGTGTGACGTGCCCCTTGCACACACTGGGTTTTCACTCGCTGCCACCACCAGATTAACTGGACGCTTGTATGTATTTGAGAGAGAGAGAGTCACACCAAGTTATATAGTTTTAAAACAAGCATGAAACATTTATTGGTTTACAATTAGATGATCAGTATTTTGATAGCTTTAGCCGATGTTATTGTACTGCATACATGAAATCTTATAATGTGTTTCCTTTCTAAACCAGACCCTTTTCAGTGGCAGGATCTCCCACCTGACCAACTGACAATCTGACTTTCAGCTCTCTTAACTGAACTCCTCTCCGCTCTAACACAAACTAAACTCCACTTCCATCACCCATTAGGTTCCCATATATAACATTCTTAACCACTCCTACCTGCTTGGTGATTGGCTAGTCAAATGAGAGTCATAAATATTCATACTTGTTTTAAACCTTTTCGCCACACATGGTGCAGCCATATGACACATGGTGATCTAAAGTAGTAAAAGACATACTCTTAAGTATGTTACTTCTACAAGCGTATTGTTTCTCTCTGTTCTATTTCTTCACACTTCATTCACACTAGTTTTAGATTCTGCACTTTCTTTAGCAGAAATTGATGATCATCTTTCACATAATTTGCATTCATAGAAAATAAGGTGCAAGCTGAAAAACTGAGAAGTACTTTTAGAGGTGCTAAAACAAGCATCAGAGAATCACTCTTTCCAGAACAAAACAGACGTGTTTTGGGAGAATAGTGTTTACCATAGCAAACCCAATATTTCAATGCACCCTTTTAATTTAAAATCACTGAGTCATGATTGCATTGTGGTTTAAGCTTGGAACACCATTAATGGCTCTCCTTTCATTCAGTCTGCAGTGTAATAAATATTCTGTGTTAATGGGAAGGTGTAATTATTGTATTTTGTATGTCCTGAGAGCTGAGAGGAATGATCAAAGGGAAAAATATCCTCGTGATAATATAACAAAGCTGATAATGGGAGCAGCCTCAATGGAAGAGGGGATTAAAATGCCCTAATATTTCATAGAATCTTTATCATTGAATGACCAAATGTGCATATAATGCCTATTCGAATAACCAGGGCTTTTGAAACCACATTCTTTCCCTAAATGAAATCTGAGATATCTTTCATCTGCATAACCTTCATGTAGATTTAAATATAAAATATTTAGCCTAGTTTCCTTTGATGAAAAAAAAATTGGAGGCCAGATTGAATGAATGAATAGTAGTCCAAACAAAATATTCCTTTCACAAGGAAGATCAGAAAAAAGGAACATTATCATGTTATTTTGTTCAAATAGTTGCAATGTGTTCAAGTGACATAATTAATATAGATGCAAAGCGATCTTTACCAGAGTTGTGACATACATAAGAGAACAGAATGAACTTAAATGCACGGAAACACCTGTTTCAAGGAGCTAGGGTTAAGAACAACTGCCAAGAGGAAATACAGTGGTACAACTGATGAATGTAATCTGTTCCAAATGCATGCTCTTAAATCGAACTACTCTTAAGTTGGGGTACCTATCTAAAAATTGAAAAAATATGTTAAAAAATGAAAAAATGAAAACAATATTTGTAAGTCAAGCAAACCATATCTAAAATTTGTAAGGCAGCAGTTAAAATGGCAACAGTTTGCCGCTCTTAATTCGAATTGTTCTTAAGTCAAGCTGCTCTTAAGTCAGGATACCACTATATTACATAGTACACATACTGCAGGACAGACTGCGTCCATAATCCCACATACAAGGTTCCTTCCTTTCTATCAGAAGACTGCACAGTTTAAAATTCAAGTTTTAACTAATTTAAAATGTTGACAATATTAGACTATTTTTGACCTGAAGCAGGCTACTTCAGGAATATTATCTAAGCCAGTGTTGGCGAATTTATGGCATGGATGCCAAAGGTGGCACACAGAACTCTTTCTGAGGGCACCCAACACAGCCCCCTCACAGCCACGGCACTTCCCCTCCGCTCGGAGCACGCCACTGTGCTCCATGAAGAGAGCCAGTTGAAGGGGAGGCAGCGGTTTGTGGGCTCCTTTGTAGCCCCAGTTTACTCTCCAGCCATGCTGCTTTTGGGATGCCCTGAATGGAGAGTAAACTGGGGCTATGAACGAGCCCACAAGCCACTGTGACTCCCCCTGGCTTTCCCGACAGTGTAGTACCCCATCCACCTTTCTGCCCAGGGCAGAGAGGCGAATGGGGTGCTACTCTAGGGGAAAGTGAGGATCAAAGACCAGGTTTTTGAATTTCCCACAGCCACATTGAGGGTACTGTGGCCATGGGAAATTCAAAAGTCTGCTCTTCGATCCTCACTTTCCCGAAGGGTAGCACCCAATGCTATCCTTCAGGACCGCAAGGATCAAAGTGCAGATTTTTTAATTTTCTACAGCCAAAGCGAGGGTTCTGGGGCCGAGGGAATTTCAAAAGCCTGCTCTTTGATTCTCATTTTTCTGAAGGTCATTACTCTTTGGGTAACTGAGAATTGAAGAACAGGGGTGGTACCCTTTGGGAAAGCGAGCATCGAAGTGGATAAGAGTGAATGTGTGAGAGTGCTGTGGCTGGGGAAAATTCAAAAGCCTGCTCGTCAATCTTCACTTTCCCGAAGTGTAGCATCTGAAGCATTTGTAACCCGGGTTACCACTGTATTCGTTAAATTGCTGTATTGGCACTTTGCAAAAATTAAGTGGGTTTTGAATGGCAGTTTTGGCACTTGGTCTCTAAGAGGTTCACCGTCACTGAGCTAAGCCATTTGCTATATATTTTCCTGTGCACATGGTGAACAGAAATACTGTATGGGTTTAATTTCTACATGGTCACAGAAAATTTGTTCTGTATCCAAGTAGCTCCATTTTACTTGATCTTCCTACTTCCTAGACCAGTGGTGGCAAACCTTTGGCACTCCAGGTGTTTTGAACCACAACTACCATAATTCCAATCCGGTACTGCCAATGACAAAGGACTGCGCGAGTTGTGGTCCAAAGCATGTGGCATGCCGAAGGTTCGCCATCACTGTCCTAGACTATTAAGCAACTTCCGGATGATCCAGCCAATGAAAAGAAAGGAGTTATACTTCCTTCAATTTTAGCAGCTACAGAGATATTGCAAACTGGCTCATCAGCTAAAATTTGATCCATAGCCTCCTCCCTTGGAAAATTAATTTTATGGGGAAATCCAGATTTTAAAACAGAGAGGGAGCTCTTTTTTGTGGAAGTGGATAGGTTCAGATGATGAATTTCTAAAGTTTGACACTGCGAAGGCTAAATATAATCTTGGTAAGTCCAAACTGGCAGTATCTCCAGCTTCAGTGTTGGCATATTTAGTCCATCTGCATGGCCTCCTAAGTTATTGAAGGAATTATTGGACCTGTTCAGAAACCTAAGCCTGTAACAATGTTTCAGAACTATATAACAGATGTTCAAGAGCTTGAAGATATGAGAAGAAAAATTAGAATGTAACATATAATCTAAATTGTGAAAAATTGTATTAGAAGCCATATTAGATGTTTTCTTAGACTTGAAATGGAGATCAATAAAACAAAAAAAATAGTATTTACAGTATATCAGACTTTACAATGGTTTAGTAAGAGATTATCAAAATCTGGAAGATACTGGAGATGAAATACTAGAAATGGATTGTTTGCACATATGATTCGTTCGTACTTGTCTAGTAATTGATTTTTAAATGGATTTATTATTCTGATTTGGTTGCTTGTATTAATGCAGTACTAGGAATATGCCACATTTAATGTGATTATCTAGGAGATATTTTCAAAGCTGTCAATTTGTACCTGCAAAGTCTTGTCTGATTGAGCTGTTTCAGACTATGAATAATCAAATTAACTGGATATATGTACGTCTGTAATGATAAATTCCTCTTCTAGCCAAGTTGAAAAGCTTGGGATTGGTTTTGAAGGCTAAATCTTTTTCTGTTTTCTTTTCCTTAGAGAGGACAACTATGCTTTAAATCCAGCATTTTGTGAGACTTTATGAAGTGGAATATGTTCATATATCTCTTCCCCGCAGAAATCTCCATCTCTCAATTTCTTCTTGAGAATCTCCCCAACTGGCAGAGAGGATTTTGGTTGGCTGGAGAAATCTGTTCCACCAACAATACCTTCTGTTAGCAGCCATTTTTAAATGCAATGTAAATTGTGATTATAAGCACCTTTATGTAGTCAGATGTTTTCCATACAAGCAAAAGTACTGCCGCAAATGAAAACCTACAGATCCAATTTATCATAAAGGAGACGGGGTCTTCCCAATATTGACACCTACATTGACTGCAAAAGCCAGGTTCTTGACAATTGCTTCTCTAGGCTTTCCAGAGGGAAAAATTCTATATAAATTACCTCCTTCATCCAGCTTTTCTTTTGAACCTTCCTTCTCAGATTTTTAAAGCTAATAAAAAGATACTCATTTTTTTACTTGTTTTGATTTTTATACCTAAACTCAAAATGAACATGGAAATGCACATAAACATCATTTTAAATAATGTGATTTTAAATTTAGGCCATTTAGAACAGAGCTGTAAATGTATTTATTTGTTGGATTTTTATACTGCCCATCTGGCAGTGAGGCCACAAATGTAGCTAAGCCCTAAAGCCATCTTTCATCCTTTTGGGGAGAAAGGTGGGATAAAAATATTTAAAATAAATTATAAAATATAGAATATATAAATATATACAGTAAAATATATTATTTTATTATATATATTTATATATATAAATATTTTATTATATATAATAAAATATGTTATTTTATTATATATAATAAAATCTATTATTTATTGGCGTTTTAACACCAATTTTCATTCTTCCTTCACCTGACTCCATTTCAGCTTTCTATACATGTTGTGTATATACACTGAACACACAAATTGTATGGACCCTTGTACAGTATGATCTTTCTACAAATGGGAAATGGTTCTGTTTCTCCATATTCTGCCATAACAAAAGTATGTGGTCCAGAATACGGATCACACATCAGAACAATCAAATATTTGGATTTACTAATTTATTTTAGAATGATCTATAACTTTTCATTGCCTACATAAAGCCCATAAAGCCCTAAATAAAGTTTAGGCCCCTGGGTCCCTTAAGGACTGCCTCCTTCCATATGAACCTACCTGGCGATTAACATCTAGCCAGGGGCCAAAGCTGAAAGAGCCATCCCTCAAGGAGGTAAAAGGCATGACTGGCACACAAAGGTCCTTTTTGAAAGCTGGCCTCTATGGAATGCCCTCCCAAATGAGATTCGTCTGGCGCCGACGTTGATGATATTTCGGTACCAGGTCAAAACCTTCCTGTTCCAGAGGTTTTTAAAATGAAATTACATAGCTTGTGGGTCCTGATGACAACTTTTAGAGTATCATATTGTTAACTGTATTTTTGCTGAATTTTAAAATATTGTAAGCCACCTAGGGACCTTCAGGAGTGTGGGTGGCATATAGGTCGAATGAATGAATGAATGAATGAATGAATGAATGAATGAATGAATGAATGCATAACAAAATTATTCTAGATTTTAACGTAGCTGAATAGACAAGTCTGACAGTTTTGTTCTCTTCTCATTCTAAACATTTCAATTCACTGCCCTTACAACAAATGCACGAAGAAGCCCATACGTTGTTGATGCCTTCCTTTAAAAGAAAGCAAATGAAATCCATAAATGTCTCACAAGAACCTCACATGGAGAGTCACTACTTAATCCTTTCTGCACTAGTCCCTTTTCAGCTCAGTGTCATCTTCCCCAAGGTATTTCTTCACAAATATGACCTCTCCTGAGTTGTTGAGGCAGCTCTTATCTTATCTTAGAACCACAGTGATAGAAGGCACCTTATGGATAATGAAGTCCAGCATATGTCAAGGAGGCACAGTGGGGAATCAAATTCCCAACCACCATCTCCACAGTCAGATAAAAGCAATTCTAAGTTGTAAAAAAATTATTTTCCCTCTGCTGATCAGATAGCTTGAGCACTCTCAGCAGCCACATTTATTGAACTTACCATGGCTAACTTGTGGCTTATTAATTAATGCCAGAACTCATTTTAGTTGTGCAGGTGAGCACAGGATTAGGCCACATGACTGAAAGACTTGTCATAATTTCCCATATTGGATACGGTCTACATTTGTTATGCATTGCATTTTTAGATAAAGAGATGATGACTATGTATGGAGGGGTGTTCTCTTTTTGGTCCCTGGGTGGGTATTTTGCTTTCCATGCACTAATTAATAATATTTTAACTTGTAAGCCTTTATGTATATTTAAATAAAGTTAGTTTTAATGTTATTTCAAGTTCTCAAATGGCTTTGATTTTTTTATCTTAGGGTTTTTCTGCAGGATTAACAATGAAGAAGAGATGTCTCAGTGGGCCATATTAATAAACAGAATCAAATAATGCACAGAATCAAAGAAGCCTGAACTTTTCTCTATATAAACTCAATATAGTTGTAAAAAAAATCTATGAAGCATTAAAGAACTCTAGTAAGACTTCCAAAAAATCTTAGACAAGAACTACGGTGTGAACTGGTTGGGTGCCAACATGAAAAAGCATAACTAGTGAAGCATCTTAGGGCTCTCTTGGAATTATAATTTTGAAATATGGCTTCAGAGGATGTTTTATTTCTGAGTCATGCATGAAATCCAGTCCTTCTGCTGACCTCTTGTGTTTGGTTTCATTTATAACACATGCAGCTATTCAATGTCCTAATAAAAACACAAATAAAAGTTCAGCTGCCCATAACTAGAATATTCCCCTGTAAATCCAGGTAGCACAGACTATATGACAAAATAATACCTATGTATTTAACACGGCAGAATATCAAGTTTTCAGGCCACACGTTGGGAAGCACATAGAAGAGAGGAGGATCCAGAAGAGTTCCAGTTTTTCAGGAGTTCAAACAGATTTTGCACAACGTATTTAGTTATCTTATGTACAGTAACCCCCCGCCTATCGTGGGGGTTAGGGACCCACCCAACCTGCGATGACTGAAAATCCGTGATATGCAGATGCGGGTCGGGTGGGGCCTGGGGGGAGATCAGATTCCCCGCCACCACCGGCACGCACTGCCCAGAGCTGCCTTGGAACAGCGGGCGCTGGCAGCATTGGTGGATCCAATCCCCCCCTCCACTGGTGTGCACTGCCCAGAGCCGCCTCAGAGCAGCGTGCGCTGGTGGCTTTGGCGGATCCGCTTCCCCGACACCACCGGCGCGTGCTGCACATAGCCGCCTTGGAGCAGCACACAGTGGTGGTGGTGACAGATCCAATCCCCCGCTGCTGCCCACCCACTCTGCTCAGAGCCACCTCAGAGCAGCTCCAGCAGCAGCGTTGACGGATCTGATCCACCACCGAGCTGGAGCCCAGGGCTTGAGGAAGGGAGAAAAAGGTTTTAAAAGCCTGGGCTTTTAAACCTTCCCCCCTCCTCCACATCCTGGGCTCCAGCTCATTTGCGCTGGAGTGGGGAAATAAAGGTTTTTCTCCCCCACCCCAGCGCTAATCAGTTGGAACCCAGGCAGGTACTACAATATAGTGGGACCGCAGTACCTGAACTGCGAAATGGTGGGGGGGTTACTGTAATATATATTTACACACTCTTAGAGCAGATGAAACACAGTTAGTAGAATCACCGGTTTGAAGCTAATTCAAATAAAGCCAAGCATTAAGATACCTACAATCTCACTTAAAGGCAGGAAGGTAGAGAACGATCTTCAAAGTTTGTGGAAACATATGGATAAAGGGGGCAAGACTTAAGCCTGTAGGGAGATAATTCCACAATTTTGGACCATTACTATGAATGTTTTATACAACTGCAACTACTTTATTTATAATGATATATTGATCCAATTGACTCACATGCATCTAGATGTGGTAAATATTTTGTGGAAAATATGAAGAAATCTACAGTTCAAGTATCCTTGATACACGCCTACCCAAAATCTATTAAAATGTTAATAATGGAGGGTCCACTGTGTCACAAGGTAGCCCATTTCACTGTTGAAAGTTCATTTAAGATCAGGACATTCTTTTTCATGTTCATTTGCTACTTCATTTCATTTTGTTCAAATAAAAACACGGCAATTTGTAGCCATTTGCGGCATGCCCAGGACACCTGGGGCTTGAGAAATAGACTGGTCTTTCTTCAGCAGACATCAGAGGCCAATAAGGAAGGGACCATGCAAGTTACCTCAGCATTTTCTTGGACTGAAGCTGCTGCATTGTGTTTTTCCACCAAACAACATTGTTTTCCAAACAGCATCTTTGAAGCACAAAAGCAAACATTACTTTTCGGTCATAGACAGTGCTCTTGATTTGGATACAGTAGGAATGACTCACAATGATTTCCATAGCCATCTCAAATGAGATAGCAAGATCTCAGGGGGCAATTTTGCTTAGACTTGCGTATATATATTTTCATTCAGGTCATCTTATGATCTGAATGAAATGGAGACAATATATTTTCTCTGTGCAAAATAATGGTTTCTATCCATCTGGCTCTTTAGGGTCTTAGATTCTAACTTCCCAAAACCCTGAGCAGTGCCTTAGGTGTGTAGCAATTCCCAATAAAGCTTATGAATAGTAAGTCATAGTGCATTCACAGACTAAGATTGGGCTATCCAGTATAAACTTAGTTTTGGATGTATGATATATACTGTTTTTTAAACAAAATTGAGAACAGGAAGTGATGTGATCTCTGGAGAAGGATTGCTTCAAACAAATGGTTTTCACAAGTGGGTATTTCTCAAACATTATTTTAAAAATCTTTCATTTTATAGATTAAGAGATCTCTCCTGGTGGTACTTCAAAAGTACAACAAAATACACCTCTTAATATTGATGTGTTAATTATGAAGTGCTATTCCAAAGCTCTTGTAAGGTCTCAGCTAGACTTAAGTCAGGTGGATGGTTACATAGAAGTATCAGATCAAACAAAGAAAACAAGTCTGTTCCAGAAATGGAAAAGTCCCACCCCTTTCTCTTGTTTGGCTGCAATGGAAAAAATCAGTTAGGAGTGCTGTAGCACTAAACATCATCCTCTGGGATGAAGTGAAATTAAAACAAAACATGAGTTCAGTATTAGAGATGGGCACGACTTAGCGGTATTCCTGTTTCCGTTTCCGTTACTCGTATCCGTTACTCTACGGAAACGGTAATGGGAATTACTCTGCCAGAATTCGAGCTCGAACCGACGAACGAACAATTTGGTCTGATTTGTCGTGCTCGTTACTTGCATCGCGCAATGCCAAGCGGCACAGAAAAAAAGTTTTTAAAATTTAAAAAAAACCGATTCCCGGCCCTAAAAGTAGGCGAAAACTGTCTGAGGGCACCTACCAGGCCAGAAGGGTGTTTTATTTGGGGGGGGGGTTCCCCCGCCCCCCTCTCCTTGGCTATTGCTACTGCTGCGCTGCTGGTACCAGGCTGGGTGGGCGCATCCATTTGCCATGCAGTGCGGGGGATCCAAAATGGCGACTGCAATATTTTTTTTTAAATCGTTGCCCAAAACCCCACCAAAGCACCACAGAAACATGCAAAAATTAGCTATTTTAAATGCTTGAATTTTTACAGTAGCAGCAGTGGGTTTTTCTTGCAAAAAAAAAGTCTCCATTGATTTTATTTTATTTTATTTTATTTTATTTTATTTTTTTACACCTGCACATTCGCAATGATGGGCTCGCCCATGGGAGTGGACCATGCAAATTTTCCACCAATCGCATGGCCACTTGGCCAGGTTGACCACAGAGACTTCTGGGATGTGCCAATCTGGCATAAACAGCCCACTAATCGTAGCCCAAACCCGAACCCTAAGCCTAAGCCTAACCCATACGCCAGTACACTGTCCTTCTAAGTGGGTCAGAGAGGCACCCAGAGGTGCACCCCAATACTCACCCTAACCTCACCCGTAACTAGCCTAACCCTAGCCCTTGCGCTAACCCGTCTTAACCCTAAGCCAGATCTACTTGCATTGCACTACATGCAAGTACGTGAGACATAGCGGGTGCAAAGAGTCTGCCAGTCCATCACTTGTGGCTCTGGCTGACTCCTGCAGCTCCCTCCAGGAGCCCGCTACCCCCCCAACCAGTACTAATGAAAACGAAAAAACGAAAAACGAACCGACTAATTTTTGTGGAATTTCGCGAAAAACGGAAACGAGCCGAAACGGACTGCCTCCGACACACGACAACTCGAAAACGTCATTTTCCCTAGTCGTGCCCATCTCTATTCAGTATATACAAAAAAAGGATGGAAGCCATTGAGTTTGTCACTATACTAATGACGAAAAGTCAAACATACCATCCAGATGATAGGGGACAGATTGATATCATTAGTGCTGAATGAGGCGCATTATGAAAACAAATGCTCTGTGTGAATAAGGTCAAAGTCAGAGTGTTCAGAAGCCAAGAATCCAGAAGTCTAACCCTTATGGAAGAAGAAAACAAGATAGATAAAGGACAGGTGGCATGGGATTCAAGACACAAAGATAAGGTCTTTGACAATGTGGGCACTACCAGTCATGATGCAAGTATGCAGAAAATGAAGACCAAACTACATTATTAATCAAATCAAGACCAGATTTCAGGGGAGAGCCAGATCTAGCAGGAATTTCTGGTACCCAACATAAAGATCCTACCTTGTATCTCAGTGTCCATTCTTAAACAGATACTCACAGGATTTGTCCATAACACAGCTGTAGAAGCTAATTATTTATTAGATTTATATACCTCCCATCTAGCTACAGAGTCACTCTGGGCAATTCCTACTCCTGAAGACTTCTGATGTAGCCCTGTATTCTTCTATATGCAGTAATTCTGCTCTGCCTTATAAAATGCCACTGCTTAGAGGCTGTCAGATACAGGTTTAAGGATGCCTCTATGTAACAAATTGGTGACGCGTCCTAGCAAATCCACACGAAGGCCCCAGGTTTTGCCACAGTCTCTTATGGCTTCACGGTGAAACTCTGGCTTTACAATCAGTAAGAATCCTTCCCTCTGGGACATGATGGATTCCATTTTCATCCATCCTACCTACCCACACTTGCTGTAAGTAAGCAGTAGACCTTTTGGATCACTACAGAGGGTGGAATTGTGAGCTGCCGCAGAAAGGGAGGGTTTCTGCTCCCTCCCCTATAATCTCCAACCACCGTGTATAGCCCTAAAGCAAGGAGTGGGCAAAGCATGGCTCTGGCGCCATGAGCACAAACCTCAGCCATTTTTGTGATCTATTGGCATGGCTCTTCTGCCAAATCTTGTGTGCCGTATAACCAAACGATGATACATTTTAGAGTCTGAAGCTCACAATCCTTCATTTAATCTTGTACAGCAAATTAACAGTTCTCTCTTAATGAGAAACTTTCATCTGTTACTATATATGACTGATAGAAAAATTCCTTTCTAATGAGCAAGATATAAAACATGGGAAAACCATCAAAGTATCATTGTCAACAAGCTACACAATGTTTGTCTGTTTGTTTCTTCAAAACACTTCTGCCCTGTCCTACTCCTTGCAAAGAAGCAGGGTGGCTTATGCCATTTAAAAAACAGTATTTAAAATTAAAAACAGAAGGTATACAAATATTTGTAAGGTTTTAAAAACAATAAAAACAGTGACCATGCACTGTGAGGTAAGGAAAAGGTGGCATGGAAAGCCTTACAGTTAATGGCAACAGATTTTCTCATAAACAACAAGGCATACAACTACAGGTAGTGGGTGGATATTCTCCTCAAGACATACGAAAGCCTGGGCTGCAACATGTAACTAATGATACATTATTATTTTTGCTCTCTCATCTAGATTTTGGGGAAGTATAACATTCTCATTGGAAGAATCAATTCAACAAGATACTAGTAGTTACACAATACATTACCTGAAGTGGGATATCATTATCTCACTTTAAAGGATGTTAAACAATTTCAACGGCATACAGACAAAATAATGTGTGTTGATTTTATCTAATTAATTTAATTTAATTATCTGATCCCCATCTCCACAAAACAGATTATAAATAGAAAGTAAAAGTAGATAAAACCTGATGGGAAAACTTAATTTATCTGCACTGTAACTTTCTGCAACATTGTAAAGTTTCCATTGTTTTCCACAGACTGTCTATTCATTTATGTGTACTATCCAGAAGTCAATAAAATGTTATAAGACAAATAAATTTATCATGGCAGCTCGGTTTGATAGCAAGATAGCAATATCCAAGGTGGGATGCCAGCTTTTCATCATGGATTGTTTTCCAGATAGCTTTAATACCATTTTCATAGAGCAACCTTTTGTTTCTTACATTCAAACTATAGGTGTGCAGATAGCAAATTAGGAGGATAAATCTCTGCATATGTTAAAGAACCCATCATTCCCAAAGCAAGAGCTCTAAATTCCACCTTTAATTAGCAAATTAGCTTGCTTTGGTTTGTGATTGGTTGTCAGGAGATACATCAGGTTTTGCTTGCAAGTACAATTACTTATCCAGGAAAATCTTCAGAATTACATGTCTTTAACATGAACATGAATACCTGACATGACTCCTAGTAATTATTAAGCTGTGGAAGAATTAAAGATGTATTTTTAGTTGAGTTGGACAGCTGGAGAACCATTCTGTGGGAAGAAAAAGGTGTTTAAAAATAAAGAAAGAAAAAAGCCACTGGATATATTATTTGTACAGGAAATAAATTAAAAGAGATTGTGAGGATGGGGGGAGAAGATGGAATATCTGATGACCAACTCAAACGAATGTGGTACAGTCGAAATCGATGGCACCTAACAACTGAGAACTGAGGAGCTCAAATACCTTGGTTTCAAGACGGGAGCCAACAGGAGTCTGAGTTACAAGGTCACATCAAGGATTAACAGTGCCTGGCTAAAATAGTGTACAACGTCAAGCGTCATGTGTGACAAAAATATCAGCAAATGTATTCTTGAATGTATCTGCGAATATTTAAAATCCAAGATTTATTACACCATTGTATGACTCGTTGCGCTGTATGGTTCAGAATCTGGTCGACAACTAAATAAACTGAATATCGCCTTGGTGTCATGGAAACAAGCTGCTGCGATGGAACTGTGGCCTCACACAAAAAGATCAGGTGCACAATGATGACATCAGAGCAAAATACGGCATTGCACCAATCGCTGAAAAGATGTGCAAAGCCCGACTGCATTGGTTTGGACTCCTGTGTGCCAATGAAAAAACTCTGGGCAAAAAGGGTCTCATTTTGGAGGTCAGCGGATCCTCAGCAAGGGGACAACCAAAACAACGCTGGATGAACACCCTTGATAATGGCATGAAGTTGTCCCAGGTTCACCCAGACCTAACCCATGACTGCGCCAAGTGGAAGGTCAAAACAAGAATAGCGAACCCCACCACCAAGTGGGACAAACACTAAGAAGAAGATGTGAGGATAGGGGAGAGAGAGCAGTGTCCATAAGAAGTGACAATCTGAAGGCCATTAAAAATTAAGACAATGAAAATTAAAAACCTCTGCAAATCTGATATAGCTGTGAGTGTCACAGGTCAGTTATTTCAAGAGACCATTATAAACCTCTACAATACTCTCTTGCCATATCACAGTTTATATACTGCGGTCCTGGTATATTACAGGACTGCAGTATATGTAAGCATAGGTGGGCAACGCTGGGCCTGAGGCAAGCTGTATGGGCCTGTTTGGGGCCTTCTGTACTTACCCCAGACCTGGGTGCTGCCCCAAACAGGCCTCCAATGGGCTTCAAGGGCCTGTTACAGGCCCCAGAAGTGGCTTCCAGTTTGCTGAAAGTCACTTCTGGGGTCTCCGGCAGGCTTCTCGGGCCTGTTACACACCCCAGAAGTGACTGTAACAGGCCCAGGAAGCCCGTCGGAGGTCCGCTTGGGGCAGGCGTAAGCTAAGTGCAGGAGGCCCCAAATAGGCCACCCGGTCCCAACTGGACCCAGAGATATAATCCACATAACACAGATTTTTCTTTATTGTGGTTCAAGTCAGAAACGTAACCCCCACGATTAGAATTTGCACAACACTTTGCAGGCAAAATTGAACAGATCAGGGCTAACTTGGATGCTGCTATTGATCCAGCACCTGTAAATAAAACACCCTGCCCTGCTTGTCCTGTATTAATGGATGACTTTCACCTCCTTCACCTCCTACAGCTGGATGATGTGGTCAGGACCCTTGGGGAGGTGAGGGCCACCACATGTGTGTTGGATCCTTGCCACCCATGGATCATAAAAGCTGCCAGAGAAGGTATGGCAAACTGGTTAGGAAGAGTAGTGAATGCCTCCTTACAACAGGGCAGGAATCTGGCAATTATCTCCATCCTACCACCCCCTCACAGGTATGTCTCATGGGAGCCCATGAGAGGGCCTTCTCAACTCTGGAACTCCCTCCCACTAGAGGCCAGGACTGCCCCATCTCTGATGTCTTTCCGGAAACAGGCAAAGACCTTTCTCTTCAGGCAAGCTGTTGTTAATGATGGACTACCAATTATGTGTCTTTTATATGAATCTATATGATCACACAGTCTTTGTGTTTATAACCACTTATAACCTTGTGTGATTGCATTGACACTATGTTTTCAATGTTAGTTTCCATCACTCATAAGTCATAACTTTTACATCAAATCTTACTCTCTTTTTAACTGCACACATTCTCTTGTAGCTTTCATGTAATTTTGTCTTTTAAAGCTGTAAGATGCCCCTCAATTTCCTGTTCTCAATAGTTGAAATGTCTTAATTGTACTGGACTGTATATTATTCCTCATTACTGTAAGTCACCTTGGGTACTTTTCAAAGGAGAAAGGTGGGATAAAAATACTCTAAAATAAATAAAATAAATAAATAATAAGCAGGGAGGTACTGTACATTACTTAATATTCCTTGCCTACCTGGTCAAAGAATGACAGGAATCAAGCAGCAAACATAAACTTTAAAAGCCAGTGTTATATAGTGGACAGAGTGGCAGGCTAGGACTCAGGAGAACTGGATTCAAATCTTTGTTTGTCCATGGAGACTTATGGTTTAGGGGTGCAACTGGTAAACCACTCTCAACATACCACAAAAGCCCTATTATGATCACCATCTGATAGATGTGACTTGAGGGATTATAACAGATAAATACACTTTATAGAGTATACTTGATGCAAACACAGATTGCTCATAAGCTTTCTGATCCCCAATAAAATGGTAAAGATTTCCTAATGTTAACACAAAAACTAACATGTTGCACAATTGCAGTAATGCCTTGTAAATCGAATGCCCCTTAAGATGAAAAATTCGTAAGACGAATGCAATTTCCAGGGATAAGAAAATCTCATAAGACAAATGGGAGTGTTGGAAGTCAAGCAGTGGTGGTGGATCGCCACCATCACTTTGCCTTGCAAGGTGCCCATGCTGGGCAAAGATCCATCAGTCCCTCCTTTGCCCAACACCTTGTTGGGCAGGGCAGGGACTGACCAACCAATAGATCTTTGCACAGCCTTGGGGTAAGCAGCGGTGGTGGTAATCTGCCACCACTGCTTACTTCGGTCCTAGGGAAGAGATGGTGGTGGAGATTTGTGTCCTGCCTTCCCTTCCTTGTAGCACACACAGATCAGATGCTACTGTACAGGGAAGAAACGGCAGAATAGAAGCTGCTTCCTCCTCCCCCTTTTCACCCGAGTGTTGGCGCAGAGGCAACAGGTGAAGAGGAGGTGGCTGCCCCCTCAATCACCGGTAGCAGAAGGCTCCTCCACAAAGCCCTGAAAGACACCTGATTTTGACAGCTCTAAGCTGTCCAAATCAGTTGTCTGTTGGCTGCAGTGGGGGAACAGTCTTCCACTGATCCTTGATTGAGGGGAACTGAGACAGCCTTCCCATAGGAATGCATTGAAAACCCATTAATCCATTCCCTCCAGAATGGATTAATTGGTTTTCAATGCATTCTTATGGGAAACCATTCATCATAAGATGAATTGACTCGTAGAACAAATTAAATTCATCTTATGAGGCATTACTGTAGATAAAGGCCAACTTAGATAAGCAGAATTGATAAATGGGAAATGATAACTGTGAGGAATATTTCTTAACTTCTTAAAGGCTAAGAAAACTAAATGTGAAGGTCTTTTACTTGTGCAATATATAACTGAATTAGCTCAGGTAGGTGAGGCCACAAACATTTGTATGTTATTAAATATTTGTCTCTTCAAATAACATTCTAAAACATGATTAACAAAGGGGAAAATTGTGCCCCATATCAAGAAAAACCTCTGATTCAACTTATATAAAGCTATGACAATCTGCAAGATGATGGAAATGAGAGGGAAGAAATCCAAATTTGAACTGCATTATCTTTGTCTAGTAGAGGAAACGAAAGTTTCAATAAACCAAAAACAAAACAAAACAAAACCCCAGATTAGAATTTCACACATGAAAGCATGTGTGTTGGTTTTATTTTATTTTTGTTGAAGGCAAAAATAAAAGTCAGGCAACAAATTACCTGGAAAGAAAAAACTGTTATTTCTGTGCTTCAGTCCATTAAACTTCTTTATTAAGAATATTCAAATCAAGGAAAATGTTCATGACCTTGTAAAGCCTTTGACTACAGAGAGAGTTCCTTGTCTAAATTTAAGTACTACCACATGTATTTGTATGGCATATTAGAAATAGCAAGTGTCTTTTATTCGCTGTAATTAAAGGTTTAATTTACAAATGCTCTTTCAGCTAAAGTTACGGCGTGTTAAAAGCAAATTATTGACACTGCAGAGCCATCACATATTAATTCTAAAATGCAAACCTAAGACTGCCTTGGTCTCAAGTCACTTTAAATTGGCTCACCTGTGTGTGCTATATTTTTTTTAAAATACTGTAAATGACTTCCTAAGAAACTGAAAACTATGCTGTATCCAGTGTTTAAAATAAATAAATGTTAATTTGAGTTGGGCACAAATTGGAAAACCAGTGGTTCATGGTGGTTTGTGGCTACTCACAGAGGAGGAGGAGGAGGCTACCCACAAACCACAAACTATCATGAAACCCCTCTAAACTAAAACCAATTCACAGTTCATTGTTCAAGTTTGTGCCAGGGGTGACTGAGTGGCAGGCACATGGGCACAGGCAGCAGGCCTGGCTTCTGTGCAATGAGGCTGGGCCTGCTGCCTCTCAGGATGGGGGTGGCGGCAGCAAAGGAAGCAGTAATTTCAGTACAAGGTAGGGAAGTAATTGGAGGGCATTGGGAGGGATGAGAGTCCCATTTCCCCCCAAAGCAAAAGGAAGTGACAAGGGGAGCAAAAAGATTATTATTATTATTATTATTATTATTATTATTATTATTATTATTATTATTATTATTATTATTATTATTATTATTATTATTATTATTATTATTATTATTATTATTATTATATCAAAATGGGATCACTGAACCAAACCATGAATTAAACCATGAAACAGCCCTGTTCACCCCCCCCCCCCGGTTCATGTGTATTCTGCAGGCAGTAGTCATTCAGGAGAGGCACCAAGAGAGAGTATGATGCAGTGGCTAAACTGTCAAGAATTGGGTGGGAACCAGTCATATTTATTTAGGGAGGTTAAAATGTTTGAAGAGCATTGTGTACGCCTTGACATTCTTGGTGGAATGGTAGAAAAAATATTCGAAAAATAAAAATAATTATGTAGTTTATATTGCCTGTTTTAATCCAATTCACATAACAACTCCCCACCCCCAATTACAGAAGATCTACTGGCTGCAAAGCTACAATTCAAAGTGTTCGTTCTAACCTATAAACTCTTAAGTGGCTTCAGTCCAAGCTGTCCCCAAAACTGCCTCTCTTTACGAGCTTGCTCAAGTGTTAAGATCATGTTTTTGTTGATTCCACCATACTCATGGATGCACATGGTGGGGACACAGGAAAGGGGTTTCTCCCATAAATTATGTAAAAGTAGAAAGGTACATACATATAAATGTTTAAAGTTGGATTAAAAATACTAGGACCCATTTGCTACCTTGCTGAAATTATTTCAAAGCTGCCTCGCAGTTATTTGAAAGTGGTAGGAGAGTTGCTACTTTTTTCTATCTGTAAAACAATGTGACAAATTAACCTTTAATTGACTAAATCTAAATACTGAAGCTACAACAATTATTCCACACTCAAAGAGACAGAAGTGTTCTTACTTCTACTTTACCTCAGGATTTACTACATTAATTTCAGCAAACATATTAGAAAACAAAAAATGAATATAATTTTCTACAAGTGACAAATTATGTCATCTGTACAAGCAATCTGTGGTATTTTGTGTGGTGGATTTTCATTTTAGTTTAGATTTTTCTCACTTTCTGTTCTTAGGCACTTCAAACCATATTGTTGGCCATGCTCAAAGAGATTATTCTGAAGATTTAAGGATGACATTATCAGAATGACAAACAACAAATGCAGCCCATTGAGAAATATCCAGGAGGTGAAATATGCTCATGAAAATCCATTTCAGCCTTCAACTCATAAACCAAAAGAAAAGTGTTTTCTTCCTGAAACCATGTACAGTGTTTTGTTTCTTGTCAGGACTAGAGCTAACATTTCTATACTGATGAACATCTTATACTTTCTATTAATCACAGACACATTCAGTCAACAGTCAACTGGAGTCAAAATGGTCACTTAGGCCGCTATCTCACCTGGGGGAAGATCTGGATATTGTGAAAGTCATCCCACATACTAAGATATTTTTTTAAAAGCGTTGTTCAGTCCCACATCCAGCAGGTGGCGCTAGTGAAAAAATGAAAAATAATTTTTTAAAAAGCGCTGACAGCCCAAAGGCCAGCTGATCAGCACGGGGGGGGGGGGTTTCTTTTTTAAAAAATTGAAAAGCGCCGACCAGCCCCAGGAGCTGGTGGGGCTAGGGAAAAAATGAAAACAAACAAACAAAAAACAGCACTGACAGCCTGAAGGCCAGCTGATCAGCACTGGGGGGGAGGAGAAATAAAAACAATTAAAAAGCACCGAGCAGGCCCAAGACGAGCTGGTCGGGGCTAAGGGGGGGAAAGCAGAAAATCGGATCATATGCAAGCACCCACAGACTTCTGGCTCATATTTTTTACATGAGCAAAAATTCCCAATTTCTCCAGTAGGTTATAGAAAACTCACTAAAGGGTGCATAACCAGTTTTCTTTTAAAGCCCGGTGGCTGTGGGGACAATATTTTTGGAAACGCTTTATCTTGAAATTTAATCAGCATTTTAAAGGACACGTGATAGAGCCCTTAGTTTATTTATTTTATTTATTTCACTTTAGAGTATTTTAACCCTGTTTTTCTCCTTGGAAAAGGACCCAAGGGGGCTTACAGTAATGAGGAATAATATACAGCTCAGTACAATTAAGACATGTTTCAAGTAATTGAGAACAAGGAATTGAGGGACATCTTACAGCATTAATAGACAACATTACATTAAAGGTACAAGGTTATAAGTAGTTATAAACTACTTATAGTACTGTAGTTGTATCCATATACCTTGTTCTCCCTTTCAACTGACCAGGAGCACCTCTGGGTTTAGTTTCATTTTGTTCATCCTCATAAACATAGCCTAGGATTACAAGAAATAAGTACACACACACGACACATCTGGAGTTTTGCTTATAGCTACCTTTCCTATTGTCAAAAGAGATTAGGTGGTTTTCAATTCAACAGCAACTTGTCTATTCAGCAGTGGGAAGCTCCTTCAAGGGAACAGGAAGGCAAAGTTCCTTTCATTGCACGCAGGCCCGGTGCTTCCATTAAGGCGAACTAGGCAGTTGCCTAGGGTGCCAAAATGGAGAAAGGGCACTGGACAGCCTGCCGCCCCCCTGCCGCCCCCTGCCGCCCCCCCGCCACTGGCCACCGCTGTCCGTCCCCAACCACCCGCCAGCCACCGATCGCCATCCACCCATCGCTGCCCGCTGCCACCTGCCCGCCCGCCCACCACCACCCTGCTCACCCACTGCCCGCCTGCCCCGCCCCCTGCCCTGCCCCTGCACCTGCCGCCGCCCCATCGCCCCCTGCATGCCCCACCCCCCACCCCTCGCCTAGGGCACAAAAAAAACCCTATCACCGGCCCTAATTGCACCAGGACTAATGGGAAAGGAATGGAAGCATCATTAAAAGTGGTACCATTGTAGAAATCTATTATGAATAGATGAATAGGAACATAGATGCTCACATTTTGCATCAGAACCAGTAAATAATGTTAGATATATTAGTGCTCCTTAGGCTTAGGTGGTTGTCAGATTTACAGATGAATTGTAGTTTAAGGTGGTTGTCTACCAAAGAAAAGGCATTTTATTTTTGTTTTTGTGGCATCCTTATGGAATCCCTGCCCCCATTTAATTGTTGGCTGTCCATCCCAGTCCACGGAGCGAGTAGAGAGGACTTTATTTACCTAGACAGTGACAGACAATATACTGGGCTTTGGTAAACTGAATGTGTTGCTCCTTTATCTAATGTATCTATTTTACTTGACTGGGGGGTTGAGTCTCTTATCTATGTTACAAGCCAATAGAATGCTATCTTATACAAGGTCAAATTATATATCCATTTAGTCCAGTACTCTATATTACGGCTTACATGGGGGGGAAAGTCTCAACATTGTTTGGAAACGCAGCAAATAAATGTTACTGATTGTGAGTAATAAAGGATAGCAATTTGTTTATTTTGAACCAGATTAAAGTGTGACATCCAAACATAACAGGCTTTGTTCCTCAATTTTGGTAGAGTATGGATTCATGTGGATCCTGCTGGTTCCGAGATGAGTCACTTTATAAGCAATTACATAGGAGTGTTGGGATACTTCAGTGGGAAGTAGGCTCCTACACAAGATCAGTCAAGGACAGCACAAGTGTAGGGAACAGACACACACTCAAGAATCGACTTCTTGTAACTGACGTGAAAGGTGAGGTGGTCCAAAACAGACAAGGTACATCTTATGCATGCAAGTAAACTGTGCTTGGAAAAAGAAACTACTCAATAGCCAAACAGGGGAACATGGAAAGTCTTCAGAAGAAAAGAAAGGATATAACTCCTGGCATTTGTGAACATTTGGGGAACTTTGCAAATCCAGAATGGTGTATCTCAGATGAAAAAGCAAAACAAATGGCTTGTTCTGAGTGAAACATGAGAAATGTGTTCTTGAAATATAAGCAAATAAACTAATTTGCCCAGTAGAGAAATTGAAGGATAGATGACAGATCAAGCCTCAGTCTCCACTTCAGAATCTGACTCAGAACAGATGACCTCTGCCAATTATCTACTCAGCAGTATCAAAGAGACCACTGATGCCAAAGTAGGAACAGATGGGCACTGCATTTCTTTCTTCCTCTGCTTCTTAGAAACAAGTGATCTTTCACAAGAGCAGTGGTGCTTGAAGCAGATTTTCTTGAGGTCATTGACCAATGGGCAACCTAAAGTCAACGTTACTATGTAGGACAGTACAGTGAGATGTCTGAAAGCTGGCAGCTCAGATGACACTGACACTTCTGCTGGAACCAAAGGCACAACTGATATTGATGTTAATAACAGTATTGAGGTCTGCAGATTAAGTAGATAGATGAATGAACATGATAGGCCTCACTGAGGCAAAAAAATACCCAGAATGCCCATCAAACTGGGTGATTTTGCACCCAAAGTCTTACATATCCTGAAAAGCACCTTCAAATTGATATAAGTTCACAAAGAAATCAAGAAATCAAGAACAAAAAGGGAACTAAAAACTATAAGGGGGGAAGGGGGAGATGCAATATAAACTCACGAGGGAAAAAAGTAACAAATGTCTTGCAGCCCCGAACATCCTTCAGATACTGTTCATGGAACAAACAGAAAGGAACTGAGAGGAGCCACTGGCGCTTGCACAGAGTGGAGGTAGGAAGTCCCATCAAATGCCTCAGTGCTAGAACATTTCAGTGGTAAATCTACACATACATAAGATCCATTGTTGTGATTTACAGAGGTCATGAAGAAGTGATAGTATCTAGTTAACTGATGAAACAGGAGATACGGTATTCCTCAATTCATAACTACGGTATTTTAAAATGTGATGTAACGTTAGCCATCAAAGACAGCTTCATTACAGAAGGAACTGTCAAAATAACCAGCTTAAACACCAGATAATCACTGTAGTGTTCATGTGGGAGAATTGAGAGGTTTAATGTGGTATGTAGCAACATTCCCCTATATGCCTAAAGCTTATGCTACTGTACAACACTGACAAGCACTAGAACTTACTGGTACTTAAGAACATAAGAACATAAGAGCCACCTAAAGCTAGCTGGGGAAGGCTTCCCCTTCTAAGACCTGGCAGAAACCAATCTCATCTGTTTGAATGTCCAGACTCCAGAGATCATCTGGGAAAGCTACCAGTACTTTACTCCACTAGTTCTGGTGTGAAAGGTTTGTAGGCATTTAGAAACAGTATTAGCAGTGCTACACATTAACATTTGAGGGTGCTATCCTTTGACAGAAGTTCTGGAGATCACACAGCCTTGCCATAGACAACACACTAGGAGCTGCTCTATGACTATGTATTCCTGGGTTTGCTCACAATTATTCTGCAGAAGTTCTACTTTATTGCTTTGTGCCATTTCCTCTGCCAGTGTGTCTATTGCCACCACCCAATGAAAGTATCTGGCAATACATTCAAACTGCATATTATCCAACACGACAAGAAAAATATTCAAGGCATAATCAATGTATAGAATCCTTTTGTCACTAGATATAGTGACAACTACCATGGCTATAAGAGAGAATCAGAAAAATTCAAAGATGGTCCACCAGCACTCATTAACCAATGGTAGTTTAGCAGAACCCATACTCAAGGATCTGGAGGAGGAGTGAATGGGGGCAAAAATGATAGAGGATTTTGTATATACTGCTATAGAATATTTATTTTATCTTATTTTATTTTATTGGATTTTTATATTGCCCATCTGGCAGAGGGGCCACTCTGGGTAGTTAACAATGCTAGATGGCCACTGCAGAGACACAGGTTGCTGAACTAGACAGACCTTCAATCTGATCCATCAAGGCTCTTCCTTTGTTATTACTTCTTTGGCCAAGTTGTTAATATTTAAGTACACAGAAAGGGAAGATATCAGTAAAATGGGACAGGCAAAAATTATACAGATCTAAAATGACATTTACTGTACAGTGATTTAGATCGATGTTTTCAAAATGAGTGCATGGAAATGTTTCTAATCTATTAATGATTATCAATAAAAGCAGACAGTTACAGAGTTTCAGGGAACATCTTGTTGAAGTATAGTGGCTGAAATCAATTGCTTTGTTATGAATACAGAAGACAAATGATGTAACTTCCAGCTGGCAATTAATCATTGACTACTGAGATTCTCAGTGGTGTGCACACCCATTGGCTTGGCATGCATTTCAGAATTTAAGTGCAAACTTATTAATTGCCAGCTAGAAGTGAATGAATGTTTCTCCATTTGTATCCTGCACACATAACACAGCAGCAGGATTTCAGGCAGTAGCTTCTATACACTGAAGTAAAAAAAGAAATATGGATGTCTCCATAAGTTCAACACCAAGTTAAAGACAAAACATCAGGAAAGCAGCACATGAATGTACAATACAGATGGAAACTTTCAACAGCAGAAGAGGAACAGAAAGAGGAAGAAAATGTATTTCTTTCTAAGAATCACATGTTATTGTGGTGCCCAGGGAGTCACTTGAGAAAAAGCAAGTATGTCCCTTAGTTTTTACTGCAAGCAAAAATACAATTCCATATTAAGTCATTTCAACTGCCTTCTAACACGAAAATACACTGATATATTCATAGAAATGTAAAGAACAACTCAGTGAATTCAAAATGCAATTATTTGTCCTTATCTTGCTACTAGAGGCATAGCTCATGGGGATTTCTGATCTGCAAAAAGGATGTTTGGGAGAAAGTATCTCCACCTTAGTGTTTCATAGAACAGAAAAGTACAAATCACATGAGAGTTTATTTATGGAAGAGTTGTGCTCCTGGAATAAAAGACTTATATTTGAAACAAAATCACAACAACCAAGCCAAGGCTTTAGAGCTCCAAAACAATGGATAAATCACTAAAGCTATCATGATCTGATTCAAGTCCAAAATCCTCCAAAGCTATGAGAAGAGTTTATACATCTAGGTATCAAATATTTTGAATCTGCTTTATCCACAAAATGGCACGAGCACTAGGGTGTGATATTATGTTAAGCAAAACCCAAGGCATATAGCCTGAGGAAGTGAAACTCGCTCCAAAAATTCAGGGAAACACAACTCCTTGCTCAGTCCACAGCTGCCTATTAGAGATGGGCATGAATAAAAAAAAATGGTGTTTTGTTTGTCGTTTGTCGTTTAGGGGGGTCTGTTTCAGTTTGTTTCCGTTTTTCGTGAATTTTTGCAAAAAAAATTGTTTTTGTTTTCGTTCATTTTGTTACCATTTCATTACCATTTATTTCCATTTTTTTGACTTTTTTTAGCTTTTAAAGCAGTTCAATGTATTGCCGTAACAAAAACGAAACGGACAACAAAATTTCTGGTGTTTCTGTTCGTTTCGTTTCATTTTAGAGATAAAATTCATTTGTTGTTTCGTTGCATAACGAAACAAAAAATGAAAACAGAAATGAAAAATTGTTCGTTTCGTGCCCATCTCTACTGCCTATGATCAGAAGTATGCCAAAGAAGGGAAATGTGTGTGTTGTGTCGTTACAGTCATGACCGACTCTTCTGTAGGTGATAAACATTTATTTTTGAATTTAGTATCTTTAGCATCACATATTGCGAGTCTATACTTACTTTCAATCAGTCTCAAATATTGTTTGGTGGTATTCTACAAATAACTCCCATCATATCACTGAGCAATGAAACGTGTGCAAAAAAAATGAATTGTAAGTCAGTTGGCCCAATAGGTCTGTCATCTGTGTTTTGCTAAACTGTAGCAGAATGATCATAAGAACATCATCACAAGGGATACAGTCAAGAAGACAGCAGGATTCCTGCAGACGCACCAAGTAACTGGCAAAGTAAAACCTTGGTACAAATGAGTTGTCTTTTGTGAATTGGCTCTCAGCCTGGTGCTAAAATGCAAGATATTTCATGAAAACAAACTAGCTGCAATTATTCAAACTTATCAAGATTGCATTTAAGGAAAAAAATTTCTCTACACAATTGGCCCCTAGTCTGGCAGGGCAAGGTCTCATCACAATTTGACCCTCACTGAACTACCAGTCAAGTGGTGCTGAGCTTGCTGCAACTAGAAACACACTCAGTGCATGCATACTAAGTAGTCTCAACTCTTTTTTTAAATAAAAAGGTGAAAGGGCATAATTGGAAAACATGCTCACAACATGTTCGCAGTGCTTTTGATCCTATATAGTTTTTCTGCTATAGGTTGCCTACACCAGCTAGGTCCAAAGTCAGGCCCAGGGACCAAATGTGGCCGGTTTACAAATATCAAGTGGCCCATGGCCTCTTCTCCTCACTGGCTCAGCCTGTCACGCATCCCCGCCAGCTGGCCCTTCTCCATATCAGATGGAGGCATTAGCTTGCAGTTTTATGTTTTGCCTGCCCTCCCTGCCTCTGTCCACCACCACCCAGCCACCTTCTCAGCCTACCCACCCACAGCTCCGTTGCTGCAGCGTACTCCCTGCCTCCTTGCATGTTATAGGGACTTGTTCAAATTCCAGCCCGGGGGCCAAATGCAGCTGAATGGTCGGCCCCCACATGTTTTCACCTCACCAAATCTGGCCCTCCTTGCAAAAAGTTTGGACACCCCTGTCCTACACCAAGGAAAGGGTTTGGAACTTGGAAGAAGCAGTGGAATGCACATAGCAACATTTGTTTACTTGAAAGCAATACAAGGTCCTCTCATACTGGCACCTACCGTACCTGAACTGGTTCCTTCTGTTCTACCCTGACATCAAACAGAGATCAATAGACCGGCTAATTGAACAGACCAATACCACTACAAAAGAACTTACAAGTAAGAAAACAAGACAAAAGGATGCAGTCTACTCCTTCTTTTCTCAACTATAGCAATCCCTTAGGCTAAATTAATATACCAGTTATGGGATGGATATCAAAAGCAACTCCTTCTCACTCCATAACTTAGAGATATCCCCTTTACTTTTTAAAAGAGGGAAAGAAGATTTTTAGAAGTAGAGTTCATATTCGCCAAGCCCATCATCATTCATGTCCTGTGGAGTTGGCTGCCATGGTGAATGGCTTTTCACAGAAAAAGAAAGAAAGAAAGAAAGAAAGAAAGAAAGAAAGAAAGAAAGAAAGAAAGAAAGAAAGAAAGAAAAAGAAAGAAAGAAAGAAAGAAAAAAAAGAAAGAAAGAAAGAAACCTTCTATCTGGCAATACACTTGCTCCAAGGTTATTTTCCTTTCCCTTTACAACAATATTTAATGGACATACCTCCTTATTTTTCAAGCTGCATAGGAAGAGAGCATTTTTATAACTAAGCATCTGACAACCAACACAAAGCTAATGATTCCTAATATTTTCTGAAAATAAAATTGCATGGTTAAGGAATTTAAGAAGCTTCTTACCAGCTCACAGCCAGATCATGCACTTTCAAAGTGTTGCTCAGCCTGTATATTCCAGATTTTAGGGGGCGCACACATTCCTTTGCACGAGCAAGGTAAGGATTCACTTGAATGTCTTCAGGAAAGTCTGAATCCTAGATTTTAAAAACATGGAAATTATATTTAGTTCTTTGGATGAAATTGTACAGAACACTTCAGCAGAAGCAAAGTTCCATTCACAGTGAAAATATGTCTGTTTATCATAACACAAAAAATATCACCTCCATGTGCTGAAAATTAGCTTATTTTGTTTTAATGAGGTAAACAATCTTCATTTTACTAGGAACAAATCATTAAATGAACTGAATGCCTTCAGAAAAAAACCATGATATATGTTCTAATTATGAAGGTTATGTCTTACCTAGTTTAATTATCAGAGGTTTTATATTTTATAAAAAATATATATCAAGACCTAACATTATCAAACAAGTGCTCCCTCCTCCACTGCCCTCTGTTTTATATTTCATTCAATATAAGCAACAATTGCTGTTCCACTGCTGCCACACCTTGGGACATTTTCAAGGTTCTTGGAAAAGAACAGCTAAAAGACGGCTTGTCCACCACTACTGATGTCCTTTTGCATTCCAAGCAACAAGAAAATGCTGGATGTGTTTTAAAGACATACCTCTGGTTCACAACGAGCTATGAGAAAGCCCCTATGTTGCCTTGGGTCCATTTTGGCCTATGACCGTAGATAAAGAATTAATTATGTTGCCTTGGGTGGGCTTTGTGCCCTGGAATCATCTGCACAACAGACATGCAGCTTCCTGGGTTGTAAGAGCTCTTCTCGGGAAGATTAAGATCAATTTTCAACAGGACAAAACAGTTTTGAAAAGCAAATTCATTTGAACCGTGGTCCTCCCATACCACTAAAAATATACAGACAAAAACCAAACCAAAACAAAAAAATCACACAGGACAGCACCTAAATCATCAGTTCCTGAGGTGCTAGTAGTATAAAAGGTAAAGGTTCCCCCCGCACATGTGCTCTAGTGGTGTTCGACTCTAGGGGTGGTGCTCATCTTTTTCAAGCCAAAGAGCCAGTGTTGTGAAAATCTGTGGCCATGTGGCCAGCATGGATGCACAGAACACTGTTTACATTCCTGCTTTTTACAGCAGTACGTATTTATCTACTTGCATTTACATGCTTTCAAACTGCTAGGTTGGCAGGAGTTGGGGTTAACAGCGGGAGCTAGCTCCACTATGTGGCACCCAGGATTCGAACCGCTGAGCTGCTGACTTTGCAACTGACTGTTTCAGCGCTCTAGCCTCTGCTAGTGCTGCATAAAAATTGAAATATGGAATTAGCAACATATGTATTTTATACAGACAGACAGATAGATGGATGAATGGATGAATAAGATGGTTCTGAATTGCTGTGCTGAGCACTTGTACTATTGCCGCACAAACTAGGTTTCAGATCAGCACTAAATTTGCCACAGTTGCAGCACACAGTTTGTTCTGTCTCAAACTTTTTTAAAAAGTAGAAATAGGAAGCGTTAAATCTCCCCAGATAACATAAACTGAAAATGGCCAATCTTGCTTTTCTTGAAAGATGATGGCTCACTCCACTCATTTTTTTAAATTTTGAAAGTATCTTGGCTGCAGGGATTGAAATATTCATCTACAAAACAGGCCTTTCAAATAGAAAAACAGGCACATTGTTATAAGACTGAGCATACATGGTACAGGATTGTTACCTAGAGATATATGAAATAAAACATTGTATATATTCATGCACAGGAGAAGGAGCTATTTAGAGAGAAAATAATAGAAACAGACTGAAAAGAGTAAAAAGAAAAAGATTTGCTGTACAGAAAGTAATGGAGTGACATTCCCCCAGAAAGGGAGATATGTTGTCATGTATCTTCAGTAAACATTCTCCCAAGATTCCTGAGAACGAAGGGGAAATGAGCTCCACTCCTGAGGCAATCTGAATTTTTCACCCTGTCAGCCAGAACACAATTAGCTTACTCTTAGTTATATGTCTGGCATATAACTAAGTCATCCAGATGACAACTGGACTTCTTTTCTTGAGAGATTGAAATGTTTCGCTGCTCATCCAAACAGCTTTCTCAGCCTGAAGAAAGCTAGTTGCGAGTCCTCCATTTTATAGCTCACTTTGACCTCTTGTCGCCCTGGTCTGAAATTGGCTCATAAGATCATCAATGGCCTGAATAGGCTCGTTAGGTAGACAACAGTCCAAATAGCCTTAAGGTGATCAATGGCCTAAGGTGCTGAAAGCCATAAAATATGGATCGTTAGCTATGGCCTTGATGGTGAAGGTGTGAAGTGTTTTTGATTTGTCTGGACATTGTTGAAATCTCAGCCTGATAAGTGACAGATAGACTGTGCCTGAGCCCCCCACTTTGGTTGAGAGAGGGACTTTGAATGGCTTCCCTGAACCCTCTCTCAAACCACCTCTCTTCTCTATTTAATATGTATACATCCTCATCTTTGTATGAGTGCCCTTTGTCCTTCAAGTGGAGGTGTACTCCTCTGGTCCTGAGCTGTTACCCCTCCTATGTTGGACCAGCCTTCTGTTTAATGGCTGTTTAGTTTCTCCATTGTAGACTCTTAGTTAACCTTTTAACCCTTTAACTAGTTCCTGGCCAAAAAAAGCTTATCAGAATCATACTTGCAAGGGGGTTAGGTGTCTGAATGTAAGAATGGAAACAAAAAAAAAAATTAAAAATGGTAAAAATGCAAGTGTTGTGTATACTGTACACATATATAGAGCATATATATAAATTAAAAAGGACTCAAGACAACTTACATCTTCAAAAGATTATATTTAAAGTTAGATTTTAACAAATATTTTAGAAGGAAAAATACTCTGAGAAATTGTAAACAAAACCAATACTAAAACACAATCAATGCATTTTAAAACCCCACTCAGGCAGCCAGTCACTGAGGGAAAGCTGACCTAAAGAGAAAGGTCTTTGCCTATGAAGGACAGCAAATATGGGGCCAACCTGACCTCCTGTGGGATGGAATTCCAAAATCTGCTTAAAGAAATTACAGTTTTGGTTTTAGTTATTGCATGGATTGCCATGTTGTTTATGGCATGCTTATTGATTTTAAAATTCTGTAATCTTTTCAGAGGACTGGCTTAATTAAGTGGCATTCATGCCACAATGAAGCAGATTCACATGCATATCAGAGAAAACTCAGTAACTTGAAAGTTATGATTTGTCTTACCTAGTGAGACTTGCATATTGAGCTCAGAAATACATGTGCTTAGATCTCATTGATCAATGTGGTCTCAAGAATTTTCTGAAGAATAGTCAGAAGGCAAGTTATACTAATCAACTCTAATTATGCAGCCTAATTGGTCATTATTAAAAACAGATTGTCATTTAAGAATATCAGAACAGCATTTGGCTTCATATGCTATACTTAAAGCAAGTATCTTGCTTGTTATCCATTATCTTTGTAGCATGGCTGAGAGCTTTTCATACTCAATTGAATTCTGTAAAATCATCCATCTAGATTGCTGATTGTGGTTTCATTTAAAAGATTAAAGTACATACAATGTCTTCACAATTACTATCACCTTGGAGAGTAAGAATGGGAGATCTCAAAATATGAGTCTCTATACACACATAATAAAATGCTAATTTATAATTTTAAAAAAAATGGATGGCAGTTGCTCAGTTTTATGATTCAGCTGAAGAAAGAACCCTAGGGCAAAAATAGCACATTTTAATAATAGGAAATATAAAGAATCATAGAATCATAGAATAGTGAAGTTTCAAGGCTACTAAATCTAACCCCCTGCATGATGCAAGAGGATAGCACTTATTTTCACATTTTAAAGTTTCTTATAGCACACAGTAACGTGCCTACAAATACCAGGACTAAAAGATCTGAAGTATTATTTGATTACAGATGGGATGGGGACCTCTGGCCATGCACTTGAGCTGAAGCTCTTCCCATTTCACTTTCCCACAGTTCTGGTAGAATGTTTGTCTCTGATTGCTTTATATAATAACTAGCTACACAGATTACATGACAGATTAAGTTTGTTATCTCCCAACATACAATATTTTAGCACTATTTCTGGATACATGTTTTTTTTTTTCCAGGACTCTCTGCTTGGATTGTAAGCCCAGAAATATACTTTTAGGTTTGTCTTCTACTATCTTCTACTTCACAGTTCATCAGAAAAAGCTGATAATACCATATGTTTGTAACGTGCAACCTATCTTGCTTTGGCCCCAGTCATCCTTGGATATCTTTCACTCCTCAATGCAGAAAGGTAAGCATCAAGACTGAGTTTCATTATCCTTTATTATATGACCTCAAGGCAGAAACATGTGTAATAGAAAGTCTGGGACCGGACTTGAAAGCATGATGTCTGTCAAGGGAGTTGAGTCGTGACTCAGCTCCCTTGAAAGCATGATGAATTTTGACAATGTGCATTGGACAGCCTTTTCTGCTTGAGAAGTCAAACTTCAAAGGAATTTTATGTACCCAGATACTTTCACAAGTTAAAGAACTGTATGTGTTTTCTGTGTGATCAAGTCCCACCCAATTTATAATGCCCTAATAGGATTTTCAAGGTGTTGAAGGGATGGTTTTGCCAGTACCACACCTTCAATAACTTTCATGACCAAATGGGGATTTGAACCCTGCATCTGCTTAGTCTGTCACTGCATCCACTAGAACTCAAAAATATCTATAGTAACAATTTCCGTGCAGAACAGCAAAATCCTGTTTGTTGTAAGTCTGTGCTGGTACTACAAGTGGCTTCAGGTCTCTGGCTAAGGTTTGTTTGGCTTCAAATGTGCTTCAGTTATCCACGGTTGGTGACCAGTGGGGTGGGAGTGAGTGCCTGCAGCCATTCAAGCTTCCCTGGTGGCAGACCTGCTGCACCAAGCGCACTGCTGCACTGCCCAGTAAGCTTGAATGGCCTGGGGTGTCCCCAGCCATTTGAGCTTCCCAGGTGGCAGACCAGGCAATGAAGTAGCACACCTTGGTGGAGAGGGGCAGAGATCTCCCTTGGCAGCCACAGCAGAAACAGCAGCCACCACTGCAGGCAGCAAAACCCCTCTGCTCTCCCTTAATCTCCCTACCTTCTTGCTTGCCTGCCTGCCTGCTTTGCTAGCTAGCAGACTTACCTCTCACCTCTCTTTCCCTTCCATTCCTCTCCCACCAGCACCTCTTGTGATAACTAGGAGCCCTGGGACCCTACCCATCTCAGGCTGCCGAGTCCACTCGGTCTTGCCCCTTCAGCTCCCAGCGCCTGCCTGGCTCTTGGTTGCTTGCTCTTAACTACCTGCTCTCTCCTGTCTGGGAACAAACAACACCCATGCTCTCATCTTTCAGTTGCTGCAGGCGAGAGAGAGTAGGTAGCTGAGAACAAGCAAGTGAGAGCCAGGCATGCGCTGGCAGGGGGAGTTCTGACCAAGCGGAGTCGGTGGCCTGTATTTATAGCCATTCTCAAGTAAAAGGCCAATGACAAATTAACAAATATCTCCTTCACCACTGCTGGTAAAAATTAACAAATCATTAGCAACCATGCTACTATATCCAAACAAGTAACTTGCATAAACTAGGAAGATTATCTTCTCTCTGAAATAATTATCAATTTTAAAATTTTATTTGTTTGATTGTTTGGTAAATTATCATCTATACTCAGGTACAAATGGAATCATGGAATTAGCTGATATAAATTGATATATTTTTTCATAAACCAAAACAATATTATCTAAATATTTTTCTCACTTTTAGTTTTTCCCCCAATCTAAATCATGTAGACACTGCTCTAACATTAACACCTGCTGATGTTAAAAACATGTCAGAATAACAGTGCAAAACAGAGCCTCAAAGATCTTGCTAAATCTAAGAGATTCGTTTAATACTTTCTATTTTCTACCCATATGCTACATTACAACAATTTAACTGTGACTCCAATTATTTTATAAGTGGTAGAAATGCTTCAAAAAGTTGAATGCCACCAGAGGAAGAAGAGCACAGTAAAACCTTTATTATATACTACATCTTGCTTAGCTTGCTAATAATACTCATAAAAATCACCCACAAAGGTTGCTGCTACATAAATCTCCCTTATTCAGCTTTATAACCCTGACAGATTCTCTTTCTTTTTTAAAATAAACATAAAGATAATACGCAATACATAATAAAAGTTAGATTAATTAAAAAGCTGTTGTAAAACTGCTATAACTTCATAGACAGTATGGCTGTGTTCATTGAACTGTGCACACAAAAGCTGAGAAATAATGCCAACAGTAAATTGAAATTTGAAGCTACTTCTGACACCACCACAGTTTTAAAGGTCTGTTAAGCTACTGCTTACACTACAAAGAAGAAAAAGGGGAAAGTGTACTACAGATACAGCTGTTCGCTTTCCACTTGATAGCAATCTCCCAATCCAGATGAGTCAGAGAACTATTTTAGGCTTAAAAGAAAATTCTGAAGAACTTACCAAATGTGGCTTTCATTCAATGGCTTCATTTCAGTGCATGTTAATGGTGTGAACATTTTTACAACTGGTTGGTCGCATGGAAAACATTGGGAATGCAGAAGTAACATAGTATTACACAACACTGGAAGTATTGCATTACTAAGTTTCTTTTATAAGAAATATTGTATTTGTAAAAGATACCTTGTTCTGTTTTCCAGATAATTAGCACCAATATTGTTTTATTGGTCTGCCATTACATGTTCAGTTGTTTGTGCATGACACAAATTTAAGACAGTGGGGCTGGCATATCCGTACAGTTAACTCCACAGCCTCCTTTCTGATGTAGGAACCTGAATATGCAGATGAAAGTGCCATAGCTAAAGGGCTTTCATCAAAATCTCAAAAATACAGTACTTCTATGTGAAATTATACTGAATGGGTTGTACAAATTTTAGACTGGTACTCCAATGTTAAATATCTTTTCATATTGTTAAATCCAAATAAGTAAATGGGAATATATATTAAAAAGTCACACATCTTACTTCCACTCAATGACCTTGCTGTAGCTCAATTTCAATATTTTCTTATTTAAGGAGAAATTAGAGGCACAGGGCTCAGTCTAGCCTGTCATGTTTGTAACATTTATACTTGGCACAGTTCCATAGACCCTATCTGGAGAGGGGGAGGTGAATTGTCACTTCACATTTTAGTTGCTTCCTAAATATTTTAAAACCTCAAAAATCCTTTTTGAGCTAACCTGTTGTTGGCCATGATGATGGTATATTCAAGGGGGCTCCGTATAACTCCTACTGGGTCCATGGGTAAGAAACTGACTCCCATACCCTAAAGCTTATCCACCCTTCCATAGAATATAAAAGACCACACTGCACAGATGTGTCAAACATTATACAGTCACCCCCTGCCATTTCGCGGGATCGCAGTACCTGCGCCTCGAAGCTGCACGGGGGCTGGCAGGGAGTGATTGCATTGCTCCCCACCAACCCTCTGAAAGGTCTCTTAGCCACGGGGGTGGGGAGCGATCGCGTTGCTCCCCACCCCCCATCCGAAAGGCCTCGGAGCTGCGCGGGGGGGGCGGGGAGCGATCACATTGCTCCCCACACTGCCCCCCCAGGCCCCTCTGAAAGGCCTTGAAGCTGCGTGGGGCACGCTGCGCCACCCCCAGGCCTCACCCAACCCGCATCTGCATATCGTGGATAGAGATGGGCACGAAACAGAAAAATGGCGTTTCGATTTTTTGTTTGTCATTGAGAGGCCTGTTTCTGTTGGTTTCCATTTGTCGTGAATTTTTTGAAAAATTTCGTTACCGTTTTTCATTTTTTTGTTTGTCGTTTCTACCCGCTTTTTGCGCGATTTTTAAAGCATTTCCGTGCGCAGGCATCCCCCAATGCCCCAGACCAGAGGGAAAACACTAAAAAAATGGATGATGGCAGAGACACAGTATAGACGAGGTATGCAGGGAGGCTGCAAAGGCAGCAGCGGGCGTTGCCCAGGGTGCAAGGCAGCCACAGAGTGACTGCACTGTGGGGCAAGGGAGGGTACTCACCAAGAGGTACACAGCACGCATGCACACAGGGAGGCTGCAGGACTGAAGCTAGAGTTGCAGAGACAGCAATCCCACCCTAACTCCCACCAGAGACTGCAAGGAGGACAAGGGCTGCCAGAGCTTTTTATGCCCTCTGTGGCTGCCAGACCTGCCTGCCCAGTCTGCAACCTGGGCATGCTGTTGGTTGAAGATGATCCCATCACATGGCTTGCCTCCATTTTGTGGCTGGTGGCGACATCCATTTTAAAGGGAAAAGAAAAATACATTGCAATGGAAAAAGACAAAAACAAACATTTTAAGGACCCCAACCCCCCTGGTAGGTATTATCAGACAATATAAATAATTATTGCTGCATTTTTACGGATGTCCAGGGCGTTTTTTAACATTTAAAACAGCTCATTTCATTGTGCGTAGCCATTAACGGAAACGAAATGTAACGACCACAATTTTCGTGGTTCTGTTCATTTCGTTTCATTTTATCACAATTTTCGTTTGTCATTTCGTTACGTAACGGAAATGACAAATGGTAACGGAAACAAAAAAATGTTCCGTGCCCATCTCTAATCGTGGATTTTCAAGCATCGCGGATTGGGTGGGTCCCTAACCCCCGCGATAGGCGGGGGGCTACTGTAGACAATATCTGGAAGTTGAGTCATGGCAACTGGACTTCATTCTTCAGAGATTGAAATGTTTCGCTGCTCATCCAAACAGCTTTGTCAGTCTGAGGAAAGCTAGTTGCGAGTCCTCCATTTTATAGTTCACTTTGACCTCATGTCATCCTGGTGTGACATAGGCTCATAAGATGAGCATTGCCTGGATAGGCTTGTTAGGTAGAAAATTGTCTCAACAGGCCTTTAGGTGAACAATAGCCTAAGGTGCTGAAACCCATAAAGTATGGGACATAAGCTATGTCCTTGGTGGTGAAGGCATGAAGTACTTTTGATTAGTCTGGGTATTGTTGAAATCACTGCCTCATAAGTGGCAGATAGACTGTACCTGTGGAAGTGAGGATGAGAAAGGCAGAAGGAGAAGGATGCTTTATCTCCCTTCTTCCTCTCCAACCTTTACTCCAATTTTCTGCTCTCATGCTGCTGCTGTCCTGGCTTGCTGTTGTCTCCTAATTTGTGATTAAACCAGGATAAATTTACTTATAAGTAAAACAGAGATAAACTTGATGTGAAATCATCCTCAGCCACAAAGCAAAAAACAGCATTGCCACAGCTTAAATGAGTGAGCTTCTGAATATTATTCTTTATTTTTTTTAAATAAATTAAAATATTTTTTAATTTTAAAAATATTTTTCAAATCTTGCATTTCTGTGCCTTTTGTTTTAATATGCAAGCATCTTTCCAGGCATATCCCTGTGCTACTGCCTTCATTGTGTCCCTAAATACACTAACTTCTCCTCCTCATTCTTCATTTAGCCTCCTAGTTGCTTCTAAATTTTTATGTTTTTCTCTTAGCAATTTATGTAAATAAATGCTTTCATCAATCTTCATTCTTTTTGCTTCCTTATAAACACATCCAAGAGTAAATTCCATATTCACTGTAACATAGTCCGAAAGTTGCCGTATATCTATTTCTACATTATTTATTCTAGATAATAATTATTTAGACAAAAATATATAATCTCTTCATGAATATGACTTATGTACAGGTGAATAAAAGAAACATTTTTCTCAGCTGCTCTCAAATCCCTCCAAACATCCTTAAAATCTGTATTTTAATGTTTTTCTAAAATAGATTTTTACCTCTTCTTTCTTCCTTTAAAATTTTTGTCTTATCATTACCAACATCCAAAATCAGATTGAAATCTCCTGCCATAATAACGTACCGCTTCCTTATCCTATCTAATCTATCTAACACGTCTCTCCAAAAAAAATATTGCCATTAAGCACATACAAGTCTACAAGGCTAGAATATTCTCCTTTTATTTTCTCTTGTATTATTAACATTCTACCCTGAGTATCTTATTCCACTTTTAATATTTCAAATTCACATATCTTAGATATCAATGTGCCTACCCCTCTGGACTTAGATGTGCCGAGTGATTTGTCATACACGTCAAACCATTTACATTTAAGTTCATTCATTTCATCTTCATTCTGGTAAGTTTCCTACAGAAAGACTTTATCAGCCTGACTTTTATTCAGCATTGTTGGGACTTTAGCCCTTTTAATAACTGAACCTAGGCCTTTCACGTTTCAAGTTGTAATCTTAAATTGTTTAACCATTATTTTCATTTAGTTTAGAAATTGTGAGTCCCAAATCTGGTGCATAAATAAAACCCTTCACTTTCTCCCCCACCCCCACCCTTGAATCCAATCCCAATACAAATTGAGTTTTTGTGCTCCTTCTAAAATGTTGTTGTAAAAGTTAAATAGCAGTGGAGCTAGAATACATCCTTGCTTCCCGCCATTATAAGTGGGAACTTGGTTAGATAAATGACCGTCCCTGTTGCATCTAGGTCTATGGGATGTATTCTCATATAGCTTATATATAAGTAGCAGGAAACATTGATCTATGGTGGAAGACTAAAGTTTGCTTTAGAGCCTGTCCCTTGAGATTGAATCAAAGGCTGATTTAAGGTCGATAAAGGCAGCAAATAGGGATCCTTGGGATTTGTTGGAGTACTTGTCTACTAAGTGCCTTAAAATGATGACTTGGTCCTGCGTAGATCAGCCAGGTCTAAATCCAGCTTGTTTGTCGGCTAAGATACTCTCTGTGTCCATCCAGTCTATAAATTTACACAAAGTAACAAAAAAGGCAAAGTCTATTTTCTTTCAAGCAGTACATATTTTGTCTTATCAATGTTTCTGATCTCTTTTAAATCAGCCAGAGTTTCAGGATGTTTGGTTCTACTTTCCCCACGTACTACAATCAGTTGGGATAGAACATGAGCTGACTTTCTGCCACATCCATATCAAATTTGGTGCTGATCCAAGATCCAGTTTTATAGTTACAACTTTTTGTTTGGGGCATCCTTTCCTTATCTTAGGTGTTGACTTAATAGAATTATGTGTTTGCACAGTAAATCAAAAAGGGATTGCACTGGCCGAGTTTAAAAGTAAAAAGAATTTCTTTTCTCTGAGACAAAATGCTCCAAAAAACTCTCCACCTTCTGATTTACTCTTTTCAAAACAAGAGGCCACGTTACTTTTCAAAAGTTGTATTTTATTTTCTATTCTCAAGATGCAAAAATAAGAATTCAAACAAAATCAAAAAGTATCAAAACATTAACAAATCTCAATCGTAGTTTTCTTTCCCTAAAAGTAATAAATCTAAGTCATCCTGACTAACTGATTACATTCAAGATTTCTCCTAAGCTAACTTTTCCTACTCTATCTGACTGAGGTGAGCTGCATCACTCAAAGCGATCCTAAGCATAATCATGAACATAATCATGGCTTCTCTCTGTCCTCTCATCTTCTTGCTCCAAGTTTCCAGATATCACATGACATAATTGACCAATGGTAGCTAACCATATTCCGCACTGCTAGCTTGTTATGGCTTTTCCTCTACATATCTTAGATAAGGTCTAATACAAATGTGCACTTAATATTCAGCTTAACAACTCACACTATGTCCCATTTTGCGTATTTCAATACAGCGTGATATTCTCGCACAAGATCTACTGCTGCACACTTGTGTAGGAATAAAATTTTAAGCTACAAATATTAATACATATACGGTGTTGCCTTGAATTACAAAATTAATCTGTTCCAATTGAATTTTCATAATTCAACATTTTCTTATTTCGAAACACAGTTTCCCATAGGAATGCATGGGAAGCCAATTATAGTATTTTTCCACATATAAGACTATTCTTTTTACTAAAATTGGGGGTCACCTTATACACGGATGTAAGCCAAGGAGCAAACCACATGGTTGAGAAACTGTGATTTTGGGTTGGAAAAGTGGGGGTCATCTTATGCATGGGGCATCTTATAGGTGGAAAATACGATAATTAGTTCCAAGTGGGAAATAATTGCCCCACCCTAGAATGGAAAAAGCACAGTTACAGGCATGCAAATTTATTTATTTATTTATTTATTTATTATTTATTTATTTATTTATTTATTTATTTATTTATTTATTTATTTATTTGTTTGTTTGTTTGTTTGTTTGTTTGTTGGATTTCTACCCCTCCCATCTTCCCATGGGAACTCTGGGCGGCTTACAGAAGGCTGAACAATTCAGCTAACAATACAAATGTGGAGAGCAACCACAACAATATAAAAACAGCAACAATAAACAGCTTTAAAACAACTTTAGCACCCTTGGCATAAGACACAAGAAGCTCAGCAAACAGCACTTAGCTAACTGAGCTAGCACGCAGATGGCGGCGGGGGGGGGGACAAAAAAACCCAATAAGCTAGGTCACCAAAGGCCTTGCAAAAGAGCAGAGTTTTTAACGCTCTGCGAAAGGCCAACAGGGACTCTGCAGAGTGCACTTCACTTGGAAGACTGTTCCAAAGAGAGGGGCCGGCCACTGAGAAGGCCCGGTTATGGGTAGAGGTTTTCCAGGCCTCTCTAAGGGTGGCAACCCGAAGCGAGTGCGCCCGCGACTTCCGAACTGGACTGGCCGAGGTTGATCGCTGGATGATCTGCTCTGATAGGTAGTCCGGGCCCAAGCCATGGAGGGTTTTATAAACTAAAACCAGGACCTTGAATCTGATCCGGGACGCAACGGGCAACCAATGCAGGCGAGCCAGGACTGGGGTCATGTGGTCATGACGACGCACACCCGCCACAGCCTGGCAGCCGCATTTTGTACCCGCTGCAGACGCTGGAGGAGAGTCAAGGGCAACCCCATGTAAAGAGTGAAATGATGAAGCTCAGCACACTACCATTCAACTGCTTGAGAAATCAACTCCAAAATTCCCCAAAACCATGCCAAATACAGTATTTCTTGAATGGCTCCATAACGGGCATTTCCTGTTCTCTGCGTCCGACTATACATTCCTTCCTGCTTGTTCGCAATTGCAGTACTGTAGCAGGGTGGGCACAAGATGGCAGTATTGTAATTGGAAACGGAAGGGACTCATTTTGCAATTGGAATGGAGGCTTTCATTTCCCTTGCAAGGGGACGGGAAAACTTTTCGTAATTAAAAAAAAAAAGGATACATTGTCATAATTTGAATCTTTCCCATACCTTCCCTTTGTGATACAAGTTTTTTTGTCATTCAAGTTTTCCATAAGTCAAGTCATCATTGTATTGATTATAAAGTGTGGGATCGAAAAACCAAAATTGCTGGCACTCACAGAAAAAATAAACATTGAATTTCGGGTTAAAATCTTATTGAACATGGAGAATGGAGTTTCTAGACAGCTCCCCCCGCCAAATAACTTTAATTTCAGAAATTGCTGTGGACTAATCTGTGGTCTAAAGTGGATGTGAATCCATTTCCTGTTGCTGAAGAAGTGGAAGAATAATAAAATCAGTTTATTACAACCTGACCTCTACCCACACACACAAAAGTAATGCCATATGCTTGTTGTGGCTGTTCTAAGTGCAAAATGTTATTCAAGAGCTGTGATTCACTCTAAAATCTCTGTATAGGAGATTAAATTATTTATGGGGGAGTTACAGCAGATGGCATGTTGAGTTAAAAATGAACTACACTCTAGAAAGTATAACAAAATCCCACAAAATATTTGTTTATTCGGTGCACTCTGGCTACCATTTATTATTTCATGGTCATGTATTCTCTAAACCACAGATTGATAAAATTTGGGCATGATCTTCCCCCTTATGATTTTGAGAAAGTCTTATTCCTCCTATAAAAAGTTTTCCCATAGCCTGCTCTTTAATGAGCAGACTAGGACCTTCTTTTTTCACTTAGCATTAAATTGCAAACAACAATATATATATTGTAGCTTATTTGATTTTTGATTTTTGAAGATAATTTTCTATTTTTAGTTAAGGATTATGTTGTACTATTTGTGTTACTGTTACTGCTTGATTTTTTTATTATGTTTATCATATAATTTTGTATATTTTTATATTTACTTTGCCCTGTTATCTGGATTACTTGTTATAAACTGCCCAGTATAGCCTTCTGTCTAGATGGCACAGTACAGAAATCAAATAAATAAATAAATAACTATTACAGTCTTTGCTATTTACTGTACATTTGCAAAGTAGATGCAGAATTAGGTTTGTTGGAATGTATACAAGAAGTATGTAAGCTGTATCACACATTCAGGAAGAAAGAAGAAATATTGTCTACATGGGCAGGAGAGTGTAGTCTAAGAGACCTATAGCTACTTGTCTGTATGCCCTGTTTGCTGCCTGCACTGCTACTTCTGAAATATCGCTTGCTACCACCACGTCCATGTGCATCTTAGGTAACTGTGATGGCTGGGTTGGATAGTAATATGAAAATAAGGATCTCGAAATTCTATTTTTTAAAGAGTAAAATGAGATTTTTGAGCATTATCACATGGAAGTGCTTGGGTTCTATATATTGGTTCAGCTCTAGAAAGAGTCAAAGTACTCCATCTCTTTTGGGTACAGTAAAATAGCAGGAATGAAATCCATTGTGGCATTCAGTGGCAGGGACCAGTTGAGCCTTTCCAGGAGGGAGGCTATTTCGTGTTGCAATTTAATGGTGTTGTGATGTGTCTGAGGTAATCCAGAGGTGTAAGAGTAGAGAAACTGATCTTCAACCCAAATTTAATAATGGAGAGGACCCAAGAATCACTAGTGATTGAGTCCAAGCAGGGAAGAAAGGTGCAAGGTGGGTGGGAGAATGATGGTATGGGGTGGTGTAGAGGATTGAGCAACAGAACGAGTCAAATAAGCTGTTTAGGCTTCTTGTCAGGATGACTGGTAGGGTGATGAAATCGTTGTTTATTAGGTTGCAGTCAGTATTGGTAGGACGATGAAATTGGTGTCTATCAAAGGATGGTTTGAATTGGTAGGATTTGGGAGGGCAGTTGCCATTGGTTATGGTATGGGCAGTAGTATTGCTGGGTAGACTATGATCTTGCCTGTTTTCTGGTTTTATGTACATTGGCCATGACAACATCATTGAAAAGGCCTACTCCATCAAATCTTAAGTCCATGATACAGGAGCTAGAACACGGGGGTGGGGGGGGAGAGCTATTAGCGGCTTCCCGATTCAATTAAAATGATTTTCTCCTAGGACAGTGGTGGTGAATCTTTGACACTCCAGATGTTTTGGACCACAACTCCCACAGTCTTTTGTCATTGGCAATAGAGGATTGGAATTCTAAGAATTGTGGTCCAAAACATCTGGAGCACTGAAGGTTCGCCATCACTGTCCTAGAGGGACCCCGCCCCTTTGGAGTTTAATAATTCAGCCCCCTGAACCTCAAACCTCTCCAAACTTTGAAGGGTTACAGGGAAGAGTCCAGTGAAGCTACCCTGCAATTTTGGTTCCTCTAGGATGAATTGTTTCATTCCTAGAGGAAAAAACGGTGTTACGTTATGTAACAAAACAATTTGTTATGTAACAAAATGACAAAACAGCATCATTTTTTATTTCCTGCCCATCTCTGTTCCTAAGCAAACAATAGGGTCATTCCAAACTACAGAACTATGCTATGGAACTATTACTTCCTACACCAGAACAAAGACTGTAAATGCATCTGTTAACTCTATAGACAATGGAATATGTGGAAGGGGAAATCTCAATACGATCAGTTAACTGTAGTTAATAGGCACCTGGTTATCACTTCTGGGAATGCCTCAGCCAACGTGCTTTGGAAGGTATCTCCTCTTTCCCTTACCAGATGTATTTGCATCTTTATTGCCCCCCCCAAAAAGGAGGGTGAGGGTGAGGGTGATCAAGAATTAAGGTAAATGTGTTGGAACCCTTTTTATACTTTGATTGGTATAAGGCCACATTTGATCTATTAGATCCATATTATATCAACCCAATGAAATCTACCATCTGTGGATTCTAGAGTTAGAAGGCAGAATGATAAGCTGAAAGGAAATAAATCACTTTTGCAATCTATTTCTGCAGTGCTGAGAAGTTCAGAATTTTGTCACATGTCCCAGTGACACAGGAAATGAAGGAATGTGTTCTTTCCTTTTCTAGCCTGGGCCAGACATTGAAGAAAGTGTCAGTTTTCATCATCAAGTTTCTAGCTAATCAGCCTACTTGTGTCATCAAGAAGCTGACTGTACATTGCTCTGCTTCCTCTACAGGAAATTTCTTCTCCTTCCCTGATCGAGCGCCAGGGAGGTGAAGTTCTATTTATGGACAGACTATCGGGTGGGGTTTCGGGCTGCAGAGCCTTTGCAGGAGTCAAGGACTGGTTACAACAGCAGCTCAAAGTAGTAAAAAAATGAAATCAAATGAAAAATATAATAAATTAAACATAAAACAATCTATAAGAGTAATTAAAAGTCATGGAATTATTAAAAACATTTAGCACTTGAAAATCAAACTTACTTAGCTAAAAACTAGAATTCACTCGTGATTATTAAAAGCCCGAAGAGCTGGATCTTCAATGATTGTCGGAAAGATAAAAAGGAACAGGCCAACCTAAACTCTCATGAGAGAATATTGCAGAATTTAGGAGCAGTTTATGCAGGGCTGCCATGGAGGAGTGTTTGGAAAATTCAGCAGGTCCAAAATAATTTGCTTATTGTTAACTGGGGTTGACTACAGGGATCAAATAACCCCTCTGTTATAGCAGCTTTTTTTAAATACGGTAAACCACTCTGAGTCCTTTTTTTAATGAGAAATGAGGAATAAAAATATTTTAAATTCTATAAATAAATAAATATTCCAAATACTTAGGAACAAAGCATCACAGAAAGTCCCAAATCCACCGGATGGTGAAGACATAGGCTTCTGATTTCTTTCTTCTACAGACTAAATGCCCCCTTCCCTCAAGCAAATAGTAATAATATGAAGCTAGAAAATCTTTGTGCCTATTTAACAGCAACTCATTATCTAGTCTTCTAGTGAGAAAACAAAGAAAACTCGAAGCCATTCTCTGAGGATAGAGGTGTGGAAGACTTCTAGAAATAACCGGAAATATCTGAGTGTGCTGCTGATGTTTGTATAATTGCTAATTTGATAAAATAATAATCATGCATTCATCCAACATTTCAGAATTCCAAACTTCTTCTAAGAATGTATGAAGAGATAACATCTGAAGGATGAGATGCACAACAAAAAAATCATATGAGAAGAAATAAGGTTCACTATGGTGTAACTAGTTTTTTTTTTTTTTTAAATAATTGTATGGGGGATCCCTTCCACCCACAAGCCACCTTGGTTGATTTGTTCTCTTAACCTCTTAACCTTAGGAAACCTCAGGAAATTGCTCTCAACAGATTTAAATCACAAGAGACAGTCTCAATTTGTCCTCTATTACTTCCTGGCTACAATTTGTTTACAGGTGCTGCAGAAGTATTTTACGGGTCTATAAAAATGTATTATTTTGCGGACTCTGGAAAAACACTCTCTCACCCATAAGGAATCCTATGTTTGACAGGATGGTCTCTTTTGCAATTTCCAGGTGAGGCCAAATTGTGACTCTTAGATTATTTCAAACGATACACCACAAGAGGTGAACACACTGAGCTACATCATCAAGTGAGATACAACCCATTCTGAATAATGAGACCTCCCTCGCACAAGTATAGCAATATTCACAGACACACGACATACTGTTCTCTAGCAACAAGAGGCCACAACAAACTCAGATGCCAACTCTGTTCTCGTATTTATACTCAGGCAATACTATGGCTATCATCCCAGTATGTAGTGGGTAGTACTGGTACTATTGGATTAGTAATTTGGAAACCAGGGGTCAACTTCCTGCTCAGCCTTGAAAACTCACTAGGGGAGTGGAGCATGCATGAATTTCATACTTTAGATTCTGCGCTTGGAGAGAGGCAGAATGAGAAAGAAAGAAAGAAAGAAAGAAAGAAAGAAAGAAAGAAAGAAAGAAAGAAAGAAAGAAAGAAAGAAAGAAAAAGAAAGAAAGAAAGAAAGAAAGAAAGAAAGAAAGAAAGAATACCTTTGGATATCTCTTGCCAATCTGTTTTGTTGGATCCTTTGCTGGATCGTAAGGGTTAACTCCAGAACACACTTTTTGTTCCCTGGCCTCTCTGACAGCTCTTTGGGAAGGTCCTTCTATTCCATCCTCTCTTTCACATCTATGACCTGCTAATAATAATTAAAAAACATTTAAGCTTTAGTATTGTTTTGATATTGTAAGCTTCTTTTCGGAGAGAAAGGTGGGGTATAAATAAATAATCAGCAATCTTCCATTTTTTCATCAGAATCAGCCCATATCATCTGTTTTCCAAAACAAAGCCATCTGTGCCTCTTTGATCTGCCTAATTCAGGCATGTCCAAACTTTGGCCCTCCAGATGTTTTGGACCACACCTCCCACAGTACTTTCCAATTGGAAATACAGGCTTGGAATTCTGGGAGTTGTGGTCCAAAACATCAGGAGGGCCGAAGTTTGGACATGCCTGGCCTATTTCTTCGACAATTCAGTCTGAGAGCTGAAGGGTTTAGGTATCCGGTTTTGGAGCCAGGAGGTGGGAGCTCATTTCCCCACTGTGTCTCCATCACAAGGGCTGGACTCAGTGATCCATCAGGTCCCTTCAAGCTCTGCAGTACTAAGATTATTATCATTCTAAGATTAAATCACTCTCCTGTTTAAACAATTTAAGTACACTTCGATGACAAATGAAGCAGATAAGCGTGCATGCCTCTGCACTAAATTATTCTAAGTGTTTGGAAGTTGAGTCATGGCAACCAGACTTCTTTTCTTGTGAGATCGAAATGTTTTGCTACTCATCCAAGCAACTTGGACAATCTGAGTAAAGTTAGTGGCCAGGCATTCACCTTATATTTCTCTTTGATTTCATATCACCCTGGTTTGAATCAACTCCTTAGGTGGAGGGTGGCCTGAATAGGCTCGTTAAGTGCACAGCGGCCTGAATAGGCTCATTAGGTGGACAATGGCCTAGGGCAGTGATGGAGAACCTATGGCAAGGGTGCCAAAGGTGGCACTTGGAGCCCTTTCTGTGGGCACCCAACATCGCCCCTTCATAGCCACCTGTATACAGGTTAAATCACTGTATTGGCACTTTGCAAAAAAAAATTGTGGGGTTTGAATTGCAGTTTGGGCACTCAGTCTCTAAAAGGTTCACCATCACTGGCTTAGGGTGCATAAAAGTCCCACCTATGTAACCCTTCCCAATACTTTTAAGTATGCATAGTTAGCTGTGGCCTTCTTGGTGGGGGTGTGAAATGCTTTTCATTTGTTTGGAAATCAATGAACAGGCAACATGATAAGTGGCAGGCCACTGGGGGACTCCAGAACAATATAAATATATTATATTTAGCATATAAATATACAGTAATCCCCCGCTTATTGTAGGGATTAGGGATCGTACCTGTGATAAAGGAAAATCCGTGATTTGTGGATGCTGGGTTGGATTGGGATTTGAGGGGGTCGTGTTTGGGGCCTCCTACACCTTAGGCCTGCTGCTGGTCCAAACGGGCCTCCAACAGGCTTCCTGGGCCTGGTGGAGGCCCCATAAGTGTTTTTGGGAGATCTGGAAGGGACTTCGGGTTTTCAGAAGTCACTTCCGGTTAACCAGAAACCATTTCTGGGGCCTCCGACAGGTTTCTCTGGAGATCCAGAAGGCATTTCTGGTTTTTCACAAGGGACTTCCATTTTACCGGAAACCACTTCTAGGGCCTCCAACAGGCCCAGGAAGCCTGTCGGAGGCCCCATAAGTGGTTTCAGGTGAATCAGAAGGCACTTCCGTTTTTTCGGAAGCCACTTCCGGTTTGCCGGAAACCATTTCTTGGGCCTCCAACAGGCCTGGGAAGCCTGTAGGAGGCCTGTTTGGGGCTGTGCCATGCCTGGGGTAAGTGCAGGAGGCCTCAAACAGGCCCATGCAGCTTGCCCCAGGGGGGTCTTGCCTTCATATACTGCGGTCCCGCGATATACCAGGACCCCAGTATATGAACCGCAAAATGGCAGGGGACAACTGTATATATGCTAAATATATTTAAACAGATCAAACTGGTTTTATGCCAGGAAGGCAAGTGGCAGTCCTGACCAGGAAAGTGCTAATATAAGACATGAAATATCTAAACAAATGATAAAGACAGGTTTAATTTCAACAGTTATTTTCAATGTGTTTGAATCTGTAGAATGGCCAACATTAAAAATGAGGTTTTTGGAAAGGAATAATAGAATAACTGTTTTCAGAGAATACTTCAGCACTAACAATGACAGAATAACAGAACAGATCTATCTAAGCCAAGGTACTGGAGAAGGTTGCCCCGATTCTTCTGTATTGTTCACTGGAGTTTCAGAATTATTAGCAAATGCTATTAGAGAAGATGAAGAGATTTTAGGCAATGACATCAAAGATAGAGCTTTAGATTAGTTTATTTGATGATGATACTTTATCAACAGTAGAAAATCTTCTAAAATATATGGATACAGTAAAATTACATTTAATTTTTTTGATGGATAACTAAGTTATAAATAAATTGGCACAAATAAGAAATGATGGTGTTCAATCATCATGAAGACAGAGAAAAAAAGATGTCAATATTCCAAAGACTATCATGTATAAATATCTGAATTAATTCAGAAAGTTTCAAGGAAAAGAGTTTGAAAACGTTAAAACAAGTAATCATGAATAACTTTGATGATTTAAGGATAATTTAAGGATAATTGGATTTTCATGGTTTGGAAGATTTACAGCATGAAAAATGAAGATACTGCCTAAGATAATTTTTTGTGATGTTACTGATATAACATAGTTAAGAAAAGTTAAAAGTCTGCCAAAGCATGATCAATAAATGTTGTAAGTGAGATTAGAAGTCAAAGATTAATAAAAGGAGATGGAATAAATCCCAAAAGGTTGGACAGTCAATTTACTGATTTTGTATTAACAAAAAGGAGGAACAAAACCCAGGACACGAACACATATAATTCTGGAAAGGTTTGAGACAAGGGAGAATTATATAGGCATGTACACCAAAGTGTTCCCAGTGGTGGGGAGGTGGGAGCACTATGTTTATTTATTTATTTATTTATTTATTTATTTATTTATTTATTTATTTATTTATTTATATGCTGTGTTTGTCAGTAGGGGAGCTAAATGGCTCACATAAGGTAAAACAACAAGTTTAAAAATATGTTATAAATATCACATTTAAAATAATTAAGTACACCTTAAAGTTAAAAAGCAAGTATAAAAACAACTTTAAAAGATTTAAACATCTAATTTAAAGGGGATTCACTGTTTGAACTGCAGGCCAAAGTTTACAGTATTACTATGACCATAAAATTATGACAACTCATATTTTAACATTCTGATTGCCTTTCAGCTGGAGGTGAGGGGGATGGTCTGTCAGATATTAAATTAATGCCTTTCCAAGTTTCTTTTTACATGGTGTGCCTACCAGGGGTTTTGAAAATAGTAAATTCTTTTTTTATAAAAATATGGGTACTTTATCTCTACAAGCTGCCTAGTACATGCAAATACATATTCATTCTGCCAGAAAACCTCTGCTGTATCAACGTGGGATATTGCTACTGTGTGTATAATTCAAAATGCCAGGAAATGACTCAGTACTGCCTTCCAATATAATGCCTACATTATCAGCAGGAAAAGAATGTCGAGCTTTATACAGAAAAATGCCAATATGAGTTTTGACAGCACCAATGTCAAGAGTCAAGAAGATCTACAGGACCTTCTCTCTGCTCATCAAGAGATACCAAGCAAGGAAAAATCCCAAAACTTGGCTTCCCCCACTATCAATTCACCACTTCTCAATAAATACAAAGTGATTGACTGGGTTATTTTGTTTGACATGTTAACTAGATATTAGTTGCTTTGGGTACAAATCAATCCAAATGGACAAGGATGGATGGATGGATGGATGGATGGATGGATGGATGGATGGATGGACGGATGTCCCATCAAGGCACAGCATTGGAATAACTATGGCTTTCAGAGTATGTGTATTCAATTAACTGCCTTTTGAGCTGGAAGGCAATGAATTGCTATTCACTGAAAGACTAACATGGATTTCAGCTGCTTCTGTTACATGTAACACAGTGCATGACCCTTCCAGCCATCTGTTTTCAGAAGACAGTCTCAGTAAGTTTCTGTTCATGTCATATTCAGGTCAAGTGTTTATAAAAAAAAACACAATAGTAGGGCACAACACATCTTGATTTTGAGAAGGCTAATGGAAAGGTATGGGCACTTGTTGCAAAACCTTCTGGCTTTAAATAACTCTTGGGTATTATAATGTGTATCTTTCTTTGCCATAGGATGTGTATTGGAGCTTTATGGAATCCTTCATGAGAGAAGTGAAATGCTCTGAATTGGGGTACTTGATAGGCTGCACTGTAGAATATACATCCATGTGGAATCCATTTCAAGATTGCATTCCTTAGCTTCCTGAACTGCCACTTATTACTACATGCCAAGACTCATCAAGCTGCAATATCATCTGCACTCTTGGCCTTCCCCAATACCAACATTTAAAAATCATCACCAGTATTTCAAAAGGACAGAAGTTTAGCTTCTACTAATCTTCATCTCAGAGAAGCAGTGCTTTTCATGAAGAATAGGAATGTGAAAGCCCAGAGCCTAAAATATGAACTCAAAGCCACCTCCTATCCATTTGCTGCTGCAGTCAGATTTGCTGCTGCAGTCAGAACAAGGGCCGGTTCATACCCTGTACGAGTGAGTCACTCAACTGTGGGAACAACTGTCAATTGCTTTGTGTTTGGGTAAAAGGGGGTTAAATTCTTTGTTTTAAAAAATAGGGAGGGGAATCACATTCTGGAACGTTCCCTTGCTTCATTTTTCTTTATGAATGAAAGTGAATATAAGAAGGGATCCTATAGATCATATTGACTGCTAACATGAATATTGTAACATTCAGTCTAGCTTTGCCATGTATTGCTTGGCACCTATTTTCTGCTGACATAGACATAACACTACAAGACATGCTGGACCATAATCTCACATTTTGGTTTGTGGATAGAATAGCAATATTCCATATTTACATACTGGATTTTCCCCCAGGACTAAACCCAGAACTATTCAAAACTAAAAGCAAAAGCTAGTTAATGAGCAGCTGTTTCTTGTTACATTGTACAGCGGTGCCTTGCAAGATGAATGTCCTGTAACATGAAAAGCTCATAAATTGAATAAAATTTCCGGGAATAGGCATGCTTCATAAGATGAAAAATTTCCTATGGGATACTTCGCAAGACAAAAATCCATTCCACATTTTGAAACAAATTACCCAAGGTACATTGCTCCCCCATGGTTTGTGGAGGGGTTGGAGGAGATTTTTTTTAATCAAGTTCTGGAGTCATTTTGGATATGGTTTTTCAGCAGTTTTTGGATTTTTCGAACTTGGAAAGGTAGGGAGCTGAGGTTTCCTTGCTGTCTTTTGTGTTTCTGCATTGCTTTTCATTGAACGGTTGGAGGGAACAACCTGGAGTTTGTCTTGGTCATCTTGTCTTTTGATCATCTTCACATTGCTTTTCATTGTACTTTTGGTGGGAACGACTTGGGGTTTCTCTTGTGCTTGCTTTTAATCATTTTTGCATGAGTCCAGTTGCCATGACTCAGTTTCCAGATAAACTCGCCTGGATGACTGAGAATCTTCACAGATAAACTATTTAGTGGAACAAAAAGCCAGAAAGAGCCTAAATCTACATGCATCTACGTTCTCTATAATTGCCTGAAGCATCAAAAAACATCTGACATACTGTTCCTTCATACTGCTATCTAAACACCTGGGAGTCCTGAGGCCTGCTACATCCTTCAAAGAGGACAATAGCTTTCTTCTTAACTTTTTAATCATTAAAAATAAAGAAATAAATACCGTACTGTGCACATGTATCCAATGTTAGTAAAATGGGGTTTTATTAACAACAACAAAAGTTTATTAAGAAAAATCCCAAGCTGTGTCCTCTAATGGCCAAAACATTTTTAAAACAGTATGAAAATGGGACGTTGTGGGGGAGTGGCCAGGAGAGCTTAGGTTCTATGAAAATATGACAACATTGACTCCTACGCCCTCTAGAGGCCACATGGGGACTTGCTAAACGGTTTTATTTCCACCAAAATGGAAACAACTTTGGAGTGTTCTGAGATGCTTTGGTGGCACAAGTAGTGGCCTTGGGAGATGCAAGCAGCCCAAGGCCAAGGACTGCCCAACCAAGGTTTAGATGTTGCATAAGAACAAGAATATTTACCTCTGGTCACTGGAATGTGAATATTACTTCCAGACTCCAAACTTTGTAAGGTAGCTTGCAAGCCTGTGATCTAAACAAATGAGAGAAAAACAACACTATGGACTGAATTTGCCTATATCCTACCAAGACAATGAGAAATAATGATAAAAATAATTTTGCCTAAAACATCTAAATATGTTAACAGTATGAGAAACTGGAATGAGATTAGACTAACAACAGTGTGTAGCCTTCATTAACCATTCCTTTCATACATTAAAGGGCAAACCAAAAAGATCTTTTTTATCAGAAACACTCCATACAGGATGGAAATAAGTAATCCCTCTACTGCACTCTTTTCAGCTCTCAGGCACATGTGGGTTTGCATTCAAGACCAAAGTAGACTGTAAATAAATCAGGCATAATTCCTGATTGAAGCATACAGGCAATCTCTGGTTAATAAAAATTGCCCTTACATTATCTGGCTCTCAGGTGCATAGCTGCCTAGTAACTGTGTCTGACAGGGAGGAAATGTATGTATCAGATCATATTCTTTACCACATTAGGAAATTACTCATCTTCTCACTTCCCACTGTCCCTCAAAGGAAGGAAACTCATGGTTTTATAACATGGTCACTGGAAGGTACTTTGCACATTTGAACATATTCAGGTGATTCAGTATCTTTCTTATTTGAGGCTGCTGGCCCTTTTAAAATCTATAAGGTGCCAACATACTATTTTCCATTATTTCAAAGAGATTTTCACAACCCCACAAAAACTGAACAGTACACTGAAATCAAACCAATTACAATTATCTTGACCTAATTAGATGAAGAATGGTGGAATTCCCAATTCACGTAATTAGGACTCGTGCTGAGAGACAAGTCTCACTAGGATGAACCAAAGGAACACACCAGTGGGACTTGGAAGAATCTGCAAGCTGAAAATGGAATCTAGATTCATTGATATCAAAGACAAAAACAAAAATTGCAGCGGATTATAGATCTGGTTTATGCAAAAGCTTGGGCAGCAATAGCTAGAGGGAATGCTTTTCTTGTTCGCTGTATTTAAGTAATCTCATAGGATACAGGGTAGGCTTTATAAATTTGTGTCACATTACTGCTTCTGAAAGGCATATGTATGTATGTATGTATGTATGTATGTATGTATGTATGTATGTATGTATGTATGTATGTATGTATGTATGTATGTATGTATGTATACCTATACCTATACCTATACCTATACCTATACCTATACCTATACCTATACTTATACCTATAGCTATCTATCTACCTTTCTATCCAACACACTTCTCCCAAAGAGTGTAGAAACAAAATCATCATCTTGCCACTGAAATGATCAGCTACTAACTGCAAATTTGATGAGAATGTAATAATAACTTGTCACAAAATATCCCTTATCATTATAGACTATTTCTTGACAAACAGATCTGACAATTCTAATTTTCAAAGAGATGCTGTATTTGGAAACAATAACTTATCTCCTCACCTCCATCCCAGGCACATCTCTATTATATGTTAAGATATGATATAGAATAATGCAACTAAATATAAGTGATGAGAACTCTGTATACTTGGCTCACAAGTAATCCTATTACCTTTTAAGATTAGATATATACAGTATTTGTCAGTTCAGTCTGAGATTATTTTTACTGCTTATAGGTCTAGGTTATTCCAATGTAGGAGAAAAAGTGTCAAATTTATGTCAAAAATTCAAAAGAGGGTTTTTGCTGAAATCCTAGTGTATAACATAAGCAAAACCATTCATTTTGGTCGATTTCATGCCAATAAAGAGGTACTCCCCAACGATTCTCAGGGGTCACGTAGATTTACAATAAGCCAACATGCATATGTGACACCCAGAATCACAGCAAGGGTTCTTTATTTACCATAAAAAACATACCAAAGTTTACAACTTGCTTTCCGTTACACAAGAGGATTTAAGCCATCTATTTTGTTGTAAACTGCCCTGAATTCCTATACAGGGAAACAAGTAGGACATACAAATTGAAGACAAAACAGTAATTAATAAAACCAAGTATGCCAAATTTACACTACTGTGGGACTCTGCATTATTGACTAGATTTGTGGGCCATGCTGAATTTCTAAGGATGGCACAGAGTAGTAATTTAATGAAATGATTATAATCGCAAGTAACTGTGGCTTCCATGAAGGTAGCAAAATCTTACCTGTCCAACTGCTCTGTCTCTTTCCAAGCTTGTAAGCATTTTCTCTCTCAGCAGAGTCTCATATTTTTCTTTCAGCTGCCTTAACATTGGCTCATATGATGCATAATGTGTCTTCAATCTACACATACAACACATTATAGAATTATAGAATTACCACTTACAAATCAGAGGCTTTTTTCATTTTAAAATGATAATTTGGAGGACACCGTTCTTTGGAACTACTGGAAGGATCAATCTCAAATGTTTCAAATGCTGGATAAACCATTTTCAATTCATAAAAGCTAGGCAAGGTCTTTTGAATATATTCAGAAAATCAGACATCTGGCAGAATAAAAAGATCACTAAGTTCATTAATGGGGGACTGGTGCTGTTCTTTTTAAATAAAATTACAGTATATGCTTAAGAGGCACTTGCCAACTTCCCCAAATCTGGCACGGAACAAACACAGAATGCGCAGTAACTATCTACCAAATTTGTTCCTAATCTGAAACCTCATTCAAAGACTTTTTTGTTCTGACTCCCCACCCCCATCCCCACCCTACCATGATGACCGATGGAACCCTGGTGAACTTCCCTGCACAATATTATGGACATGTAAGACAAAGAAGCAAAGAAATATTTGAATACTGGAGAGGTTTGCCAGTTCCTACTCCAGGCGACTTTAGCACCTGGTATTCCCTGGTGGTCTCCCATCCAAGTATTAAACAGGGCCAAACCTACCTAGCTTCCGAAATCAGATGAGATCGGATGTGTTTAGGGCATATAGGCAGCTTAATGGACTGAATGAGGGGAATCTAAATCACCACTGTAGAATGAGAGGGGGCTCAAAGATAAGACATACCAAGAGAAGCAGCTGTTGAATGAACATCTCCTAAACAAAGAGCTCTTCATATGGCAGAAAATGTTATTAAGAAGCTACTCTTCTCTTTTTATGTGTTGTACAGGTTTCCCCAGAGGTGGAGCAACAACTACCCCTTTTCTCTGGCAACTGCCCCTACAATTTTATTTTCATTCTGCCAATAATTTTAAAGGTTCTCAAAATATAATAATGCACAGCATAAAAACTCTGCACCTTTTTGTCTGTAAGCATAAACCACTTTAAGTCAACATTTTTACATGCAACAGATACAGACATCTTTAATAATAATATCTTTTCCTTTGTGAGTCACCTTAGGTAACAAATCACAGGATTTTCTCCCCATTTTCCTCCAACATTTTACTCTTTTAATTATGGAAAATAATAAACATGACCAGAAAACAAAAGATCTGCAGCATTTTAGTTTTTTCTTGAGCCTTTCACATTTCTAGAGATGGCGACATTGTACAAAGCAATGGTGGTGACAGAAAAAGATAACAAATTGAAGGAAACAAGAAAAAAGGAGGGGTTAGGAATAAGGAACTTGAGTACAGTAGTCCCCCACCACATCACACTTCATATATTGTGTCCCCAATGTGCCGCCAGGAAGACCGCCAGATAACACTGGTAGAGAACAAGTAAAGGTGCCCAGGATATTGTGTGTTACATGTTAGGTTCTGTAACAATAATACCAGCATAAATATGGGGCAGAGCTGGCATCTGAGTACATAGCAGGGTTTCATTTCTAATGATCCAGGGGTCCTCAAAGTTTTTAAAACAGGGGGCCAGTTCACTGTTCCTCAGACACTGTTGTGGGCCAGACTATTGTTTGAAAAACATGAATGAATTCATATGCACACTGCACATATTTTATTTGTAGTGCACATATTTTATTTGTAGTGCTGCTCTTTTCCTCCCCAACCAGCCTCCTTGATCCAAGGAAGGCGGGTTCTTCTACCACAGTCACCTCATCCACCTCACCCTGGCCTTTTTCCTCCCCTCCTCACTGTGCCTTCCTTAAAGAGCTGCTGCTATGCCTTGGTCCCACTCCATAACTCCTGGCAGACATTTCTTGTTTGCTTCGCAGCTGCCCCTCAGCACCTGGAAGAAGGTGGTGGTGGCTCAGCTCCGTTCACATGCTGCCACAAGGACACATAAAGCAGCTGTTCCTGCCCTTTCCTCTCTTCTCTCTCTCTCTCTCTCTCTCTCTCTCTCTCTCTCTCTCTCTCTCACACACACACACACACACACACACACACACACACACACACACACACACACACACACACACACACACACACACACAAAAAAAAGTGTTCTGCTTATATACCGCCCCATACCACTACAAGTAGTCTCTGGGCGGTTTACAATTTAATTACAGTATGCAGGCTACACCCCCCACCCGCAAGCTGGGTACTCATTTTACGGACCTCGGAAGGATGGAAGGCTGAGTGAACCTTGAGCCTGCTACCGGGGATTGAACCCAGGTCGTGAGCACAGTTTTACCTGCAGTACAGGCATTTAACCACTGCACCACGAGGCGCACACACACACACAAGCACTCTCCTTTCCTGGCATCCCGCTTAATTTCCGGGTAAACCGACGCAGGCGAAAGCAAGCAACCAGGCAGCTGCCGCATGCGAGGGAGAGAGAGAGAGAGAGAGAGAGAGAGAGAGAGAGAGAGAGAGAGAGAGAGAGAGAGAGAGAGAGAGCAAAAGTGTCCCCTTCAGCCTCCACTCATTGTCGCCTGACACCAGGAAGAGGCAGGAAGGAGGAGGAGGAAGCAACAGCAGCAAAAGGGGGTGCACGGGGGCCAGCCTCAGCCAATGGCTTGTGGGTAGCGCAGCTTGAGGACTGGTCTTTAAAGAATCTGTAGCGAGAGAGGGAGAGTCACATCTCAAAGGCCGGGCCAGATTCAGGACACTGGAGGGCCGTACACAGCCTGCCGCCTGTAATTTGAGGACCCCTGACCTAATCCATTGTGTATCAGCAGCTGTTTGCCATTGGGGAGGGGGGTATTATTTTTAAGTAAGTATAGGTCTCCCACCTAGGGCACGGGAAAGTGAATTAGTCTTGTCAACGATCACTTGTGCTATGTGTGAGTGGTCACAGTTGTAGGCTCATTTTGGAGATCCATGAGTTTGGAGTGTCTGTCTTGTGGTTCTGAGCAGAAGCAACTGTATCTAAGGGCTTGGTTGTAAACAATGGATTTTGCAGTGTGTTCAGAATGGAAGCTGGAGACATGCAAGTAGGTACATTGATTGGTGTTTCTAACTGCTTACCTTTTAATATCATTAATCAGCCTGTTCTTTTCCTGGACTACTCGCTTATGATGCATTCGATGGAAGTCACGCTCCTTCTGCACTTTTAACAGTAGTTCTTTAGCTTTGCTGTATAAAAAAGAACGGTAATTCGGACTTTTCTAATATCTTTCTGCTCTTCTTGGTGAAATGAATGCATACAGTCAGAATCCAAAATAACACAAAGGAGAGGGGCTCTCATCAATTCCTTCACTTAGGAGGAACTATCTATCTTTAAGATTGAATAAAGGCCTTCTCAATGACATCTCAGTCCCGATTCAGTGGTCTTTCTGCATTTAATTCTACCCTTTCGCTCTACCACAGTGAACAGACAGAGAAAAAGAAAACCTAAGAAACAGAAAACAACTTCAGTGGTATAGGATACAACAACAGAAACTTTCCCAAAATGACCAGGAGCTGGAAAGAAGGGAGGCACCAAATGCAATAACAGAAAGGAAACTGAAATAATACATAGGCAATAATACATATTCCATTCTGCACAGCCTTAGTACATTCTTCTTCTTCTTTTAAAAAAAAAGCCTACATCTGGAAAGTTATGGCCTTAAATCCTTTAAAAAGGAACAACTTTTATTTGAACACTCTCAAGACTCTGATCATCTCAAAAGAAGACATGCTTCACATGAGCCCAATTCCTCTTAATTTCCTTTATATCTGTTAACATCTATAAAAACTGGAAAACATGACTCAAGTTGACTAGATATCTACAGGAATTAAAAGCTGCGGGGGGGGGGGACAAAGAAGCAACTATTCTTGGGGAACCCGCTGTACAGGTGCTTCTATGCAAATGCTTGAAGCCTCCAAACAAATATGGGAGAACTTGAATATTTGGTAGCTAGGGATAACATCGATATAATAGCCATTTCAGAAACCTGGTGGAATGCAGAGAATCAGTGGGATACTGCAGTCCCAGGCTATAAACTCTATAGAAAGGATACAGAGGGGTGGGTTGGAGGTGGAGTGGCAATCTATGTCAAAAAAGAGGTAAAATCCAGCAGATTGGAGATTGACGGTTGGTCTCTCCACCGTAGAATCACTGTGGGTTAAACTAACAGGTCCAAGGAGTGATGTGAGAGTGGGGGGTTGCTATTACCCACCACATCAAAAACTCTCAACATGCTGAATGACTGTGCCTTACAGCAACTTGTCATGGAGCCCAACTGAGAACAAGCAACTCTGGATCTGATACTGTGTGATATTCAGGACCTGGTCACAAATGTGAATGGCACTGATCCTCTGTTCTTATGTTCTTATGAGCCCTTGTCAGTCACTCTACAGCGCACCAGTAAGCCAAGAATCAAACACTGTCATCAAAACGTGTAATTTTTTTAAATTCTCCAGAATATTTTCATTAGGCTAGGATGGTTATACAACAATTAGGTGTAGGTAGGAGAAAGAATCAGAAAAGTCTGTTTATTGGATTTATAGCCATGAGGTCCAGAGAAGTAAACTCAGTTCCAAAAACTACAGATTACACAACTCAACAGAAGATTTATGGATACAGATTCCATCTAGCAGATATCAGGTTCTGCTAGAATGAGGAGTGAGTTTTTTTATCAAGCCCAAACCCCTACTACAGCTAAAACACAGTCTTGGGTAAAACAAATATGATGTTCAGGCGGCATGAAGCAGAACAATAGACAAACAAGGGCAAAGATAGAGATTTACATTTTAGGTAGTGGAGATATTTTGAGATCTCCAGATCCAAACTGATAGACAACTTGGATATAACACACCAGACATGGTAGTAAAAGAATGAAGAAATGCCTGGATCATTGACATTGCAATTCCAGGGAATGCCAGAAGTGAAAATAAAGAATTAGAAAGATTAACAAAACACAGAGACCTAGCAACCCAAACATTTTGCTTGTGGATTAAACACACTTCAGAGTTCCCCTTTGTCATCATGGCTTTCGAAACAATATTAAGATATTTCATACAATATTAAACAGTTGCATGTCTCAAAAATAACACAATCAGAGCTACAAATATGGCAATATTAGGAACAGTATACATATTGAGAAGACATTTAATAAATATTAGGTTTTTGGTTAAAACTTGTATCTGTTATAATACCACTAAATGTTTTATATAATATTGATTGACAGTGCCTGTAGTAGTAGTAGTAGTAGTAGTAGTAGTAGTAGTAGTAGTAGTAGTAGTAGTAATAATAATAATAATAATAATAATAATAATAATAATAATAATAATAATAATAATAATAATAATAATAATAATAATAATACGAGCTGATAGCTGGCATAATAAAGCGCTGCATGGGCAGTTCCTCGAAACACTCAAAGGAAAAGTAGATGAGGAAAAGACCTGGTTATGGCTCACCAATGGAACACTGAAAAAAGAGACAGAAGCCCTGATTTTTGCAGCTCAAGAACAAGCTATCAGAACAAATGCAGTTAAGGCTAGAATAGAAAAATCAGCTGAGTCCCCCACATGTAGACTCTGCAAAGAGGCAGATGAAACTATCAATCATATATTGAGTTGTTGCAAGAAAATTGCTCAGACTGATTACAAACAGCGTCATAATGTAGTTGCTCAAATGGTCCACTGGAATTTGTGTCAGAACTAAAATCTGCACGTAGCAAAGAACTGGTGGGACCATAAGCCTGAAAAAGTGACTGAAAATGAGCATGCAAAATTACTTTGGGGACTTCCGAATACAGACAGACAGGGTTTTGGAGCATAATACCCCAGATATTGTGATTGTGGAGAAGGAAAAAGTGTGGATCATTGATGTTGCTATACCAGGAGATAGTAGAGTCACTGAGAAACAACTTGAAAAAATTACCCGATATCAGGATCTCAAAATTGAACTTCAGAGACTCTGGCATAAACCGGTACAGGTGGTCCCAGTGGTAACTGGCACGCTGGGTGCAGTGCCCAAAGAGCTAAGCAAATATTTAGAAGAAATTGGAGTTGACAGAGTCACCATTAGTCAGCTGCGGAAAGCCACCTTACTGGGACCTGCTCGCATAATTCGCCAATACATCACTGAGTCCTAAACACTTGGGAAGCGTTTGACTAGTGATTGGTAATATAAAATCCAGCGTAGATAGCTATGTGGTTAATTAATTAATTAATTAATTAATTAATTAATAATAATAATAATAATAATAATAATAATAATAATAATAATAATAATAATAATAATAATAATAATAATAATAATAAAGAAGAAGAAGAAGAAGAAGAAGAAGAAGTGGATTTTTTATTCCAGTTGTATTAACATGTGACTAAAAGTCATTTTATTGACTTGTGTGATATTTAATTACATGAGTGCCTTTCATTATCCTTCACATCTTTTCATGAAAGTCTTGGCCAGATATTTCAGAACAACTATATCTTTTAGCCCCAAATCTCCTGAAGTCTTAAGCTATGGGACACTCAAAGTTCAGCATCTGAAAAATATCTTCAAATATAAGGGCTGAATGTTTGAAAACTATATACACATTCAGCCACATATAATGTGAAAGTAAGACTTGTTAACACACAGGAACCACAGAAATCACCATAGACATTATACTCAATTAGTATGTAGATCAGGGGTATACAGTCCGGACTGGGACACCCTATATAACCCTATGATATCTGTCACATTCATATTGCTTACAGAACCACAGGGAAGATTCCCCTTGCATTAAACCCTTGTACCTATTTACATGAAGCTGTTCAGGCATTCTCCTAGTTCAGTGGTGGTGAACGTTCGGCACTCCAGATGTTTTGGACCACAACTCCCACAGTCCTTTGTCATTGGCAATCTAGGCTCAGAATTCTGAGAGTTGCAGCCCAAAACAACAGGAGTACGGAAGGTTCGCCACCACTGTCTAGTTAGTTAGTTAGTTAGTTAGTTAGTTAGTTAGTTAGTTAGTTAGTTAGTTAATTAGTTAGTTAGTTAGTTGAGAATTATTTGACTGAAAATATTCACAGGCCTTCAAAATCCTAAAGTGAAGCTCTGTCCTTCAAAAGGGCTTGGTTTCTACCCATCACGTCCACTTGAATCCAGAAACATGTTCTGCATTACTATAAAACCCCCACTTTTTCTGTTTTCTTAAACCCATCCAATCTTCTTCTGGTTGTTGACAGGACACAGTAATTTTCATAGAGTGGGAGCTTTACGTAATAACTTCATACACCAAAGGGAATGCAAAACGTCTGCCTGTCAGCTGGTCCCTGAAGCCTTTCTTGAATATAATAAATCTGTTCAGTCCAAGTATCACTGCTATGTAGGTAAAAACACATATCTTCTTTCACTGACCTCCTTTAGCTGGTTGGAGTCCTTTCAGTGAAAGCTCTCTATAAATCCTATAATTGAATATATCTGAGGGAGTTAAATACAAGCTTTGCACTCCCATTGTGCCTAATGTGGCAGGATCTAGCCCCAAGTGAAAAATACAAGTCCCAGTAATAACCGTAGCAACATACTTGGCTGCAAACTTAAAACTCTCCATTTCCTTCTTTAAATATTTGTTTTCTCTCTCCAGTTGTTGATTGCAGGTGTATGCATCTGGAACAAATCCAATGTCTTTAGATTCAAGTAAACCTCTCTGCATCATTTCATACCTGAAAGTAAAGAAAAGAACACCGTTTCCTTCAACCAATAACAGGACATCCCGTAAGTGCAGGCCTTTACACACAGCAGTAGCACTAATTGTCTCTTATAATATGAACCAATCTGAACAGTCACAACTCAGTGGCCCACCTTTTAAAAGGAATATCAAACGGAGCAGGACCCCCCCCATGGGTTGAATGAAATGTACTCCTCTCCTATAAAGTGTTCAAAATGGAAGCTTATTTGCATGTAACTTTTATCTCATGGCATAGTTGTTGATGCCAGGTGCAAATTTCTTTATGTGAATTGAGCAATATGAAGACAGATTATAGGGGGTGGGGGTGGGGGTATGCAGAAATGATTCCCCAGTGAGCATCTTGGAATTCATCACACATGTCTTCAAACCCAGACCCATCAACCAATTTGCATGACCCCACTCCAACTACCTTTCTTTTGAAACTCAAAACAGTTTCTATTTGGCAGGGACTTTGCCTTGAGAGACTTTGGAACAGGGGGTTACTACTGAAACCTTGCCATCCACTTAATTATTTTCATTGGTCCAATAAAGTTATACTTCTGCATCTGTACTGCTTGTTTGGAAGGACTACTCAGCCTATTACTGATTTATTAATTTATGAATTACTGATTTATTTATTAATTTCCAATAAATTGTATCTTTCTCTTTTCTTCTCTTATTCTTCCAGTGAAATTATAGCTAAATTCTGTGCAATAGCTTGCATAATGGGCACCTGGCCAGATGAGCAGGGTATGTATGTATGTATGTATGTATGTATGTATGTGTAAATAAATAAATAAATAAATAAATAAATAAATAAATAAATAAATAAACAAACACTAAATTACTGCAACTGATTAATTACCTGTAATCTGAATTTCAGATTGTTTTGTATCAATTGTGAATCAATAGAGCCATACTGTACTGAAGTAATTTTATACTTCAATTTAAATATTAAATTGCAAGATAAAAGGGCTATTTTTGTACATCTAAGTTGTCAAAATACTCAAAATGTTCAAGCTATGATCTCAACACATCAGTTATCTTGCCTAATTTAATTAAAGATTAATTCTCAAATACACTTTCATATCTAAGAAGGTCATTTAATAATTGAGCAGAGCTCTTATAGGTGTAAATGAGTCAACTTTCCCAGTATTAATTATTTCCTCATTTGAAACCTCATTAAGTTTGATCACAGCATGAATCAACTATATATTAGCAAGAGAAAGATAACGTGTAAAAAAGAGAATTTTGATAGCTAAAATTTGCTTTTACTTATTAATGATACCAATTAGTAATTTAAAAGAAAATTTAAAACATTTATCAAATACATGTTTAGGACATGAGATAAGTCATTAAACACTGTGCTTTAACTCTATAGACGGTGATCCAGAAAAAAAGCGTACATCTATGTATCCTCAGATTATGAGCAAGTGATCTAAATTACTTCCTGCTTGCAATCACAGCATGGAATATTGCCTTCACAAACTGATTCCAGCTTTCCCAGAACATTTGTGTCCTAGCCTACAGTTTCTTTTCATATATTTTTCTGTTTCTAGCACCGTAAAAAAGCCTCAGTGCCATACCTATGAGAGAGAAGTAAGGCATTTTTTCCACACAATACTAAATCTTGCATTATTCCTTCTCACACAATTGTAGGGGGGAGTGAATTATGAAAATGAAATATAGTAGTTCAACAAGCATGAACAGAGTGGTTTGCCCAAACAGCATTCTTATTATTATATACTACTTTGGTGGGCTAGAAAACAGCCTGGAAAAAACCCCCACAAATAATGGGCCAGAATCTGGACTCTCCTCCTCACATTACAATTTCTGCAAAAGAACTGGAGGTTGTCCACAACTTTATGTATCTTGGCTCAACTATCTCAGATACGTTCTCACTAGAGTCTGAACTGAATAAGTGCATAGGTAAAGCAGCTACTATGTTTTCCAGTCTAACAAAGAGAGTATGGCTCAATAAGAAGCTGACAGAACATACAAAGATACAGGTCTATAAAGCTTGTGTACTGAGCACACTTTTGTATTGCAGCGAGTCTTGGATCATCCATGCCTGACAGGAAAGAAAGCTTAATACCTTCCATATGTGCTGTCTTAGGTGAATATTCAACATTACTTGGCATGACAAAGTTCCAAATAGCATAGTCCTGAAATGAGCTGGAATCTCTAGCATGTATACTCTTTTGAAACAGCGATGTCTATGCTGGCTTGGACACATTGTGAGAATGGACGATGGCCAGATACCAAAAGATCTTCTATATGGAGAACTAGTGCAGGGAAAGCGCCCCAGAGGGAGACCACAGCTGCGGTATAAGGATATCTGTAAGAGGGACCTGAAGGCCTTGGGAATGGACCTCAACAGATGGGAAACCCTGACCTCCGATCGCACTGTCTGGAGGCAAAAGATACAGCATGGTCTACATAAATTTGAAAAGGCATTTGTCCAACAGGCAGAGGAAAAGAGGCAGGCACGGAAACAACGAAACTCGAGGACTGGGCAGGAAACAGAATACATCTGCCCCCAGTGCGGTAGAGACTGCCATTCTCAAATCGGCCTATTTAGTCACACTAGGTGTTGTTTTAAGGATCTCTACTCCAGGCATGATACCATAGTCTTTCGAGACTGAAGGATGCCAATGAAGGGTGATAGTACACTAGAGCAGGGGATATTTTAAGATATTAACTAAACTTTAAATTATATCCTCTACACTCTCTTTCAACTGTCTGACAATCTTTGCCATAGTTGCATTGTTGTTGTTTTGCGACTGTTATGTGTAATTTGATCGTCTTCCTGCAATTTGCTTCAATCTGAAATTGGGATTTCTTCCCTTATTGTTAGATTTAGGAAGGGAGAAGAAGTGGCGCTGAGCCTCGTGGTGCAGTGGTTAAATGCCTGTACTGCAGGTAAAACTGTGCTCACGACCTGGGTTCAATCCCCGGTAGCAGGCTCAAGGTTCACTCAGCCTTCCATCCTTCCGAGGTCGGTAAAATGAGTACCCAGCTCGCTGGGGGGGCAATGTGTAGCCTGCACACTGTAATCAAAATTGTAAACCACCCAGAGACTACTTGTAGTGGTATGGGGTGGTATATAAGCAGAACACTTTTTGTTAATTCAGTGGGCTGCTGTTTGCCATTTCAGGTGTCCTTGACTACATCCTTGATGCAAAGATATATTAGTCGCATCAAAAATTAGTAACATCACACATGCACAAGGATCAAATGTTCCCCTCAGCACCAGCATGTTGCATAATGCTGGGGTAAATGAGCAAAGGAAGAACAGAAGGTGCAAGATAGAATTTGAAGTTGTGTGAGATGGACCACTGTACAGGAAGCCCCAGTGTTATCAACATGGAACACATCTACGGAAAGGAGAATACTGAACCACATTTACCGAGAAGCAGTCAGAAAAAGGGTGGTTAAAAAAATCAATGATCGTTTTAAAAAATAAAACATGGATTTTTTTATTTAAATCAGATTTTTTAAATTTAAATCATTTTTTATTTAAATCTGATTTTTTTAAAAAATGTAAATGCTTTTTGAGGAAAAATCTGTCTAAAGATCATGCTCTAGTTAAGATACATTATAGTCCAAAGGTTATTCATCATGAAAAACACAGACCTGACTTACCTGGTCTGGCGTTGTGGGACGCAGCCCGGCCGGTGCGTGGTTGCCCTAAGATGGCGCCTGGCCCAGCGCGCCCAAACGCCATGCCAGGCTTTGGAGCCAATCCCAGGCGCCCGGCGGGCTTTGCGTTCGCGGGCATCCGGGCTGCTGGCCGGCCCGCGCAGGCGCAAAGCCGCCGCCAGCGCCTGCCCCTTAAAAGGAGCTGCCCGCCCAGAAGCCCGCCATTCGGCACAGGCTTCCACGTTGCTACCCACCCACCACACCCTGGAAGTTCTACATTTGGTTATGTAACTAAAGAGGTGCTTGTTGTATCTTGTCACAGCCTGGGCGGTTTGGCGGCATTGGGTCCGGATCCAGGTGGAGGTGGCCGGTGGACGGAGCCTGCCTGGCTCAGAAGAAACAGGTGGCAACGGTGGACCCAAGAGGGAGCCGTGAATGCCCCGGCTCGGGAGGGATAGCAGACGGCCTCTCTGCTCAGCTCGACGAAGGAAAACTCGAAGGAGTCTGCACCCACGGGGGTTTCCAGGAGCTGAGTATCAAGGGCACCGCCACCTGTTGGGGGCGCCACCTGGAGTATCGGGGGACAGGCGGGTTCCCCGATAGGTTGGATCCGACCCAATGCCTTGCCAGAGTACTGCAGATTGTCACCTAGTCAATAAAGCTGTGGCCTCCACAATTTGCCCACAAATACAGTTGTCTCTGTGTCGTCAATGGTTTGGGGCAAGCACAAGGCTCGGCGCTGGACCACAATTAGTTTTTAATTATGTAGCCTAAGGCTGTATTAATCCATTCACAATGCCATGCTCTCCCAGAGGTTTCTGATTATTTGGAGCATTTTTTCTATCTAGAAGATATTATCAACAATGCTTGTTTTTGCTATTTTCAAAACTGTTCATTTGGGTCTGCAACAATAACATGCCTCATTCATAGCAAAAAAAATATGTTATAAAATAAACATCAGCATTGAGAAAAAGACCTCAATCCCATTGTTCCTCTACAAATCTATGTACACAGAATCAGCCCCGTTACCTCTTAAGGGCTACACTTCAAGACATTCAATGAATAGAAGGTTGTTTAGAATGGAATCGGTCTGCACAAGGAGCAAAGTTTGAGGAGTAAGAGGCAAGCAGTAAAATGAAAGTGAAACCTTTTGAGCACAATACACCATATCTTGAGATCTTTGTGGTCTGAGGGTTGTCATATTATTCTCACTCTCTCCCTTGAGGAGAAAAACCTGTAATGTTATTGTTTTGGTTAAATAAAACTATTTAAATGGTTATTATTAAGGTAATGATTATTTTTCTCCTTCCAATAAATACAACAGAACAATTGTCCAAATATGAATGATTAACCTATTAAACTGGAGATAGTTCACCTTGCAATAATTTCATAATTATCTATCTATGTATATTTACGGTATATAACCATCAAATTAGTAATTTTCTGATATAACTAATCTGATATAATAATCTGAAAAGTTATTATTAGAGATGGGCACGACTTAGCGGTCTTCCCGTTTCCGTTTCCATTACTCGGTTCCGTTACTCTATGGAAACGGTAACGGGAATTACTCCGCCAGACTTCGAGCTCGAACCGACGAACAAACAATTTTGGTCTGATTTGTCGTGCTTGTTCCTTGCATCGCGCGATTGCGCGATGCCACGCGGCACAGAAAAAAAGTTTTTAAAAGTTAAAAAAACCCAGTTCCCGGCCAAAAAGCAGGCGGAAAAATGCCTGCCGTGCCTCAGGGCACCTACCAGAGGGGTTGTTTCTGGAGGTCCCCGGCCTCCCCCCCCCATCCCCCATCCTGGGCTGCTCTGGTGGGACTCGCCGCAGGCTCGCAGCCAGCAAAAAGCCCAGTCTCGCCGCCGGCCGCCGCAATTAAAGTGCAAGCAAGCGGCACGGACGGCACAGGAAAAAACTTTTAAACTCTCCCCCCACCCATTCCCGGGCCAAAAAAGCAGGCGGAAAAATGCCTGCTTGACTAAGGGAGCAGGGCACCTACCGGAGGGGTGGTTTCTGGAGGGGGGGTCCCGCCTCCCCCCCGTCCTGGGCAGCCGGACTCGCCATGCTATGCGGTGCGGGCGGGGGATCCAAAATGGGGCAGCAAACGCAATATTGTTTTTGAAATCGTGGTCAAACACACAAGCACAACAGAAACACGCGAAAATTTATAAACTGCCAGATTTTTCACAGTAGCAGTGGGTTTTTTCTTGCAACAAAATGTCTCTCCTCTCCTCCTCTGTCCTCCATTGATTTTATTTTATTTTATTTTATTTACACCTGCGCAATGATGGGCTGGCCGAGTGGCCAGCCATGTGGGAGTGGACGACCATGCAAATTTTTGGAGCCATCCCACCAATCGCATGGCCACTTGGCCATGGAGACTTCTGGGATATGCCAAAAAGCCCCCTAAAACCTGCCCTAGCCCCCTAACCCTAACCCTAATCCTTGACTCCTTACCCATACGTCACAGACTGTCTTCTTAGTGGGTCAGAGAGGCACCCAGAGGTGCAACCCACTAGCCCACCGTAACCTTACCCGTCACTAGCCTAACCCTAGCCCTTGCACTAACCCACCTTAACCCTAAGCCAGATCTACTTACATTGCACTACATGCAAGTACGATTCCCTTCTTTGTGAGACATGGCGGTGCGAGAGCCTTAGGCATCACCCTATGCCTCTGGCGGGTTCACTGGTCTCACTGTCTGCAACTGGTATGCATATCCATATGGCTATTGCATACCATTTTGCAGCAGCAGGTGAGGAGGGGAGACCCCCATGTTGAGGGGTCTCTTGGAGCCTGCTTCCCCTTCCTAGTGGGTGAGGATAGGAGGCACCCACGGGTGCCTCCAGGAGCCCGCTTTCCCTTTATAGCGGGCCAGAGGAGGCACCCACCCCACAGAGGTGCCTCCAGGAGCCCGCTACCCCCCCCCAAAAAACAACCAGTACTAACGAAAATGAAAAAATGAAAAAAACGAACCGACTAATTTTTGCGAATTTTCACGAAAAACGGAAACGACCCGAAACGGAACCGTCCCTACTAACGACAACTCGAAAAAAAAATTTTCAAGTCGTGCCCATCTCTAGTTATTATTCTAAAAATGAAACCATCTAGTTGTAAATATTAATATTAATACAACTCCAGCAAAAATGAATCTTTAAGTAGAAAATCATGATTTAAATTGAGCCTTTCTGACTAGTGGTTTAAATCGTGATTTAAATTACAATTTAAATCAAAGTGATTTAAATCAAATCCACCCTGGTCAGAAATGAAAGTAAAATTGGTAGAGGAAACAACAGAGGTGGCACTCAAGTGCTGCTCAAAAGGTTATGATAAACCCCTGCCAAATTTTCCTTACCTTGAAAACCATATGATGAGACAGTCCAAAGTGGAACAAGAGAGAGTGCTGGAAGATGAGACTTCCAAATTGAAAAGCATTCAATCAGCTACTGGGAATGAGCAAGAGGCAAATACAAAGTAGCTTTGTCACTAATGATAAAACTAGATTAAATCTAAAAGGATTTTTTTTTACTTCTCATCATTGGTGGTCCATGGGAGCAGGCCCAGAGGGTTAAGCATAAGCATTAAGAGCTGTGGGTGATAGGACACATTGGCAAAATCACTAATTTTATAATTTCAATAAACAAATTGAAAGCAGCTTTCAGCAACTGTTTTAAATAAGTAAGCTAAAGTTGGCAGGGAGAAGCACAGTAATTCTAAAATAAGAAATCAACAAAACCAAAGAAACCTCTTAAAATAGCATGCAATGAATGAATGAATGAATGAATGAATGAATGAATAAGAATTTAAAACCAATATATAAGATATGTGTAACACTTTATCTGAAAGCCATGAGAGTTTTCAAAAGAAAGTATGTGGGAGTTACATAAGTGAAACACCTTTCTTACATGTACAACAAAATCAACCCTCTGTATGACTATGCCCTTGGAACAGTCTTTCCTACAGATCTTAACAATCAAACAAATTAGTTTCTTTTCGTCATTCTCAAAGACAGGTACTGGGACCTACAGACTGCAGCATAAGTTGAAAAATATTTAGGAAATACAGTGATAACCTCCACTTACGAGTGGCTCTACTTACGAGCAATTAGACTTAAGAGCAGAACCCCGTTGGCATTTTAACTGCTGCCTTACAAATTTTAGATGTGGTCTGCTCTACTTACTTATATATATTTTATTTTTTTAATTAATTAATTAATTAATTTTTGATTATTTTTTTTAAAAGGATACGGCTGCTCTACTTACGAGTTGTTCAACTTACGAGCATGCATTCGGAATGGATTAAACTCGTAAGTAGAGGTACCACTGTAACATAGGGAAGTTTCAAAAGCAAAAGAGAGGATTACCAGCATTTTATAGTGATCAGGAAGACAAGGTGTTAAGGTATTAAGACATGTAATAATTCTTTGTTTTTCTCTACCCCAAACCATGACAAGTCAGAGCAGATAAACATAGTAAATAAGCAAATGCATGCAGTTATTGATACAGCATGATTACACAGGTCTCAGAAAACAGTTTTACATAACACAAGTCTGGGTCACCTTGGCACTTTCTAAGTAAGACACAGTAGATGACCCTGAGTGCTAGCCACCTGATTCAGAATGTGAACTTTAAAAGTGTGGTCTGATTGTTTTCTACAGTTTACACTTTTCAAAAGCAATCATAACTGTATTGTGTGTATAAGTCTGAAACTTAGTGTCCATGCAGTGGGGGGGTCTTCTTTATTGAAAGAAATGTTTCTACATATATTAAGCTGGAGCTATTGCAAAAACAAAACAAAATAAATTAAACAATGACTTACCACTCAGTTTGAAAGCAGTCCAAAGTTCTGTTCATGCCCATTCTGATTAGGAAGTTGCAAAGGAAGTCATCTACAACTTCAGGAGTTTCAGACAGGGAATGCTTAGCTGTCTGGCTTGGCTGTTGAGCCTAGAAGCATTAGAATATGATAGAACATTAGGGATATGGCCAAGCTATGTGCCTCATTGTTGTTTTCAAGAAGCCATTTTTTCATCATGTTAATTGCGACATTTTGGTTTTATATGTACATTACAATGTTACATATAAAACCATAGCAGTGTATTCTTCACATGTTCTCACGTTTTTCAACAATTTTGTGGAGAATACCATTAATTTTTCCAGGTTTTGGCGTAGTACTTTTGGGTTCTTCTGCAATTCAACCATACTCATGTCTACCAGAGAAAATTTTCCAAAACAGAAGAATTTTCCATTCCAGAAAATTTTCCAGTGCTTAATATTTCCATAGATAATTTTCTGCACCAGTAATGTTTTTATACATAAAAGGCTTGAGAAGACTAGCAGAGAGCATGATAATCTGGTAGTATTTTCAACTTTGATGGAAATCCACAGAGAACGAATGCAACGTGTAATAGGCATAGAGGCGGAATAGTGGAGGTGACCATGGATTTCCTACCATAGAGTCAAACAGTGAAAAGGCTTGTTGAGAACACTGCTAAGTAATGTTCACGTATCTCTGAATGCAGCTTACCCCAGGGGGGGGCTTGCCTTTCATATACTGTGGTCCCGCGATATACTGGGAGCGCAGTATATGAACAGCGAGATGGCGGGGGACCACTGTACATACTTTTAATATATTCTTGCTGAATAAGCCTTAAGAATGTACTAAACAAAATATATACATTAGGGAATTAGAAATTAACCAAAGAAACATAGTAAGATGGAACAGCTTTAACTGAAGATAGCAAATTTTAACACTCGTGTTTCAGGGCGAAATTGTAAAATAGAAACTAGGATAACAAAACCACTTTATATTCAGATTGTACATCTTATTCTGTGGAATCACAAATCATTATCATTTTTGTCAGTCAAAATTTTTCAACTGTGAACACCTTTGTTCCTGCACTATCTTATCCTTTATACATAACAAAAGTAATTTGTTTCCATTATTCGTGATAAGGCCACATGAATGCAAGTCATGTATTTTGAAGAACATTGTTTTACCATAATTTGGGCATCAACAGCCTGTTCTTGCATAGTGTATAAAGCTTTTGCCAAGTCTTCATCACCTTCTTGCAAGCTAAAGTCATCATCTGTTGGTACCTAAGTCATAATTTAAAACAGATTTAAAATTAGTACTAAACAGAAGAAAATTGTATCCATTACCATCATTATATAGCCTTTGATATAATTATCTAAGGAAGCATAGAAGAGGTGAAAGCACAGCTTTGTGGTACAGTGTTCTTTTCATATGAGAGATCTTAGTTCTATCTCTGTTAAATATGGAACTCGGTTGGTGTCTGCCTGAGACATTGAGAACTACTGTCAATTTGGGAAAATGGGAATAGACAGATGGAGCAAAAATTTAGTTCAGTATAACATAATTCTGTGTATCTCGGCGACCCAAATTAAATATATTTCTCCTCAATTTAAATTCATACACAATTTGTGCATTCTACCAAACCATAGATGCATTTATTTAGGGGTAAGAATTATAATAGTGGGAAAATTGCAGATCCAGTGCCTTCTAGCACGTGACCAGTTTGGACATCCAGCAAAAATGATCTCTTTCTCTCCAGTGTCTTACTGAGTGAAGGGGTAGAAAAGCAAGAAAGCAAAGGGATAGTCCCAGTCACTTGTGACTCTGCTCCCCATGCCTTTAATTTTACAACAGACATATGGGGCTCATGAGATTATCCCTGTGAGACTGTAGTTCTCAACAGAAAAAAAGATACTCCATATTGTGTTACATTGTTCTTCCATTCAAAATAGATTTGAAAACTCCACTGTAAAAGGTCAAATCAAAAGGCTTACTCTACAGATCTTCTGCGTTGTCAGGTTACAGGTTTTTCCTTTTCCCTCCATTCAAATTTTGTGTTTGTTTCTTACCTCTTCATACTGGTAGTCATCTTCAGAGCTTTCAGTCACTGCAACCTCTACATGTTTCAGTTAAGTTTAAAAGAGCAAATAGTCCAAGTTTGAAACATGGCTTCACTGTATACATTGTCCTTTAAAAAGTATACCCTGCAGCTCTTTCTGTGTGCATACCCTATTGAGAATTTGTTGTTTGACTGCCGCATACGCATTTAGCTAGAGGACCTCTCTCCAGAATTTTCAAATCCCGTTTAATGACTCCGTTTGCCTTGGTTACTTTCTCAAAAATTCTAAATTAGGTACAGTCATCCCCCGCCATTTCACGTTTCATATACTGCAGTCCCAGTATGTCGCGAGACTGCAGTATATGAAAAAAGGCCCCCTAGGGACAAGCTGCATGGGCCCGTTTGAGGCCTCCTGCAATTACCTGAGGCCTGGTGCTGCCCCGAATGGGCCTGTGACGGGCTTCCAGGACTTGTTGGAGACCCCAGAAGTGGTTTCCAGTGAACTGGAAGTCACTTCCAGAAAACCGGAAGTGCCTTATGGATCGCCCAAAACCACTTCTGGGGGCTCTGATGAGCTTCCCAGGAAGCCCATCAAGGGCCCGTTCAGGGCAGCACCAGGCCTCAGGTAAATGTAGGAGGCTCCTGAGACACCCCCCCCCAGTCCCAAACCGACCCAGCATCTGCATATCAGGATTTTCCATTATTGCGGGTTGGGTCGGGTCCCTAACCCCCATGATAGGCGAGGGATTACTGTATAGAGATGGTCAAGAACCCCAGTTCAGAGTTTTCTTGCTGGTTTCTAACCTCAAATAATGGAACCACAGGACCATTCCCTGCCTCTCCGGCTGGATCCCTCCCTGACCAGCTGGAGTGTGTTGCTCCTCTCCTCCTCCTCAGCAGTTTGTCCAGCTACCCCCTCAGACAAGGAGGCAGGACAGGCAAGCCAGTGCTCTTGCCAGCATCTGGCCAAACAACCAAAGAGGCAGAGAAGAAGAGTGCACTCCAGCTAATAAGTGGGCCAGAGATGGAAGGGGAAGGGAACACATGGGACCTGTAGCAATGAGTGGTACGAACTGGGCCATTTCTCAGAACCAAGATTCGTGCCCATCTCTAGTTAGGAAATTATGTTAAAATCTCCCATACTGATTTATGTTTTGTTACAGTCGGCAATTATTATACATAAAGCACTTGCTCACACAATTATTCATTGTAATTTTTAAAAACATATTTTATAATTGTTGAGGTTACGAAATAGTTCCACTACACACATTATCAGGGGAGGGCTGGCTACTCTTATCTCTGTCGATGATAACCCCGATATCTTAGTACTGGATATGGGTCTTAGCCATAACATTCAAATTATACAAGTTACTTGGCCGACCCGTTTAAAATTCTTTTTGATAAATGTGTATTTGCCCCCGCAAAATTCAAGGTTACAAACTAATACTACAATGACAGAACTCGATCTTGTCCTTTCCAAACTTTTTGAACAACAAATGAATCCCCGGATTTTATTAGCAGGGGACTTGAATGCTAGAATGGGGGGAAACAACTTTTTAGTTGGAGACAAAGGCATTTCTTCTGAAGACCTGTGTTATCTACCAAACAGGAATTCCAAAGACTCAGGAATTAACAAACCTGGTCTTGCCCTTTTCAGCCTTATTTTTAAGTATCATTTATATATTTGTAATGGAGCTGACACAGACCCTTCCGCTGGCTTTTGCACATTCATTGGCTCCACGGGTCAAAGTGTGATTGATTACATAATTGTCTCTCCTGCTGTACTTCCTTTCCTTGACAATTTCAAGGTTCTCTGCAGGCCCGAAAGTGATCATATGCCAATTTCTCTCTCTCTCGCCTTACCATTCATAACAGAGCCAAGTATCTTACCTCTTAAGGATAATCTGATAGTACAGGGAGAGAGAAAACTGCGCAGGTCTGCTATCTTACAAGAGCAGGTTAACTCTTTTCTGATGTCCCCGCTGATGTTAGCCATTAGAGAGCAAGCCCTCACCTCCCCTGACCCTGTGGCCATTTTTGAAAATATTACCCATTTAGTCAAACCTATGTTGTCCACCTCCAAGCCTATCTCCACAGACCCTCAATCTCACCACGGTTGGTTCGATTCCCACTGTGCGGCTCAGAAACGTCTATTGGCAGGAGCAATCAGGAAACTACGGCTAGTTAATTCTCCAGAAAATTTGACCATTTACATCCAGCGCCGTAGAGAATATAAAAATCTGCTCCGCCAAAAAAGGAGGTATATTTCAGAAGGTCATGGCTGGAGTTAGGGCTGGCCGCCATGGATAAAAATATGGCTAAGTTCTGGTCCCTGGTGTCGAGGGGTTTCAGACCCTACTCAGATCCCTTAGAACAGTGGTCCCCAACCCCCGGGCCGCGGACCGGTGCCGGGCCGCGGACCGGTCGGCACCGGGCCGCCTGGGGAGGCCGGGGAGGCTCCTCCCCTTTTCCTCCGCCACCCTCCTCCTCCTCCTCTTCTCTCCCGCGGGCGGCCGGTGGAGGAGGAAGGCTGGAGGAGCGCAGGAGGAGCCGCCGCCGCCACCTTTGCCTTTACCTTCCTCCTCTGCCCGCCGGCGGTGGCGGCGGCGCATCCTCCTCCTCCTCCTCCTCCACCCTCCTCCTCCTCACCCTCCACCAGCAGCAGCAGCAGCAGCAGGAAGCTGGGGGCCGGGCGCGTGGGGGCCGGCGGGGAGGAGGGGGCGCGCGCGGGAGGCGCTGGCGAGCCCCCCACGCGCACGCACCGCTGCTGCAGCGTGGGGGCCCCCTCGGTTGGAAGAGGAGGTGGGTGCCCCTCCTCCTCCTCCTCCCCTGGGCGCGCGCCCTTTGGCCCCTCCCTGTGGCCGCGCTCCAGGGCGGAGCCCCCCTGCTGCCGCCGCCGCCGCCGGACCGCGCCTGTGTTGGGGGCGGGCGGGGGGGCCTCGTGGGCCGGCCTGGGTGTTTTCGCCATCGCCGCGACCCCCCCCGTGGTCGCCGCCGCCCCTGCGACCCCCCGCCGCAATCGCCCCAGCTGCTGCTGCTGCTGCTCCTCCGGCGGCGGCGGCGGGAGGAGGAGGAGGAGGAAGAGGCGCTACCGCCCTCGTTGCAGCCCCTTTGGGGCGGGCCGGGTTCCGCCAGTCCCCAGCGGCCGCCTCGCCGCCTCCCCGGGAGAGCGGACAAGTTCCAGCAGCAGGTGAGAGAGGCGGCGGCGGGAGGCGCTCGGGCTCCCCCTTCTCGGCCCGGAGACCTGGCGGGAGGGGGGGCAAGTCTTGGTGGCGGGGGAGGGCACGCGCGGCGCGGGGTGAGCTTTGCCCGCCTCCCTGAGAGGTGGCCAGGTGTGTGTGTGTGTGTGTGTGTGTGTGTGTGTGTGTGTGTGTGTGTGTGTGTCGGGGGAGGGCTGAAGAAAGGACACTGGCCTCTCCGGGGGGTGCGCGGGGACGCCACCCCCCCCACCGGCCTCCCTCCCCTCCCCCCTCCCGCTCGCCCGCCCGAAGGCCGCAGCTGGAGGCGGGCGGCGGCAGCGGCCGAACCCGGGCGGCTGCTGTGGCCGCTGCGGCCGCCGACAGGAGGAGGAGGCGGGGGCCCGCCCGCCCAGGAGCCCCAGGCTCCCCCCACCCCGCCCTTGCGCGCGGGGGCGAGCGGCACGCCCGATGCCCCCAGCCGGCGAGCGCCGCCGCCGCTGCCGCTCCCGTGGCCCCCCCGCAAGGCACACGCTCCAAGCCCCCCCCGCACCCCCGCCTCCCCTCCTCCCTCCCCCCCATCTCCTGCCCCCACACACACCCTCCCCTTCCCCCCGCCCGACCCCCCCTGCACCTCCCATCACCCCCCCTCCCCACCCCCAGCCCCGGGCCACGGAAAATCATCAAACATTTACCGGTCCATGGGGACAAAAAGGTTGGGGAGCACTGCCTTAGAAAACCAAATTGCTTCTTCTCAATGGCAAACCCACTTTTCTGCTCTCTTTAGTCTTACTAGTGACAGAACCAACATCATGTCACCCTTACATTCAACTTACTCCATTTTTCCCAGTACCCTCCTTGGGAACCAGTTTCCCCTGAGGAAGTTAAAATTCTGATCGGCTCTTTGCCTAGTAATAAAGCTCCTGGTGAAGATATGCTCCCAGGAGAATTGTTTAAGTCAAATCCCCCTTGGTGGTGTGGAGTGTTTGCTAAAATGTTTACTTACATAAATCAACAAACATAGATAGAAGACTTTTAGCTTTAATCCAGCAGCTACACTCCAATACTCATCTCAGGGTAAGACTGGGGGCAAATGGGCTCTTGTCAGAATCTATACCCACGGGCAGAGGGGTCAGGCAAGGTTGTCTTCTGGCCCCTTTTCTGTTTAATTTCTATATTAATGATATTATTCAAGAACTGAGTGGTACTGTATTCCCCCCCTTCTATAGCAGATGCTAAGATCTCTGTCCTTCTTTATGCAGATGACATTGCAATTATTTCTACAGCGCAAGTCGGCATGCGAAGACTTTTGGTTAAGCTGAGTAACTTTTGTACCAGAGAACATTTGTCCATTAACTTCTCTAAAACCAAAGTAGTCGTCTTTGGGAGGAAAAGAACTAGACATAGGTGGACACTTGACAACAAACCTATTGAGCAGCTAAGAAACTTTAGATACCTTGGTCTTTGTTTTAATGCCCTGCTCTCTTGGAAATATCATCTGAAAGCAACAGTTTTGAAAGCCTCCCACTCCACCCAATCCCTTTTGAGATTCTTTTCAACCCAATGCAGTAAACTGGTTGCTCCTGCAGTCGAAGTGTTGTCAAGAAAGATAGTCCCTCAACTAACATATGGGGCCGAATTCTGGGGTTATACTAAAATACCACACCTCGATGTGGTTCAAAATTCTTTTATTCGATCTCTCCTTGCTGTACCCCGTGGCACACCCTCTGCATATGTAAGAGCTGAAGTAGGGCTAACTCCTATTGAAACACACGTACACATTGCCTTGGCAATGTAGTGGTTGAAGCTGGCCGCCATGAGCGACTCCCGCGTGCCAAAGAAGTACACACATTATCATTCAACAGAATCAGGAAAAAATGCTTCTTCACACACTTAAAAACTATAACCATCTCACACCTATGATTAGGTATGAGATTCTATTTTCTTTTATTGATGGAACTTTACTTTTCATTTTAATATTCTTATTTTTAATCATTTTCTATGTTTCAACTGTGTCTATTTTAGAGCTCCTATACCTCAGGGAGTTGGAGTGCCTTTCTGTGGAATCAGGATTGGAGTCTGAATCCTCCCTATGTTTCCTAGGGAACCATATCCTATGGGAATCCTATGGGAAGTTGTGGCTACTGGATCTAACTAATTACCCTGCCATCCGGGCAGCCTTGGCCAAGTTTAACAATCCCAGAATGCCACAAATATTAGGGACTAACATACCACTTCAGAGAATTTTGTAACTAGAGATGGGCACGACTTAGCGGTATTCCCGTTTCCGGTTCCGTTACTCGGTTCCGTTACTCTACGGAAACGGTAACGGGAATTACTCCGCCAGACTTCGAGCTCGAACCGACGAACGAACAATTTTGGTCTGATTTGTCGTGCTCGTTCCTTGCATCGCGCGATTGCGCGATGCCACGCGGCACAGAAAAAAAGTTTTTAAAAGTTAAAAAAACCCGGTTCCCGGCCAAAAAGCAGGCGGAAAAATGCCTGCCGTGCCTCAGGGCACCTACCAGAGGGGTTGTTTCTGGAGGTCCCCGGCCTCCCCCCTCATCCCCCGTCCTGGGCTGCTCTGGTGGGACTCGCCGCAGGCTCGCAGCCAGCAAAAAGCCCAGTCTCGCCGCCGGCCGCCCGCAATTAAAGCACAAGCAAGCGGCACGGACGGCACAGGAAAAAACTTTTAACCTCTCCCCCCCCCACCCATTCCCGGGCCAAAAAAGCAGGCGGAAAAAATGCCTGCTTGACTAAGGGCGCAGGGCACCTACCGGAGGGGTGGTTTCTGGAGGGGGGGTCCCGCCTCCCCCCCGTCCTGGGCAGCCGGACTCGAGTTGCCATTTCGCCATGCCATGCGGTGCGGGTGGGGGATCCAAAATGGGGCAGCAAACGCAATATTGTTTTTGAAATCGTGGTCCAAAAACACACAAGCACAACAGAAACACGCGAAAATTTATAAACTGCCAGATTTTTCACAGTAGCAGTGGGTTTTTTCTTGCAACAAAATGTCTCTCCTCTCCTCCTCTGTCCTCCATTGATTTTATTTTATTTTATTTTTTTTACACCTGCGCAATGATGGGCTGGCCGAGTGGCCAGCCATGTGGGAGTGGACAACCATGCAAATTTTTGGAGCCATCCCACCAGTCGCATGGCCACTTGGCCATGGAGACTTCTGGGATGTGCCAAAAAGCCCCCTAAAACCTGCCCTAGCCCTAACCCTAACCCTTGACTCCGTACCCATACGTCACAGACTGTCTTCTTAGTGGGTCAGAGAGGCACCCAGAGGTGCAACCCACTAGCCCACCGTAACCTTACCCGTCACTAGCCTAACCCTAGCCATTGCACTAAGCCACCTTAAAGCCAGATCTACTTGCTTGCATTGCACTACACGCAGCAAGTACAATTCCCTTCTGTGTGAGACATGGTGGTGCGAGAGCCTTGTGAAGGGCGGGCATGACGCTATCACTCTCACTGGTCTCACTGTCTGCACATTCTGTTATGCAATATCCATATGGCTATTGCATAGCATTTTGCAGCAGCAGCAGGTGAGGAGGGGAGACCCCCATGTAGAGGGGTCTCTTGGAGCCTGCTTCCCCTTCCTATAGGTGAGGATAGGAGGCACCCACGGGTGCCTCCAGGAGCCCACTTTCCCTTTATAGCGGGCCAGAGGAGGCACCCACCCCACAGAGGTGCCTCCAGGAGCCCGCTCCCCCCCCAAAACCAGTACTAACGACAACAAAAAAACAAAAAAACGAACTGACTAATTTTTGCAAATTTTTGCGAACCGGAAACGAGCCGAAACGGGACCGGCCCGACTAACGACAACTCGAAAAAAAAATTTCAAGTCGTGCCCATCTCTATTTGTAACTATAAGACCCTTGGAATGTCACCATAGGTCAAAACGGACTTGACAGCACATTAATATTATTTTATTCTCCTCCCATTCTTAGGAGAAAAGTGGCCTATAATTCTATTAAAAAGTATACAGTACATATGGAGAAGAAGCTAATGCACTGACATGGCTTTGATAAATGCTCTTTAACAGGGAGGAGAGATATTCTAAAGACATCACTCCCTAGTCTTTTTGTTAATACTGTAAACATAAATAAGAAACCTCTCCAAAGCACAGATTTATCACAGATGATTTGAAGCTGGTTCCTGATACTGAATGAGTCATTCTGATACTCTGATCTCTCTCTCTCTCTCTCTCTCTCTCTTTGGGTGAGCATGTATGTGTCTACACACACACACACACATACACACACACACACACACACACACACACACACACACACACACACACACACACAGAAACAAATTTAGTATTCAAGTCTAAATTTATTACAGTAATATACCTGTTCAAGAAACAAAAAACAAAAAGAGAGCAATAAGAGCACAACAAAGGCCCAACACAACCAATTCACAATTTAGTCCTATTACAGCCAGCAATAAATATAGATTGATAGATCTATTAGCCACCTGTCCAGTAACATAAGGAACTATGGCTAGTAAATACTGCATTATAATGTACATAGTGCATGTGGGTACCCTGTGAAACTAGTAAAAGAAGATGAATGAAACAAAATCTCAGAGGACACAAATTGCAATACAGAAGTATATAAGTAGGGGTTTCAGGATCCCATCTTAGGTGTGTTGTAAAAGTAACCACTATATGGTGAAATGATTTAGAAGACATTAACCGTCCCTGTCCACATCTTGGAACTCATCAGTAAAGCAGGATCCCATTGGTGGATAAAGATTAATTTCCAAATCTCCCGCCACACAATTATAGCCTCTTTCAAATGTCCCAACACGAGTGCTCTGGGGGCTAGAGCGCTCCTGCTGGGACATCTGAAAATAGAAATGTATTTTTAAAGAATTCAGTGATATATTAAAAAGGAATATAGAGCCCAATTCTGACATTGCTTTGTTGTCAATATTTGTTGATAATAATTATGATTTTAAAACTAGAGAGTTCATTACAAATTTATTGATAGCGGCTCGATTAATAATAGCTAGGAATTGGAAATACAAACATGAACTATATTTAGATGAATGGTATAATGAAATATGGAATATTGCTTTAAACTATAAATTGACATGTACTTTAAAGATTAAAAAATGAGAGTTAAGAGACATTTTTATGATATTTGGGTAGATTTATTGAATTTATGCTTGTAAGAGATACGCGTAAAGCTTCTGCAGAACAATCAATTCTGTTCTGGAGGGGAGGATAATGAATGAAAATATAAAGAATGGACCTGTTGATGGAGGGGTACACTGTCGCTGATGTTTTGCTTTCTTTATAATTTGTATTTTGTATTTTTTTGTATTTTGTATATATTTTTTAAAAGCCCACTAATCTAATGATGCTATAGTAGAATACAGTGGACCCTCGTATAACAAAGGGTTGGTATAACATAAAATATGTACAACACAAAAAATTCTGGAGATAGGGGAAATCTGCTTAACAGAATTGCCGATGGGGCAAATCCGTACAACATAAAAATGGTCACAATTAGGGATTATTCCGTTATCAATGTATTCCTATGGGAAATTTGTATAAAGGATAATTTGCTTAACATAATTTCATTTGGAATGAATTAATTCCTTTATACAAGGTACCACTGTAAATATATTTATCTACAACCTTGCCCTAAAGCCATGTAAATCTGCAATGTAAATCTGTCATAGCAAAATGGGAATTTCATCTTTAAGCTGTATTGATGCAGTTATTCATGGAATTATGTGGCATTTTGTGACTTCTACTAATAATACCTTTAAAGGAAGATCCACTGGATCCTATGTCCAGCAAAAGAACAAGCGGCGGCGGCGGCGGCTCCAGTGGTAGTGGCGCCATTTGGGTTTTCTGGCAGTGCCTAGTGCAGTTCTGGTGGTGTGTGCGGCGTCCGCAGAGGCGGGCCCAGGTTGGCTTGCTGGTCCCGCTTGCCAGAAACACTGAATTCTGCCTCCATGGCCACACGCGCTGCCGGAACCACCACTGCATAAAATGAGCGAGCTCAGGAGGCTGGTTTAGGCCGGCCACCCCCACTGGAGCTGCCGCCGCCAAACCCACCACCAACGCTGATACCATTCCCCGCTGCCGACATCACCCCTACTGTCCCTGCTGCCCCCTGCCACCGCTCGCGACCCTGACACCGCCCCTGCCACCCCCACTGCCACTGCTGCCACCCCCAATGCCAACATCACCCCCATTCCTGCCGCCTCCCCCTGCCACCGCTGCTTCTGACCCAGACACAACCCCTGGTGCACCCACTACCGCCACCTCTGCCCCAACGCCAAGATTGCTCCCAATGTCCCTGACACCACCATCCCGTCGCTTGTCCTGCTGCCCCCACCACCACCACCACTGCCCCGGCACCAACATCTCCCCCATCGTCCCTGCCACTACCACCCACTGCTGCTCCTGACCCCACTGCCACCGCTCCTGACCCAGCTGCCGCTGCTCCCAAAGCCACCACCACCCTTGCTGCCCCCACTGCTGCCACCCCAACCCAATCCCAACATCACCCCACTGTCCCTGCCACCACCACCTGCTGCCACCACTTCCAAACCCGCCGCCACTCCTGACCCCAATGCCAACATCGCCCCCACCGTCCCTACTGCCGCCCCCACTACTGTGACCACAAGTTGACCGCAGGGGGCCTTCAGGAGCGGTAGGTAGGCCGCGGGCTGTTCAAAGTTGGACAGCCCTGATATAGTCCATATTTTCACATAAGACCTCTACCTTCAGTAACATCTGAATGCAACGTCTTCTGAACAAAAGAGCAGTTGTCAAGCTGCAGATGATATCTGCTTTCTATGATGGACTTCAAACTATCTACCTGCTTTCCCACAATGTTAACAAGATGTCTCAAACATACAGCCAATAACCATTCCCACTGTTATACTCTATCAGCCTGTACTCAGAGGTACACTGCCTCTGACAATGAAGGTTCTACTACAATTAAACAAATTCAACTCAATACATAGTAATCCTGGCTAACAATGTATTTCCCATGTTTTTGCGTGAGCTTTTTAAAAACAATCCAAGCTAGTGATAACCATTGCTCCTCGGAGCACTGTATTCTACAATTCCTGTCATTCTGACAATTTAGATATCAGGAACCACAAAAAGTATAGTAAACTAGCACGTGGAGCAAAAAAAAAAAAGGATAATTTGTATTTGCATTTACCACCAAAGGACAAATATGTGTCAATATAAAATTTTGTTTATTTGAACATTTGGATTTGCAAAATTAATTTTTGCAATGGGGCAATCAACAAATATGTGAAAGGGCACAATGAAAAAAATGTAGATACATTGCAAGTATTCATGTATCTATATAAAAATAAAGAGCATTGTCCAGTGGGGTCATTTCGTCTTTCAGTGATCAAACTTAGACAAGAAAAACAAATTTAATCTGGAAGACAGCTGACATTGCCTCCTTTCAAGTGACTTCTTTCTTCCACTGTAACAGGGCTATTTATTTCTAGCCACAGGACTGACATCTTATCTGTTTACAGCAGAAGCCCATAAATATTTTAAGAAAACTAAAACTTACTGTATTTAATGAAGCTTACTACCTTTTAAGTGTGCATACAATTATGCCTTAAGGATATAAAGGCAAAATCATAGGCAGCATGTAATTGAGACAGGGGCCAGCATCCTACCTAACTGGGGATGATGTGTCCTACCCACAAGAAATCACTAGAGATAATACAGGACTGAGGAAACTCATCCCTCTACAAGGCCTTGGCTATCAACTTATGTCAGCACAACCAAAGGTTTTGTCTGTAGGACAGCTGTAGTCTAGATATATCTGGAGGGCCACAGGACTGGTATAATTTTGAATATGGCTCCTTTGAACCAGGTAGGTCAACAGTCTGATGCTCTCTAGCATAACTGACTTTTGTTGTTCTGAAGTAATCTAACAGTACTCGGAAATAAGCAATGACGTATCTGTGGAATGAATTGCTGGAACAAAGTGAAAAGAAGAATTTTCATTAGATAGCATTGGTGCAGTCAAGAACTATAAAAAGAAAAAGAAAATAATATTTCAGCCAAGTGTTTTGTTCTCACCACTGGACGGAAATGTCAGCCTGTTTCATATATACAGAATGATATTCCAAAAAAGAAAAACATAAAGTTTCACAAAGTTTTTAAATGCCAGGAGAGAAAAATCCAATACTTGCTAGATGCAATATGACAGAAATGTCCATACCTCTTTTGGGAATACTGCCAGTCCTTTGAGATTGAGTCTGTAATTTGTAAAAGAGCACCCCTATTGATCCAGTCTTCATCAATTGGAAAAACCATTTTCACATGCTTTCTATTTTTTCATCGCATTTTTGAATGCATTATTTATTTATTTATTTATTTATTTATTTATTTATTTATTTATTTATGTGTTTGTTTGTTTGTTTGTTTGTTTGTTTGTTTCTAGACCGCACCAAGTTTCCCACGGGAACTCTGGGTGGTTACTGGCCTTTAGACACATTTTAGTTCCTAAAGTTCAACTCTCCCAGAGAAGATAATTCAATATACAGTAGTATCAAAGGAATTCAGCTAGGCTTTCTTACACATACACTGGCATATGCAGTATTTATATTTTATGCATTTTGTATTTTTAGCCAAACACTCCATGTAAGGCAATAAAAATGTTTTAAAAGGGGCCAAAGGGGGGAAGGACTGTCAATATCAACTTTGATTTTATACATGTTAATGATTGTGTAGTATTTTGAGGGACCACTAAAATAGTATTTTCTTCCTATAGTTTTTATGTGCCATCAATTTGCCTCCGACTAATGGCAACTCTATGAATAAGTGATCTTCAAATAGTCAAATAGCTCTCAACAGTTTTCCTCATCTCTTCTAAATTCAAGCCTGTGGATTCCTTTGGTGTGTCAATGTACCTTATACTGTATTTGGTCTTCCTCTTTTCTTGTCTTCAACATTTCCCAGCATTATTGTCTTTTCCAGAGAATCTTGCCTGCCCGTAATACAGTAATTCCTTGGTTTATGAGCATAATTTGCTCCAGAAACATACTTGTAAACCAAAGCACTCATATATCACATTTCTCCATATGAAATAATGGAAATTTAGATGATTCATTCTAGGGTCCCATAGACCACATACTGTGCACACAAAATGCCAAAACTCACAAAAGAAGTTGGCTAGAAGTGCACATCCACACCATGTTTAGGTACCTCGCTGTGGAATCTGCTCTGCTTGGGACTGACAACTAGATTTTAATTTATGTTTTTAATGTGACAATAATAAAGTGCAATTTGTAGCCAAATGAACACTTGACTAGCTACCTCAGGACTAGAAATGGTTTTAAAAATAATAAAGGATATTGAAAACAAATTAAATAAAAATATAAATACAGTGATACCTTGAGTTATAAAATTAATCCGTTCTGAATACATTTACTTAATTCAAAATGTTCTTAACTCAAAATGTGGTTTCCCATAGGAATGCCTTGGAAATGAATTAATTTGTTCCAAGTGGGAATATTTTATTCATTTTGGAATATTTTTACCCCACCTTTCTCCTTGGAGAAGGACACACACTTCAGAAAGGCAAGGAAACAGAAGATGAACAACCTACCTTATAACCACTTGAGAAATCCACCAAAGGTCCCCAAAAGTTGCCAAAAGACGGCCAAATATTTCCAAACCGGGGCACTTCATGCTGGTCATTGAAAAACAGAAGCCCCGGTTCTCAGCTTCTCTTTTCAAAATGGCTCCTTGCAAACAAGCAGGAGCCATTTTGAAAAGGAATCTTTCCTTTTCCCTTTCATAACTCAAAAAAAAACCAGGCTTTTTAAAAATAACTCAAGAATTTTCTATACTAGCAGTTTTCTATTTGTAACTCAAATTTTTCATAACTCAGGGTACTCGCAACTCAAGGTATCAGTCTATAAAGAAAAATAAAATCCTAACCCGCACTCCCCATTGAAAATTTTCCTCTAAAACCATATATCAAATGATACAATTATTTTACTTCTTCACTCTCCAGCTTCCATGCTCATTCATAGTGATGGGAGATACAGTACTTTACATAATCTTTCCTTTGTCTCCAGTGACATTTATTTATACCTGATTATCTTTTTTAGTTCCTTCACTGCTGCACTTCCAAGTTTCTATCGTCTTCTGATTTCTTGACGGCAGTCTGCCTTTGGATCTCTATTTCAGATTCTTCATTGTAGTATGCTGCTTTCTGTCAATAAGATGGTGTCATCTCCAAATTTTACATAGCCGAGGTTTTCTCCATCGTTTTTCACTCCTCTTTCACCTGAATCTAACCTGGGTTTCCATATGATATGTTCTGTGTACAAACTGAACAGATAAGGCGATAAACTGTAGCCTAGCCTGGCACCTTTGCCTACAGAAAACCATCATGTCTCTTCACATTGTCCTAATAGCTTCTTGCCCACAGTACAAGTTACACAACAGGACAATCAAGTCCTGATGCAAGCCCATTTCTTTCAGAACTATCCATAGTGTTTCATGATCCAAAAAGTCAAAAGCTTTGCTATAAAGCATAGGTTGACCTTCTGAAAATTATTTGGCCCACTTCATTAGACAGAAGATATTTTCAATATGATCAAAGGTAAAAAGCTTTATATTTATATTCCACTCCATAGCACTTAAAGCACTCTCTGGGCATTTCACAATTTGATTATGCAAGCAACACTCTGCCCCCCTCCCCATGAGCTGAGTACTCAATTTACCAACCTCATAAAGACAGAAGGCTTAGTGAACCTTGAGCTGGCTACCTGGGATTCAATTTAGTTTATGAAAAGAGTTTTAGCTGCAGTAGTACAGTTTAATCACTATGCCAAGAGGTTCTTCCTTTTTAGAATCCAATTTGAGCATGAAGAACTTTTCACTCTGTACATGATAAAAATCTTTGTTGCAACACCTTGGCAAATAGCCCAATAGTTGCTGGACACTTTGGTATCTCCTTTCTTGGGTATTGGAATGTATATTGAACATTTTAGGTCTGTGGACCATTCCCTTCCCCCATGTTTTTTGGTATATTCTTGTTAGAATGTTGACATTTTCAGACTCTTGGGCTTCAAACAATTCTATTGGTATCCAATCTATTTCTCATGAATTATTTATTCCTAGTGCTTTCATGACAGCTTTCACTTTACATTCTAGAACAACATGTTCTTCTTCAGGATGTCAAGGTTTGTTCAGAAAATGAATTGGCATATTGAATTCTGGGAGGATGACTATACAGAAATTGCTACACACCTGTGTAATAATTATCTGATAGGTAGAGATATCAAGTGACACTTTGCACATGCTCAGATTTCCAAATGCAGAATCATTTATTGCATCAGCCAAGAGTATAAAAGGAGGCTGGATGTATGGCACATGGGGTTGGGGTGCGTTGGAGAGAGCAGCACGTTATTCTGCCAGTCGGATTAGTGAGTTCCTGGACTGTACGATCACTGGACTGGACTGTTACTTGACTGTGCTTATGCATGCCGATTCTACAAAGTTTGCTGTATGTATATTTTGTAAATACAGATAAGTTTGGTGAAAGGAATCACCGCTTCATCTGTGTTTTTCGTTTTAAGCACTGCTATTTGGGTCTTCTGTAGCCCACACCAACTGCATTTCTGCTGAGCAGTACAAGGCTATGCCAGGTTATAACTGATTTGGGGTTATAAAACTTGATACAGGATTCCTCTTCAAAGGAATTTATTGTCCTTTTACAACTTCTATATCGGTCTTCAGTATCATTTTCACCTTCTCTTTATTTTTTAGACAGATAGTGTGTTCCCTGTAGGCCATTCAGCATTTCTTGGACAGTAATAGCTTGGTTTAAGAGTAACTTGGTTTAAAAGCGTTTTGCAAGAAAAGCAAACATTTCTTCTAAATTTTTCCTTGATTAACAAGCAATGTCCTGATATACAATCACTGCAGCAGGTCACGTGATCACAAGTGAGCCAATGGTGGCTCTCCCTCCCTCTCCGCTTGCTGGATTGTAGGTGATTTCTGAAACATTCCATCAGGCAGTTTCCAAAGCAGAGGAAGCTTATGTTATCCGATGCTTTAAAATATAAAGGAACTGGATATAGGCATTCTAAGACAGTTTATCAGAAAAGCAAAAAGTTGTACAACACACTCCTTGTTGGTTTGCTTATCTTGAGAGTTAATTGCTTGGAAAACACCAAGCTGGCAGCTACAAATTTTGAAACTCAAATACTGAAAGATGGCAACTAGTATGGTGGTCAGTTCTTGGTTTGACAACATGATAAAGGGAAAAGATGAACTCACTCTTCTCCTCAATACACTTAAATCAGAATTATCTCCACAAGGCAAACATTTCAAGTTTCTATGCTCAGTCTTTCACCCCCTCATTTTCTTCATTCACCAGTGCTGCACAAAATAAAAATTAATGCTACAAGTCTACACATACCTTCTTAGTAGTAAGTTTTCTCAGAGTACATTTTAAAAACAACGGTTTTCAGAGTTTTTGAAAATTTGTTAAAACATTTCCTTCAAAAAAGCACCTATGTGACAATATTTTATTAAATAGGAATTATACAGTCTAACTTCTATATTACAAGACAGTTGGTAAAATCCTGTTGTGGAGTTATATCCTTAGAAGGGAACTGCTGTAAACTCACAAAGACAAACTTGCCACTGCAAGTTATGTGATTTCTCTGGTGAAACTGCATACACATTAAATACAACCCAACTGTACTTTGATTAGGGCCTCAATATTATAGGGTTCTCTAGGATTATGTATAGATCACTTAAGTTAGTATCCTCTCTCAACATCATATGTATCAGCAGAAATATTTGCAGCTCTCAATCTGGGTTTGTCTCTCTCAACATAAAAACTTGTTAACAGCAATGTACAGAAGTAAAAAATAAAAGACATGATCAGACCTATTTTCCAAGTCTGACTTAAGTTATTTTTGAGCTTTTTTGTCTGTTCTCATCATAATATAAAGTCAGCAATTCATGGCAACCCTTTTAAAGTCTACAGGGCTGCTTTCAATAGTTTTCTGACAAATACTGATTCTTTTATAAAGTAAATACTAGCTATTATTGACTGCAATTTTATATAGATTCTGGAAGTCAAGCCTAATTTCAACACATAATACAAAAATTTATAGAAGAAGAAATATTTACAGTCTTAGACCAAAGCACTACATATGCAATCTAAAATCAGAGGTAATACAAAAAAATAGCAAGGTCCAGTCAAAAATTGATAATCATGAAAACCACACAAGAGTAAAATTTATAAATAGATATACTAATAAACTAAATATGTTAAATATTAAACATTTAAAATTATGGATAAAAACAGGAATACAAAGAATAATATTCTTATACATAGCAATTACAATACTAAAATATTAAATATATATAACAATTAAAATAACAAATATAAAACCATGAGCTACAAAGGCTCTGGGAATCTAGGGTTTAGATATGGACAGCATCTTACGGCAAGCCATAGCTGCCGCACAAAATGTGGCCACTGCCATTGTAATATATACATAACCCCATCAGCAAGTAAATAGTGAGTATAAAAATCTGTAGATCTCTCTGGGAGCTTTTGCAGAATTGGGTACTAGAGATGGGCACGACTTTAAAAAAAAATTTTGAGTTGTCGTTAGTCGGGCCAGTCCCGTTTCGGGTCGGTTCCGGTTTTCGCGAAAATTCGCAAAAATTAGTCGGTTCGTTTTTTCGTTTTTTCGTTGTCGTTAGTACTGGTTTTGGGGGGGGAGCGGGCTCCTGGAGGCACCTCTGTGGGGTGGGTGCCTCCTCTGGCCCGCTATAAAGGGAAAGTGGGCTCCTCACCCACTAGGAAGGGGAAGCAGGCTCCAAGAGACCCCTCTACATGGGGGTCTCCCTTCGTCACCTGCTGCTGCTGCAAAATGCTATGCAATAGCCATATGGATATTGCATAACATAATGTGCAGACAGTGAGACCAGTGTGAGAGAGTGATAGCGTCATGCCTTCCCTGCACAAGGCTCCCGCACCACCATGTCTCACACAGAAGGGAATTGTACTTGCTGCGTGTAGTGCAATGCAAGCAAGTAGATCTGGCTTTAAGGTGGCTTAGTGCAATGGCTAGGGTTAGGCTAGTGACGGGTAAGGTTACGGTGGGCTAGTGGGTTGCACCTCTGGGTGCCTCTCTGACCCACTAAGAAGACAGTCTGTGACGTATGGGTACGGAGTCAAGGGTTAGGGTTAGGGCTAGGGCAGGTTTTAGGGGGCTTTTTTGGCACATCCCAGAAGTCTCCATGGCCAAGTGGCCATGCGATTGGTGGGATGGCTCCAAAAATTTGCATGGTCGTCCACTCCCACATGGCTGGCCACTCGGCCAGCCCATCATTGCGCAGGTGTAAATAAAATAAAATAAAATAAAATCAATGGAGGACAGAGGAGGAGAGGAGAGACATTTTGTTGCAAGAAAAAACCCACTGCTACTGTGAAAAATCTGGCAGTTTATAAATTTTCGCGTGTTTCTGTTGTGCTTGTGTGTTTTTGGACCACGATTTCAAAAACAATATTGCGTTTGCCGCCCCATTTTGGATCCCCCGCCCGCACCGCATGGCATGGCGATGGCGACTCGCGAGTCTGGCTGCCCAGGATGGGGGGGAGGCGGGACCCCCCCTCCAGAAACCACCCCTCCGGTAGGTGCCCTGCGCCCTTAGTCAAGCAGGCATTTTTCCGCCTGCTTTTTTGGCCCGGGAATGGGTGGGGGAGTTTAAAAGTTTTTTCCTGTGCCGTCCGTGCCGCTTGCTTGCGCTTTAATTGCGGCGGCCGGCGGCCGGCGAGACTGGGCTTTTTGCTGGCTGGCTGCGAGCCTGCAGCAAGTCCCACAGAGCAGCCCACAAGGACGGGGGATGGGGGGAAGGCCGGGGACCTCCAGAAACAACCCCTCTGGTAGGTGCCCTGAGGCACGGCAGGCATTTTTCCGCCTGCTTTTTGGCCGGGAACCGGGTTTTTTTTACTTTTAAAAACTTTTTTTCTGTGCCGCGTGGCATCGCGCGATGCAAGGAACGAGCACGACAAATCAGACCAAAATTGTTCGTTCGTCGGTTCGAGCTCGAAGTCTGGTGGAGTAATTCCCGTTACCGTTTCCGTAGAGTAACGGAACCGAGTAACGGAAACGGAAATGGGAATACCGCTAAGTCGTGCCCATCTCTATTGGGTACAAATTATATTTACATAGGTCCCTATAAAATCCACAGTAGAGAAGCACATGCTCCACGGTTTCCACGTCACCACTATTGCAGGGGCATAGACAGGGCCGGCGTGTCCATTAAGGTGAACTAGGCAGTTGCCTAGGGTGCTAAAATGGACAGAGGGCACTGGCCAGCCTGCTGCCCCCCCGCCCCCAACGCCCCCCCACCGCCGTCCGTCCCCCCACCGCCCATTGCTGTCTGCCCGCCGCCCCCTGTGCCCATTGCCGCCAACCCCCCTACCCATCGCCGTCCACCCCCACACCCATCACCATCCCCCGCCATCCCCCGCCCCCTGCTGCCCCGCCCACCCACCCGCCGCCCCTGCCCCACCCCACCACTGCCCGCCCCCCGCCCCTCACCTAGGACGCAAAAAAACCTAGTGCCGGCCCTGGGCATAGACGATGGCAATAAGGTACCCCTTGTGAATCTACCTAGAAACTTGGAAGGTAGTATGTTTAGTCTTGACAAGGTAAATGCTTTTCTAAATTTCAGAGGTAAAATGTTCAAGTAAGAAGGGAGTGAAAAAAACAATGTTTCTGACTATACTTAAATTCATTAACAAGCCCCGGTTCTCTTGAAGTTCGATGTCCCTTATCCTTTGTTGGATAGCTGCTTCGGCACTATTATAACCCAGAGAGGTAACAAGGTTTAATGAGAAGCACAAAAGCAGACACTTGTTCCCTAAGAACCGCTTCCATTTAAATTGGAATGGATCAAAAAAATTAAAGGAGCCAAGCTTAGGGCAGGGGTATCCAATTTTTTTGCTGGGAGGACCAGATTTGACAAGGTGAAAATATGCGGGGGGCGACCATTCAGCTGCATTTGGCCCCCGGGCCGGACTTTGGACAAGTCTCTATAACATGCAAGGAGGAAGGGAGGATGCTGCAGCAACGGAGCCAGGCAGGGTAGGCTGGGCAGGTGGCTGGGTGGTGGTGGTGGACAGAGGCAGGGAGGGCAGGCAAAACATAAAACTGCAAGCTGATGCCTCCAGCTCATGGGGATGCATGACAGGCTGAGCTGGCGGGGAGAACAGGCCACGGGCCACTTGAAATTTGTAAACAGGCTGCATTTGGCCCCTGAGCCTGACTTTGGACATGCCTGCCTTAGGCAGAAAAAGGAATTTTAACCAGATAATAAACAATTGGGCTTTGGCATGGGCTCTTATAGAAATTAAGCCAGCCTCTATCCAAATGGCTACGTTTGAAACGCATGGCGGGACCACAAATAAGGCTCTCAACAATTGAGTTTGGACTCTCTCAAGGGAACTCAGATTAGAGTGCACAAATAATTGGGAACCATATGTCATTTGAGCAATGTCTTTGGCCTTCAATTCTTGAATCTCAGAAGGTATGTGTTGCCCACCCCTGGTGTAAAAATATCTAAGTAAAGCAGTAGCAGTTTTCCTGGTGTTTGTCACTATGTGTTTGATATGGGGGAGCCAAGATCTGGTGGAATGGAAAATAATGCTGAGGTATTTAAAGCTAGTATTCTGCTCTATAGGGTTTCCATTGATATGCCAATTGTGCTTAATTCTCCTTCTGGTGAAAACCATCACCTTGGACTTGTCCTCTCATGCAAAAGGAGGAGAGGGCTCTCAATAGGCATTGTAGACCAACACTGGATAAGGACAACAAAACTGCATCATCAGCATACAAGAGCATTAAGATAGGATGGGAAGCTAACTTACATGGATGAAAATTGGGCTTGGATAAACTACAATTCCGTTGATATAAAAATTAAATAACATGGGGGCCAAGATACAACCTTGCTTTACTCCTCAAAGGGTATGGATTGAATTTGATAAAATTCCAGCTTTATTGAAAATAACTTGCAGAAGAGTATTTTCATACAGGCGCCACATTAGCAATAGAAGGCGCTGGTTGATAGAGGTAGATTCAAATTTGCTCCAGGGTCTATCTCTGGGCACCAGATCAAAGGCAAATTTGAAATCAATAAAAGCGATAAAGAGTTCCACCATTAGGAGAAGAATATTTGTCTGCCAGATGGTGAAGAATAAGAGCTTGGTCAACAATCAATCTAAGGGGTTGAAAACCTGCCTCCTCTTCCGCTAGAATATTTTCCTTTTTAAACCAGTCTGATAATTTACCAAGAAGATATCTCGCATACAGTTTAGTAATTGTACTTAACAAATTTATTGGGTGGTAATTAGCCGGGTCTTGCTTATTGCCCTTTTATATAGGGATTATAATAGTTAAGCCCCAGTGCTCAGGTATCGTTGTAGTATAATTAATCCAAGAAAATAAAGAGGCTAAGACTGGGGTGCACCAGTCTAAATTTGCCTGTAATAAATCAGCTGAAATATAGTCAGCTCCGGAGGCTTTCCCAACTCTTTGTTGTTTAATTAAAGATGTAATTTCTCTGGGCATAACAGGAGGCCAATCCCCTAGACTTACGAACTCCTCCTGAAGTTGAGGTTCATACTCAAGCACTGCCGAGCATTTATTTTTGAAATGTTCCTCCTAAGCTGTGGGAGATATACAAAAATCCTGAATGGCGTGAACATCAGACATGCCCTCCAAGACTACCCTCCAAAAGGCAGTGGAATCCTTTAGGTAGGATGTGGAAATTAAACACTTCCAAGCCTCTGATTCTGCCTGCACTTTTCCCCTCTTGATCAAGGCTTTATAATTCTTTAGTGTAAACCAGTTGGAGGGAATTTTGGATACATTCTGGTCCCTATAAGCCCAATAATTTGCCACAATAATACTTTTAGTGGCTTTACATTCATCGCCAAACCAGGATTTGGAGTGACCACCACGAGGAAAATAGTCTCTGGGGGTGTCCTTAGTTAGATGTGGTTGGAGAAAGTGGACCAGCATAGTAAAGTTACATTTTGGGGAAATTCACATGAATAAATCAAGTCTTTCTGATAATGATCCAAATCATGATTTTAAACTTTAATTTATATAATTTGGATTTAATTCATAATCAGTTATTTCCAAGTGATCACAGAAAGAACTGAGCGATAAGACTTCGATCGTATCCCTACTGAACTTGGATTGCACATTACTTACTTCTGACTAATCATCAACTCTTTCAAGCATATGACTGCAAAATGCTAGTGGTTGCCATGGAGATCTGTGATCTATCTCATCTCCTTTTAGAAGCAATTTTGCTAAGTCTAAGGCAAGAAACAGTAGATAGAAAGCACTTTTAAAAAATTACCAGCACTGTTGTATTCAGAAGTATGTCCCACAGAGTTCAGTAGGGCTTACTCTTAGGAAAGGGAGATTGCCTGATCAGCAATCTTCTACTGGTAGGATTTAAGAGAGCTGTTCCTCCTCAACAATATATTTTGCTACAATATATTATGGTGTAACATAGCTAACATGTTAACAAGTATCCATAGGAAAACAGTCATGCCAAAGAGAAATACCAAAGGATTCATTTTATATTAATATTGGCTTCATTCAGATAACAGGAGGGAAAGGGAGGGAAGCCAAAAAGTATAAATTTACAATTTTTAAACACTTGTGTAATAGTTAAAAATAGTACTACTCATGTGTTAACTTGACAAACGTAATAAATCTGTGATCAGCAACAGGAAAATAATCAGTGTAAAATAAATAGCACAACACCCATATTGTTATTATGCAAAACATATATGATGTTTACACTTAGCCTGAGGTAGATTTCTTTAACCGAGAGCCATCAAGTCAATTCTGATTTATAGAGTACAGTACATAGAAGTGGTTCACTATTCCCTTCTTCTGGTGGGCATCTGGGACGGTTCAGGTTGCCCAGTTCTACAGGTGGTGCTTTCTTCCTGGAGGCACCTGAGGGGAACTGCCAAAACCTCTGGCTCCGCAGCCAAGATACCAAATTTCTCTTCACCCATTAAATTACGATTATCCTCTCTTAGAGGTAAAAAAAAAATTAAACAACAAAAAGACTAAGACAGACAAACAGACAGACAGATAGAAACACACACAGGGGCAGGCAGGCAGGCAGGCAGGCACAGAGAGAGAGAGAGAAAGAGAGAGAGAGAGAGAGATCCAGCACAATCTCATGCATTCTGACTTGGAAGCAAATGTTGCGAAGTACAGTAAATGTGAATCCATTCATTGGCACTTACACCAAGTCAAATGATTCCGTTTCGGACCCCCTGTTAATTACATACAGGACCCAAATCTCTCTAGCTAGATGCTAGAGAGTGTTCTACATTCACAGGAGATATTTTAATTAACCCGGCAGTCATGCCCTATTTCCCAATGAAAGGGCCAGTGGATACTGTCGGGAAATTTTTGTGTGTGCTTTTTTAAATACCCCCCCCCTGCCTTCCTGAGACCCAAGACCTCCTTCCAACCAGAGAGAGAGAGAGAGAGAGAGAGAGAGAGAGAGAGAGAGAGAGAGAGAGAGAGAGAGAGAGAGAGAGAGAGAGAGAGAGAGAGCGCATCACAATGAGAGAGAAGCTTGTGCATTGACAGAAGTACTTCAGAATTAAATGTTATTGCAGTCATTTGCTGTTTGCAATGTTTGGTTTGATTCTGAGGGGCCGGGGGGGGGGAGAGACCGTTGCCCCTTTCCTCTCCGTTCCGCAGTCCTTGGCCCTTCCTCAGGGCGAAGGAGGGAGCGAAGGGGGGGGGGAAGAAAGCCCGAAGGATATACGGTGCAGGCAGAAGGTGCCCTCCGTCGTGGTGCTGGTGTTCGTCACGGCCTCCTCCATGGCCGCCGATGCCGACGCCGCTTTCCCTCCTCGGGGCCTCTGCCTGCTCCTGGGCACAGGTAGGACGCGGACCTTGGTTGCCAGGGCAACCGCCAAGCGCGCCTCCGCCCGGAGTCGCGGAGACCTCCGTCCAGGCTCGCTGGCGCGCGCGCTCGCGCACGGATGCTCCACCTTTCCTCCTGCCACGGGCACAGCATTCAGAGTGCAGCCCTGTTCCCCAAACTGCATCCACTGGGCGCGGGGATGCTTTCTGGCCACGAACTTAAACCAGGGAATCACCTCCTAGGAGTTCAAGCGAACAGGTGGCTTCTCTTGGATGGCAGCCCGGATCCTTTTTTACAGCCAGCTTTACTGATACCGGACCCGCGGGAGTTCCACAGGGTACACGCAAGGAAAGGGTGCAGATTTGTGTCCACCACCACTGGCTGAGTTGTGTCTCCTCCTCCTCACATTTATTATTATTATTATTATTATTATTATTATTATTATTATTATTATTATTATTATTATTATTATTATTATGGTAACTTAAGCAGATCTACGCATGGATTACCCATGCACAGTAACTCCAGGCTCACTGCAGAAGTTTGACAAATATAATTTCATTTTTATTTCTCTGTTTCCCCCCCTTTTTCTTGTGTGCGTTCAGAGGCACAGAGGCAATGCATTTGCAATTTAAGACGAGAGGGGGGGGGGGAAAGGTGCTTGTCTTTGGTCATATCTGAAACAGTACAGGTAAAGTCCCTGAAAATCAAAAGCCAGTAAATACTAGTCACTGTTCAGCTTGGGAAAAAGGTTTACCACAAGTGAAATGGTTGGTCCGTGTAAGAAAAGAATAATGTGAATTCATAGACCCTGTGTGGGTTTTGCAAAAGTAGTCCATGCCTATTATAATTCTTGGGAAGGTGGAGAGGGACTCTGATTTATGAATGTGGGATATTGTGCTCCTGTATCCAAGATTGAGAAAGCCTGGAAACGGTCCAGTGTTGCCACGTTGCCAGTAGAGGAAAAGATGCCAAGTTTTTACATAGCAAAGGGCGGCATGATTGTTGACAACACTGATGGCAGCCGTCCAGAAGTTAGGGGATACCAGCTACTGCTCACTGCTATTCAGGAAGTGACACTTCTTTGGAACAGTAGCAAATGCCTGACTCCTTTTTTTCATCAGTTCACCACTTCTCACTCAGACACAAAGCCATTGTCAAGGCTGTTTATCGACAAATGTGAACGGTAGTGACCAGAGGAGGATATGCTCTAGTCTAGACCATCTTCACTGTTGCCATTGGTGTTGTCAACATTCTGGTTGCCCTTTACTGTATGGCGTCCTTTGGCTTGGCCTCCTTTACCAAGGAGTCTTGGTTACCAAGGAGTCTTGGTTACCAAGGAGTCTTGGGATGTCACGAGGGTCATAGGACGCTACAGCACTCACATTAGGAACCTCAGCTTACATAATGCTGAAAGCTGCTGCTACACGACATCTATTGCTGTGTGCTTCTGCAGCAATATAAATATACAAACTTGTCACAGACACAGTAGAGAAGGGGATTATGTGGATGTAGTGTGTCGTGATTTACAAGAATGTAGCTGGTACAAGGTGGGTCATTGAGGTGGATTTATAGCTGGCTGATAGGGTGAACCCCAAAACTATTCACCAACTGTTCCTCATCCTCCTAGACATAAATGATAAGTAGGGTACCATAATGTTCTGTCCTCTTTATGGATGAGTTGGATGAAGGTGCATAGAGGGGGTCCTTATCAAATGTGCAGATGACTCCAAACTGGGAGGGCTACGTAATGCTTCAGAAGATAGAATCAAGATTCAGGATAACTTAAACAAATTGGAAAGCTGGGACAAAACGAACAAAATAAGTTTCAACGTGAGAAATGCAAAATTCTATGTTTAGGAAAATAATAATAGATGCATTGATAAAAGGATGGGTGATAGCTTGATTAGCCATAGTACAGGGGGAAAGTATCTGATAGACCAGAGCTAACCTTGAGTGGGTCCCAGGAGAACAGTGTTTGAATCCCTGGTCATCCATGGAAACTCAGTGGGGGAGGTAAAACCACTACTTAAGTATCTCACCTTGAAAACCCTCTTAGAGTTGCTCTAAGTAGATTCTGACCTGACATCATGCACCAACCAAACATGAATCAAGACTGGCAGATGTAATACTCATACCTCAACAAAAGTAGAATGTCCAGATCAAGGGAAACAATAGTATCCATTTGTTCAGCTTTGTTCAGACATCACCTAAGCCGGTGATGGTGAACCTTTTAGAGACGGAGTGCCCAAACTGCAAATCAAACCCCACTAATTGTTTGCAAAGTGCCAATACAGCAATTTAACCTAAATACAGGTGGCTGTGAAGGTGCGATGTCAGGTGCCCACAGGAAGGGCTCCGAGTGCCACCTTTGGCACCCGTGCCATAGGTTTGCCAACACTGACCTAGAGCATTGTGGCCACTTCTGAGCACACAGAAGGATCAAGGATCAAGGTGGTAAGAGACCTGAAAAACCAAACTCTATGGGGAATATATGAATGACTGATGTGAGAATGCTTATTTTCTGTAGCTCCAGAGGGTAGAATGTGAGGTAATTAATTCAGACTGTGAGAAGGAAATTTTACAGAAACATTAGGAAGAATGTCTTGAAGGGAAGAGCAATTTAACAGCGGTCTAGAGTGTGTGGGTGGACTCTCATCTAGTAGCTGTTTTTAAACATAAGTTAGATGGCCACCTCTCTGCTTTAGTTGTAGATTCCCTGCTTCATTGTGGGGTTTGGACTCAACAACACTTGGGGTTCCTTCCTTCCTTCCACTACAGCTCTACTGAAGGGATGTCTCCTGAGGGATATTGGATACTAATAGGCACATCCAGCAAGCTTCCTGTGGGACATTCTTGGGGGCGATATTTTACCCTTCCTCCTGCACGGGAAAGCCCTGGGAGAGGGGAAATGGAGCCCCTAAGACTAACACACAGGAAGCAGATGGCTGACTATCTTGTCCTTCCATCGGGGCCAGAGCATGCCCAGAGGATAAGGCAAGGACATTCCTTTGTGCCCCACTCAGGCACGAGAGGGCAGGTCAGGGAAGCAAGCTGCTAGGGTATCAATCATTACCATCCCTCACTAGGTGACATGTCCACGTCACAAAAAGCCCTCCCCAGGAGTCCATCAAGCCAATGACAGGCTGACACCTAGGACACCACACGATATCTGTAACTCCGCCTCTTACAGCTAATAAAGGTGTGCCTTGCAAGCCTGCTCGGAGGAGAAGAGAAGAGCATGGCAGCCTGACACTTGAACCCAACCCCGTGTCTGTGTAGGTTATTTCCCTACACTCTACTACTGTAACTCAGGTGAATTCTATCTCACTGGAACACATCCAACTGATCATGCAATAAGAACAATTTTGACACCCAGTCTTATACCACTGAAACATTAGCAGAGGTGTAGCAAGGATTTGGAGCACCTGGGGACAAAGTTGGTTTTTGTGCTCCTCCTGCCCCCCCCCCCACATCGCGCCCACCCAGAACGGGCAGGAGATCCTCCAGCTCTCGACGGCGGAGGCAGAGCTGCCCCAACGCCCACATGGCCCCAAGGAAGTGCCCTGAACAGAGGCGGGATGCGATGGGCGCTGTATGCAAATCCAGTCGGGTCAGGAGGCGAGGGAGTGCCTGTACTCGTTATTTCTGCTTCCACCCTTTGGAGGATTCGAGGAATAGCCTCCAAAGAGCACAGGTGATCAGAATACAGGTACGCTTGAGGAGGAGGAGCCTTTCTTTTTTCTTCCCCCATTCCAAGAGAACAACAGTTCGGGGCTGGAAAAGGCAGATGGATTTGGGAATGGCTTGGGTCATGTTCAAATGTTCACTGGAAGGACAGATTTTGAAGCTGAAGCTCCAGTACTTTGGCCACCTCATGAGGAGAGAGGACTCCTTGGAAAAGTCCCTGATGTTGGGAAAGATGAAAGGCAAAAGGAAAAAGGGATGTCAGAGATTTAAATGGTTGACGGTGTCATCGATCCAACCAACATGGATTTGACCAAACTCCGGGAGGCAGTGGAAGATAGGAAGGCCTGGCGAGCTCTGGTCCATGGGGTCATGAAGAGTTGAACATGACTGAATGACTGAATGACTGAACAACAACAACAACAACAACAACAACAACAATTGGGTCGCGTTCTTCACCACTATCCCTCTGGGGATGCTCTGGGAACAGAGAGTGCTGGGGCCCTTAATGGCGCCCAATCCTGTGTGCTTGGGCATGTGTGGGGTGGTGGTAGGTGGGTGGGCATTTGTGTGTGCATGCACACGCATGGGGCAGCACTTGTGTGCCTTTCTCCTCTCCCACGGTGGCCTGAAGCAAGGCAAGGTAGAAGAGGAGGAGAAGGGTGCCGTGGCCACCGCGTTCCCCGCATGCCTGCCTGCCTGGCTGGCTGCTGGGGTGTACAGCTTCCTCCTTGCTGCACCATGGGGCAAATGCACCCTCCCCCCCCCCCACAGATACACCCTTGAACATTAGATAATGTCATACTTTTTGATACAGTGTCAAGTATTTGGAGCAGACCAGGAATCAGTTTAACACTACATATTTTATCTGAAATAATTTATACAGTGAATTGAACATATGCCTTTTAATGAGGCATATTAAATGAAGGCAATTGAACAAATATAATATGCATCTATTACCAAAGTATTTCTATTGCAATGCTATGGAAACTGAACATATACAAAGAATCTATGAGCACTAAAAATCTGGTTGAAATCTAAGAAGCAATTTGCTTCTGGCATCCAATTGTATATAATTCATGTGGGGAGATGAAGCAATGTGGGGCCCCGCATTTCTGTTGAAAGCTGTGATACAGTATATTGATACTGTAGACTTTAATGTCAGCCCCAACAGAGAATTTTTTTAAAAACTGCCTATTTAAATTGCAGGATGAGAAACTGAAAGTATTAAATTTGAATTTATTGCTAGTTTCAGAACATCTAGTGTGTGCACCTGGTAGTAAAGTGAAATATGTACATTAACTACACAAACCAATGTGAGTTTAGAAAGTTTACTTATGCAGACCAATGAGCTGGCTCAATATAAGGTACAGTAACTAGGAACATAATACACATTGGTTCAACTTGTGATTTTTTTTCCAGTTTGTAAGACAGTTTTATTTATTTTATAGCTGTATTTTTATTAAATAATACTGTTTCTGTTTGGATTCATTTCCTCGAAACTAAGAAGAATATTATAGTTAGAAGAACCCAACTAATCAATTGCGACTGAGGGATCCCAGTTTGTACCAGGTTATCAAAATAATATTTTTATAACTTTAACAAACCCTCCCTCTTCCCAAATCTGCTGTTTGGCACCAAAATAAAGCTTCCATTAGCACACTGGGGTAGAATTTCAGTCTACTGGTGCCTGCAAGAAATTGGCAGGTGTTAGCTAGCATGATTAAAATGACTCCCATCTTCTCTTTGTCCTCTTTCAGGGAATCCTGTCGCTTGGGTGGAAACCTGAGTGGTTGGTGTGGTATCCTAGAGCTCTTTGGAGAAGGCAATTGGCCTGCCTTTACACAACGACTACACTGGACTTGGAGCCAAAGGATGGGACGTAAACCCAGTTTCATTTTAGTGGCTTACTGTAGAAGTTATGTTCCTTTTCTGAGTCCAAGATGCTCTGAGCTCGCTGCAGATTCAGTTCAGATGAGAAAGTTTGCTTCTTATCGTCAGTCCTGAGCCAGCAAAGGGCATTTATACACGACCCCTAAATGGCTCCCAGCTCCGGAGCTTAAAAATGTTTCCCCACCAGCTCCAGAGTTTACAGGAAATTAAGTGCGACCCCGCCCACCTAAGCGCGTCCCAGCGCACTTTTCAGGTACCTGCTCTTGGGAGGTGAAAATTGCTTGATGCGGATGTGCCGGGCTCTCCTCGCTTCTTTTTGTTGTTGCTTTTTTCCTCCCACCCCTTTAAGAGAAGGAATCAGGAAGTGATGGGGCTCGGAGCAGCTTCCACCGGCACATGGAGGTAAGCCTTTATTCTTTTGTCCCCTTTTTTCCTCCCTCCCCTCACGCAGACAGGAGCAAGGAAGTGCGGAGGGGTAGGGACGGAGGAACAGCAATGAACGCCCAAGATCTCTGGTCTGAATTTAAGAGCCAGCGGATCTTAGGGGTCATGTGAAAAGGCCCAAAGAAGCCTTTGTAGATCACCAGGACAACCTTAGCCATTTTGGTGACAGACATGGTGAAGCAAATGCTACATATAATGCACGAGATACTGGGAGGGAGCCCCACATGGAATTTGCATACCAGGCCACTCTCACGGATTCATGGGTTATTGTGGGTTATGGAGTTGTCAGCATATAGAAAACATGACAAGGGAGGTTTGAGGGCTAGAAACTAAGTCTTTCAAGGAGAGGCAGAAAAGACCGTGTTTAGCCTTGAGAAAAGAAGATATGATAGCACTTTTCAAATACTTGAAAGGCTGTCATTGCAAAGAATCTGTTCTTGATCATGTCTGAGTGCAGGATACACAAAAGCAAAGCAAAGCAAAGTGTTCTGCTTATAGACCACCCCATACCACTTCAAGTATTCTCTGGGCGGTTTGCAGTTTTAATTACAGTAATGCAGGCTACACATTGCCCCGCCCCCTCCAGCAAGCGGGGTACTCATTTCACTGACCTCGGAAGGATGGAAGGCTGAGTCAACCTTCAGCCTGCTACCTGGGATTGAACCCCAGGTTGTGAGCACAGATTTACCTGCAGTACAGGCATTTAACCACTGTGCCATGAGGTTCCTATACAACAGTGGGCTCAAGTTATAGGAATCCAGATTTTGGTCAAATGTCAGAAAAGTGACTATTAGAGCAGCACAGCAATGGAACCAGTGATGAGAGGGAGTGAGTGCTCCAACACAGGAGGCATTCAAGAGAAATTTGGACAGCCACCTGGCAGATACCCTTTGCTTTGTATTCCTGCCTTGAACAGTTGGTGGGACTCAATGGCTTTATAGGCCCCTTCCAACTTCATGATTCCACGATTCTATGACAAACGAAGCCTGATATTTGCAATAGACCCATATGTAGCAAATACCTTTGTTATCATTTATTTATGGCCGCATGTAGTTCTGTGCAGAAAAGAATTCCCTGTTTCCAACCTGTCAGGTTATAATGCCATTATTTCCCTGATACTCATGGTCTGAGAGCCTGCCACCTGTGGCTGCAGCCTAAATTTCAGACTCTGAATAGATTTTATTCACTGTTCTGCATGGTTTGTCATCTTGAAAAGGAATGCAAGGTGTGGTCTATAGGAATAATAACAGAGATTGGTGGCAGGTTGGTTCTTACAGAGATATGCAGTTCTGAGAGGGCTATCTCACAGGGTATTCAAGGTAAGAAAGATGAAGCAATGGTCAACCATTGCCTTCTTCTGAGGAGTACTAACAAAACTTAACCTGAGTGTCACTGCCATTGTCTGTGGAAGACACTCCAACAGCATCACCTTCAGCGGGCCACTATTGCCCTCCACATGTGTCGTCGTCACTCTTGCTGATGCAGCCATTACTCCTGAAGAGAGTGTATGCATCTTAATTTGATTGATGCCTCAAACATGGATATCCCATCTTGAGTCATCCTGCTTATAAATCACTCTAGTCTCTCTTGGTTTCTTTGATGCACTCAGTCTCCCTGAGCATGTGAAGGTGTTCTAAAAGAAACGTGTGTGCCTCTGCACATGATTCTCCCAATGCATGGCCTCTATGGTGGAGGTGCATTTTACCCCTTTCTCTGTTCAGAACATATCATACAGAAAGCCCGACTAGACCGAGATGAAGGAGGAGTTTGAAATGGTGGGAAAACGTCAATAATTTAAGATACGCAGATAACATCATCTTACTGGCAGAAAGCAGCGTTGACTTGTTGAAACTACTTTTAGTGAAAGCAAAAGAAGAAAGTACCCAAGCAGTTTAATGTTACAAAGACAAAAATCTAGGCCAAAAGGAGAGCAACACAACCTTAATGAGGAGAGTGAAGAAAACAGCTAAAAGATTTTTTTAATGTCTTGGTTTGGCCGTCAGCACAAACTGAGACTGCAGCACAGAAAACAGAAAAAGATTGGGACAAGGAACTGTAACAATGAAGGAGATAGAAAACATCATCAAGTGCAAAGAAATGTCGCTAAAGATAAAGACCAAGATTAGCCACACTATTGTACAGTAGTACCTTGGTTTACAAGCATAGTCTGATCCAGACGAATGCTCGTAAACCAGAATACTCATATATCAAACCAAATTTCCCCATGCGAAATAATGGAAACTTACCTGATTTGCTCTGGGGTCTTCTTTATTCTTCCTTTGTTTTTAGGCTTTGCTGTAAACCTCTCAGAGAGTGTGTTGAGCTATGGAGTGACATATAAGTTGAAGCAAGCAAACAAATAAATTCCATATAATGGCTGAAATCCTATAAGTTCATGTAGTAAGCCATAACTGGAGTAGGACCATGGCGGTTTGTTTGGGTCTATTCCTCAGTAAATTCCATTAAATCCTTTACTACTCTAGTTGGAACTTCCCACAGTCAAGTTGTAAGTCCTTTGTCATCAGTGAAATGTATAGCATTGTTGACTCATCAAATCTCCACTGAATTCAGTGGTCTACTTTGATATGATTTAACTGGGCTATGCAACAGGATTTCCATCATTGGATACTATAACGCATAATACATTTCTACAACTACTCCAAGCTTTAGCTTTAAGTTCAGAGATTAGAGTTTGTTTGATTCATGTGATGTGGAAATGTCTTCAATAATAAAATGTCTAACGCGCACAAGGGTCCACACTGCAAGTGGCAATGGGGTAAAAGGTCATGGGAAGTGGGGACAAAACTGGCAATGGGCCAAACCTGTATAGATCAGGGGGCAAGACAGCTGACAGAAGCTGCAATGTTGCTGAGATAATATGTCCGTGCACAATTCTAGCCCACATCTATGCATTTGCCCCTCTAGTGCAGAAAGCTTGAGTGTTTCAGAAAGCTTGTTTCATGTCATTTCAGGTCCAGGACCTAACCGAAACAAATTCATTCTGGGGTTGTTTTTGACAGAGTTTTGTCAATTTGATCTGCCAGCAGAAGCTAAACCTAGAACTATAAGATTTGAACAGGGAAACAGGCAGAGTTTCTTAAAAGCAGCTATATTACATATATACAAGTAGAACAGAGCTTCAACCACATTTCCATTCATGGATACATAGAGACAGCAGAAAATGACATAATGCATCTACAGAGCATGGCAAAAATGGGTACCTTCTCAGCAATGGTTCAGTGTGTACTGAATTCTGGAGTCCTTTTATACTTTATCATAACCAATCAGGAAACTGGTTACTTCATGCTGTTGCACCTATCTTGCATCAGCATTGCTCATTTTATATTCATTCTGTACACCTGGATATTACAATGATTCAGCATTACCTGCTTGACTCCATTTTACAAATCAATTAAATACTAGAGATGGGCACGAAAGGGCAAAATGGTAAAGCAAAAAGCAAAGTGTTCTGCTTATATACCGCACCATACCACTTTAAGTAGTCTCTGGGCAGTTTACAATTTTAATTACAGTGTGCAGGCTACACATTGCCCCCCCCCCCCCAGCAAGCTGGATACTCATTTTACCAACCTCGGAAGGATGGAAGGCTGAGTCAACCTTGAGCCTGCTACGTGGGATTGAACCCCAGGTGGTGAGCACAGTTTTACTTGCAGTACAGGCATTTAACCATTGGACCACGAGGCTCCTGAAGTTGGGGCCATCCTACTTTCTGTCTAAAAAACCCTGTGAAAGATTGTTGCATATCAGAATTGATTTGATAGGATGACATTATTAACAGTGAGGGAAGGAAACCTTGAGTGTTCAAGGGCTCCAATCATTTTGAATATCTATTGCCATCTAGTGGCCAAAGGTGTTATCAGATTTGAACATGCTCATGCTCCTCCTGAGGAGTGTGGTGGCTCAGTGGACTAAGGCTCCGAAAACTGTTGACTTCAAAGTCAGCAGCTCGGCGGTTCGAATCCCGGGTGCCACACAGTGGAGCGAGCTCCCGTTGTTCACCCCAGTTCCTGCCAACCTAGCAGTTCGAAAACATGTCGACTAGCTTCCTTTTTCTGCCCCAGCTCACTTACATATGTTTGGACTGCTGCTGTGACTGCCCCTGTCGTTGTCCGCCTTTAGCCTTTTATCTTTTTATCTTTTTATCTTTTTAATCATTTATGTTAACTGCCCTGAGTTCCTGTCCTGGGAAGAAGGTGCGGTATATAAATATAAAAATAAATAAATAAATAAATGTTAAATGCAAGTAGATAAATAGGTAAAAGGCGGGAAGGTAAAAACTGTGCCACGAGGCTCATTTCATTTCAGTTTTTGGTTCGTTTTTCTTGGTTTGGTTTGGGTTTTTTCAAAACAAATTTTAAATAAAATACATTTCATTTTTCTTTTTGTTTTTCTTTTTGTTTGTTTTTTAAAATCAGGTGTTGGGGAGAAAGTGCAGGGTTTTCAAACTGTCTTTGAGTCATTGAAGTAAGCAGCACTGGCTGCGGCCACCACTTGCTTTGGTGGCTCCAAGTTTTAAAACCCCACACCATTCACCCCCCCACACACACACAGAGAGACACGCCTGATTGGGGGAAAGATGCAAAGTTTTAAAACTGTCTTTGAGCCTCCGAGCCAAGTGCTACCACCTCTTGCCTCATTGGGTCAAAGAGAGTTTTAAAATCCCATGCCATTCCCTCCCCCAATCGGGGAGGGGGGATGGTGTAGGAGTTTTAAACTGTATTTGAGCCACTGAGCCAAGCGCCATTCCCCACTCCCATCGGGCGTGGTGGGGAAATGAAAAACAAAAGGAAACAAACCAAAATTTTCTGGTTCGTTTCATTTCGGTTTTCTTTAAAAATCAGTTCCTTTTTCATTCCGTTCTGAAACAAAATGAAAAATGAAAAATGAAAAACGAAACAAAAATCATTTCGTGCCCATCTCTATTAAATACATTTGCAAAACACCTGTAGACAAACCTCTTCTGTCTAATACAAAATATTTTCCTCTCTAATATCTGACAGTTTCACATCCCCCTTTCAAAGCATAAAAGATCACAAACGTGCTTGCCTTGCATTTACAATCTAGCACCCCTTCATCTGAGTTCTTTATTATAACTTTAATGCAAATCGTCAATGGTTGTTACTAGAGAATCAGTACCACCTTATTGAACAGCCTCAGCAAAAAGCAAAGTTCATGATTTCTTCCCCTTTATACCTCTGAGGCTACCAAACAGCAATCCAGACAACTTAAAGGAAGAGCAATTACTTGCCTACTAACAGTGTGTGCCATCCTGGCATGGGGACTGATTAAAAAGAAGTACATGCGAGAACATTAGGTGTAGCAATGAATCATCCTTAGGCTGCTCAGTCCCTTAGCTTAATATGGTTGCATCAGCAGGCAGAGCTGTTTTTTTTCCAGGCTGTTTTGTCTTTTATAAGCACTACTGGCAAGAGTGGAGTTGTGTAAATGGATGAAGCAGCAAATACACGTAGTAAGTAATCAGTTCACACGGGAGGGTCCATTTGTACAAGGGAGAAAGGGTTATGTGCATACCCCATATATGTTGAGAATCTCTGCTCAGAGTAAAAGCCATGAATGAAGCCATCTCTATTCTCTATAAGTTATTTCCTATAATGCCAGAAATAACCATGTAGCCAAAATGTCCACACACACAGGATTTGATACTATGCAGTTCAAGAGAAAAAACACTGAGATGATGCCATTCAGAGATTTAGAATGCATCACTGGTGATCTGCTGGTGACACAAACAGCTGTTTCTCTTTTTCGTAATATCCATATAGGGAGCTGAAATGCTTAATTAGTGCCAAACAACTGATCAGATGTGGGAATGTAATGATGCAACTCGGATGGTTACTTCACGTCCTTCCTCGTTCCGAGTTGACATTCGTTTCGTGATCCCATCGGTTGCGGTCATGTGGTCTTGTCCCGGTACTGTCCCTGTTCCTGTGTACAGTGGAACCTTGACTTACGTCATTAATCCGTTCCGGAGGTCTAGACTTAAGTCAAACATGACTTAAGTCAAACGAACTTTTCCCATAGAAAGTAATGGGAAAGTGGATTAATCCGTTCCAGATGATGAAAAAGACCCCCCGAAAGCAGCAATTTAACACAAATTTGACTGTCCCCCAACACACACACACAAATACACACACACACACACACACACACACACACACACACACACACACACACACAAAGAGAGAGAGAGGCGGCTTCGGTGAGGCCTTACTGTGCTATCAGTCTCTTACTGTTAACTACTAGTAGATATAGCTTCCTCTTTTCTTTATCCCTTGACTTTATTTGCTCCCTTGGATTTCAGCATCTACCTTCATTTGGATGGAATAAACCCCTTTCCTCCATAGAAAAATGGGGTGGGGGGCATCCTGCACAAAAGCCCATGCCCACCACCTCCTTTTTTTGCCACCCTCTTCACTGGGTGGGTACCTATGAAGGACACTATCTGAGCTCTTTCCTCAGGCATAAGTCTTATTCGGCCAGTGCAGCACTGCAGAAGGGAGTGGGTAACTTAAACGCTGGGAAAAGGAGGGCACAGGCGGGCATTCAGTCTGTTAATGTTGCAGCGGAGAGGGCACCAACTCTGGAAGGAGGAAAAAGGCCTCCTCCTTGCTCGCCTCAGAGGCACTCAAGCCACTGCCCAGAGAGCAAGGACCCAAGGGTGTGCATGTGAGGAGGGGGGTTCCTACGCCCTCCTCTTGTTCACTGGCGTCTTTTCAAAACGCCAAAGGGCTCGAAAAGCTGGCTGCTCCTGGGCAGGTGCCTCCAGTCAGTGCCCGCAGGTGCACCATCCGTTTTCAAAGCGCCTCATGCCGCCCGTGCGCGGGACTTCTCGGCGGACCTTGGCTTCCGAGAGGAGACGAGCCCGGGTCGGCGAGGGCGCAGACACGGGCGGGCGAGAGGGCAGGGATGGGCAGGACTGTGGATGGGGTGGTGTCCCCCTTCTTAGCAACTCCCCCCCCAACCATCCCCCTGGTGGTGAAGAACCCCTTCGGGTGGCGAGACAGGGGACGTCCTCTGTAGGGAGGAGGCAGGCTCTCATTCCTGCGCTCTCACTCACCCACAGCTCGGATGAGGAAGCCCTGGGGCGGGCGCAACGACCGACACAGCCAGGCATTGTGTAGGAGCTGGAGCGGGGCGGCGGAGCCTTGCAGCAGGAGCACGCCCCCGCGCAGCCAGCCCTATAGCCGGACAGGCGCCACGGCGCGCACCAGCCAGCGTTCCAGTGGCAGGCGCTGTTAGCGCGCCAGAATGCTTGGAAGACGGCGGCCCCGCCGGCGCTTGCCTCCTCCTCGCTGCCGCCGCCGCCGGACTGGGGCTGGGCCGCGGCTGCTGCTGCCTGTTCTTCTGCCGCCGCCGCCGCCGCTGCTTCTTCTCAGGGCGGAGAGCAGCGCAAGACCAGAGCCAGCGAGCTCGGCAATAGCTGGACAGCACGCCCGGGAAAGAGAGGCTGAGGCGGCGGCGGTGGGGGAAGAGGCACCATCCCGGTGCTGCCTCGATGGGCGGCTGGGGCTCCCCGTCTGCTCTTCCTGCTCGCCGAGGCTGCCAAGGGAACCAAGAGAGCGCTCTTCTCGTTCTGGGCGAGCAAGGGAAGGGGAGTGAGAGAGAGAGGTGGGGGGCATGCCCGCCCGAGAGCCACCTGCCGCTCGTCCCGCAGGCAGCTGCAGCCCGGCCCTGCCTCCTCCTCCTGCTGCTGCCGTGCCGCCACCAGAGGAAAGGAAGAAGGGCCAGGAGCTCCCGACCCTTCTTCCTTTCCTCCGGCAGCGGCGGCTTCAGCGAGGCCAGACCCGAGCTCCTGGCCCTTCTTCCTCTCCGCCGGAGGAGAGGAAGAAGGCGGGAGCAGTTTGAAGGCGGCAGCCACGATGCTGGGTCCTGGCTGCCTCCGGATCCTGGGGCCTTGCGCCAGGGCTCCGAGACGTAAGTCGGAGCCTGGGACGCAAGTCAAACAGGCCCCTAGTGGACGCAAGTCAAATATGACGCAAGTCAAGCGGTACGTAAGTCGGGCGTCCACTGTACTCAGGGGCATGATTGATGGTACAGTGACAACTGTTGCTGCATGTCTTTGTTTCGTGACAACGTCTGAATTTCTCAGCCTTCGTTCTCGGGGAGTTTTTTGGTCGTGAAGTAACAGCCTCAGTGACTCCTAATTGGTTGGTACTATGTAATAAAGAAGCCTTCTTTGAAGGTGACAAAATGCTGCCCATGTGGCTTCAAATGAGAAACAATGGCAATAAACAGGTTTGGGGGAAATATACAAATGGTCAGAAAGCATGTTTCCAATGATCATTTCTGAAGCAGCAACTTCCATTGGAAACTTCATGAATATTTGGGTAACACCAAAAATACTATTTTGTTACATCCACAATGGTGAGAAAAATGGCAAAATAATAACATCCTGTACTTCAAGCATTGGTGTTTCCATCAAAATGATAACATGGAAAACATTTGTGTCTTACAGCATGCTTAAAATTCATTTATTTAAAAAGAGAGAGAGAAACATGGGTTGTTGCATCTGAACCAAAGAGTTTACAACAAAGTCTTCATATACTGACTTTAAAAAAAAATAAGTACAGATCAGAGCTGGACAATAAAGAAGGCTGATCACTGCAGAATTGACGCTTTTGAGCTGTGGTGCTGCAGGAGACTAATGAGAGTCACTTGGATTGCAAGGAGATCAAACCTATCCATCCAGAAAGAAATCAACCCTGAATGTTCACTGGAAGGACAGATTTTGAAGCTGAGACTCCAATACTTTGGCCACCTCTTGAGGAGAGAGGAATCCTTGGAAAAGTCCCTGATGTTGGGAAAGATGGAAGGCAAAAGGAAAAGAGGACTGCAGAGAATGAAATGGTTGGACAGTGTCGTCGATGCAACCAACATGGATTTGACAAAACTCCAGGAGGCAGTGGAAGATAGGAAGGCCTGGCGAGCTCTGGTCCACGGAGTCACGAAGAGTCTGACACAACTGAATGACTGAACAACAACAACAATAGATATGGTAGTAAGATGTGGCCTACTGTTATAATGTTTCCCTTGCCAAAATCCTGTTGGGAAGATTACTCCTGTGTAAGCTTGATCACATCAATAGATTGGGGAGATTGCTGGTAATCAGAGAATTCATGCATCAATCTAGGGGGTTGCCGGACTTGCTTGCAGCTTGCTTGCAATGAGAGCATGAGCTATATTTGATGTAGACTGCAGATGGCAAGACTAAATTGAACCTAAGAAAATGGGGGTTGTTGTTGTACCAACACAGTTCTTTGTGAGAACAGAGGAGAGAAACCATCTTCAAACTAGGGTGTCCTCAATGCCCCTCAATGTGTACTGTGGAAGACAGTACCCCAGATGTAGCTCGATCTTGCCTGTTATTGGTTGAAAACTGAACAATACATTTATTAGTTTTGCTGTGCTGTTTCTGACATAGGCAAAGAAAGGGGGGAAACATGTAGATTCTGTATCATCCTCATTAGGCTTTACCACTATTGTTTCCATCCTCTGGGCTCATCCCGACTTGTTGATTTCCTTCCTAAACAGTGGGGCCCATAAACTAGTCCCAGTACTTTAGGTGGGGCATGACCAAAGCAGGATAGAGTGGCACTGATTCTTCTTTTGGAGACTTCTTTTCATGCAACCTAATACTGCATTAGCCTGGAGCTGAAATTCATTTGGTTTGGTTTGGTCCATTTAACATGCTGTGTCTTCTGAGGCATTCATTGCCCCTCCCAGTTTGGTATCATCTGTATCTTCTGTGAACATTTCCTCCTTTCCTTCATGCAAGGCATGTGGTCAACGGCAGGATCAGGAAAGAACCCTGTGATGCGTCTGTCTTCACGACAGAGGACCTTGAGCGGATTCCGCTGCCTGAGCCGCCCCTCTTGACTAAAGAATTAAATCAAATACAGGTTAAAAGAGAGGAGGTTTTAGGACTAATTGATAAATTGAGGATTAACAAGTCACCGGGCCCAGATGGCATCCACCCAAGGGTTATTAGGGAACTGAGAAATGAAATTGCAGATCTCTTAACGGTTATATGCAACTTGTCTCTTAAAACGGCCACAGTGCCGGAGGACTGGAGGATAGCAGATGTCACACCAATTTTTAAAAAAGGAAGGCGGGGGGACCCAGGAAACTACAGGCCGGTTAGCCTTACATCTGTCCCAGGGAAGATGGTGGAAGGCCTCATCCAAGAGAAAATCTTAAAACACATAAAAGAACAAACCTTGCTGAGAGAAAATCAGCATGGCTCCTGTAAGGGTAAATCTTGTCTTACAAACCTTTTAGAATTTTTTGAAAAGGTCAACAGGCACGTGGATTTGGGTGAACCGGTGGATATAGTCTATCTGGATTTTCAAAAGGCTTTTGACACAGTCCCTCACCATAGGCTGCTGAGAAAATTGCATAGTCAGGGGATAAGAGGGCAGGTCCTCTTATGGATTGAGAACTGGTTGAGATCCCGGAAACAAAGAGTAGGTGTCAATGGGAAATTTTCACAATGGAGAGAAGTGAAAAGCGGTGTGCCCCAGGGCTCGGTCCTGGGACCGGTGCTTTTCAATCTGTTCATAAATGACCTGGAGACAGGGATAAACAGTGAGGTGGCCAAGTTTGCAGATGACACAAAACTTTTCCATGTGGTAAAAACCAGAGAAGATTGTGAAGAGCTCCAAAAGGACCTCTCCAAACTGGGGGAGTGGGCTGAGAAATGGCAAATGCGTTTTAATGTAACCAAATGTAAAGTAATGCATATTGGGGCAAAAAATCCAAACTTCATCTATCAACTCATGGGCTCTGAGTTATCCGTGATGGATCAGGAAAGAGATCTTGGTGTGTTGGTGGACAGCTCCATGAAGGTGTATCCCCAATGTGTGGCAGCAGTGAAGAAGGCCAATTCCATGCTAGGGATTATCAAAAAGGGGATTGAAAATAAAACAGCCAACATTATAATGCCGTTATATAAAACAATAGTAAGGCCCCACCTGGAGTATTGTGTACAATTCTGGTCACCGCATCTCAAGAAAGACATAGTGGAACTGGAAAAGGTACAGAAGAGAGCGACTAAAATGATTACTGGGCTGGGGCACCTCCCTTATGAAGAAAGGCTAAAACAATTGGGCCTCTTTAGTCTGGAAAAAAGGCGCTTGAGGGGGATATGATTGAGACATACAAAATAATGCAGGGTATGAGTAAAGTGGATAGAGGGAAGCTCTTCTCCCTCTCTCAAAATACCAGAACTAGGGGACATACACTCAAATTGAGTGCTGGGAGAGTAAGAACTGACAAAAGAAAATATTTTTTCACCCAGCGTGTTGTAAGTCTATGCAACTCCCTGCCACAGGATGTGGTGATGGCATCTGGCCTGGATGCCTTCAAAAGGGGATTGGACAGATTCCTAGAGGAAAAGTCCATCACGGGTTACAAACCATGATGGAGATGTGTAATCTCTAGGCTTTAAACCAGGGTACTTCAAGGGCCAGATGCAGGGGAGTGGTATCAGGAGACAGATATCTAGTCTCATGCGCTCCCAAACGCATCTGGTGGGGCCGCTGTGAGATACAGGAAGCTGGACTAGATGGGCCTTTGGCCTGATCCAGCATGGCTCTTCTTATGTTCTTATGTTCTTATGATGGCCCACTAAGGCCCCAGTCCCATGTCCCTTTAAAAGCAATTTAAATTACCAGATAACCTGTGTCTAAAAATGCTGTCCCCACGGCCACCTGGCTTTTTGAAAAAAGAAAAGAAAAAGAAAACCTGGTAATTTTCCCTTAAGCGAGGTTTCTGTTACTCACCCAGAAGGTAGGGAAATTTTTGCCTCGCTTTGAAAATCCAGCTTTTAAGGAGGCAGACGCCATGAGACCAGGCAGATGATCCTGGTTTCTTTTTCTTTCTTTTTAAATAGCACCAACCGGCTGTTCCTGGGGACGATCGGTGCTGTTTTTGTTAATTGCTTTTCACCTTCGGAGAAACAGGAAGCTCTATCCGGTCCTACAAGTTTTAATTTCCCCCAAGCCAAGTGGTCCGTTTTTTTCAAATGCTAGTGCCACCTGCTGGCCAAGGGGGCTGAACTGCACTTTAAAATAAAAAAACAGCTTTTTACATGGGAATTCTTGTCCCACATTTAAATCACGTGATAGGACGAAGAGGAAAAGCCAGACCTTCAGAAGATCAGGATCAAAACGCAGGTGTGACCACGGCCTTAGTTATCATCTGAGAGACGATTGGTACAGTCCTTTGTTACAATTTAACGTCAGTATTGCATAATCTTGTTCACATTTTACCAAGGGATCTGGAAGAACATCACTGGGGATCTTGCCCAAAGCCTTGCTGAAATCAAGATGAATTACCCTCACCACGTTCTCCTGATTTCCCAAGCTTGTGAGTCTATCAAAAGAAAAGAAATAGAATTAGTCTGTCAGGGCTCGTTTCTGAAAGATCATGCTGGCTCTTAGTCATCCTTAGGGATGCGCATGGGGAAGAGCTTCGTGTTTCTTTCATTGAGGATTTTTCCAGGATGGGTGCCTCATTAGTTTTCAGGTCATCTGAGTAATGTTCCTTTTAGCAAACCCCAAACTGCCTGGCTTTTTGTGTGTGTGGGGGGGGAATTCTTTCAGTAAGGACAGCAGTGAGAGGGCAGGGAAAGAGGAGGACTGGCAGGGCCAAGAGTGGTGCCAAGGACAGGAGCAAGAGAAGATAGAGCAGGCAGGCAGGCAATGGGTTTCATTATCAATGTGGGGCAATTTTACACAAATAGATCAGATGGCTGTAATCAAAGGAAACTGAGGGGAAAAAACTGATATTTTTGGAAAACTAAAAGCACAGTACAGTATAGGCTTTCAAAGACTCCCCATTGTAACCTATCAAAAATGCAGCACCAAAAGCAACAACCTCTTGTATTCTCCCTCCCCATTTCAGTTAACTAGAAAATCCCTAACAATAATAACATTTGTTTCAAAGTACTGACAGACCGACTATGATCTGTATGATACTTGAAGCTAACTGATCACTAGCTGTCTCCCATCAACACACAAACACTTTTGTTGAAGACTGGAGTAACATTTGTCCATTTTGCTTTTGCAGGGACCTCATTGGTAAGTCTTCTCTAACATAAACGCATCAATATAGGGCAAATACTACTACTACTACTACTACTACTACTACTACTACTACTACTACTACTACTACTACTACTAAATAATAATAATAATAATAATAATAATAATAATAATAATAATAATAATAATAATAATAATAATAATAATAATAATAATAATGTTTGCCACCCCGAGACCTCTTGGTAGTGGGGAGCAAATTTTTTGTAAAGAAACAAACAAACAAACAAACAAACAAACAAACAAACAAATTAATAAACAAACAAACAAACAAACAACAACAACAACAACAACAACAACAACAACAACAACAACAACAACAACAACAACAACAACAACAACAACAACAACAACAACAACAACAACAACAATGGGGCGCCTAGTGTGGAGTAATGAATACGGTAATGGATGAGAATTCAGGAGACCTAGATCTGATTCCTGGCTCAGCCATAGTAGTTCACTGGGTATGTGCAGAAATCAGGCATGGGCATTTTGTTTAGGAAGGGGTCCAGTTCCGAAAAGAAACACAGCAGAACCGCTGCCATTCAGCACTATGATCCACCTTCCAGAATGAAATCAACCAGTCTCTTACCTTGTTTTGGGTCACGCAGGGCTAAACTCCAATCAAGAAGCAGCATCTTTCACTCTCCCTGGCACTGGCCAATCAGGAGATGTGCAGGGACATGCATCTTCCTGCCTGTCTGTCTGATTGGGTGTGATGATGAATGTCTCTACAGAGCTCCTAATTAGCCAGTGCCAGGGAGAGTGAAAGATGACACATCAGAAACTGCTTCCTGGTTGAAGTTTAGCCCTGTGTGACCCAAAACAAGGAAAGAGACTGGTTGATTTCATTCTGGAAGGTGGAACATGGTATTGAACAGCAGCTGTTCTGTTGTGTTTTGTTTTTGAACCGGACCCCTTCCAAAACAAAATGCACAATAGAAATGGTAAAGCCACTCCTTAAAAACTCACCTTGAAAGCCCTGTTGGGAACAGAATAAGTTTGTTACCATTAGATTTTTATAGTGACTTTCTAAAAGAAAAAAATTCCTAGAGCATAATGCAGAATGATGTCTGCATTTCAGTTTTCAGTCTCCAATTGGAATGACAATAGTGACACCTGCTGTTTAAGAAAGGGTACTTATTAAAAAGATGCTGATCTGTCACACAGCCATTAGACCTAAAGGGTATGTATGTATTTTGACATTTTCTGTTTTACCGCCCAGAAAGCTCAACGGAAATAATGGCACTGCAGTACAATTCATAGCAACAGTTTACACCAGGAAATTTTTAAGTACACACCATCAGAATATAAAATAGTAAATTAATCTCTAGCGTATGCAAGTCTTCCTTCAAAAAAGTCACCCATTTGCCACTTAAACTATTAAGAATATCTTCATCACATTGCAAAAGGAAACTATGGTGTTAATACAAGTGTTTCGTCAATATGAAATAAAAATAATTAATATCAGAGAGTACCATTAAGTTCAATATTTTGCACATGCTCTTTTCCTATTATCGTAAGGAAACTACATTTTCTGATTTAAAACAAAACACAGAGAAACATGCCACTTTTAACTTCTTATAGTTGGCAGATTCAGACTGCTAAATTATTGCTTTCTTGCAGAGAAGAATCTGTCCCTCACTAGCAGAGGAGTGTTTATTAAATATGGTTGCTGAACACCAATGGGGTAAATAATAAAGATGTAAGTGCATGTTGACCTTAGCCTGACATGCTTGTGGGTTCACAAGGCTGAGTGGAGACACTGTCTAGGAGGAATTCTGAAAGTTGAGTCATGGCAACTGGACTTCTTTTCTTGAGAGATTGAAACGTTGCACTACTCATCCAAGTAGCTTCATCAGTCTGAAGAAAGTTAGTGGCAAGTCTTCCATTTTATAGTTCACCTTGATTTCATATCCTCCTGGTTTGAATAGGCTCATATGTTGTACAAAGGCCTGAATAGGTTCATTGGTGGTCCATTATGAGCCAATTCAGATTAGGGGGATGTGAAATCAAGGTGAAGTATATAATGGAGGACTCACCACTAACTTTCCTCAGAATGACAAAGCTCCTTGGATGAGTAGCAAAACCTTTCAATCTCTCAAGAAAAGAAGTCCAGTTGCAATGAATCAAACTTCCAGATAAACTCACCTGGATGACTGAGAATATTCACAGACATATGTCTAGGAGCAGCATAAAAAGGTAAAGGTTCCCCCCGCACATGTGTGCTAGTCGTGTCCGACTCTAGGGGCAGTGCTCATCTCTGTATTCAAGCCGGAAGAGCCAGTGTTCTGCAAGTCCATGGCCATGTGGCCGGCATGGCTGCAAGGAAACATTGTTTTTACCTTCCCAGCTTTTACCTATTTATCTACTTGAATTTTACATGCTTTCGAACTTCTAGGTTGGCAGGAACTGGGGTGAACAGCAGGAGCTTGCTCCATTGCGTGGCACCCGGGATTCGAACCGCCAAGCTGCTGACTTTGAAGTCAACAGTTTTCGGAGCCTTAGTCCACCGAGCCACCACGCCCCTCAGGAGGAGCATGAGCATGTTCAAATCTGATAACACCTTTGGCCACTAGATGGCAATAGATATTCAAAATGATTGGAGCCCTTGAACACTCAAGGTTTCCTTCCCTCACTGTTAATAATAATGTCATCCTATCAAATCAATTCTGATACGCAACAATCTTTCACAGTGTTTTTTAGACAGAAAGTAGGATGGCCCCAACTTCAGGAGCCTCGTGGTCCAGTGGTTAAATGCCTGTACTGCAAGTAAAACTGTGCTCACAACCTGGGGTTCAATCCCAGGTAGCAGGCTCAAGGTTGACTCAGCCTTCCATCCTTCCGAGGTTGGTAAAATGAGTATCCAGCTTGCTGGGGGGGGGGGGGGGCAATGTGTAGCCTGCATACTGTAATTAAACCGTAAACCACCAGGAGACTACTTGAAGTGCTATGGGGCGTTATATAAGTAGAACTCTTTGCTTTTTGCTTTTGGCTAAAGCTACACAGGCTTGTTGTACTGGTGGGGAATTGGAACTCCCAACTTCAATCTCTATAGTCAGATATCTAGCTCACTGAGTGATCAAGCCAGCTCCTTTCTAGTTAAAGGCAAAGGTAAAGGTTTTCCCTGCACGTGCGTGCTAGTTGTGTCCAACTCTAGGAGCAGTTGCTCATCTCCTTTTTCAAGCCAAAGAGCCAGTGTTGTGCAAGTCCATGGCTGTCATGGCTGCAAGGAAATACTGTTTACCTTTCTAGTTACCTGCACTTTAAAAGAGCAGTCTGGAAATATCTCATACTTAGGACCCCTAAAAGTTGCTTTAACAAAAACTCTGTAGCAAAAACTTCCAAGTAAAAAGTTCTGTTCTCAAAAGTAAGATTTATTTACAGTATTTATTTATTTATTTATCTATTTATAATCATCTAATTATTTATTTATTGCATTTATATCCTGCCATTTGATTGATTGGCCACTCAGAACCCATCCCTTACGTCCTTACATAGCCTTCAGATATAAATAATCCTAATTCATTTTTTTAGTGGAATAGTGGGGTAAACACACACATGTATATATTGTAAATAAAAATACATTTTTATCTGTGTGGCTTTCTATTTGTTTCTAAATCACACAAAAACAGCCAGGTGGATTTTCACCAGATTTGGAAAGTACAAGTACATGAGTAATGGGTCTGATTTTAAACATAAGCAACGTGGTCTACATGAACCCCTTCAAAGATATCCAATGAACATATGGATAAATATACTCCATTTAAGATGGTTTGCATGGAGATTTAAGGTATTGGTTATGACCTTTAAAGCTCTAAGTGGTTTAGGACCTTGTTATCTACCGTAGCATGTCCACCCAAGGGTATCTATCCCTCCGGCCCATTACTCTCAGGCAACAATATTGAGAATTCCTACATTGACGCTACCAAGGAAAAACAAAAAGGCTTTTTCTGTAGTGGTACCCTCTCTGTGAAATAAAGTTCCACCAAGAATTAGATACCCCCCCTTACAAAGCATCAGAAGATCAGTAAAAACTGTATCATTTATGAGGGTCTTTGGCAACATCTAAGGTTAATTTCTGAGACCCATATACTATTGCAGGTAATGACTGTTTTATTATATCACTGGACATTATATTTATCATGTTATGGTTAATAAAATTGGGTTCACCTAAGCCACCAGGTGGCAATCCTTGGTTGCCTTCCTAGTTTTCTTCTTCTTCTTCTTCTTCTTCTTCTTCTTCTTCTTCTTCTTCTTCTTCTTCTTCTTCTTCTCTCTCTCTCTCTCTCTCTCTCTCTCTCTCTCTCTCTCTCTCTCTCTCTCTCTCTTTTGTATTATCTAGGCCACTGTTGGCGAACCTAGGGCATGGATGTCAAAGGTGTCACTCAGAGCCCTTCCTGTGGGCACCCGACATCACCCTTTCACAGCCACCTGTATTCAGGTTAAATTTCTTTATTAGCACTTTGAGAAAAAAATAGTGTGTTTTGAATCACAGTTTGGGCACTCGGTCACTAAAAGGTTCACCATCACTGATCTAGGCATTCTTCTGTTGTTTTCATTTGTCTGTTCTGCTTAATTATGTAAACTACCCCAAGAAGTATATTACTAATTCAGACAGTATAGATCAAAAAAATCAATCAATCAATCAATCAATCAATCAATCAATCAATCAATCAATATTTTTCAAATGATCAGAATTATTGGCTATGTGCTATATACAAAAATAATTTTTTGCAGGGCCCCAGGCCATTCCAGTGGTTTTGGCTTCAAACCATAGTTCCCAAACAGATTTTTGCCGAATTTAGAGCACTGTGACTTAAACAATAGGCTATGTAGCATATCGGAAAGCCACTGTGAAACCCTCAGATCTACCCTGATATTTTGTCTTAAATGGCTCGACAGCATATCTGAAGGGTATCTTTTGGGTCTTCTGACTAGACATGGGCACGACTTGGCGAAATTCTCGTTTCCGTTTCCGTTTCTCATTTCCGTTACGTAACGGAACGAACAACAACAATTACTCTGCCAGAACTCAAACTCGAACCGACTAAAGAAAAATTTGGTCTGATTTGTTGTTGTCGTTCCTGGCATCGCAGCAATCGCGCGATGCCAAGCGGCACAGGAAAAAAGTTTTAAAAATAAAAAAACCCGATTCCCGGCCAAAAAAGCAGGCGAAAATATGCCTGCCTCAGTGAGGGCACCTACCAGAGGGGTGGTTTCTGGGGGGGGGGGTCCCCAGCCTCCCCCCTCCTCTCCTGGGCTGCGCAAAGTGCGCATCCTAATCGAGTCGCCACGCCAACTTGCCAAGTGGCGCAGCACAGAAAAAAAGTTTTAAAAATTAAAAACAAACCCCGATTCCCGGCCAAAAAAGCAGGCAAAAATATGCCTGCCTGAGTGAGGGCACCTACCAGAGGGGTGGTTTCGGGGGGGGGGTCCCCGGCCTCCCCCCTCTCCTCTCCTGGGCTGCTCTGGAGGGGGGCATCCTCGTCGTCTCGCCGAGTCGCCATGCCATGCGGTGCGGGCGGGGGATCCAAAATGGGGCGACCGCAATATTTATTTTGAAATCGCGTGGTCCAAAAACACACCAAAGCACCACAGAAACATGCGAAAATAGCTATTTTAAAACTGCCTGAATTTTTTCAGTAGCAGCAGTGGGTTTTTCTTGCAACAAAACGTCTCCATTGATTTTATTTTATTTTATTTTATTTTTATTTTTTTACACCTGCGCAATGATGGGCTGGCCATGGGAGTGGACCATGCAATTTTTTGGAGCCATTCCACTTGGCCAGGTTTTGACCGAGACTTCTGGGATGTGCCAGTCGGGCATAAAAAGCCACTAACCCTAGCCTGAACCCGAACCCGAACCCTAACCCGAACCCTAACCCATACGCCAGTACACTGTCCTTCTTGGTGGGTCAGAGAGGCACCCAGAGGTGTACCCCAGTAGCTCACCCTAAGCTTACCCATAACCCTAAGCCTAGCCCTTGCGCTAACCCCTAACCAGTAAGCCAGATGTGTACTCGCATTGCACTACAGCAAGTACACTTCCCTTCTTAGTGAGTCACAGGGCGCCCGTAGGGGTCCTGTCTCACTTCGTTCCCCAGCCCAAGTGCACCGTATGCAGGCAGGCAGTGAGTCACAGAGGCACCCGAAAGAGAGGTGCCTCTGCCTGCTAATGCTGCAACTTAATGGTATGCATATCCAATTGGCTATGCATGCCATTTTGTAGCGGGCCAGAGGAGGCACCCACCCCAGAGAGGTGCCTCCAGGAGCCCGCTTTCCCTTCATGGCGGGCCAGAGGAGGCACCCACCCCAGAGAGGTGCCTCCAGGAGCCCCCCCTGAAAACCAGTACTAAAAACAGACGAAAAACCGACAAACGAAACGACAAATTTTTGGAAAATTTCGCGAAAAACGGAAACGAGCCGAAACAGGCCGACTCCGACACACGACAACTCGAAACGTAATTTTTCCTGGTCGTGCCCATCTCTACTTCTGACATTTAATACAGGCTAAAATGGTGAACAGAGGGAGGCTTCTGGTTCCGGCAGGTCATGGTAGTCGCTTTTTCTCTCCACTTACCCATGCTTTAATAATATTTTATAATATTTTAGTTTTAATTTATATATACTTTTAATTTTTAATTTTACTTTTCATGGTTAGTTTTCTTATTGTATCTCAGAGAGATACCATGGGAGTATTTTAAACTGTTTTACAAACTAAATGGCACACACATAGATCACTTGGGGGGGGGAGGTCTCTTGTATGCTTCCTTATTTTTTCTTGCCTACCGAGGCATGTAGTGCATTGCTTTGCAGATTTTGATGGAGTTCAGAAATTGACACTTTTTGACTTGACATCCCAATTTTCTGGATCGTGGCCTCCAAATATCCATTAATTGGGGAAAACAGTTACCTCTGGCAGGCTAAAAGAACACCAAGGTGAAAAAACCGAGAGGGAGGGAGGAGGGAGGGAGCAGTGCAAAGACCTTTCTCTCCAAGCAGGTTTTCCTTTAGTGACTGGCTAGTTGAGTGGGGCTTGTTAAATGTATTGCTGTGTTTTACTGCTTTGAATGTGTTTCAGTGTTACTTTTGATTACTGTTTTTAGCATGGCAGTCATTGGATCCTTTCAGTATTGTACACTCATTGTTGTTAGCATTACATGCTGTCTTTTAATCATGCAAGTCACCTTGGGTTTTTTTTTCCTCTGAGGAGAAAGGTAGTGTGAAAATATTTTAGGCAAACAAACAAACAAACAAACAAACAAACAAACAAACAGGTGAGATGAAACAAAGAAACAAAAAACAAGATTCTCCCAGAAAGAAAACTAAAATAATGGCAGTAGGTAAGACAATGATAGCGCTACAGTTGTTCAAAAGCATTTAGAACCTGCTTAAGAATGGAGAGGCCAAGCCTATTTCCTTGGGGAGGCTGTGATCCCTCTTTAAAAGCTTCCACTCATTCAGATAAAATCCAGGATCAAAGCAGGGAATGAAGTCTCACCTGGGAGGAAGTCGGGGCTGCTCCTTCCATTGCCATTTCCCCAGACGGCTGACACACTGCCACCTGCACAGGAGAAGGCTTGATGGGGTCGCCCACCTCTTCTGCCAGTGTTGATGGTGTTGTGTATTGATCTGTATTCCTATTGGTTTCTGTTCCTGTTCCAAAGGGAACAGGCCTATTGGTTTATTCAAGTTGCTGCATTTGGATCCTCAATCCTATTGGTCTCTGCCAAAAGGCAGCTTTGTGATTGGTTGTAATTGTTCCCTCCAAAATGTATCTTTTCCTAGCCAGTCCTGGCTCCTATAAATGTAGCTCCCTCTCCCCAGTCCCCAGTCTTGTTCTCTCCCTGAATAAAGAGCTGTTACACTAGAAGCTGTCTCCAGCCTGCTATGTCTAAGAGCTGAAATCACTGCTGAAATCACTAAAACCCACACTACTACTAATAGGCTTTAAGGGCTTACTACAGGGATGTGAAGGGTGTGGTGGCTCAGCGGACTAAGGCTCCGAAAACTGTTGGTTGCAAAGTCGGCAGCTCGGTGGTTCGAATCCCGAGTGCCCTGCTGATAACCCCAGCTCCTGCTAATGTAGCGGTTCAAAAGCCTGTAAATGCAAGTAGATAAATAGGCACCACCATAAAAAGCGGGAAGGTAGAACAGTGTTTCCTTGCAGCCATGCCAGCCACGTGGCCATGGATTTGCACAACGCTGGATCTTCGGCTTGAATACAGAGATGAGCACCGCCCCTAGAGTCGGACACGACTAGCATGCATGTGCGGGGGGAACCTTTACCTTTACCTTTATGGGGATGTGAAGTAGTCTTGCAATGCCAAGACAATGGGTTGGTAAATTGCTCAACCTCATTATATCTTTCAGCCTCAGCATGACAACAAATGTGCATGGAGCGTTTTTTTAAAAGTGTGATTTTTCATATTTTGCATGCAATGTTATTTTTCTTTATGAAGCAAGCACAGAAAGAGTGCTGGACTGAGGAAAAAGAAGGCATGCAAACAATCTAATGTTTCTAAAATTCAAAAGCCCATACAACACAGTACTAGTCATAAAGTAGTTATGAAATAAGTGCACCACAAAAACCATTCTTATAAGTGGGGAAATTGTCATTGAGATCAAACAAAATTTCTTTTCAGCTTGTGGGTCATTCCATGTCAAATCAACCCATGAAAAATCCATTTTGGAATTTGATGTCATGGATTTTGTTCATTTTTGGTGCATTTGTACCTTACCATGAGATTTCAAAAAAAAAAAAAGAATTCAGATTTTTTGGTCCACTTGTTTCTGAGATATTGCATTTTTAAAATCCCCCCCAAGCCAAAATTCACTAGCCACCATAACTACAAATGTCATTTAATAGATACCTGTGATAGCTACAGACCTGGGACCGGTGTCATTTTAAAGCTTATGAATAGGGCTTTCATTTGATGCAATTGTACATTTTTAAAAAAATTACACATCTAAATAAATATAAAAATGCATTTTGGAAGAACTTTTTTTTAAAATTTTCAAGACAATCCACTTATAGATACATATCTTGTAACCAATCAATCCAAATTTCAGGATTTTATATTCATTTAAAATGTGTAGTTTTTAAAAATGTAAAATTGTATCATGTTGTATATCAAATGACACCTGTCCCAGGTCTGTAGCCATCATAGATATTTGTTAAATGACATTTGAAGTTATGGTGCCTAATGAGTTTTGGCTATTTTTGCAGTTTTGAAAATGCAATATCTCAGAATTGAGTGAACCAAAAAATCTGATCATGGTAAGGTACAAACATATCAAAACTAAATGAAATCCTTGACTTCAAGGTTCCATGCACTGGTTGATTTAACATGGAATGACCCTCCCCCACATTTTTAAAATGTGATTTTTTTCTTTTTTCATGCCATAGGACAAAAATAAGGATTTACACTGTCATTGCTTTATCAAGTGCATTGTATAATTTATTGTACACATAGAGCAATGAAATCTATTTTCAATTAGTGTAAAGACATATGTTAAAACTCACATAGTAATGGAAAGTAGACTGTTTTCTGTACTCTCCATTGTCTGTAATGAAAACAGTGTGGTGTGGTTATTTAACAGATGATTGAATAGAACAATGTTCATTGTAAAGCAGTTAAAATATCCAGGCTGTGAGGCCAGCCTAATATGAAGGATAAGGAACAAAATAAAATATTTTAAGTTTTAGGGGAAAGGTGAATGTGCTCAGTAATATATCTTGGAAGGCACATAAAAGAAACATAAAAGCAAAGTTATGAGAAATCAAGAAGTTATGCAGTTGAGCAGTTAGTCAAGATGAACAGTTAAGGCCTCTCCAAACCCTGGGACAGTCTTGTCTCCAACAGGAGACCAAGGGACAAAGCCCTTTACAGAAAAGTCTCCATCCAGAAATCATGTTTCTCCTTTGGTGTTGCTGATTTCACTCTCTCTCTCTTCTCTCTTCTCTCTCTTCTCTCTCTCTCTCTCTCTCTCTCTCACACACACACACACATGCGCACACACACACATACACAATGCAAACAACTCATCCAGTGCTAATACTTTCTAATAGTCCAAGCACCAAAGCAACATTAGTTACAGATTTAAATTTTGCACATGTACAGGGATGACAAGAAATAATTTGTGTCTTTACTTAATAGTAGAGATGGGCACGGAACGAACATTTTTTTGTTTCCGTTACCGTTTGTTGTTTCCATTACGTAACGAAACGACAAACGAAAATTGTGATGAAAATGCAACAAAACGAACAGAACCATGAAAATTGTGGTCGTTATGTTTCGTTTCCGTTAATGGCGACGCACAATGAAATGACCTCTTTTAAATGTTAAAAAACGCCCTGGACATCCGTAAAAACGCAGCGATAATTATTTATATTGTCTGATAGAGATGGGCACGACTTGAAAAAAAAATTTCGAGTTGTCGTTAGTCGGGCCGGTTCCGTTTCGGCTCGTTTCCGTTTTTCGTGAAAATTTGCAAAAATTAGTCGGTTCGTTTTTTTGTTTTTCGTTGTCGTTAGTACTGGTTTGGGGAGGGGGTAGCGGGCTCCTGGAGGGAGCTGCAGGAGTCAGCCAGAGCCACAAGTGACGGACTGGCAGACTCTTTGCACCCGCTGTGTCTCACGTACTTGCATGTAGTGCAATGCAAGTAGATCTGGCTTAGGGTTAAGACGGCTTAGCGCAACGGCTAGGGTTAGGCTAGTTACGGGTGAGGTTACGGTGAGTATTGGGGTGCATCTGGGTGCCTCTCTGACCCACTTAGAAGGACAGTGTACTGGCGTATGGGTTAGGCTTAGGGTTCGGGTTTGGGCTACGATTAGTGGGCTGTTTATGCCCGATTGGCACATCCCAGAAGTCTCTGTGGTCAACCTGGCCAAGTGGCCATGCGATTGGTGGAAAATTTGCATGGTCTGCTCCCATGGGAGAGCCCATCATTGCAAATGTGCAGGTGTAAAAAAATAAAATAAAATAAAATAAAATAAAATCAACGGAGACTTTTTTTTGCAAGAAAAACCCACTGCTGCTACTGTAAAAATTCAAGCATTTAAAATAGCTAATTTTCGCATGTTTCTGTGGTGCTTTGGTGGGGTTTTGGGCAACGATTTCAAAAAAAAATATTGCGGTCGCCATTTTGGATCCCCCCCCCCACCGCATGGCAAATGGATGCGCCCTCCCAGCCTGGTACAGTCAGCAAAACCTGGCCATGCGATTGGTGGAATGGCTCCAAAACTTTGCATGGTCCACTCCCATGGGCGAGCCCATCATTGCAAATGCGCAGGTGTAAAAAAATAAAATAAAATAAAATAAAATAAAATCAACGGAGACTTTTTTTGCAAGAAAAACCCACTGCTGCTACTGTAAAAATTCAAGCATTTAAAATAGCTAATTTTCGCATGTTTCTGTGGTGCTTTGGTGGGGTTTTGGGCAACAATTTCAAAAAAAATATTGCGGTCGCCATTTTGGATCCCCCGCACTGCATGGCAAATGGATGCGCCCTCCCAGCCTGGTACCAGCAGCGCAGCAGTAGCAATAGCCAAGGAGAGGGGGGCGGGGAACCCCCCCCCAAATAAAACACCCTTCTGGCCTGGTAGGTGCCCTCAGACAGTTTTCGCCTACTTTTAGGGCCGGGAATCGGGGTTTTTTTTAACTTTTAAAAACTTTTTTTCTGTGCCGCTTGGCATTGCGCGATGCAAGTAACGAGCACGACAAATCAGACCAAATTGTTCGTTCCTCGGTTCGAGCTCGAAGTCTGGGGCAGTGATTCCCGTTACCGTTTCCGTAGAGTAACGGAAACGAGTAACGGAAACGGAAACGGGAATACCGCTAAGTCGTGCCCATCTCTATTGTCTGATAATACCTACCAGGGGGGTTGGGGTCCTTAAAACGTTTGTTTTTGTCTTCTCCCATTGTGATGTATTTTTCTTTTCCCTTTAAAATGGATGTCGCCACCAGCCACAAAATGGAGACAAGCGATGTGATGTGGGATCATGTTCAACCAATAGCATGCCCAGGTTGCAGACTGGGCGGGCAGGTCTGGCAGCCACAGAGGGCATAAAAAGCTCTGGCAGCCCCCGTCCTCCTTGCAGTCCTGGTGGGAGTTAGGGTGGGATTGCTGTCTCTGCAACTCTAGCTTCAGTCCTGCAGCCTCCCTGTGTGTGTGCATGCTGCGTACCTCTCGGTGAGTACCCTCCCCTGCCCCGCAGTGCAGTCACTCTGCAGCTGCCTTGCACCCTGGGCAACGCCCGCCGCTGCCTTTGCAGCCTCCCTGCGAACCTAGTCTATACTGTGTCTCTGCCAGCACCCATTTTTTTTAGTGTTTTCCCTCTGGTCTGGGGCGTTGGGGAACGCCCACGCATGGAAATGCTTTAAAAATCACTCAAAAAGCGGGTAGAAACGACAAACGAAAAAACAAAAAACGGTAACGATTTTTTTCAAAAAATTCCCAACAAACGGAAACGAACCGAAACAGAGCTCTCAACGACAAACGAAAAACCGAAACGCCATTTTTCTGTTTCGTGCCCATCTCTACTTAATAGAATACTACAGGAAGTAATAACATTGTTCTGCCCATAACACATGCCTTCTTTTAAAGTCTTTGAGTTAACAAGATGCCCGAGTGCACTCCATTTTTATGATGATGATGCCTGGTATTGTGACAAAGACTTTGAAGTCACCCAGCTGTAGGTAGCACCTGGACTGAACCCCAAACAGGAACACAGGTCAGCTGCTCACTGTCGCCTCTACTCAGTTGTGATGCATTTTTATCTTGTTTAAACTCCATGAAATGATATACTTGTCATTTCTAAATTTGAATATGTGCATATAAGTTATCACATGTAATGCTATGTAAATTGATGTTCTCTTTTGTCATTTTCTCCTATTTCTTTTTTGTTCCTTCCACCCTTTCTTTCATTCAATCATTCTTTCTTTCTTTCCTACTGACTGACTGTGATGTGTAAATACCAATGCAGAAAAATTACAGGGTAAAATACTGGTTTGGGAAATAGACAGAAATAGAAAAAAGAGGCAGTTGCCTGGAAAAACAGCCCAAGAGAGAAAGAAAAATACAGAATGAACAGAACAATAGCACTGACACACTTAAATGACACAGACTGCCCTGTAAAAAATGTTATTGTAGACACAAGCCCATTCAGAAAATGGAAGCAAAAGGAGGTAGAGTTTGGCTTTCTCAACCACTAATTAATAATATAATGCAAATAGAATAAAATTAGAATAATCAGATCATCTCCGTTAAGGCTCCTCTGGGTTGCTACCCTGAGGGAGACAAACAAATCTTCTACAAGAGGTAGGGCCTTCTTTGTGGTGGTTCCATCTTTGTGGAACCAGCTCTGGGAGGGGTTTTGCCTCCCCCACCCCACCCCCCATTGACATTTAAGAGGTAACTGAAGTTATGACTCTTCAGGGAGGCTTTCCACTCCAAGCCTCACTGAGTTGAGGTGATTTTATATATATCTTCCCAGTACTGTTATCTGTATTTTTGTTTTCATTTTTGTTTTTATATTTAGTTGCATCCTTGCTCAGTCACCTTTTGTCTTTAAGTGCTTAGATTTTTACATGGATTTTTAAAAATATATTATTCCATTTTTAGTGTGTATTTTATTGTAAAATGCCCGCAGTAGTGGAGCACAAACGGGAGGAGTATATAAAGCAAAGCAAACAGTGAAGAAACAAAAAACCAAGCAACCAAACAAGCATATTAGCAACTGTAAATATAATTGTTACTCTTTATAGAAATAACTAGGTTCTTTGCCAAATTTACTGTCATAAAACACATGTCCTACAATACTCCACTTCAAGATTTTTCGTTATGACCTCAGTATGCAGTTCACCCAGCTCAGCTTTAACATGGAATCATAACTGCCCTCTGCTATATTATAGGGAGCAACCAAAACTCGTGTGTGTGTGTGTGTGTGTGTGTGTGTGTGTGTGTGTGTGTGTGTGTGTGTGTGTGTGTGTGTGTGTGTGTGTGTGTGTGTGTGTGTGTGCAGAATTTCACAAAAGGGATGCTGTTGTAAAAGAGAACTTCTGATAGAGTCCCTCCTCTTCAGCCAGTAGCAGCACCCTCAAAAGGTCTTTGTCTGCTTGTGGAAGGATAGCAATGATGGGGCCAGTCTGGCCTCCTATGGGAGGGAGTTCCAAAGTCTGGGATCAGCAACAGAGAACGCATTCTCCTGTGTCCCCATCAGACACTCCTGTGAAGGTGGTGGGACTCCGCGGACTGCTTCTCTGGATGATTTTAACACCTGAGCCAGGTCAGAATGGGAGATGGGGTCTTGGAGACAGCTTGGACCCATATTATTTAGGGCTTTATAGGTTAAAACAGCACTTTTGTGTTGTTCCTGGAAACTAATTGGCAGCCCTTAGAGCTGCTGTAACAGGGTGGTTATGTGATCCCTATAACCAGCTCCAGTCAGCAATCTCCAGAATCTCTCCAGAAACAGATCTAGCAGGCACACTGGTTTTAATTGTGCAAACGTACTCTTGGCCACTACTTAAACCTAGGCATCCAGGCTCAGAGATGAATCAAGTAGCATCCCCAAACTGTACACCTGTGCTTTCGTGTGACTTCATCCAGTGCAGGCTGTAACCCTGTTCTTTGATCTGTCTTTCAGCTGACCAGAATCACCTCTGTCTAATCTGGATTCAGTTTCAGTGTATTCACCTTCATCCATTCCATTACTGACACCAGGCACGGATGGAGAGCTGAAACAGTTTCCATTGATGTAGGTGCAAGGAGAGTTAGGTTTGGGTGACATCTGCATACTAGTTACACAAGACCCCAAAACTCTGGATAATCTCTCCCAGGGGTTTCATGTAGACGTATAGATGTAGGTGATACTATATATTGGGAGAGGATTAAAGAGGTATTTTAATCTGCCTCTTTTGATTTGTATTGTACTTGATTTATTATTCTTTACTTGTTTTAGATTTAATTATGTTTGATTGGCTGAGTTCTTATATTTGTTTACATTGTATATTGTTTAGTTGTATTGCCTATGTCCTACCTTTTGTAAACTGCCCAGAGCGACCGCTGATCAGATGGTGCAGTATAAAAATGGAATGAATGAATGAATGAATGAATGAATAACATAGAGACAAAACAAAACCCTGAGGGGTCCCACAGGCCAGCACCCAGTGTGTCAAACATTAATCCCCCCTAGCACCATCTCCTGTGTTCTCTTCCCAAGGAATGACTACAGCCACCATAAAACAGTGCCTGAACAGTGCCTGAACCATTTCATTCCAGTGAACCAAGTTGACCAAAGTGGTCTCTCTCCCATAACTTGCCCTGAATCCAAACTGAAATGGATCTGGATACCCGTGGTCATCATCATGGAGAACATGAAGTCTTGAGACAACCCTGGCAGAGCTGTCTTAGCATGGAAGTTGAAATCCCCTGGTATGATAAGCATAGGAGGATCCAACACCACCCCTATCAACTCAGTTAGTTCTGAAAAAGAGATTGTTAGCCACACCACAAGCTGGGGGGGGGTATACCAAGAGACTCCCTATTTTGTCCCAGGGTCCTGCTTCTAGAAAGATACATTCAGAACTGGGGAACAGGGGAATGTGACATCTGGTGAGAGGAATGGAATCATGATAAACCACTGCTGCTCCACTTCCTTTCCCACCCCACCCCCGGCCTTGCCGACTGCTGCACCAAGAACCGTAATGGGTGTACACAAAGGGAAGCAAAACATTACAGTGTAGAGGATACAAGGATGCCTGTGGAGATTCCAGAGGTGTATCGGGGGGGCAGAAGGGTACATCTGCCCACGCACAACAATCTGGGGGCACATGGAGGGAGAGCAGCAGGAGGAAGCTGTATACTCTCCCGCTACCCAGCAGTCCTCTTTTCTCCTAAGGCTTGGTGATGGCACCCCCTCCGCCACCTCCTCTGCCATGCACCAGGCGAGCAGCAAAGCAGGCAGGCAGGCAGGAACATGGTGGCAGTGGTGCCCTCCTCCTCCTCACCTTGGTTGGAGATGTGTACGATGTGCATACGCGCAAGCGCGCGCGCACACACACACACACACACACACACACACACACACACACACACACACACACACACACACACACACACACACACACACACGTGCCTGTTTGCACACGAGCGCACATACCCATCCCACGCCTGCAGGATTCGCGCGCCCCCCCTCCCAGTTCTGGGTGGGTGTGATCGGGCGGCAGAAAGGGCACGAAAACAAACTTTGTCCTCAGGTGCTCCAAATCCTGGCTACGCCTCTGGGAGATTCCCCAGCTAATGGCAATTTGCTGCTAAAAATCATGCTTTTTGCATACCTGCACAGCAGTTTTTCAGCAATCAAATCACCGAAACAGGAGCTATCTATCCAGATTCAAAGTTGTCTGTGAAGATTCTCAGTCATCCAGGTGAGTTTATCTGGAAGTTGAGTCATGGCTACTGGACTTCTTTTTTGAGAGATAGAAACGTTTCGCTGTTGATCCAAACAGCTTCATCGGTCTGAATACAGCTAGTGCAAATCCTCCATCAAACTTCTTCTGCTTCCTATACAGTATATGATTGTAAGCGTAAAACCTTTACTTCTGTCTCTGCAGAGATAATAATGCAGACACGTTTCACTACCACAAGTCAGTAGTAATATTATGACGGCAGTTGATAGAATTTCGCAGCAGCAAACCATTTCTCAGAAGTGTATCCCAGTTCTCATTGGAGTATTATGCTCCCATGGGCCAGAGTCATCAATCACTTCTGATAAAATTCAAGGATATTACAAGCCCATTGTTAAAAATACAGGATTTATTTTATTTATTTATTTATTTATTTATTTTATCTATATAGCTTGTATGCCGCCCACTACCCAAAGTACATTACGGTTATTAGACACAATAAGAAAGAAAGAAAGAAAGAAAGAAAGAAAGAAAGAAAGAAAACAGCTGTAGTTTTGTATACAGTAATAAGTTTGTTCTCCCCTTGTATGCTAAGAAAGAAATAATCAATTCCTAACCTTTGGTTGGGATTCCCAGTATGGGATAGTGGACAGAGAGATGGACTAGGACTCTGGAGACCAAAAAGCAAAAAAAGTGTTCTGCTTATATACCGCCCCATACCACTTCAAGTAGTCTCTGGCTGGTTTACAGTTTTAATTACAGTATGCAGGCTACACACTGCCCCCCCCCAGCAAGCTGGGTACTCATTTTACTGACCTCGGAAGGATGGAAGGCTGAGTCAGCCACGAGCCGGCTACCGGGGATTGAACCCCAGGTCGTGAGCAGAGTTTTACCTGCAATGCAGGCATTTAACCACTGCATCACGGGGCTCTTTTTAAGGGTTTGAATTGTTGTTCAGCCATGGAAACTCACTGATGGGATGGTGGTTCCCATGGAAGGTTGATGGTTTGATGTATTGCTCCCATCCAGTCATGATTGATGAATTAGTTCATGTCACCAATTCTGAAGCTGCTGTTCATGGGCCATCCCCAAAACATGGAATTTAGAACCCGAATGGGCCCAGGGATGTGATATCAGGAGTTCTTTTCTTGGACGCCTTCATCACTGCAGATGGTGACTGCAGCAATGAAAATAAAGGATGCCTGTTTCTTGGGATGAAAGCGATGGCAAACCTAGGCAGCATGTTAAAGAGCAGAGACATCACTTTGCTAACTAAGGTCCGGATAGTCAAAGCTATGTTTTTTCCAGTACTGATGTATGGAAGTGAGGGATGGGCTATAAAGAATCAATGCTTTTGAGCTGTGGTGCTGGAGGAGAGTCTTGAGAGTCCCCTAGACTGCAAGGAGATCAAACCTATCAATCCTGAAAGAAATCATCCCCGAATGTTCACTGGAAGGACAGATTTTAAAGCTGAGGCTCCAGGACTTTGGCCACCTCATGAGGAGAGAGGAGTCCTTGGAAAAGTCCCTGAAGTTGAGAAAGATTGAAGGCAAAAGGAAAAGGGGATGGCAGAGAATGAGATGGTTGGACGGCATCATCAATTTATTTATTTATTTATTTATTTTATTTCTATACCGCCCATCTTCCAACAGAACTCTGGGCGGTTTACAACAGTGCAACCAATATGGATTTGACCGAACTTCAGGAGGCAGTGAAAGATAGGAAGGCCTGACGGGATCTGGTCCATGGGGTCACAAAGAGTTGGATACAACCGAACCACGACCACCACCACCACCACCACCACCAATCACTTTGGGGACTATGTCTCTTCCAGCTTTAGATGTCTGCAAGCAATGGCTGAGAAAGTTATGAAGAATTAGTCTGTATGGGTTTGCTAACTGTTATTAGTGTGTAACACTGGGAGAAAGAATGGCTATTTGAAGGCAATCCTACAACCTTCCAATGCATTTTTTTTCAATGTGTGAGGCTGCAATTCTATTTAGCAATTAAGGGTGATGTGCAAAGCTGTAGGGTATGAATGAATGCCAAAGTTTTCTGAGAAGGCTGGTTTTACTGCCAACAATTAAAAAAACAGTTTATATTAATAAGTCTAGATGTTACTGCATGCCAAGAGATTGTGATTTATGTTGTAACTCTTCACCTAATACATAATAAAATCTACTTAGCTCTCAAGTCCAATAATGAACAGATGATAGCAGCTTTATCTTCAACATTTAACATGATTGGGACTCCTTATCATGTTTGATGGCATTTTGTGGTAACCCTTCACCTGTGCTTTAGATGGCCACGGAACCTTTATCATAAAAGAACCTAAGAGGAGGCATTCAAATATACTAAAATGCAAACATATGCAGTGATTCTTTTTGGCTCTGGTAGAACCCTTGAGTCAAGAACCCTGTCCTTGAACAGACAGGCAGTTGCAATCCTTAAAAGACAATGGTTAAAAAAAGAACAATGGGAAACCATCAATTGTCTTCTCTTAGTATATAAAAGGCTGTGTCGGGCAATTACAATTGGGTGCAATCAAGCCAGTTCTTATGGCAACCCTTTTTAGGGTCTTCTTGATAGTGTTCAGAAGTGTTCCTTTCTACTGGGGACACCCTGGGACTGTGCAGCTTGCCCAAGGTTGGCTCCCCCCCCCAGGATACAAAGTGGGGAATTGGACTCCCAACCTCTGGGTCTACTTAATTTACTGACCTAGCCTATAGATGCCTACCAGACAGAGGCGTAGCCATTATTTGGAGCACCTGGGGACAACGTTTGTTTTTGCGCCCTTCCTGCCACACCCCACATCACACCTACCCAGCAATGGGGGGGCTGAACCTTGTGGGCATGGGGTGGGTGCATGCAAGGAAGGTGAGGAAGAGTAGGAGGAGGGCGCCACACCCACCGTGCTCCTGTCTGTGTGCCTGCTTTGCCTCTTGCTTGGTGCTCTGTGGAGGGGGGGTGCTGTCGTCAAGCTTTAGGGGAAAGTAGGACTGCTGGGCAGTGGGAGGGTGCAGAGCTTCCTCCTCCTGCTCCCCCTCCAGGCACATCCAGATTGCTGCACCCGGGGAAGATTTACCCTTCTGCCCCCCCCCCCCAGGTACGCCCCTGCTAACAGATACCCAATATACTGAGCTTTTCATATTACTTCTCAGGCTTTTTATTTGATAATGGTACTTAAAGCTTTCCACCAAGTCCTTGAGGTTCATGCTGCATTTTTTGGTCAGGTCATTCCTGAGACTACTGTGAAAATGGTAGGAGAAACCTTGGTAGGAGTATAATGACCTGCAATTATTTTTAAAAATAAATTTATTATTTATTTATTATTTATTTCCCTAGGAAGGGGGTGGGGCAAATAATTTAATGGTACTCTACGCAACAAAAAGGAAATGAGAGCAGGGATGTTTTTCAGCTCACATTATGCCAACCCATGTAAATATTAACTGTGCAAATTGCTTCAATAGAAATAATGAAGGGTGACAATGAATATTACTTTGTTGCACAGGCTTTCAAAAATTAAAAAGATTGTGCAGGTTATTTATACCTTTTAAATAAACAGCCAGTGATTCTGTGATTTCTCTCTCTCTCTCTCTCTCTCTCTCTCTCTCTCTCTCTCTCTCTCTCTCTCTCTCTCTCTCTCTCTCTTTGTGTGTGTGTGTATGTGTGTGTGTGTGTGTGTGTGTGTGAATGTGTGCATGCGCACACATGTGCACATTCATACTTTGCTTTTCAAAATAAAAGGATGTTAATTTTGCAGAGAGACGATTTGCAGAGACCTTGCCCCACTTCCCCCCCAAAATAACTTTATTTCATTTTCTCTTCTGGAAGTAAGCAACCTTATGGAGCTTAAAATTTTTGACACTGTTGCTTTTGAATGGTCTACACCAGGCCTGCTCAAAGTCCGGCCCGGGGGCCAAATCCGGCCCGTCAGGCCATTCTGAGTGGCCTGCGGCTGGCTGGCCCACCCCTCCCTCCCCCTCCTTCGCTTATGGGTCAGTGGGTGTGGCTTGCAGTGGGGTGGCAGGGTCGGGGAGCAACCGGCCCCTGACACATTCTCAGCCACCAAATCTGGCCCTCCTTACAAAAAGTTTGGGCACCCCTGGTCTACACAGTCTAAATAAATTCTTGAAACCTCTTACCAAAACGATGGACACTACATTAAAATCTAGTCCCGTCTAATGGGTCCACTAGACAGGACTGGATATCGGCAAACTCGACTCAAGAACCCGTTAGACCAGCCATTCTCAACCTGCTCTTGACCATGGGCCTTTTACAGGGTCTTCTGTGGTTCCAGGGCCCCTGGGCAAACTGCACAAACAGATGGATAGGAAAAGAGAATACAACATTTTCCAGTCTGTGGGCTCCTTCAAATGTGCCCAGGGCACTCCAGAGGTCTATACAGCTCCCATTGAGAATGGCTTCAATCAATAATACTGGCCTACCAGACAGAATTGTTGTCTGGATAATTAAGACAAAGTGTTAAAAAAAACAGAATCCCATGCATTTTTCCTCATCAGAAACTCTGTTGTGATGTTCAATTAATTATTGTTCTTGGGGATATTATGTACCAACACTCTCATATTTTGAGTCACCTATTCAGAAATGCACACTCTTCCTGGTTGTTCCTCTTTAGAATCCTCTTCTGCCAGTTCCTCTTTAGAATCCTCTTCTTTGTCCAATCGCCATTTTCAGCCATAATCCACAAATTATGCTGTCAGGAGGATGCTGTATTATCTCCCTTTGAACGTTTAAAACTTTATCAGCTCTGCTCTAAGTCTGTCGAAAGCATCTGGTAGGTAAAGTTTTGGGTGTCTTCCATATTTTTCTATTTGGGAAATAACTGCTAGCTTTAATTGCCCTTTTTAAATATCCCCTATTGTCTGTGTGTGACTGTGTGTGACTAGTGACCAGGGATGCTTCAGTGTCAATCATATTTCCCCTCAAGAACAATCTGGGGTCTTTAAGAACAGAATAAGAAACCAGCATATAATCACATCAAAATGCCACAGTATTTGATTGTATTTGCAGCAAACAATGCACACAGACTAAGTGCATTTGCATTATTGTTTTCATATAACATTTTTACCCATTGTTTGAACAAACATTAAAAATAATCCTTAATTTCAAAATCATTCTTACCAAACCTTTCTGTGACTCACTGCTTAAAAATTAGTTTCCGCCTGCAGTGTATTTTGATGACATTCTGGCCAGACTGCAAAACCCACACTGAGAGCTTGGTGTATAGGATATGTCAGCAACAGGGTAGGTTAATGGAACCGAAGCTAAGATTTTTAATTGTAAGTAACTACAGTACTCAGATAACACCATTGTCGTTCGATGCAACTGCCACTTCTCTAACACCAGCTGACACAAGTATTATAGGAAACAGGGGAATGCGCCCTCATCCACCATTGTAAAACCCTATATCCATGCATACATACAGTACTTTCAAACAACTGCAATTCCCCTCCCCTGTCCCACTTTTTTCTATGCTAAGAAACCTCTGTCATGTGGGATTACATCAAAAAATCCCTGGCCATGAAACTAGGGATTACATCAAGAACAGTGGTAGTGCTGAAAAGCATTGTCTGAAAAACGATGTGAGTCCCAAGAAAGAGTCAAGGGAGTGTAATGGGGGAAGGATACCACTTAGCTGTTCCGGTCAGCACCAAGGAGAGCTCCTAGCGAGCCACTCCCTTTTAGAACGATTGGAAGTAGTTTTTTTGTTTCCGTTATTCGTTATTCGTTCCGTTACGTAACAAAACAACTAATGAAAATTGTGATGAAAAAGGAACGAAACGAACAGAACCACGAAAATTGGGTTCGTTACGTTTCATTTTCGTTAATGGTGACGTGCAATGAAATGAGCTGTTTTAAATGTTAAAAAACGCCCTGGACATACATAAAAACGCAGCGATAATTATTTATACTGTCTGATAACACCTACTGGGGGGGTTGGGGTCCTTAAAACGTGCATTTATGTCTATTCTCAGATCGCTGTATTTTTTTCCTTTAAGGGGAGTTAGGGGACATCGACCCAAAATGGCTCCCAGATGCCTAATATTGATTTCCTGGGTATTAAAACGCCCTGGACATCCGTAAAAATGCAGCAATAATGCGATAATTATTTGAAATTATTACCTACCAGGGGGTTGGGGTCCTTAAAATGTTTGTTTTTGTCTTCTCCCATCGTGATGTATTTTTCTTTTCCCTTTAAGGATGACAAAATGGATGTCGCCAGCCACAAAATGGAGGCAAGCCATGTGATGGGATCATGTTCAACCAATAGCATGCCAAGGTTGCAGACTGGGCAGGTCTGGCAGCCACAGAGGGCATAAAAAGCTCTGGCAGCTCCTGTCCTCCTTGCAGTCTCCGGTGGGAGTTAGGGTGGGATTGCTGTCTCTGCGACTCTAGCTTCAGTCCTGCAGCCTCCCTGTGTGCGTGCATGTGTACCTCTTGGTGAGTACCCTCCCCTGCCCCGGAGTGCAGTCACTCTGTGGCTGCCTTGCACCCTGGGCAACGCCCGCCGCTGCCTTTGCAGCCTCTCTGTGTACCTAGTCTATACTGTGTCTCTGCCAGCATCAATTTTTTTTAGTGTTTTCCCTCTGGTCTGGGGCATTGGGGGACGCCTGCGCACAGAAATGCTTTAAAAATCGCGCAAAAAGCGGGTAGAAATGAAAAATGAAAAATGAAAATGAACCGAAACAGACCTCTCAACAAAAAATGAAAAACCGAAACGCCATTTTTTTAATTCATGCCCATCTCTAATTGGAAGCCAGGCTTGTGCCAAGCCTTCCAGAGCCCTCCTTCAAACTTTGTGTGCCCTTTCCAAAAGGAAACACCTGGAGGGGCAGCAGAACTCATTCACTTCTCCAAAAACATATTTTAGGCATGTTGTCAATTCCAGTGCTCTATCTGTATGGATGCTGAACCTGTTGGAGGCTGTGTGCTGGCCCATTGCTAACTTTGGGTTCAGAGATTGCCTTTTCTGGCCCACTCTTGGTGGTCCGTGACTCCAAATACCAGGCTTAGGGGTCTGCAGCATCTTCTGCTCCGGAGATCCCTGTTTCTACTATGGGCCTCCACCGTTGTGCCTCTTCTATTGGCACCACTGGTTCCTTGGCCTCTGTTTTCTGTTTCCAGGATATGCTTGACTCCAAGCATATCACACTGGATGTAAACTAGTTCTGAGTTCTTCTCCCATGGCAGGATGAAGTCTGTGACAGTGTGCTACAACTGTATAAAAAGCGTTTTGGACAGCAGAACTCTATAGCTTTGATGTCAATTATTCGATCCCCTATTGTGCCTTCCAGGAGAAAAACCACATCACGTGGTCTTGAGCAAGCTGCTCAGTCCAAGGGATGCACAAGAAGTAGCAGCTGATAAACCATTTCTGAGCACTGAAAATGAAGAAACGTGATGGCATATAATTGTTTAGTGCAGGCACCAGTACCTGCACTGAAAATGAATAAAAAGTAATTTTAAAAAACCCTCTCAGATTCACATGTCACTGAAAGTTCACTTCCTTTTTCATTATTTTTGTGGATTTAGGATAGAGGAAGGTTTTCCTGTTGCGTTCTTCTTGTGTGCTCAAACCATCACTCTCAAATCCTCCAAGAGCAAATAAAGAATTTTCTCCAGATTTTTCCCCCCAGTGGGGAAGGACTGTAAAAATATTCCCTGGTACACTTGGCCCTCTTCAGATTCCATGATGAAATCCTTTTACCAACTGGAGTTTACAAAGAGTTCTCAACAGACTTAAGGTGGGACAGTTGGTAGCTGAGATGAGATACAGTGACTAGATCAACACATTGGGAGAGCGAGAGGACCACCTGGATGTAGTTTATCGCCTAATCTGTGAAATAAAAATGTTCATCGATGAAATGGCTGTCTTCCCAAATCAGTGCTTCAATAATGACATATTTTCTCCAAGCTCTTCTTCAACATCCCACTCCCTGTCAGCCTTTGTTGTCTCTCTTCCTGGCAATCTTTGCTTCCTACATTAGAGTTCTTGAATTTTTCAGATATAAATTTCACTTGCAGTCTGATTTTATGGAAGATAAAGGTCACACTTTCCTCTAATTCAATTGTCCTAGGTAACCTTATTCCACTTTCCTTAATCCTCCTCTCATGTACAACATCTGTTCATGTTAAACGGCTGCTGCTTTGCTTTGTCACTTATCCCGTGCTACACCTCAATTCTTTTTCTCTTATCCATTTTTTTCCCTTTACACCTCCTCCTCCTCCTCCTCCTCCTCCTACCATATCCTCTAGCAGCCCCCTCTAGTTTTGAATGATTTCTCTTGTATTCCTTTGTCTTGCCCTCTCATGTTCCAAAGTATTCCATTTCCACCTCCCTTTTTGCTTTAAAACCTATTGTTGTTTTCCCAGCTGGGATTCCCATTACTTCTGCAACAGTCACACAGTTCCCTTTACCTACAAACACCTTAATTATCCTCACCTACAGGTGCCATTAAGGTGGTTACTTCATGTCCATTTTGTCTCTGTTAGTGTTGCGCTTAGGAGCAGTACAAAAAAAAAGTTACTTCACGTCTGTCGCGCAACTACTGAAATTTGTCTCAAGCACACCCCAGGAATGGGTGTTAAGGGTGACAATACTATACCTGGTGTTGAGGTAAAGTTTTCCCTTGTGACTCGTTGTTCCTGCTTTCTGTTTGAGACAAAACACCATGTAGTCATGCAACAGAACATTCGTTTCTCTCATAAAACTGTGTCTGGGTTTTGTTTTTTGTTTTTGTTTTTTGAATTTTCAAAAGTGAAATATCGAAAAAGAATTTTTAAGCCCCCGAAAAAAGGAAAAAGGGAGCTAGACAAATTCAGTGTTTGTCACGGTACAAGACCGTGAGGTAACACTTGTCACCAGACAAGTTAAAACCACGTGATCGCAAACAACGCTGTCATGGAACAAAACTTGTCATGGAACAAAGAAGGACATGAAGTAACTACCTAAGTCAGTTCTTATCTACAGCATCCCCTTTTCAGCGTTTTCCAGGTAGAGAATATTCAGACCTGGTGTTCCATTAACTTCTGGGTGTGCCATGGGCTTCCATAGGTTAGTTTATACTTAGTTTATTTCTCCAAAGCTAAGGATTTATCCACTTCTTCGTGGCCTTTCTGCCCATCAAGATTCCTCAAGAAACCTCTGGGACTGTTAAGAAACCTGTCCGTTCCCTCCAGGCAGAATCTCGGTTGTTTCATATTTTCTTTGATGCTTTACAGCCTGGCTTCCAAACGCCCGACATTTTGTTAATACCAAGTGTGTAAAATCTCACCTGAACTCACTTGAGTTGCACTTCAAATACGAAATCAAGTGTCTGCAAAGTTCCCCCAATTTTGGGGGGAAATGTTAATTTTGTTGAAGTATGTAAAACAATTATGAATTACAACGAGGAAGGTCCCTAGCACTTCCAAAACACAAACTTGATATCCAGAATACCATCACATGGAGCGCCTTCTTGACACCAAATACAGTAACCAAAGAAAACGAAGTCATTGTTAAACTGGCTTACGTTTCTCCACATTTTCTCAGTGACATTTGAAGGGGACAAGAAGGGAAACATACATCAGAGAATCACCACAAGGGGAAGATAAAAAATAATAATAATTCAAAGGCACTAAAATGACACTCTGTAATAGCAGCTAGAAGTAAACACCACAGACTAAAAAGGCTTCCAAACAGGAACCTGCTACAGTTTTAACAAGTATTTGGACAAGGTGTGTCAGTGGGACAGTAATACAGGGAGTTGCCAAGTGTTCCCACAAGAATGTGATTTCCAAGATAAATTAATAGCATGTAGAGCTTAATTTGAAGCACTGAAAAATTATTTTTTGCTATCAATTGCAATAAATATTATAATCATAAATGTCAAAGATTGAAGGCATTCACAGTTTGGGAGGGGGCACTGAACCTTTGAAGCCTGACATTAGGAGGGGGGAGAAAGCGTACGGCATGGAATGGAATGCATGAGAGCGAAAGTATCCTGACAAGTGAAACAGGTTGGGCGAAACAAGGGACTGGAATTTTTTGGGCTCTAGTGTCACTTTTGATAAATGGGAAACACTAGAGTAGGCAATGGGAAATTACAGTTCAGAAAATGAGAGGATCACTGGGTTGGACATAACCTTGTGAAATCTGGTAAATTCAGGCTGAAGGCACAGTTGAAAAGGGGTGACACCTTCCTCCGTTGATGTTTCACTGCCTTCTGGATCTTTCAGCTAAAATGTCATTCCCAGTAAAAAGGAGCGAACACAAGAGCCGAACTGCTGTTGCTTAGCATAGTAAATTGCACTAGGGTAGGCCCAATGAATCAGTGAGTCTACTCCTCCATAGGTTCCATTGATTCAAATGGATTTACTCTAACTAAATCACAGCTAGAGTAGGCCCATTTGAATCAATGCAACTTAAGGAGGTGTTGACTCACTAAGCCAGGGGTCCTCAAACTTTTTAAACAGGCGGCCAGTTCACTGTCCCTCAGACACTGTTGGGGGAAGTATTATAGTTTTTTTTCCAAACACCGCTCACACGAGTGTGCAGCCAAAGTGCTTGGGGGGAGCATGCGTGTACAAGCCGGCTCACCAATCCTAGAAACTACAACTCCTGGGCTGCTTTGCACACTTCTTAGTCTGGATGAAGCCATGTGATCCTGGACAAATGACCATTTTGGGAACCTTTTTTAAAAAAAAAATATGTCTGTTTCTTCTTTTTGTAACACAAAAGGAAGAATGTTGTGATTCCTCAGCACCTTTCCCCTAAGAAATCCGATCTAAAAATAGGTCTTTCCAGTACTTTTCAGGCTGCTTGGGGGATCTGGTCCCTCAAGATCCAGGATATTCACTTAGGAGACTAATTGACTGCCTTGGGAAAAAAACAATGCTTCTTCATTGGGACATACTCATTGCAATTGAGACCTTAGGTTTTAGAAGGAGGTTTCCCAATTGAATGGCTTGAATCAGGGGATATATAAGTGTGTGTGTGTGTGTGTGTGTGTGTGTGTGTGTGTGTGTGTGTGTGTGTGTGTGTGTGTGTGCACGTACCTATATATGTACCTACGCAGGCTTTGAAGTGTGAACTAAGATTGCTACAGGCGCTGGATTAGTACTGCCGTGGACAGAAAAGGACCTTCTTCCTCTCTGAAGAGAGTGTTGAGTTGTGACTAGATAAATGCATTCCCAAATAATCTGTCTATTGGATGATACAGAAGAAAGAAGGTGGGACAAACGAGAGGGGGTGCTACTTCTAGAGCAGGGGTCTGCTGCTGCTGCACAGTGAGTTTTTGCCTCAAATGGGGTGGGCAAGTGGGAGGTTTCTGCAATGGCCAGCGGGCCAGATTCAGGACCCTGATGGGCCAGATCCAGCCCGCAGGCCATAGTTCAGGACCCCTACACTAAGCCCTCATGAATTCAAAACCCCTAGTCAAGAACAATTTACTACACTAGACAACATTTTGGCAATTGGCTCACAAAATCATTAATAAAATATCTAGTATGCTTTTACAAGTAAGGCAAACAAGACGGAATTTTAGCAATTATTTGTATCTATGAAATGTTGGAAAATTTCACTATGGGTAACTTATATCTTTTAGATACCCAGCCTGTTTTGCAATAACTACTGTATTTTTGCTTGCATTTCACAACATGCTAATTAAAGAAAACTTTCACAAATAAAACATATGCATTGGAATCAATTAATCAGGTCAATTTGCATACATTTGCATATGAATTCAACAATAATCCAGAAGGCACCATTTTAGCAGATACTGCCTCCCGTGTGTGCAAGAAAGAGGCTTGTCTTCTCTTTCATGGCATCTGCCACCTACAATTTGGAATAATGCTAGTTTTTAAAAAAATACTAAGTGAAAGAAAATGTTATACTCTATTTAACTAACCAATTAATCAATTAAAATTTGCAGCCCTAAACCTTTGCAGATCTGTAGGGTGCAACACTAAAGATGCTTGCTGAAGGAGAAACCTGCCCTGAACTATGGGTCCCAAATAAATATTCATAGGGTTGCATGGTTGGTTTCTATGGCTCATACGGGCAAGTACAACCATAACTAGCTCACTTTAAAATTATGAAATTTCTAAATTGGAAAAAAAGTGCCAATATTAGGAGAATAATGCTTCAAGTGCAGTTCATACTCTGGTTGAGCATATGTTTACCAGCTGATTCGAATGCAATATTCTTGGTCATACCACCTTGTCCACACAATGATGTTAAGATATATTCAAATAAGTTGTAGGGTTAAAATAATCTTGAAAAAGCAAAACAAAGCAAAGTGTTGTGCTTATATACCTCCCCATACCCCTTCAAGTAGTCTCTGGGTGGTTTACAGGTTTTAATTACAGCAGGCATGTCCAGACTTTGGCCCTCCTGATGTTTTGGACCCAAACTCCCAGAATTCTAAGCTTAGATTGCCAATGACAAAGGACTGTGGGAGTTGTGGTCCAAAACATCTGGAGGGCCAAAGTTTGCACATGCCTATATTACAGTATGCAGGCTACACAGTGTCCCCCTAGCAAGCTGGGTACTCATTTTACTGATCTTGGAAGGATGGAAGGCTGAGTCAACCATGAGCCGGATACCTGGGATTGAACCCCAGGTTGTGTGAGCATCGTTTTACCTGCAGTACAGGCATTTAACCACTGCGCCACAAGGCTCTTGTTTTCCAATAAAAGCTCAACATAAATTCAATTTAGTGTCCCCCCAGTAAACTGCTATAGATTACTCCCTGCTGCCTAGATATGTCACTTGGGTCCTGTCGTCCTTATACATAACACACACCGTACTTTCTCAGAATGCCTAGCTTTTCTCCTGCCTACCCTAGAACTTCAAAAGTGACTTCTGTAAGTAATCTTTCATGCAACACATAGGAGATCCATCCCCAAATATAAAAAGTGCATTAATGGCATTAGTAAAAGGCACTTCTTTCCACTTCTAAAAGGGCCACCTTTATCGGTTAAGGACCCACCCAACCTGCGATGATTGAAAATCTGTGATATGCGGATACAGGTCGGGTGGGGTGGGGGGCACAATTTTAAACATTTCACGTGGCTTCCCAGCACCCTGGGGGATACGGGGGAGTGGGGCACGATCTTTAAAGAGGGCTTTCAGCCACGGAGCCAACTGCTTGGCTCCACAGCCGAAAGCCTTTTAAACATTGCACACCACTTCGCAGCACCCCGAGGGGGTGGGGAGAAGCAGTGTGCAATACCTCAATGGAGACAAGCCCCTGGCTCCAGCTGATTGGCGCTGGGATGGGGGAGAAAAAAACCCAAAACCTTCCCCCTCCCTCAAGCCCTTTCAGGGTATTGCGGTCCCGCGATATAGCGCAACTGCATTATATGAAACCACTGTATATACATTATATATAATATATTATGCTGCCATTTGAATGAGCTTTTAATGGTCCAGTAATAATGGTTGTTGTTGTTTTTCCGTCTGTGGAGAAAAATAATTTGCCTCAACCACTACAAGCTAAATCAGTGGAACAAGTTGGCAGTCATTAAAATAAAGACAATTAATTTGGATAGGACTTAAGTGCAACTAATTTTGTCCGGGGCAGGGAGGGCTCTTGTAAATGTGAAACAATTTTCAATTAGTGTTTTTTGCCTCCCAAATGCCAGTCACCCTGAGTGCAACCAGTGTATGCACATTACTACCACTACTACTATTATGACTACTGCTCCTGCTAACACTGTTGTTAATACATTACCCCCTTGCTGGAAGGGATATTTATACTCACACCATCCCTGCAGCTTCCTTCACTTTGGCCCAGGAAGAGGCTGAGGGGAGAAGCATTGGCACCCTCCTCTATCATTCTCCCATTCCCTCACAAACACCTCCCAAATGCAGTATTGAGATTTGAAGGCTCGGTGCTCCTTCTGCTGACTCTACCAGAGTCTCCACTGTCCGGTTCCCCTGTACTGGAAGAGCAGGTACTCAAAACTCATGAGCACAGAACTGCATGTGGGATGGATGCTGAACTTAAGAACATAAGAAGAGCCCTCCTGGATCAGGCTGAGGACACATCTAGTCCAGCTTTCTGTATCTCACAGTAACCCCGCCAAATGCCTTTGGGAGCAAACGAGACTAGATACCTGTCTCCTAATAACACTCCACTGCGCCTGGCCTTTGAAGTACAGTACAGTGGTACCTTGTATAAAGGAATTAATTCGTTCCAAATGAAAGTGTGTTAAGCAAATTTTCCTTTATACAAATTTCCCATAGGAATGCATTGAAAACAGAGTAATTGCTAATCACAACCTTTTTTTCTGTTGTACGGATTCGCCCCATAGTTGATTCTGTTAAGCAAATTTCCCCTATCTCCAGAATTTTTTATGTTGTACAGATTTTGTGTTATACCAACCGTTTGTTATACAAGGGTCCACTGTACCCTGCTTTTTAAGCCTGGAGAATATACATCCCCATCATGGCTTGTAACCTGTGATGGACTTTTCCTCCAAGAATCTGTCCAATTCCCCTTTGAAGGTACCCAGTCCAGATGCCATCGCTACATCCTGTGGCAGGGAGTTCCACAGAGTTGTGGGAAACTGGACATGCAAGTTCACTGGGATGAGGCTTGAAGCCTAGTTACTGTATATGGTTCTTTGGATCGGAAGGGTTAAAATGCACAAGCTTTCAACCTCAAAGCCTGACCATCCTTGACATGAGTATTTAACAGTGAACTTTGTTTCAATACTACTAGAGGTTTTAAGCACGTAATTGCTTATCTCAGCATTAAAATGATAACAAATCATAATACATCCAGTGCATTGTTTTTGAGAAACAGGATAAATGATTTTTATAGCAGCAGTTTCTTTGGGGTGCTCGAAACAAATTCTCTTTATGTCCATCTTTGCCAAACAAAACTGCACGCCTGGTTTGTTTCTTAAAGGCAAAAAAGATATATCACGTATGTGTTACATTTAATTGATGCTGCGGTAAAATACATATTTGTTTGCATTTCTAATTGGAGAAGCACAGATGGCAAAGACGTCTGTCAAAATCACATGCTCTTTAAAATTTTTGATAACGTTACACTCATATATAGCTGTCAAATAATTGTGGAACTCCTATAAAACAAAATGTTAAAAGAATCAAGCCAAATTTATTTTCTGCAAGGACTAGGAACCAGTATGTACCCTCAGTGCCATAGCGTGGGTAGGGCCACCAGGACAGTCACCCTGGGTGCAAAATTCTTAGGGGCGCAAAATTTCAAAAGAATTTTTTTTTAGTAATAATACATTTTAAAAATAGCATATCATCTCCCTCCCATAAAACCTCCCAATGTTTGAACATTCTGCATAGTTTTTTTTCTAAAGGACAGAGCAAATAAACATTGCCACATAACATTTTACAACATTTTTCTTGCTCATTAATGTAATGTCATTCTTACTGGGGAATTACATTAAGAATATTAACATTGCATTTTTGAAGATACCAATACTGTAATATCAGCCTTGTGGTGCAGTGGTTAAATGCCTGTACTGCAGGTAAAACTGTGCTCATGACCTGGGTTCAATCCCTGGTAGCAGGCTCAAGGTTCACTCAGCCTTCCATCCTTCCGAGGTCGGTAAAATGAGTACCCAGCTTGCTGGGGGGGGGGGCAATGTGTAGCCTCCACACTGTAATTAAAATTGTAAACCGCCCAGAGACTACTTGTAGTGGTATGGGGCGGTATATAAGCAGAACACTTTTAATGTTCCATAAATTTAATAAAAAGTCATATTTTTAAAAAAAAATCATTTCACCTTCTTGCAACAGGCTCCTAGGTAGCCTCGTTTTTCCTCTGTTGATGCAAAAATAAATAAATAAATAAATAAATAAATAAATAAATAAATAATAATAATAATAATAATAAGAATAATAAGAATAATAATAATAATAATAATAATAATAATAATAAGAAGAAGAAGAAGAAGAAGAAGAATGAATGAATGAATGAATGAATGAATGAATGAATGAATGAATGAATGAACACATTGTGTCCTGGCTCTCTCCACAGATCTAGAAAGAATACACCAGCCTTCTCTGTGATCACGTTGGAACAGCCATCTTTCAAAAAATTGCAAAGGCCAAGTGTTTTGCTATCATGTCTGATAACACTCCAGATATTTCTCACACTGACCACATGTCCCAAGTGATTCAATATGTGCACACTGAAGATACAGAAGCCAGTATGGTGGAATCTTTCCTTGACTTGATTCAGTCAGCCGATGCCACTGCAAAACAGATTGGTGACAAGTTGCAAGCAGATGGTCTTAAGATGGAGCACTGTTACAGCCAAGGATATGACAATTCCACAGCTATGGCTGGACACATTAGTGATGTACAGAAATGTATTTTAGATATGAATCCTAAAGACGTATTTGTGCCATGTATTGTGCCAATCTTTCACTCAGTCTTGCTAGTATGCATGCATTTGGCCTTGGGTCACAGCCTATGAATTTCTTTGGCTCTGTGAAAAAAATATACACATTCTTATCGAGCTCCATTCAGAGGTCGGATGCTCTTAAGCAACATGTACCAAGTCATAAAAAGCAATCTTGTGATGAATGTTAGATGGAGAAGATAGGTGGTCAAGAGAGGGATCAGGGAAGCCATTCATGTGTGTATTGAAAACCCCTCTCTCAACAGAGGTGGAGGGCTCAGGCACAACCTGTCTGCTACTAATCAAGCTGCCCTTTCATCAATCCCCAGACAAATCAGAAGCACTTCACACCTTCAGCAGCAAGGCCACAACTAACAACCTATACTTAATGCATGCTGAGAAGGGTTGTATAGGTGGGACTTTCACACACCCCAGGCCAATGTCCACCTAACAAGTCTATTCAGGCCATTGTCTACCTAACGAGACTGTTCAGGCCATCATCCAACTTATGAGCCTATTCAGACCAGGGTGATATGAAATCAAGGTGAACTATAAATTGGAGGCCTCACCACTAGCTTTCCTCAGACTGATGAAGCTGCTTGGATGAGTAGTGAAACATTTCCTTCTCACAAGAAAATATGTCCAGTTGCCATGACTCAACTTCCAGATGACCTCACCTGCATCCCTGAGAATCTTCACAGATATTTTCCAGTTAGCTACAGTAAACTACTTTTCAAGCCTTAACTTTAAAAGCATTTTCATTTTCAGGGCTACACTTTGTGTACACCCCTTAATCGTCATGCACTTAATCGTGCATACAAAAATTCAAACTTTGACAAGCCTAAGGAAGACTTCTAGAAATTTGAGATCCTGAGTCATGTACAGGACACACTGTTATGCAAATGGGCAACTTTTGAGGTAAGTATCAGTTTCGAACTGATAAGGCATGCCTTACTGAAGGTCTCCTTCCAGGTGGAAACCAACTGTATTTGGGTAGGAACATCAGTCAAATTTGAGCTCCTCCTTCATTCCCTGAGTTTCGTGAATATGATGGCATGTTCTGAGTTAAGGAAACATCCAGATCTTCAGCCAAGACCTAAAAAACCAATCAGTCAGTTTGAGCAGGCAATTCTAACTGCCAGAACATGGGACAGGAAGTCATGAAGATATAGGTCACATGGGTGGCACGGGATCTATGGTTGACTGCCCACTCCAGAGAAGTCCTTAACATCTTAAAGATCATGCGCACCACAAGCTGTTTGAATAGTATGATCTTGCCAGTAGAGATGGCCACGACTTGGAAAAAAAAAATTCGAGTTGTCGTTAGTCGGGCCGGTTCTGTTTCGGGTCGTCTCCATTTTTCGCGAAAATTCGCAAAAATTAGTCGGTTCATTTTTTCGTTTTTTCGTTTCCGTTTCTGCCGCGATTTCGCGCATTTTGACGTCCAACCGAGACTTGCGGCTTGCGGGCGCAGCGCGGGCGGCGGTGGCGCGGGGGTACATGCATGGGCGGCGGCAGCGGCAGCGGCAGGGGGAGTGGCTAGTGCGCGGGCGGGTGGGCGCGGGTCCCGCAAATGAGCAGGCGAAATACAGTTTAAACCTGCCTGGGTGATGGACTTGCTGCTGCACAACAAGGCTAGTGCATCCTAAGCAAACAAAGTGGGGCAGAAACAAATTTGCATTTCTTTTTTTTCTCTTGGTCTGCTGTGCTGAATCTGCTGGTGCTGAACCAGCCAGCCACCCTACTTGGTCTGGCTGACGTGCCTGTTTGTTGTACTTTTTTGTTGTTTGGTTTTGAATCCATCCCATCTCCCCTCCACCTCTCTCAGAGGCAGCAGGAGAAACAGACATTCCGTTCCTCACCAAATCTGGATGAGGGGTCTACTACTCTACTACTCTCAAATTGGCCCCCCATCACCAAGGTCCTTCTGCCTTCACTTCACATTCACAGTCAAAGTCACACACACTTAAAGGACAAGCAATAAAGCCAAAGCCAATGCAACCCTGCTTTTGGTCATGGTCAACAAAAACATTAGCAGTTAGAGCCTGAGGTGGTTAAGCTACGTACCTAGCTAGTAGCTACAGCCAGGAATAGTTTTGGTAGGGATGGGAATGGGATAGGGCTCTGGGTTGCTCTGACTTAAGTTTTACAGCCCACAGCCCAGCCCACTAGGCTATACAAGGAGGAGGACTATCTCTGGTCGACGCGTCCATAAGGCCAGAGTAAGGGCGGCCACTCCGGTCAGGCCACAAGGCAGAGTATGAGAGCACCACAGCACAGAGCCAGAGTGCGGCAGGTTCATTGCCAGCTCCAGTATAAAAAGGATGGAGCTGAATGGCATGACAGGAATTTAAATGCCACTGGCCTTGGGTCACAGTGTTTTTCAGCCCAGAGGACTGAGTTGCGGAGGAGGCCAATCACCTTGAGTCTGGTCTGGCACCACACTGCCTGCGATGCACCATATGGCACTTTCTGACAAACTCTTGGGTGGTGCTGTACGTAGTACGAACGCTGTTCAAATCAGTACCCCCCTTCTGTGTGAAACACGGCATCTTGCAGCCCAGAGGAAAGACTGGAGGAGGAGGCCAATCACCTTGAGTTTGATCTGGCACTACACTGCCTGCGATGCACCACCGTCCACCACATGTCACTTTTTGACTAAGTCTTGGTGGTGCTGTACGTACGAACACTGTTCAAATCAGGAACCCCCTTCAGTGTGAAACACAGCGTCTTGCAGCCCAGAGGAAAGACTGGCGGAGGAGGCCAATCACATTGAGTTTGGTCTGGCACCACACTGGCTGCAAAAAGGACAGCAAGCCACATTCTGAGTCTGACTCTTCCTCCCCAAGTACCCAGCTGTGTGCTGGTAGACTTGCTAACTGCCGGCCCGGCAGTCTACTACCATGCCCTTCTTTGTGAATCACAGTTGGTTCCCACACAACTCCAAGAGCCAAGCCTGCAACTTTGCAATAAACTAATGGAGTGCTGGCACCCAACTCCTCTTCCCTTCCTTGTGAGGCACAGTGTCTTGCATCCCAGAGGAAAGAGTGGCGGAGGCCACAAGCTGGAGTAATTGAATGCTGGGCCAGCAATCCACGACCATGGCCTTCGTTGTGAATCCCAGCTCCTACAACTCCAAAAGCCCAGCCTTGAACTTTCGGAAAACTGTTCTATTTATAAATGGTGGTGCCACCACCACGCAACTGGTACATTTTTTCCCTTCTTTATGAGCCACAGCTGGCAGCCCAGTGGAAAGAGTGGCGGAGGAGACAGAGCTAGGTCTGTGTGAATTAGAAACTCCCCGCAAACTACTACCATGCCCTTCGTAGTGAATCCCAGCTCCAACACAACTCCAAGAACCAAGCCTGGAACTGTCAGAGAAACTACTGGAGTGTGTGCTGCACACAACTACTCTTCCCTTCTTAGTGAGCCACAGTGTTTTGCATCCAAGAGGAAAGAGTGGCTGGAGGAGGCCACATAGCCTGAGTCTGAGGCCACAGGGCCTCCGTAGGGGAGGACCATTGCCAGGAAGCTCCAGCTCCCCAGCGTAGCTGAATGGCCTGAGGAGGACGCCAGGAAAATGCCCTTCTTCGTGAGCCACAGTGGGTTGCAGCAAATGGAACACAGTCGCCCTTCCCTCACAGACTCACAGTCAGTGACTCCAAGTATCCATCCACCAACAAGGGCCAGGCTGCACCTTTCCGACAATCTGTTATGTACGCCTACGCAGGCTTCCCTTCTTCGTGAGCCACAGTTGGCAGCCCAGTGGAAAAGCAGAGTCCACATGGTGTCTGACTCTGAGGCCTGAGACCACTCTGAAAAAAGGACTGCAAGCCAGAGGGTCTTCCTCCCCAGCTATGTGCTGGTTTTCTGGTAAACTCCCAGCCCATCCATGTTCCGTTCTCAGTGAGTGACATAGCTTTTCAGCCCAGCCCACGGAAGACAGTAGGTCTGAGAACCACAGGCTCACTGTCTGTGTGAGTCAGAGTACCCACACAGAACCAAGCCTGGAGGCTTCCTTGCTCCCTCCCTTCACAGAGAGCCACAGTCAGTACATTGCATCCCAGTGGCATGCCCTTCGTAGTGAATCACATTCCCCACAACTCTAAGAGCCAAGCCTTGAACTTTCTGATAAACTGTCCTATTTATAATGGTGACAGAGGGCCACCAGCACGGCAGTAAGTTGTCCTTCTTTGTGAGCCACAGTGATTGGCAATGGCAGCCCACTGAAGACTAATTGGTGGTCCGGAGGCTGACAACACTCCCACACTGTGGCACTCCTTCCTGCAGAGTCCTGTCACTGTCCCAGGCAGAGTCCAAGGGTGCTTTCGCATGAGGTGGCTGCGAAACCACCTTGAGGAGAGCAAGGCAGAGTTCTGCCTAATCACGGGCCCACCCCACGGCTGTTTTCTAGCACACAAGCACAATGCCCTTCTCTGTGAGGCACAGTGTGTGCAACCCAGAGTGAAGGGTAGGGGAGGCCAGAAGGCCAGACTAGAGGGGGTTGAAGGAGAACCACCGAATCGCCCCTCCCTCAGCCAAGGGATTTCCCAACCTAGACTGCGTGAAGACCCCCCCCCCAATGTGGGATGACAGAGTCCACCAGTTCTTCTAAACAAAATAGTTGATGAGTGAATGCACTGTTACAGTTGGTCTTCAAGTGGTTTTCCGCCAAGAGGCGGGCGCAGCCATGGTTGCTGCATGGGCAATTTGAGGGCAGTGGCGACAGGGCTGAACTTGAAGCACTAACTGGACCATGCTGTTAGGGTGAAGGAGAAGTGGCTGGAAGGCCTCCTCTAAGCCGGAAGTGGGGGGAGCCTGACAGGCAGGCAGGGAGAAGACACAGAGCTAGAGTGAGTCTGAGTCTTTGACCACACAGGCTTCCAAAAGGACAGCAAGCCAAGCTTTCTGACTTTCTTTCCCAGCTGTGTGCTGGTAGACTGCTCCTAACTGCCGTGCCGGCATTCCATCTCCATGCCCTTCGTAGTGAATCACAGCAGTTCCACAACTCCAAGAGCCAAGCCTGGAACTTCCTCCTGAAAGGCTCTTCTATTTCTAAGAAACAAACGATTATTGTGCAGAACTGTGGTACGCGCAAGTACATTCCACTCCAGCCCTTCTTAGTGAGACACAGTGTGGTGCAGCCCAGAGGACAGAGTAGCGGAGGTCTAAACATCCCCCAAACCCTAACCCTAAGCCCACCACCAGCTGTTCCTGAAGAGTGTTCCCATAACTCAATCATCATCATCATCATCAATCACAACCTAGATTTGCAACCAGTAACTTTTCTTGTCCGGCAGCCTTTGTTCCGGGGTTAGGGCAGAAATGATTATAAAATGTTTAAGCACTGAGTGTGCGCACAATGAGTCACACAGCACAGCACCAAGATCCACACAGGGGACTTTCGGACAGTAGTACGCACACACAACAAGGACGTTTCCCTTCTTTGTGAGCCACAGCTGGCAGCCCAGTGGAAATATTGGCGGAGGAGACAGAGCTAGGTCTGTGTGAATTACAGACTCACACAGTCAGTGTGCGTCAGAGTATCCACCAAGCACCAAGCCTGGAGGCTTCCTTGTCCCTCCCTTCACAGTGCATTGCAGCTCAGAGTGAAAATTAGCGGTAGCGGAGGCGGACAAAACTCCCACACAGCGGCAACATTTCCTGCAGAGAGGCCTGCCTCTTCCCACTAGAAGCGGAGCTCCTGTCTTTCCCTTTCCACAGCCCTTCTTAGTGGTTCACAGACCAGCCCAGATGACAAAGTATGGGACTGGGAGGCCAGAAGGGCAGACTGGAGGAGGTTGAATGAGAAGCAACTTGAAGGCATGCTCAAAGCCGGGACTGGTGGAGTCTGACAGGCAGGCAGGTTGGCAGAGGGCTGGGCAGGCAGGGAAGCATTTAGTCTGGCTTACAGGTATGTGTGTGTGTAGCCTAGGCGCATGCTTAGAGGATACCATCCTCCAAGGCTAGGGATTGGGAAGGCACTAAGCCAAAGTGCCAGTAGGGAGGATTGTTTCCGCCTTGGCAGGCAGTTTCTATCGCCACCCCAGGAGACCGGGTTTTGGCAACCAAGGAGACAGAGTGGAAGCAGGAGAACTGGGTGGGTCTATTTCTTTAAGGCTGTAAGGAGGGGAGCTTGCCCCCTGATACTCAGTCTTTGAGGTAGGTTGTTGTAAAGTGCTTCCTCACCACTTTGTTAGCAGATTGGCACCTAAACCCCAGGGAACGGTGTGAAGCACCAAGGAAGGCAGGTATTAGGGTCTCCCTCAGACCAGCCATGGCAAAAGGGGAAACATTGGCCCAATACAGACAGACCCTTTCCAATGACACTTTGAGTGGCCCTGCCTGGTTTGGAGACAGGCCAGGGCTAGAAAAATTGGGCCACTAATAGTACCCTTCAATTGTGTGTGAGAGAGAATACAGGTAGGCAGGCAGGCAGGCAGGCAGGCAGGCAGGCAGTCAAGCAGGCAGTTTTGCAGGCATTAGGCACTGGAGTCGGCAGGTAGTCACAGGGCCAGGCAGGCAGGCAGGCAGGCAGGCAGGCAGGCTCGTAGGGCCAAGGGGAGGCAGGCAGGCTTGCAGGCGGGCATGGAGGATTGCAGGCAGGAGGTTAGGTTACAGGCAGCAACTTAGTTCTTGGAGTGTTGGGGTAATCCCTAGGTGGAAAGGTTGAAGCGGATGAAAGTCAACCTTTCCACCGTCTCTGGGTCCAAGCGACAGCGGCACGGCCTCAGGACATCTCCCATGTGGGAGAAGACACGCTCACTCTGGACACTGGTGGGTGGGATAGACAAGAGGTCCAATGCCAGAGTTGAAAGAGCGGGCCAGAGGTCTGCCTTTCTGGCCCAGTACTGCAGTGGGTCTGAGCTGAGGGGTTGGAGGGGCTCGGCCATGTACTCCTTCACCATGGTCTGAGCGGGATCTGCTACTTCTTCCTCCCTTGCCTCCACTGAGGAGGAAACTGCCATGGCTAGGGCAGAGGCCAGGTAGTTGGCTGCTGGAACGGAACCTGGTCTCTGGGTGAACCCTCCTGGAGTACAGAGGGATGTGGATCCTTGCGAGGACTCCTCCTCAGCATCGCTCTGGCTTCCGTGCGCCCTCTGAAACACCTGACCCTCATCGGAGACAGCCCTGACTTGACGGCATAGCTCCATCTTCCAGGATTTCAGTTCGGCAGTGCTGGCCGCCAGGGAACCCTTGACGCGAGGGTCGCACAGGCAGGCCATCTGGTACACGTTTTCCCTTCTTAGTGGGCCAAGGCGGGTATCCACGCTGGTCAACAGCCTGTCTCCCAATGCCCTGCTCTTAGGGAGAAGATTGCCTTCTTCCCGGATACTGGTCTCTAGGCATTGGTGAAGGGCATTGACCAGGGGGAGAACATGGCCCAGGCTGGCGTTGTAGCTGCTGAGGACGTGGGTGGTCTCCTCAAAAGGCTGCAGGATACCCGCCATCTGGGAGAGGGCGAGCCACTCGGTAGCACCAAGGTCCAATTCCCTCCCCTCATGCAGGACTGGGGTGGTTGACATGATGTATTCCACCACTTCCTTCTGCTCCACCAGACGCTTGACCATTTCGTGGGTGGAGTTCCACCGGGTGGTCACGTCCTGGATCAGGACATGCTCCGGTCGGCTTGTCTCCGCCTGCCTCTCACACATCATCCTGGCTGCCTTGACGCTGCGAGCGAAGTGCCCCACGATCTTCCGACACTTGTCCAGCAAGGCCCTGGTCTCCCTGGTCCCCTCACTCCAGGAGTCCTTTGGTGCACCCAGGCCAATGGCATCGCCCACCACTAGATGCAGTTTGTGTGCTGCGCACACGATGCCCTGGAACCCTGCCCCAAGAACCGCGTTGTTCATGTTACGGCCCGTGTCTGTAACCATGACTCCACGATTGACCTGTCCCTCTGTCCCCAATCCCCACTCTCGCATTGCTGTCTTGAGAACGTCAGCAATGTTGATCCCTGTGGCGTTGTCCTCCATGCTTTGTGCCTGGAGAAGCACCACCCTATACCCTCTTGGGGTGCTGCCTTGTGCCTCCCCCTGCAGCTGCTCATGGGCTGACCGGGGCTCCAGGACCTCCTTGGGTTGCCACCAATGAGCCGTCAGTGAGAGGTATCCGTGGTGCCCACCGGTCCAGAGGTCGGAAGTGAAGTGGATCTTCCTCCCTCTGGCCGCCTGCAACAGGGCCCGGATCCTGTCCCTGACAGACTCATAAAGGGAGGGAATCACCCGCCTGCTGAAGGTATGCCGGGATGGAGTCTCATACCATGGTGCCACGTGCTTCATCAGGTGCCTGAAGCCTGATGACTCCACAAAGGAGAGGGGCAACCCGTTCATGGCCACCATTTCACCCATCACTCGAGTGGTGGTCTCCTGTGCTTTGGCCCTATTTCACGGGCTGACAAAAGTCCCACCCAACAGCCCCACTTCCTGCAGAGTGGCCTGCCTCTTCCCACTCTCACTAGCGGAGCTGTGTTTTTCTTTCTCTAACCCTTCTTCCCCTCTCTTCCTCCCTGAAGAGCAAGGGCCTGACAGGGTTCCAGGCAGAGTCCCAGGGTGCTTCCTCATCAGGTGCTGTGCAACCCACTTGAGGAGAGGTGTTTGGGGTCATTCCCCCTGCGCAAGACCACCCCGCATATCTTGCACACCGCCATCCTTGCGTCTTGGGGGCTGTTCTCAAAATGCTCCCAGAGACACCCTCGTGGCTTGCGGAAAGTAACGCCCCCTCTGTTATTGCCTGCCGCTGCCGCTGCTGTGGTGCTGGTGTGGCCTCTGCCCTGCCGGGAAAGTAGACTAGTACTACTGCTCTCACTGGTGGTACTGTGGGTGGAAAGAGGGCTGCTCCTTCCGTCACTGCCTGGAGCCTGCCTTAAGTCTGTCCCTACCAACAGGTCCTCAGAATCTGGCATGTTTAGATACAAGGAGCCCGATTCTGATTCTGATGCCATTTCAGAATCATAGCCCTTGTCTTCTTGCTGATTAAGGGTGGGGCTGTCAGGTAACGGAGATGGGATTTGGTATGCCTCATCCATGCTTCCCTCGGTGACAGACGATGGCACAGTGCTGCTTGTGCCACTGGCACTGCTACTCGGGGAGGGAGTTGCACCAGTATCACTTTCTGCACTACTTCCTGTCCCTTCCCTCAGAAACGTGCCCCTATTTATCTTAGTAGGGGTCCCCCTCCCCTGCCCTCTAGCTGTGCGACCCCTCCTCATTTTTCTCACTTCTTGTGGCTCAGGCCAGGGAATGTATAATGTGATAGTAAAGAAAAGCACCAAGGAACTGTGCAAGTAAATGAGTGAGATGGACTCACACAACAGCAACACAACAAACAAGGTAATAGGAGCAAGGGGTTTGCCAATCCTGGCACCCAAGTCTCTCAATGCCCTGCACAGGGCAACTGTAATTAGGAGAACTGTAACTTCTTCACAGTTGTAATTGGATTGTGTATGTAGACTGTGGTGGCAAGTAAATGAGTGAGATGGACTCACAACAGCAGCACAACAAACAAGGAAATAGGAGCAAGGGGTTTGCCAATCCTGGCACCCAAGTCTCTCAATGCCCTGCACAGGGCAAGTGTAACAAAGAGAACTGTAACTTCTTCACAGTTGTAATTGGATTGTGTATGTAGACGGTGGTGGCAAGTAAATGAGTGAGATGGACTCACAAGTTACAGCAGCACAACAAACAAGGTAATAGGAGCAAGGGGTTTGCCAATCCTGGCAAACAAGTTTCTCAATGCACAGCACAGGGCAAGTGTAACAAAGAGAAATGTAACTTCTTCAAAAATGTAATTGTGCATGTAGACTGGTGGCAAACTGGCAAGTAAGTGAGTGAGGTTGACTCACAAAAACAGCACAAAAACCAAGCTAGTAGAAGCAAGGGGTTTGCCAATCCTGGCAAACAAGTTTCACAATGCACAGGGCAAGTGTAATTAGGAGAACTGTAACTTAACTTCTTCACAGATGTAAGTTACAACTGCACAAAAACCAAGCTAATAGAAGCAAGGGGTTTGCAAAATCTGGCAGCACCCAACTTTCACAAATAATGCACAGTAACTAAGATGAATGTAACTTCTTCAAAGATGTAATTGAAGAAAAAGTTCTATAGAGGTGGCTAGGTGCCTGCCCTTCAACAAATGTTTGTTTGAGTGCCTGACTGCAAAAAAATGAATGAGGTGTTGGACAAGTGAAATAATATCTATAAGTGTTAAGTAAAATGAAATTGTAAAATGTTCTACAGAGGAAGGTGCCCTAGCCTTGTTGCCAACAAATGTGTTTGAGAAATTTGAGTGCACTGGTTGGCGAGGGAGACCCTGCCTACTCAGTCTGTACTCTGTATAATATTTTTAAAATAATTTAATCCACAGCCTCCAACCTCCCCTTCTAAGCACTAGTACTGGACCTTGGCTGTTGCTTGCCACTTGCTAATAAACTGTAGAATAGAAAATAAATGGAATAAAACTATAAGCTGCTACTAGAGTAGGATAGGGTTGCTGGATTCCCTTCCAAAACCCCAATCGCAAGAGCAGCAAAAAAGCTGTAGGCGCAGGGTAAAAGGACCTTGGCCAGGTAAATAAACTTGGTGGGAAATTGGGATACAAAAGAAATGGTATGGTAGTGTAAAATAATATATTTTCAAAATAAATCCGCAGCACCTCCCCTCCCCTACCGCTCCCACTCAAATCTTCCCTCCCCCTTGAAGCAAATATAAGCAAATAAAAAACGGAACTCTTCCTCAAAAATGCAGAAAACAAAAAAGAATAAACACTGTGTTGCTATTCCCCACAGGGAATAAAAGAAATTATTATGTTTTGCGAATTAAAATCAATTCAATTCCCTCCCTGCCTAGCGAGACCGAGACCGCGACCGCGAAATCGAAACTAGACTGAGCGCAGCAATCCAGCCCTGACCACCTTCCACAAGATCCAAGCCCAGACTGTGACGGACTGGAACTGCCTCGGCTTTTTATGCCCTCTGGCACATCCAGAAGTGTCAGTCAAAACCTGTCCATGCGATTGGTGGAATGGCTCCGAAAATTTGCATGTTCCCGTCCCATGGCCAGCCCATCATTACGCAGGTGTAAAAAAATAAATTAAGAAAAAAATAAAATAAAATCAACGGAGACGTATTTTGGCAAGACAAACCCACTGCTGCTACTGTAAAAAATCAAGCATTTAAAATAGGTAACTTTCGCATGTTTCTGTGGTGCTTTGGTGGGGTTTTGGGCAAGGATTTCAAAAAAAAAATATTGCGGTCGCCATTTTGGACTGGGAATCGGTTTTTTTTTAACTTTTAAAAACTTTTTTTCTGTGCCGCTTGGCATTGCGCGATTGCCGCGTGCAAGTAACGAGCACGACAAATCAGACCAAATTGTTCGTTCGTCAGTTTGAGCTCGAATTCTGGCGGAGTAATTCCCGTTACCGTTTCCGTAGAGTAACGGATACGAATAACGGAAACGGAAACGGGAATACCGCTAAGTCGTGCCCATCTCTACTTGCCAGCATAACCCAACACGATGGATAATGGTAAGTGAGAATTTAGCCTTGCAGTAATAAGTCACATTTAGCTACAACCAGTCTGGTCAATCTAGCAGCATAATCAAATGAGATGCAGAGCTCCAGTGGGTAGCTTCACTTACTGATGCCTCCCTTTCAAAGTACAGATTGGACCTCGGCCTATATTCCTTGGGCAGATTTTACTGGAATATCTCTGTGAAGATTCTCAGTCATCCGGGTGAGTTTATCTGGAAGTTGCATCATGGCAACTGGACTTTTCTTGAGAGATTGAAATGCTTCGCTGCTCATCCAAACAGCTTCATCAGTCTGAGGAATTTCAGTCTTTAAGGTGTTAAGGACTTCTCTCCGCAGTGGGCTATCAACCATAAGCCCCATGCCACCCATGTGACCTATATCTTCATGACTTTCCATCCCCTTTTCATTGGAACAACACCCAACAAAAAAGACTGAATGGTTTGGCCAGCTGTGAGGAATCAAAAGACCCATTAGGCTCCCACATTGTTTATTTTATTTTATACCGCCCATGTAGTGGAAACCGTTACCCTTGGCAGTTTGCAACAATGCACAAAAACAAACTCTATTACAAAATCAAATATTATACAACCAAACTCCGTAACTAAATATCCCTACCACATGGCAGAATGAGTAGCAATAAAACTGACAATGACTTTTCTTTCTTTCTTTCTTTCTTTCTTTCTTTCTTTCTTTCTTTCTTTCTTTCTTTCTTTCTTTCTTTCTTTCTTTCTTTCTTTCTTCCTTCCTTCCTTCCTTCCTTCCTTCCTTCCTTCCTTCCTTCCCTCCTATCTCCCCTTTACTAAGGGGAGTTGGTCTTCCCAAACAGTTCTCTAAAGAGTTCTAGTTTTAGGAGTTTTTTAAAGGAAGGAAGGACAGAAGGAAGGACGAAAGGAAGGAAGGAAATGTCTGGGCTCACTTTAATGGACCTCACCTGCATGCTGTCCCCACAAACCCCTTTTATCCCTTGCCATGCCTTTGGGGGCTTTCTAGTCTGCAAGCCTCGTTTCTCCACTGTTTCTCATTTCTTTAACTCTTTGGCTTTTCTCTTACTGACCCTCACCACTCTTCTACCCTCCCTTCATTTGTTTCCCTCATCTTCTGGAGATCCAATGGAGACTGGTTATGGCAGCATGCTAAAGGGGAGTTTATTTTCTCTACACAGACCAGAGATGAACGTTCCCTCTCTCTCTCTCTCTCTCTCTCTCTCTCTCTCTCTCTCTCTCTCTCTCTCTCTCTCTCTCTCTCTCCTTCCTTCATCCCAGTATTGCTGAGGAAATCCTGTCCATATCAGAACAAACAAACTCCAGATTGGTCGGCATGAGGGAAATCGTGAAGAAGCTGCAAGAGCAGACCTTCCCAAAATATTTGCCTCAACTCTCAAAACTATCAAAACAAGTGCACCATACCTCCGGTGTTCAAAGCACATAAGAACAAAGGCAAATTGCAGAATCTATGTATATGACAAGAGGGTTTGGAAGAGAGTGCTTTATTACATCAATGTGTAATGTCCTCACAACTGGCCTTCCTAAGACTGATGAAGCTGTTTGGATTTATGTTTGATTTTCATTTGGTTTTCACCTGCTTGTCTTATGTAAACCACCCAGAGTTCCCTTTGGTAAATTGGTGCGGTATACAAATAAATAAATAAATAAATAAATAAATAAATAAATAAATAAATAAATAAATAAATAAATAATGAGTAGCGAAACGTTTCTATCTCTCAAGAAAAAGAAGTCCTGTTGCCATGACTCAGTTTCCAGATAAACTCACCTGGATGACGGAGAATCTTCACAGACATGATAGAGTATGACATTCACCATGCACCACGATGGTCCCAGCACTACTTAAATTGATTTAGTGGTTTATGATATTAAAATATAACTGACATTCCAGTCTGCAGCTGCAGCCAAATTCACTGGCTGTTTGTTAAAATCACTTCACACACACACACACACACACACACACACACACACACACACACACACACACACACACAGAGAGAGAGAGAGAGAGAGAGAGAGAGAGAGAGAGAGAGAGAGAGAGAGAGAGAGAGAGAGAGAGAGAGCGAGCATCACAATGAGAAATCTGAGAGCTGTTTGATAAATATGGGATATTATTTTCGAAAAGGATAAGGCATTCCTAATCAAGATGATGTTCTAGGGCTCTTCTTCATTTTGCATCCTTCAATATCTCTCTGTTCGGTTACATAAATGTAATAAAGCACTGTCCTCCAAACCCTGTGTCATATACATAGATTCTGCAATTTGCCTCTGTTCTTTACTGCTTTGAACACTGGAGGTATGGTGCACTTGTGAGTAGAGATGGGCACGACTCGGGAAAATGACGTTTTCGAGTTGTCGTGTGTCGGAGGCAGTCCGTTTTGGCTCGTTTCCGTTTTTTGCGAAATTTTGCAAAAATTAGTCGGTTCGTTTTTTCGTTGTCGTTAGTACTGGTTTGGGGGGGTAGCGGGCTCCTGGAGGGAGCTGCAGGAGTCAGTCAGAGCCACAAGTGACGGACTGGCAGACTCTTTGCACCCGCTGTGTCTCACGTACTTGCATGTAGTGCAATGCAAGTAGATCTGGCTTAGGGTTAAGACGTGTTAGCGCAAGCGCTAGGGTTAGGCTAGTTACGGGTGAGGTTAGGGTGAGTATTGGGGTGCATCTGGGTGCCTCTCTGACCCACTTAGAAGGACAGTGTACTGGCGTATTGGTTTGGCTTAGGGTTCGGGTTTGGGCTACGATTAGTGGGCTGTTTATGCCCGATTGGCACATCCCAGAAGTCTCTGTGGTCAACCTGGCCAAGTGGCCATGCGATTGGTGGAAAATTTGCATGGTCCACTCCCATGGGCAAGCCCATCATTGCGAATGTGCAGGTGTAAAAAAAATAAAATAAAATAAAATAAAATAAAATAAAATAAAATAAAATCAACGGAGACTTTTTTTTGCAAGAAAAACCCACTGCTGCTACTGTAAAAATTCAAGCATTTAAAATAGCTAATTTTCGCATGTTTCTGTGGTGCTTTGGTGGGGTTTTGGGCAACAATTTCAAAAAAAAAATATTGCGGTCGCCATTTTGGATCCCCCGCACTGCATGGCAAATGGATGCGCCCTCCCAGCCTGGTACAGTCAGCAAAACCTGGCCATGCGATTGGTGGAATGGCTCCAAAACTTTGCATGGTCCACTCCCACGGGCGAGCCCATCATTGCAAATGCGCAGGTGTAAAAAAATAAAATAAAATAAAATAAAATCAACGGAGACTTTTTTTTGCAAGAAAAACCCACTGCTGCTACTGTAAAAATTCAAGCATTTAAAATAGCTAATTTTCGCATGTTTCTGTGGTGCTTTGGTGGGGTTTTGGGCAACGATTTCAAAAAAAATATTGCGGTCGCCATTTTGGATCCCCCGCACTGCATGGCAAATGGATGCGCCCTCCCAGCCTGGTACCAGCAGCGCAGCAGTAGCAATAGCCAAGGAGAGGGGGGGCGGGGAACCCCCCCCCCAAATAAAACACCCTTCTGGCCTGGTAGGTGCCCTCAGAGAGTTTTCGCCTAGTTTTAGGGCCGGGAATCGGTTTTTTTTTTTAACTTTTAAAAACTTTTTTTCTGTGCCGCTTGGCACTGCGCGGTCGCCGCGATGCAAGTAACGAGCACGACAAATCAGACCAAATTGTTCGTTCGTCGGTTCGAGCTCGAAGTCTGGTGGAGTAATTCCCGTTACTGTTTCCGTAGAGTAACGGAAACGAGTAACGGAAACGGAAACGGGAATACCGCTAAGTCGTGCCCATCTCTACTTGTGAGTGTTTCATACTTCAGCTGAAAGATAATTGATTATTTTTAATTGCTAATGAAAATCTCTTTACATGATTTTCTGAAAAAGAATAAGGGGGTGAGGGAGAAGGTGTTATTGAAAATACTGAGAAGAAGCAACATAGATTGCTCAAAGATTATAAACTAAACCAAATGATTTTCCTACAGTGGGGTGTAACAGTTATTAAACCCTAGCCTTGGAATACTTTTGGCAATTTATTTTTAAAATACTTTATCAATGATCATAAGGGAAAATGGGTTGTGTTATGTACATATCCCTCATCAGATGAAAAGACGTGACTATCACAGAAATATGGACAAACCCTAACCCTAACCCCAGCCAAGCATTTAGGGATGGGGCAAATACTATGCAACATTTCTAAGATCCAACAGGTACCGTGTGACAGCCCATTACAGAAAAACTAGTTGCGCATTTCACTCGTCTAACCCTGTGCAGCTGCTGTGCCATTTAAGACTGCCGGTGTGGGTTTTCATGTCTGAATGCTCCCCATTCCACAGTTCTTCCTCTACCCACAAGTCTGGGACTTATCTAGGCCTCCTTTTGCCCCCAGCAGTGAGAGGGCATGGATCCAGAGAGCAAAGCTGGGTATTCATGCCAGCTTCAATAGTTGAAGCAAATATTTTTGGGAGGTCTGCTCTCGCAGCTTCATTACGATTTTCCTCCTGCCAGCCAATCTGGAGCTTGTTTGTTCAGATGAGCAGCGAAACGTTTCTATCTCTCAAGAAAAAGAAGTCCAGTTGCCATGACTTGACTTCCAGATAATCTTTCATGTTTCTCAAAAGGTGGAACAGCTCTTAGACTTGGGGCTTGTGGGCTGTTGTGTATTGATCTGTATTCCTATTATCTGTACTTGCTTTTGTTGAAGTAACTGCCTTCCTGTTCCAAAGGGAACAGGCCGATTGGTTTATTCAAGTTGCTGCATTTGGATCCTCAATCCTTTTCGTCTCTGCCAAAAGGCAGCTTTGTGATTGGTTGTAATTGTTCCCTCCAAAATGTATCTTTTCCTAGCCAGTCCTGGCTCCTATAATAGTAGCTCCCTCTCCCCAGTCCCCAGTCTTGTTCTCTCCCTGAATAAAGAGCGGTTACACTAGAAGCTGTCTCCAGCCTGCTATGTCTAAGAGCTGAAATCACTGCTGAAATCACTAAACCCCACGCCACAACATGGGCTATATTTGCATAAAAGTATGTCTGGCTCTCCTTTTTTTGTTTGTTCAGGTTCTGCCCTAGACATGTTGCTGCCTGCGAGGGAACCGCAAATGATACGGCTTTCATTCCCCATGGCTAAGTTCTATATGGTGACCACGGTAAGCCCTTTGGACACTTGAGAAAGTTAATTCCACAAGTACCTTTCCTTCTTCCTGCCACTGAATACACGCAGCACCAATAAATTAATTAGGGGAGAACACTTCTATTTGTGGGCCAACCAAAAAGTATTTACAAGCTTCTGAGATCGCCTGACCTTTTCATCAGACACCATGTTGTTAAAAAAAAAAAAAAAAACAGGCAGTGGATGAGAAGGTGGAACAGGAGTTAAGGCCTGATTTTAAAATCATGTATCCAGCCATTTTACTGAAATCTAAAGATGTCACTTACCGAGGCCTTTTCATAAGAATTCTGCATATGGGTTTATGAACAAGACTCTTCCTTTTCCCTTTTTTTACTCTTCCCTGCCTCTTTTTGTAACATGTCATGTCATGAAGAGATCTGGCAATCTTGCACATATGAGTGGAAATGTGGCGCTCAGTGCAACAAGTTGCGCTAGAATAGAGCCACTGAATCTGTAGGGATTCAGTGAATCAATACGGTCTTTTTTATTAATTTTTATTCTTTTTTATACAGAATACAAACAAAAATACACAATTACAAAAAAGACAAAACATCAACAACAGTGCACCCCTTCACCAACAGGATCACTCTTCTTATTTACAATTAGAGATGGGCACGAAACGAGCGATTTTTCGTTTTCGTTTTCATTTTTTCATTTCATTACGCAATGAAAACGAAACGAATTTTTTTAAAACAAAATGAAAACAAAAACGAAATGACCAAATTTGCCGTGTTTTTCATTTTCGTTGCAGCAGATGCATTGAACTAAAAAGAATGCTAACGAAACAGCAATTTTTCATTTTTGTTTTTTCGTTTCATTACCTAATGAAACGAAAATGATTTTTTTTTGCAAAAAACATCACGAAAACGAAAACGAACCGAAACGGACCCCTAAATGACCAAACGACAAACGAAACACCATTTTTTTGAGTCATGCCCATCTCTATTTACAATCATTAACCTCCCCTCCAGAACAAAATTGATTGTTGCACGGAAGCCTTACCCTTATCTCTTACAAGCACATATTCAATAAATCTAGCCCATATATCATTAAAAATATCTCTCAATACATTCTGTTGATTTAAGTGGGCATACTCTACTTGGGCCTTTACACTAACCAGGTGGATTTCTGCCATTGTCATTTCAGTTGGCTCCAGACAGTTTGGCATGGATTACGGCATTATTGATACGATTGTGTCTCCCTCTGCTTTCTTCTGCCTCAGAAGTAACACGGACTGATTTGAAAGCTTCCTGTCCCCAACCAACAGATCAACTATCAGTGTGTTAAATTGTATGGGGCTCAAATAAACCTTTACAATTCATAAATAAGCCAGGACTAAAAATCTTTCAATACTGAGGCTCTGCTCCCCTTCCACTTCATTCCCCATTACATACATCATGCACATGAATATGATTGGTGCCAGTGCTAAAGAAGGTGTGAACTCTGGAAATGGGATGACCCGGGGCCTCCCCTACTAGGCAGAAAAGGTTGTGTTATAATATAGAGGCTAGTTATGACCAGAAAACTGATATGACCCTCATCCTTCATCCTACCTGCTACAAAGGAGCTTATAAACTGTGATACTTTCTTCACAGTATAAAGAAATGGATATAAAGAAGTCATTTGAGAGGAAGCAAGTTGACAGGAATGAAAGTGGGTAACTACACAGCACTGCTTTTAATCACATATGCAAATTAGTGCACATCCAAATAAGCATTAGCATTCCCATTCACATGGAGCTGTGCTAAATATTACCACCAACACAGTAGCATAAACCAAGATAGCATTCCTACTGATCTTTAGAAATTAATATATATATTAACTTAAGGACCACCAGCAGTGAGCACTTGGACAGTATTACCCAGTCTGTTGTGTAGATGCTTGTGTGTGTGTGTGTGTGTGTGTGTGTGTTTGGGGGGGTGGATGGGGGAGTGTGTGTGTGTGTGTGTGTGTGTGTGTGTGTGTGTGTGTGTGTGTGTGTGTGTGTGTGTGTGTGTGTGTGTTGAATCTGGTCTCCGGGTTTCTGAATTTCATCATATGTGTATACTGTGTATTTATACACAATGACTCTGTGGAAAGGAACGTCTCCTGTATAATCTTTAATTCTGTTGTCCTTCATGGTGTAAACAACAAATTCTAACTTTATTTTTGCAGATTGCCTAATAGCGTACCATCTATCTATCTGCCTCCAAAGTGGCAGATTAATCACTTTGAAATTGAAGCTCAAGAATACCTTGATCAGAAATAAAAAAAAAATCCATTGGGGGGAGGAGTGGGAGGGGGACACACAAAGTTTCCCTGATCCCATGGTGGTTGTGGGATTCCATAACTTGTCACCCCTTAAAGGAATGTTCTTTCATCTCTGGGCATAGCTGACTGATTCTCCCCAGAAATCTTCATGACAGTTTGAATAGAACACCCATTTGTTATCCTTGTAATCCACTGGCTGGAATCCTGTCGCTTAGCACGGCAAACCACCACCGCAGTAGGCCCATTGAACCAATGTGACTTCTGGACAAGCTGATTTAAAACAAATCCCACAGATTCAATGGGTTTACTCTAGTTGTGTCGCACTAGACTAAAAACACGGGATTCCAGCCCCTGTTTCTGCCAAGCTTAGATCCAAATAGAAGACAGCACTTGCTAAAATGATGTGGGGCATGGCATTTTATGATGGGAGCCATTTTCAAAAGCAAAATGGATGGAGATAAATTTGGAATAAGTCCTGTGATGACTGTGTGTCCATATATTACACAGCAGTATGCTACACCCAGTTTATTAGATCAGAGTTAGGGAAATCCTTTACTAACTGACTGAGGTATATTTTTTGTTTGTTTGTTTTTTTTTTTTTTCTTTTTTATGACAGTGTGGAATCCAGTCATGAGCAGCTTTTGAGTATGATAAACCAGCCATTTTGAATATGTGTCCTGTTTGAAAGGTCTGAAGAAACACAGTGTTCTTTCTCATATCCATCTTTTTTCTGTCTCTTCTCTCTTGGCATTTCTCTCTGCTCTTACACCATCCATTAGAATTAAAAACTACCTTTTCGCATTATTTAATTTGATGTTCAGCAACATATCATGGGAAGCTTGTTTATTTATTTGATCACCTTAAAATATTTTATAAGCTCTCTTTCAGGACAAGGGGCTCTCAAGGTAGAGCATGCAAAAACAAACAAACCGACCGACCGACCGACCTACCTACCTACCTACCTACTGACCGACTGACGGACAGACAGATGGACCGAGTGAGCAACCAACCAACCAACCAACCAACCAACCAACCAACCAACCAACCAACCAACCAACCTACCTACCTACCTACCTACCTACCTACCTACCTACCTACCTACATACATACATACATACATACATACATACATACATACATACATACATACAAAAAAGCACTTCATTTTTGTTGAGTTTACCAAAACAAAAGTCTTCTATTGCTTTCAAGACTAATAAGTTACATCTCAGTAAACATTTCCAGATGTTGTAGTCCTATTTATAGCAAGGGTGAGCAAATGCATCCTATGGGCTGTGTGCAGTCTGTGGGCCCAAACACAACCCCACAAAATCACCACACCCAGTGGCATAGCTAGGGAGGGCAAGGGGGGACATCTGTATGGGACTCTGATTTATGCAGCCCTTTCTAGGTACAAGTAGGACCCTGGAACCAGCTCCATAATCTATTTTGAATGCCTGAAATCACACATAAAAGAGAACCCTGTATACAACATACAATGGGGCAGGGCAAAAGCCATAATGGGATACCCTTGTATATTGTATATAGAGCTGCAGCAAATAATGCAAATTTGCAAATAATGATCCTATTGCTACAGAAGTCCTACTGTATAAAATATTTAGAAATAGTTTACAGTGGTCCCCCATCCTTTCGCGGTTCATATACTGCGGTCCTGCTATATCGTGGGACCGCAGTACAGTGGTAACCCAAACGGGCTTGAGGGAGGGGGGAAAGGATTTAAAAGCCTGGGCTTTTAAAACCTCCCCGCTTCTCCAAGCCCCAGGATCCAGCTGATTGGTGCTGGGGTGGGGAAACAAAAGGTTTTTCTCCCCCAACCCAGCACCAATCAGCTAGAGCCCAGGGCTTGCCACCCCACCTGAACTACTCAGCCAGCCAGCTTTTCCCTAGTCCGACTAATGGGTCTTTAGGGCCTCCGAAGGCCTTTGTGGGAAGGTGGCTCAAAGTGCCACTCTGCTTGCAGCTGCTGATCTGCTTTATTTCCCTAGTATTCTTCTACTCTGTTTTCTGACTCTGTGATCTGACACACTTCTTCCCTTCCAGGGCACACCAGTCATTCTGCACGCTTCTCTCACCAGCCTAGCTGGGAATGGGAAAGCACTTCCCATCCTATCTTCCCGTTTAACATTTGGTTGAGTAGATGTTCGCTCTGTGACTAAGCGTCTGCTGCTGCCCAGGTCACCGCTTTGTCCACCAGCATAATTTCCTCTGAGTGCACCGTGAAGTCCAGGGACATCTGTGGAAAACATGGCTAGTGTGTGTGTGTGTGGGGGGGGGGAGTCTCTGCAACAGGACACCCATGCTTGCTTATTTATTATTTATTTTCTCCTTGGAAAAGGACCTAAGGCGGCTTATGGTAATGAGGGATAATATACAGTCCAAAACAATTAAGACGTGATAATATACAGTCCAATACAATTAATACATGTTCAAGTATTGAGAACAAGGAATTGAGGGACATCTTACAGCATTAATAGAGTTATCTGACCAATATTTTTAAAAGAGTAAAATTAAGGAAAAAATAAAATTAAGAACAATGTGCGGCCACAAGCCTAGGTCTAGTTTGCTCCTGCCCGTGACAGGTGGGTTCTGGTAGTGTGACTTTCTCCTCTGGCAGTTGAAGGGAGTTCAGGCTTCAGTGGTCCACTCCAGTGGGACTGTGGCTGGAGTGTATTGTTTATGCTACTGAGATAGTTCGCAGGTGCAACAAATTCATTTATTGCAAACAGAAATCCAAATTAAGCTCCACTAATCTAGTCTGAAGAAAACTGAATAGGAAAGACTGGATGGCAACAATTTCTGAGAAACATCCAGAATCAACACGTGCATGAAGAAAAAAATGAAGGCTGGGGGGGGGTGGAGCACTAAGGAGGACACAACAAATAAAGTATTAAGGTTCTTCAGCTTTTCAGAAAGTATATGTCAGAGGAGCCTCCTTTTTGTCAATTACCTAAACAAGTATAAACAATTTTTTCAGGGATTATACACAGAAAACCTTATTGACGACTTCCATTTCCACAGGGTCAAGGCAGAACTTTTTAAGATGTCTTTAAGAACACAATCTTATAGCCTGGGTTCCAGTAACCTCATTGCACCTTGCACTTTGATCTTTGGCCGGTTGGTTTGGTCACTGCCATGTGGTTTTCAGTTGCTATTTTGTAGTTATTTTCAATGCAATTATTGTTTATATAGAAGAGGATGGTGGTGGGGGTCTTTTTATATAATGCACACCATCTAGAGCAGGGGTCCTCAACCTAAGGCCCCGGGGCCGGATGCAGCCCCCCCAAGATCCTGAATCCGGCCCCTGGGACCAATTGCAACCCCCCACCTACCCCCTTTTTTGTGAGCAAGCCAGCCTCCGCAGCTGCTTTTGGACTGTGATCCGGCCCCCAGTGGTGTCTGGGTGGTGGTGGACCGGCCCACTGTTTGAAAACTTTGAGGACCCCTGATCTAGAGTAATATCATCCATCGGGTGACAAATAAATAAATAAATAAATAAATAAATAAATAAATAAATAAATAAATAAATAAATAAATAAATAAATAAATAATATGGCACACTCAGTAACAAGATGCTCACTGTTTTCTTGGGTGTTTACCTGGTCACAAAATTTGGCATAAGTGCAGAAAATGCAACCAGCACCTTTGTTGATGAGTGGCCGTTTGCCACTAACCCTTCTGCCATTTTCCTTTATCCAAGTACAGATTGCAGGAAGGATTCAGGGCATAATATCCATACTTGAAATGTGCAATAGTAATCATCCAGCTACTATAAACAGCTGCACAATTTACCAGAGCAGCTAACAGTGGATATCTGGAAGGCCAGCCACCTCTTCTCAATTAAGGCAACAGGGACTCAAACCCTTTAAGGATGTTTCTTCAGATCCCTTTTGCTGTTAGCCTCAGACAATTCCAAAGCGTCAACTTGCAACGGGAGATGCCGTTACGGGAAGTGCTTCCCTCCCTGGAAGTGCGATTGCAACACATATTATGGATAAACTTTTTAGATATTGGATTTTATTCTTCCTTTGACACCACAGATAATGAAGTTTTATCAACTCCCTTTTATTATAGCTATCTAAAAATGTATCACATAATAGGGTCATAAACATGTAATGAAACTCAATGCTGTGCTGCATTTTAAAAAAATGATTTTTTAAAGGATAGACAAGTAGATCACCCGTAGTTATTTTCAAAATGAATTTTGAGTATTTTTTTTCATTACCATTCACCCTCCCCCACCATATATATATGTTTATAGTTACTTGCGAGGATGTACTCTGGCTCATCCCATTGCCTTTATCTATCATTATTAATTATTTTACAAACAGTAAACCTAGTCTGTAAAGGTTTAACCTTAGAGGTAATTCAAGGAGCTAAAATGTAGAACTTCAGCTTTTATTCTTTTCCAGAAGATAAGTTACTCTATCAGGTTTAACAAGTGTTTGCAAATTCATCTACAGTGTACTTTCACAGACATAATGTTCAGGCTAAAGCCATGGAGCTGTTAAACCAGAGGTCATTCAGAGACTTCCACCTAATGGCCTTGACCTGAACAGGACCCTGTTCTTTCCGTGTGCAGCAAATTCACAGCAGGCATAGTCTATCTAGGGCACCTGGTGGACTAAGTAGGGAGAGATTTGCCCTGGAATCTTTGTGGGGGTGCCTCCATCAAAGTTCTTTGTGGTTTATTCTTCTGGAGTTTCAGCTCATCTTAATCCACAGGATGATAGAATGAATGGCAAAGGTACTGTACCATTTACAATGATAAAAGGAGGGATTCTTGCAGGTCTCTTTTTCTCTGCCTAGTCAAGTAGAACTTTCTGCACACAATAGCTTCGGAGATCAATGGTAGACCACATGCCCTGCAGGTTCAGTTGGTCCTTCTCCACTCAAAAGCATCGCAGGAAGCGGAACAAGGATGTCATCAGGCAGCAAGCCACCAGCAGTCATTCTCAGCATCTGAATTTGATTGAAGGCAACCCCAAAAGGTCCAGAAACACATCTGGAAGTTGAGTCATGACAACTGGATTTCCAGGTGTTGCTTTTGGTTTACAAAACCCTCCATGGCTTGGGCCCTGACTATCTGGCGGAGCGCATGTCCCAGAGGTAAGTGCTGGCTTGGCCCACCAGAGCTTCTACGGTGTGCCCGCTCCGGGTGGCCACCTCCTAGGAGGCCCGTAAGGTTGCCACCCACAACCAGGCCTTCTCGGTGGTTGGACCTGCTAGTTGGAACAAACTGCCAAGTGAGATACGCCAGGCCCCATCCCTAGCTGTGTTCAAAAAGTCTGTGAAAACTTGGCTATTTAGGGAGGCATTCGGCAATTGTTAATATGTTTTTTGTGCTCCCCATGTTTGATGTTGTTCTATTATTATTTGGTCATTGCCTCATGCCAGGCTAGTTGCCTGTCTTTATTGTTTTACTGTATTTATGTTTGATTTTGATATTTGGTTTTCACATGTTTTGTTTTATGTAAACCGCCCAGAGTTCCCTCTGGGAAATTGGTATGGTATACAAATATAAAAATAAATAAATATATAAATATTTTCTTGTGAGATTGGATCTCACAAGAAAACAAGTCAAGATGCCATGACTCAGCTTCCAGATAACCTCCCCCTGACTGTGAATCTTCATAGATATCCAGAAGTATAGTGTGAGTGTGTACTCATTCCAAGCTGGCTTCAGCTCACTACAGGATCCGTAGTCATAATAAGGGTTATGGGGATGCATGTTTTGCATTGCCTTCAAAACCATGCTGCATCTGCACATAAGGCTTCTCTACAAACAGGCATCATTGGGACTGCTTTACTCTCCTATTGCTGAATAGTAATGCAAATCAGTTCAATGTTTGTGTTCTCACTGGGACTAGCAGTCAGGATTTATTAATTGGGCTTTGTGTCTGCCTTTGTTCTTTCAATGTAGACAGAAATCTTCAGAAATATGACATTAACTAAACAGTATGCATGGCTGAAGGACTGTGACCAGAATAACAGTGACCAAATAATGGTAATCTCCCCAACTACAATGGTGCCTCAACGTACAAATTTAATCCATTCTGAATGCATGCTCTTAAGTCGAACTACTCTTAAGTCGGGGTACCTATCTAAAAAATTGGGGGGGGGGAGTTAAAAAATTGAAAAAAAATGAAAATATATTTGTAAGTCAAGCAGATCATACCTAAAATTTGTAAGGCAGCAGTTAAAATGCCAACGGTTTTCTGCTCTTAAGTCAAATTGCTCTTAAGTAGAGCTGCTCTTAGGGTACCACTGTATTTGAAAGATGGTCTGTGTCTGAAGTATGAAAAAGTCCTCAGCAGAGTGGTCAGCTCAGCAAACAACATTCCCCACTCCCTCCCTCACCTCGGCCAGCCTGGCTCTATCCACATGTAGCCAGTCACCATGGCAAGGAACAATAAATAAATAAATAAATAAATAAATAAATAAATAAATAAATAAATAAACTCCTGCCCTCTGTGAAGCAAGAAGGGGGCTGGGTGGATAGAGGTCCAAAGTGGCTTGCATTCAGAAGACAGCTAATTTCTGCAAAGATGATTAACCAGGTTTACACTAACTGTGCCTGCCGACGAGACCCACCATCTTTTAAGTGCTCACATTTTTGAGAAGCCATGTTCCAAAACTCTCTTCTTTTCCTTCTCAATCAATGGGCATGTCAGTCAATCCTCCTCTCCACTAAGTAGTAACTTTTTCCCCCATCAGATTTTCACTATGGCCTGGCTAATTCAAGAGTTTTCCCAGAATGCTAAAGCAACTTATGAAGCATTAGGATCAAGTTTTATTATCTGATGTGAACGCGTAATAACTCGTAATGAACTACTCCTTCATCTGCAATGCCACAGTAAACGAACCCAGTCGCTCACAATGAAAATTAACATGCAGATTTAAAAGGTTGTGGTCCAATATCTTTAATAGCTATATGACTTGAATAATCTCTTCCTGCTAATAAATGTTCTGTTTTTATGAACTATCTTTACTAATGACTCATCAGTATTAAGATCTTATCACTTACTGCATATATTATGGCCCTATTTTAAGGTTACCATATTTTCCAAAGTCAGTATGCGAAATGCTTTTGTTAGCACTATTTTTGAAATATCCGGCAGATGTAGTAATACCAGGCTTTCATGACACAATGTTAGTAGGTTCAATTAATCTTAAATACAATTGACTTTTAGGCTGGAAACAAGGTAAGTTGGCTTTTGATGACTTTCCTACGGTAGCGTCATCTCACCATAAATATACTGCACAACAGGTGATCTATTTGTTAGAGGGCTGTTTTCAAATTTTAGTAGAGATTCCCATATTATCATTGTTGTCTCACCATCAGCTTTTTTTTAACCTTTAACCTTTTTACATTTTAAGGTTTAATTGGAAGAACGTAAAATTTCCAGAAACTTGCTGTTTAATGGGCACTGTCAACATTTTAAAGGTCAAATATGTAGAGCATGCTATTTATTTATTTATTTATTTATTTATTTATTTATTTATTTATTTATTTATTTATTGGGTATATGCACTGTCTTTGTGCAAATATGTAAAAATGAACCAAATCAAAGTTAATGCTTTTGGGTTATATATCCCCTGCGGTTGCTTCAAAATGCATTTGTATATTTCCAAGGCAACCGTGGGGAATACCAAGGTGAGAGGCATTAACAGGACTGAGTGACACAGTCATGCATCCCTTGTGCCCAATCTGTCACTCCTCCCTCATGATTAGGAGAAAGGCACTACATAAACTATGTGCCCTACTACTGACTAGAGATGGGCACGACTCAAAAAAATAATTTTTCGTTTTTGTTTTTCATTCAGGGGTCCGTTTCGGTTCATTTTCGTTTTTCGCGGGGGGTTTTGCACATTTTTCGTTTTCGTTACGAAACAAAACAAAAAAACAAAAACGAAAACGAAAAATTTTCATTTCGTTAGCATTCTTTTCAATGCAATGTGTCTGCCATAACGAAAACGAAAAACACGGCAAAATTTTCCGTTTCGTTTCCGTTGTCGTTTTGCTTCTGAAAAATTTTTCGTTTTCGTTTTCGTTGCGAAATGAAACAAAAAAAGAAAACAAAAACAAAAATTTCGCTGAGTCGTGCCCATCTCTACTACTGACTGATAATATGCATGGGTGGAATACCTCCTGGGCGCTGTTTCTAAAAATAATAATGTGTGCTATGTGTTTTCAGGTTGGAACTGACTTATGATACCCCTAAAAGGACTTGCAAAGTGAATATTTAGGGTTTCCCACTCCCCACCAGTTTTCAAGACTGAGATTGCCCAAGTCTAGTCTCTCACTCCATCCACCATAATAGCCATTGGGGTGTGTATGGCAAGCTGGCACATTTGAAGGAGGCCACAGACTGGAAGCAATTCTTCAGACATTACAAGGCTTGTTACGCAACTTATGTAATCCTGATTTGGCCTATACAGTATTTCTTTCTTATTGTGTTTATGGCGGTGGACAAGGAAAAGGTTGAGATCAGCTGGTTTTGGGCATCACCGCAATCATATGAAGGTTATCCAAACAAAAAATAATTTTGTTTTTAAAAAGAACAAACGAATGAACGAGCCTAATATCACAGGCTGTCAGATCCATGACCATGCATCCATAAAGTGCCTTTCCTTCACTTATCTCTTCCTCATTTAACCACCTACAGTTTGACAGACAGACAGACAGATGCTTGTTTTCACAGAGGTCTCATGAACAACACACTCGTTTGCACAGTTTCTTCATCAAAACAGACCAAACTCGGTCTGTTTTGCCAATCTTTCTCTTTCTGTCAATTATCTATCTCACACCTCTTGCGCTTCCTCTTTCTGTTTCTCCATCTCTCACATGCACGCTTATATACAAAATGACAGCTTTCCAGACAGGAATCATACCAACTAATCAGCTCACAGTTCCATTCAGAAACATTCTTCCACACCTCTCAACTCTTTTAACTGTCACTCCTGGCACACATCTAACCTATAACTGTCAGCCTAACCCCAGTCATTTACTTGGCAAGCAGATACAAATTTAGATACAAAATAGATTTACATTGACTAAATCACTGTACCACAGCACCATTAATTTCAGATCCTGCTGAATTGCAAACTCCTGATCATACTTTTCTGCCCTACCAGCACCAACAAAGGGACCTGACTTATAATTTGTGTTCCCTCCTCAGGGGTGTGGTGGCTCAGTGGGCCAAAGTGCTGAAACTGTCGGCTGCAAAGTCGGCAGCTTGGTGGTTCGAATCCCAGGTGCCACACAGCGGCGTGAGCTCCCACTGTTAATCCCAGCTCCTGCCAACCTAGTAATGCAAAAGCATGCAAATGCAAGTAGATAAATAGGTATCGCCATATGAAGCGGGAAGGTGAATAATGTTCTGTGCTCAGAAATGTGTTCAGCCATGCCAGCCACATGGCCACGGACCTGCACAAAACTGATTCTATGGCTTAAAAATGGAGATGAGCACCACCCCTAGAGTCTGACAAGACTAGCAGGCATCTGCGGGTGGGGGGGGGGCTTTAACTTTACCTTTTATATTCATAAGAGTAGTTTCTTTACTGAGAACTAGAAACATCTAAATAATGTATTGGATAAAGACTGGGATGAACACGTGGTCCAGGCATAAGCCCTATCATCAGGGCTTCCATACATCCCTTCATGTTAGGTCCCATTGGCCAGAGCCTTCCCAGGCGGTCCCTGAAAGAAGAGAGACTCCTAGCAGTCTAACTTTATCTCTTATTGCCCTGTTGATTTCATAACGGAGCATCTAATTGCCTCCCAGGATGGGGCTTGGGTCACAATATGGGCAGAAAGCGGCTCCAGACAGAAAGTGGGCAGTCAGACGCTACCAGATGGTGCCCCATCTTTGTTTCTCTCTCTTAGGACTGGGCACAAGTAGGACTATCCAATCAACAGGACACCATGGTCTAAATTGAGTTTTCTCTTCAAATACAGTAGACCTATTGAAATCGGTGCAGCTTGTGGTGTGTTGACTAATGTTCTATTTATAATTGTTGATGTTCTACTTCTACTTCTATTTTTTATTTTATTCATATTTTATTTTGTTATTATTATTATTATTGTTACCATATTCGTTATTATTTGTAATTTGATTTTGTATGTCTGGGGTTTATTATGTTTGGGCAAGTTTTTTTATGCAACATGTTGTACACCACCCAGAATTTCCGTGGGAAAATAGGGTGGTCAATAAGTAGAATAAACAAACAAACAAACAAACATGTTTTATTCACTGCAGTGGGTCTGCTTTAGCTGGGGCTGAAATCTGATTTAGTTCCACAGTTAGCAAATGAATGTGGAGCTGTAGCTAGTTACTACACAAAAAGAGAGAGGTGTAGCTTCACATGCGTTTGCTCATTGACAGCAATAGCAATAAACAATTCACAGATATTTCCTGTGATACAGTATTTAGTTGCAACTTCATTCTTACTCCTCCAGAGCTTCCTGGCACAGTGATTAAACACCTGTACTGCGGCTAAAACTGTACTCACGACCTGGGGTTCAATCCCAGGTAGCCGGCACAAGGTTCAATCAGCCTTCTGTTCTTTTGAGGTTGGTAAAATGGGTACCCAGCTCGCTGGGTGGTGGTGGGGCAAGGTGTAGCCCACATAATTCAATTGTACACTACCCAGAGGATGCTTTAAGCACTGTGGGTGGTATATAAGCAGAATGCTTTGCTTCTGGCTTTTGCTTTGTAAAGGTGGGAGAAAATTGCAAAAGAAAGGGCGATTAACGGATTAACTCTTATATACCTATAGATGCTCCCTGCTTTCCTGACGTTTGGGATGTACTATTGGATTTACTTGCTCTGGATGACAGAGCACTGCAGGATATGATGTCTTCAGAATATTAACCATATTTGTGACAAACATACAAGCAGAATATTTGTGGGATCCTGGTGACAGAAGTTGAACAAGCTGCCACTACTGCCCCACAGAAGCTGGAAAGCATGCTACTTTCAGGGGGAAAGTTTGCACGCTCATCTATTATGAAAACTCAAATAAACAATACAGTCTCAATCCAAGTTATTTTGTTTTATTTATTTATTTTCTACCCTAAACAAATTAAAACAAATATTTTGTTTGCCTTCTGTCGTGATACAAAGTCAATCACAATTCCCACCCCCAACATTTCAGCCTGATGTAATTCATATCTCCTTTCCCATCAGAAAAGAACATACTTTCGTACTTAATTTCCTTTATGTCCCATCCATATTCTGTCTTCAGTTACATCTATTTCCATCCAATACAAAAGACAGAGATGGCAAAATACAATATTGAACTAGCCTCTCTAAGCTTAACAATATGTTCAATCCTGATATTTAATTCTTCAATTAGTCAAATGGCTTAGAATATTTTTAGCTGACTGAATATACAATAAATGTCACCAACAGGGTATACAGTATTTACCTATTATTCAAAGAGATACAAGTTATCCAAGTTATTTCTCAGCTGGATTTAATTTCTCTCATGAAATTTCAAAGCATGCAAACTGACTGCAAACATTTGATATAGGTGCACTGCTCTGTTGCGATTCCACCTTGAACATCTCAGTGAAATGACCTTGGAAACTTTCTCCGAACTTTGCTCCTCCACTTACCCCAGAAAGAGAGCTTCATGGTGTAGTGCAGTGGTTCTCAACCTGTGGGTCCCCAGATGTTCCTGGACTGCCACTCCCAGAAACCCCTTCCAGCACAGCGAGTGGTGGAGGCTTCTGGGAATTGCAGTCCAGGAACATCTGGGGACCCACAGGTGGAGAACCACTGGTGTAGTGAAACTGAAGCTGAGAGCATGGTTTCGGAAAAAAACAATTTCTAGGCTATGGTTTTTTATATACATTGTCAGTGACATCAAGTTTTCAGACAGTTGTGTTGATATTGCTTTGATCTAGTTGTTCTCCATGACCTTTTGACACAGAGGGTCAACTTGGAGGATCCATTTAGCACATATATAGAAGTGGTGCTTCCTCAAGTAATGAAAGATATCTATTTGTCATAGCATGTGCATACCCTCTTTCATATTTCATTGAGTTGTGCTCTACTTCGAGACTGGTAATGAAAAGATGAATGCAACCTTGCTTTGCCAAGTCTGGTCCTTCGGCGCACATCTGTATGGAACCCTTCTTGCTGGAGGGAAAATCAATTGAGAACACGGAATATACTCTCACCATCTCGTTTAACCTCAATAATGCCCCCCACCCCACATCACCTATGTTTCCAAACTAGGCATATTTTTCATGAAAATAGTGACTTATAGTAATGGAAAACAATTACTGCCATGCATAGTAGCCTCCTTAAAAATTAATAAGACAGGTCCGCAAATATTCAAGAGGCTCGTTATTTTTTTAATAGGTCTTTTTATTGATAGTACAGCATATAGGCATAAAAGGGAATACATTATAGGGCATGTGTAATGTAGGGGGAAAGAGGGAATAATGCATAGATAAGATCTTGTATTGCCTTACAGTGCCCAGTGAGGAGAAGAAAGAATAATACCTGAATAATGTAAGTCAAGGACAAAGATCAGGCTCCTTATGCTACTGAAGAATTCGATGTTTTTGTATGAATCTCCCTAATCTTGGTAATACAGTATTTATTTTATTTTATCATGGGCCCCACAAGTCTACATTACCTTTAGGGTCGATGCAGATAGCAACTGAAGATGTGGCCCCTTGAGTGGTGATATCGTGGCTGTGATGTATTTTGTCATGTGGCACTTGCAAGACAATCGGTTGATTTTGGGGTCCAGACCAGGCGAATGATGGCGAAAGAAAAACACAGCTCTGTCTCAACTGTTGAATATTACATATTTTCTCTAAGCAGCCATCAAACACTGTTGAGACAGGGGCAGTCGGCTTCTGTGGAAGCATTTCAACCGTTCCTCATTCTCCTGATTGAAATGGAAGACAGTGTACTAACTACTACAGACCCTACCCCTACCCCGATCTATAGCCAACATGGCAATGCCAGATACTGTATCTTTGGAGGAACCCATTCAGATTCCTGTACAGCAGTAGCTTCTGAACTTTTTTTTTTGTAATCATACCTATTTTTGATTTTTTGAGAAAACGTCACACCTCTCCTTTATCATCACCCAACACTTTTTAATGAAAAAAAAACCGATGAAAGTTTAAAATAAGACACAAAACACAATCACGTTATTTGAAATGACATGAAATTTTATTTCATATTTTCCATAACTCTGGAGAAATACCTATATGGAGACGTGGAGCTATATTGGATAGCTTGGACCCATGATCATTAATGAGTATTTAGGTAAAAAGCAGTACTATACTTTGGATTGTGCCTGGAAATGGAGCGGCTGTAACTGGGAAATTATGGGATATCTGTGGCCAGCCTATTGGCAATTTGGCGACAGTGGTTTGGACCTCCCGGGGAGAGCCACAAATGGAATGCATTTACTTTAAAAGTCCGTATACTAAGGCACATGCTACCGTGACCAGATCAGATGTCTCCAGAAAAGTCCTAGCTAGCACATTACTTTTAACTGTGCAAGATCTATTTATTTATTTTATTTATTTTAGAGTATTTTTACCCCACCTTTCTCCTTGGAAAAGGACCCAAGGCAGATCTAGGCATCCACATTCAGAGATGAATCTAGGCACATGCCGAAACTGTGAACCTGAGTTGTCATGGGGAGGGTAACCCCATTCAGCACTGGCTAAATCCCTCTTCTCTGACCCACCTTTTGCCAGACAAGGAACATTTCTGTCTCATCTGGGTAAAGCTTCAATTTTTATCCACCCTCACCCAGTCCATTACTGACACCCGACAAGTGACTTCAAACCAAAATGTATTCCTCAGATATAGATGAAAAGAAGACAGCATTGGGTACCATTCACATAATGACACCAAACTCCAAAATTCCAGACAAACCGTGTGATTTCATGTACACATTACACTGCATGGGGAGGATGACAAAAACATACCAGAAGGAAGCCGTAGGTTAATGGCCAGAGCACTAAACATGAGTCCCCCAGAACTAATATTTGAGGTCTCCTCTCTAAGGATTGGGGCAACCATAAAGCAGTGCCTCCAAGTCCTGTCTCAGAGAGATGGTGTTGAAAGATATCATGATTGATAGTTAAGCTACTGAGAGGTCCCGCAGAATCCACTTCCCTGTCCAGTCCACCATTTCTGTCTTATAATCCAGCCTGAAGCTAGCTTGATATAAGCATAAATAGTTCTCTTCAGTAAACACATATTGCCCTTCCAAGCCTTTTGAAGGATAACTGACAAGCTATGAAGGAGATGGAGGACTGTGTGTGAGTATGTCAGCAGACATGTCATGGTGGAAAGTGTTCCATTTGTGACAGAAAGTCTGAAACAGCCTGTGAAGTCATCAATACTGTCAAATATCCACCCCCATTACAACTATGGTCACCATTAAGCAACAACCATGAGAAATAAAGTATTAAAATACAGCATAGATGGTTCGTTATTATATTCGGCAAATATCTGAGGACTCAAAAAGAAAATACCCACCCACAAATACCATGTCCAAAATGCCATGAAATCCTAAAAGAATGTTTTGAAAAGACATTTGTTTTCAGAGCAACTTAATTTTAGCCTTAAAAAAAACCAAGAGTAACTTCTGTATTTAATTCTTAGTTCCACAACCAAAGATAGTGAATTAAACCACATATGGTTTTTGCATTCTGAGCATGCCCACGTTTGTTCTTGCTCTGTGCCATCAGGTCAGACGTGACTTGCTTTCAAGGTAAGAAAGATATTTAAGGAGGGGGCTTTACCAGTCCCTACTCCCTTTTGAGTTCCCATGGCTGAGTAAAGACTTGAACTCAGGCCTCCTGGATCTTAGGCTGCTTTTACACGACCCCTAAAATCCGCTGGCAACTTAAGTGCAGATCCCCCCCGACATGGTTTTTGTTCTGCTTCCTGTGTTCCCACCTCCAGCACTGATTCTATTGCTTCTGGCTGTGGTGAGGGGAGAGAGAAAAATGCAGGCTCACCTCCGCAGCAGCTAATTGTTCCAGCCCGTTAGGATTCCTGTCTGTTAAAAGGGGGGGGGACCCAACAAAAAGCGGAGGAGGGCCAGGCATGCAATGCTTTAAAACAGAAACAAGGAACAGCAACAAGGATTTTACCTCCTCCAGATCAGGTACTTGTAAAATGCGCTGGGGCACGCTTACGTGGGTGTGATCATACTTTTTTTTTAAGTCCGCTGCTGGTGGGAAAACAATTTTATGCTCTGCATCTGTGAGCATTTTGCAGTGGATTTTAGGGGTCGTGTAAAAGCCTAGATGCCCCAAGCACATCCGATCTCGTTTGATTTCGGAAGCTAAGCAGGGTCAGGCCTGGTTAGTACCTGAATGGGAGACCACCAGGGAATACCAGGTGCTGTAGGCGCCTGGAGTAGGAACTGGCAAGCCACTCCAGTACTCCTGCCAAGAAAACTCCATGGACATGGAGTCACGAAGAGTCGGTCACGACTGTAACGACACAACACACACACACACACACACACACACACACACACACACACACACACACACACACACACACACACACACACACACACACACACACACAAGCAGCCTTAGTCCATCCCTCTATCCATTGAACCACGCTGGGTATATCCATCTATTCATCCTGTGCTAAATCCAACTGCCTTCCACATAACCTAGTTCCAAGTAGGTTTTCTATCCTGTTTTTATTTTGTGTTGTAGATCTGCAGGGAAGAACGGGATGGAAATGGACACTACCTAATTAATATAATTGGAGTTGTTTGTCATTTGATTTTGGGTTCATTAATCTCTTCATCCAGAGGCCCTACAATCGATTTTGGGCCTGGCAAAATTATACTTTGGAAGCAAGAGGTAGCATAATTTCCCCTCTAAAACACAGCACGTGCTTGGCATCAAAATTAAACAAGTAGTGTTTGCTTGTTTATTATTACATTTATGTACAGGTCCAGCTAGCTCCGCGGCTAGATGGCGGCTTACAAAATTGAGCATAACATAACCATCCATAACATAATCAACACACAATAACATGCATAACATAACCAACATAAAATACAACAAACAATCCAGTACTGTATAATAAAACATAATAGTTTAACAAAACAATAAACATCATTAACAGAAATGGGGAAATGTTTGTTTTCTGAGGCTGCAATGGTACCCACTTTCCTGGAAGTAATCTCAATGAAACGACTCGGAAACAACATGGAATCTGAGTTTATATAAAAACTCAGATGTAGGTTCCATGTTATTCGGACATAGATTCCATCTCTCTCTCTCTTTTTCTAGGGACTGGACTTCTTGTAAGGGTCTGTATGACTCCTTCTTAGAGATATTGTTGGTGTCAGTTCCCACCACACAATCATGTGCCCAGAAAAAGAGGCTGCCCCTGTCAAGAGGGCCTCTTCCCTTCCTTCAGTGAGCACCCCTCTTCCACAATAAATAAATAAATAAATAAATAAATAAATAAATAAATAAATAAATCTCCTGGGATGAGGGAGGGTGCCAAAACAGGCAGCTTCCTTGTCTTTTTTTTTTTTTAAATAAGATCTCATGCACTGGAGTCAGAGATGTTTCCACATAGTTCATGACCAGGAAATTCCAAATTTAAAGAAGTCCCGGACAGGGCATGTGTTCAGCTTCTCAGCGCCAACGATCACCCCGACGGCTCTTGCTTTGGTCTCAAGGAAGAGCTGGAGAGGAACGATCCTTAAAAAAAAAAAAATCTATCTATCTATCTGCAACGCTGGATGCTAAGCTTGGGCGCCCAACCCAATCAGAAAGGCGGAAACTTTAGCGCCGGTTTTGTAGAGGGATCTTTATATACAGTGGACCCTCGTATAACAAACGGTTTAAATCTGTACAACATTAAAAAATTCCGGGGATAGGGGAAATTTGCTTAACAGCTTCGCCTATGGGGAGAATCCGTCCAACAGAAAAAACGGTGCCGATTAGGGATCTCTCCGTTTTCAATGCATTCCTTGCTTAACAGAATTTCATTTGCAATGAATGAATTCCTTTATACAAAGTACCAATGGTATTATAAATAAGGGATGGGGTGGGGTGGGGTGGGGAGGGAAGGCTGGCTGACAAGGCGGACCCGTAATAATCCAGCGGCGTCTGAATGGCACCTCCGGGTGGCGGAGAGCGCCCTTCAAGAGCCTCCGGCCGCCTCTCTCTCTCCTTCGGGAGCGCGGAGGCTGCGCGCGTGTAGTCTCTTGGAGCCGCGGCTAGCGAGCAGCACACTTGTCCTCTAATCGATTGCCGAGTCTGCGGAGCGGCCTCTCTGCCCAGCGTAGCCCCACCGCCGGCTTTCCCGGCCCGGCCGCCCGCCGCTCGCGCTCTCGCAGCTCGCCTCCAAGGCGGCGCGCCCGGGTGCCTCCGTCCCCCTGCCTGCGCGCGTCTTCGCTCGCTCGCCTTGCGCGCTGGGGCGGGTGCGCGCGCTCCCTCTCTCATTCTCTCTCTCTCCCCCCCTCTCTCGCTGTGCGTGTGTGTGCGTGCGCCGAGGGAGTGTGTGCGTGTGCGTGTGTGTGTGAGTTTGCCGGATCGGTTTCTCGGGGTTTGACCAGTTGTCCCAGGCTAACCCTGCTCTTTGAAGATGGAGGAAGTAAAAAACAGGATTACCCTTAGCTACAGATCCACTGCCTTAGTTTCCATAACCAACTGCAGCAGTGCACAAACACACAAGCGCTAGGCAAGGGGAGGACGAGAGAAAGCAAAAGAAAGAAGGAAGGAAGGAAGGAAGGAAGGAGAGAGGAGAAAAAGAAAAAGAAAAGGAAAGGCTCATTAGAAAAACAAACAAACCAGGGTGATGGAATTGATTTATTGCACGCACTGAGGAGGTAAATCTTTGTTTTGGGGGGGTATTTCTTGGGCTGGGGAGGCGGGGTAGGTGGGGGGGGTGAAGGAAGAGCAAACCCCCCCCCCCATCGATGGGAAAGGCTGCCTGGCGATCTCGGTCTTGTGCCTTGTGTGTGTGTGTGTGGGTCTGGTGTGTTGGTGGGTCTGTTTTGCAAAGCGGAGGGAAGCGGAGAGGAGGGTCCGCCGGGTCGAGTAACGCGTAATTATGGAGCATCTCCAGTGCCAGGATCACAATGACTTGTTGCTGTTTCCAACCCATAATAGACCTTCCTTAATTGTGGGAGAAGGCAGGCGATCGGCTTGTGCAGACACACTTTCGCCATTCTTTAGGACAGGTCAGCCGATCCGAGAGATCGAGTGGGCTTTAATCTCTTCGAGGATGCTGGTGGAGAAGGCGGTTCGGTTTACTAGGCGGTCGATCGATTAATCCGTTCTCGCTTTAGGAAAGAAAAAAGAAAGAAAGAAAGAAAACCTGACACGGGCTTGTCAGATGTAGCTTGCTATAGACTCCCCAACCAGAGAGTGCCGATAGGATCAAATCTTGCTGAACGCTAATTTAAGATTTTCTGGCATACCACACGTTATTATTTTTTTTAAGCGAGGCTTAAATTACTTTGACAGGCTCTGCTGTGGCCGCGGGAAGAAACACAGACAAGACACATAGCCAGGTGAAATGAAGAACGCCTCAATTTTTTGCCCAGGGCCAAAAACAATTCTTGTGAAGTTCGCCTTGATTTCTTGCCCCCCCTCTCTTTTTTTCTTCTTTTTAAAACTCCTTGATCCACCCTTTCCAAGCAGCCCCCCCTCTTTTTTTTCCTTTTCCTCCCAGATTTTCCCCCTCCCCTTCTTGCGATTCATAAGGAACCGGTGGATCAAGTTTTCTCTCGTCTGGTTAATCGCATTGCTGTAGCTTTGGCTGACCTCTCTCTCTCTCTCTCTCTCTCTCTCTCTCTCTCTCTCTCTCTCTCTCCCTTTTTGTTCTTCATCTTTCCCTGAAAGTACGTGCCATTCCCAACCAGACTATCCTGAAAAGAGAGAGGAGAGAGAGAGAGAGAGAGAGAGAGTGAGAGAGAGAGAGAGAGAGAGAGAGAGAGAGAGAGAGAGAGGCAGCTTCCTTCTTCCTTACTGCTTTGTTTCCCCACCGATCTGTTTGCTCTGAATGACCTACCTGTAAGTTTTCTTCCTCTTGAACTCTTGGAGGCGGGGAGGAGTGATTGGCGGGGGGGGGGGAGAGAAGAAGAAGAAGAAGAAGAAGAAGAGGGGGCCGGCTTATTTCAGAGGACGCTTCCCCATCTCCCTCTAGTCCCCAGTGCACTATAATCCCCTCTCTGTCTTTCGTTGCTTGGCTCAGAAGAGGGGGTTAAGAAGCTGCCATCAGAAGCTGGAAATGGTGAACAAACTTTCTTTTTAATCCTACAACTTCTCTCTCTCTCTCTCTCTCTCTCTCTCTCTCTCTGCCCCCTCTCTCCTCACCCTCTCCTCTTCTCTCTCCTCTCTCTCTCTCTCTCTGCCCCCCTCTCCCCATTTCCTTTAATTTCTCCCTCCTATCTCATTGGCTGGAATCGTATTCTCTTTCTCCCCATTAGACAACTTTCTCCCCTTCTCCCAGTGCCCTGTTACCCGCAGGAGGGGGAAGATAAGGTAATTTTGGGGGAAAAAAGGCCATAAGGGGGATTGTCCTGCTAAAACCTTTCAAACCTCCCCTGCTATTGCTGTTATTAATTTTTTTTAAAGCCATTTAAAATGCCCGATCCTAGGCAGCGTTGCTTGTTGAAACCTAAGCGTTCTGTCGGGAACCTACCTTGGGAATTTGATCTGCCGTTTGTCAAAGAGGAGCACAGAGAGAAAAAAGTATTTAATTTTTTTTTCCTAAGGAGGGGGATGAGGTGAAGGGAAGTGGTTTAGGAGGCAAGAAATGAAGCTGCCTGTTTTCCAGTAAGTAATGGAGAGATTCCAGGAGCTGGGTCTAAATATACTTGGCGATCAATACAGAAATGGCTCATTGTGAATAATTTAACTGCTTGGTGTAGGGAGTGTTTTGAAACTAAAGGCAAAAGTAGGGGGGCTGCTGGAGATGGGGAAGAAAAAATGGAAATTCTTCTTTCACCTTGCTTTCCCCCCCCTTGGTGACGTTTCCACTTGAAAGGATGTGGTGCTGATGACTGACCTTTTTCCTTTTATTTTATTTTTTTAATTAAGTGGTAAGCTAGCTAGTGGGCGTCATCTAATCCAGTTACTTAGGTTTCTGGAAAGTAATAGCTGGCTCCTTGTTACCCAAGTGAACAAGGAGAAACTTTTGAGATTGATACAAAGTGTGCAGCCTAGAAGAGATACCACCGAGAGAGGGCTCCGGGCATAAAAAGTGAGCTAAATAAATTAAAATCCAAAGGTACCTGTGTCAGAGTTGTAGCACGAGCAACTGCACTGGAGAAATGTCAGTTCGCTGTTGGGGTGTCTTGGAATGTTGTTTGAACCAACCCAGAAAAAGTATTGCAGCACAAGTGAATGGGCAGAAAGCTTGTACAGGAGTATAGACAGTCTGCCAGATGTAAGGCAATAATATAATAATAATAATAATAATAATAATAATAATAATAATAATAATAATAATAATAATAATAATAATAATAATAATAAAATAACTCCTGCTTGGTCTTTAACCCCCCCCCCCCTTGGTTGGACCTCCAGGCACCTGTGCTTAGAACTGCAGCCTAAGTGTAGCTAGAACTGTGTTAAGGCACTAATATCTTAGTTCAAAAGATATTCGATCCAAAACAGTTTTTCTTTCTTTTCTTTTTTAAGGGGAAACTCTGGTTGGAATGCAGTTTTCTTCTTTTTTCAGCATAGGCTCCCTTTTTTTTTCTGAATGCAAACTCAAACTTGCCTACCTGTTTGAGAACTTAGTTGCCTTCAGAAAGATCCCTGGCAGAGGTTTTCGTGCTAGTCAAAACTCTGGCTAAAACAGCTGCAAAGAAACAAACAAAATGAAACAAAAGAAAAGAGGCATAGAAGCTCAGATGTTTAATGGCTGTCAGGGAAGGGGCATCTTTGACAGTGTACTTTTTTTTTGCCTTGCAGCACTGCACTTTGACTATGGAAGCAGAGGCGACGGATGGATACATGCCATGTAAGTACTTGTTTTTATTTTTTTTTTTTTTTGCTCTTTGGGGCTTTTCGCTCCTTGGAAGCGAAAACATTGGGAAGTTAGTTTCTGCCTGCTTGTCTGAACTGCTGATTTTTCGGGGAAGAAGGGGTTGGGCTGTTGCAAATCATAAGAAGTGTCTGTTTAGTAAGACATTTAGTAGGGCTGGAGCGCAAACATTGGGGGGGGGCCATCTAAAGAAATCATATTCTACATTTTGTGCAAAATTAGGTGGCTGAGCATGAAAGCAAGCAATTGAAGGCTGATGTTTGTCTTGTTTTGCCCAACCTAGGGCAGCAATATGAAATCTATTTTGTCCATACTGAGCAAGCAAGGAAGCAGATCTTCTGCTGTTTCCCACTCCTTGGCAAGTCACAGTCAATGAATTTTTACATTTCTGTAACCATCATTTTGTTTGGGCCACAACAAGGACCCCTTGTAATAATAAGCTGTAGGCGACTCCTTCATGCTGAAAGCTGAGGACTCAATACAGTTTTGCTGTTTGCAAGTAGATGTTTTTAGACATACGAGGATTCCACACATACACACACACCCGTCACAGAGTTGACAGCCGGTTTTGGTGTGCTGATTGATTTCTATTTCTTTTGGACCAGGTGACCATGAACTTTCGCCTGAAATGGAGCACTCCAACATGGCCATTGACCTCACCTCAAGCACGCCCAACGGGCAGCATACCTCCCCAAGTCACTTGACAAGCAGTAAGTCACCTTTTAAAACCCTTTTGGCATAGGAGGTAAATTGGTCTCATTTGATGTGTGGGCTCGGCCGATAATAGAATAGAGGCGCAGGGCAGAGGCGCTGTTGTCCGTGCCCGCGTCCTGTCTAAACCTGAGCTTGACTGTTCGAGTTACCCCTTGGTGGCTTATGGGTGCTGCTACTTGCTTAAACCAGGTAGGAGAAACCACAGGCTATGCTAGTCACGGCTGTGGTTCCTTCTGCAACACCTTTCGGCAACATTCCAGAGCCAAGAGAGAGCGAAGACTCCAAAATCAGTCCAGCCTAGACCTTGCATTTGGTGGCTCTTCAAACCCGCCTCCCATCGCCTCTAATACTTCACTCCTTTTATGACTTCTTCATTGTTAGATATGATGCTACTTGAAACAATGAACTTGTACTCAGAGAATATTGATGTTCACTATATAATACATTAGGCTGGTTTATTTCTTAAAGCAGGTGTGTCCAAACTTCGGCTCTCCTGATGTTTTGGACCACAACTCCCGTAATTCTGAACTTAGAATGCCAATGATAAAGGACTGTGGGAGTTGCAGTCCAAAACATCTGGAGGGCCGAAGCTTGGACACACCTGCCTTAAAGGATCATGGATTATTTCTCTGTTGGTTGGAATATCTAATATTCATCTGACCTATAAAATTGAGCACCTTTGATGTCCAACTCCCCACCCCATCCCTCATCTGTTCAGTTTTTCCTGGTTATACACTTGCCTATGTATTCCTGTAAAGTGACTGTTTTATTTTTTGCAAAGAAGACTGTAAAAGTGTTGCAAAAAAGATGAAGCTTTAGGAATGAACTTGTTATAATAAGAAAGTGTGACTCCAATTCCAACCCTGATTGAGAGGAAGGTGTTATACTCAGCCATTTCTCTTGTCCTCTAGCAAATTATGAGTAATACACAGATTTTATGAGCCTTTAAAATGTAGGGTTATTATGAAATATCTGGTTGCTATATGCATGTTGCTAAAGAGTGTGAGTGCTAGTATTCTAGACTGAACATTATATAGCAGTCGTTCGTAATTCAGCATAGTTAGTCAATTCCAAACCTGTGGCATTGGGGTTCAGGCATACATTTTATGGAGTGCTAAAACTTTACTATTCACTTCCTTTATTTCCTTTTTTATTATTGAGAAGAAAGAAGATCTTGTTGACTTAAATCCTTTCTATTATGTAGACGTGAAACCAGTGCCCTAGTCAGTTATTGAGTTAAAATGAGCTTGTTGTAATCAGGCAAATATTTCCTTTTAAAACATCTACTATCTGCTGCATTGTTAGCTCTAGTTAGTAAATGCTATGCATACTGTATTTACTTAACCCTAGTTCAGGAGTCCTCAAAGTTTTCAAATAGCGGGCTGGTCCACTACCCCCCAGACACCACTGGGGGCCGGACCACAGTCCCCCCCCCAAAAAAAAGGGGGTGACATTTTAAATTGTCCTGCTTGGCTGCAGCTGGTGCCTCGACCATCTGGGCGGTGGGTGGGGGGAGCGGGAGACCTTGCCATGGCCCTCCCACTTTGAATGCCCCACTAGCCAGCATGCTGATCATCTGGGCGGTGGGTGGAGGGAGTGGGGGAAGCGACATAGCCCACCATTTTGAACTGCCTCAGCAGTAGAAGCAGCTGCGGAGGCTGGCTTGCTTGCGAAGCAGGGGATAGGTGTGCGTCTGTGGGGGGGTCTGCAATTGGTCCCGGGGGCCGGATTCCGAACCCTGGGGGCCGCATCCAGCCCCCGGGCCTTAGGTTGAGGACCCCTGCCCTAGTTAGTCAATGTTGTACACACTGTATTTAATAAGCTGGATATAAAATAGCTGGATATATTACATGGAGGCATTTTTATTAGCTTTATGGGTGCAGGCATTTTGTGCTTTCCAGATGTCTTCTGGTTGATTTATCTGATTTGTCCTATGGGTACAAATCTAATTCACTTAACAAGGAGAAGAGATACAGCATGGATATCAAGAATTCAGTGCTATAAGCCCAAAGAGGTTCATCTTAAGGCATCCACTGTAATCTTCCATTGGCCCCAAACATCTACACGAGGGATCCATTGTCCAGGGTTGCGTAACAACTGGATATTGAGCATAGAAGAATAGCACCAATCTTTGGAAACTTTGCTTTTCACAGGTTGAGAACTTTTGTTGGGATGGGAGCAGAAGGGCGGGGTGCTCTGATCTTATATTTTCTGTTATCAAAAGGATGGTCTGTTGGGAAAACCCGTTTCGAGATCCTTAGGGGGTCCCGAGTGGGCTAAAACTCTAAAGTGATTGTTTGTGCAGTTTGTTTACTGGTGACAACATCTTCCCATAGGTAGGTTTTCTAATGGAAAGTGATTTGGAGTATATTGGGGTCTCTCTCTCTCTCTCTCTCTCTCTCTCTCTCTCTCTCTCTCTCTCTGTGAGTAGGCATATAATCTCTTCTCTGTGGGAGTGAATAGCAAAATCAGCTGACAGGTCTTTCCATTTGATTTTAATTAAACTGCTAGTTCTTTAGACTATGACTGGATGGGGAGCTTAGTGTTTAGGTGTCTGGATGGGGAGCCAGAAGTTTTCGAGAAGAGGCAGCCTGGCCTCTTGGGCAAACTGCATAGCCCTAAGGTACCACCCCCACCCCACAAGAAAAGTGGTAAACCATTTCTGAGTATTCTCTTCCTGGAAAACCCTGAAAAGGGTCACACAGCATTTATTATTATTATTATTATTATTATTATTATTATTATTATTATTATTATTATTATTATTATTATTATTATTATTATTATTATAGTAGTTAGTAGTAGTAGTAGTAGTAGTAGTAGTAGTAGTAGTAGTAGTAGTAGTAGTGGCGGCAGCGGCAGCGGCGGCAGTGTGGTGGTGGTGGTACCTTGTATAAAGGAATTAATTCGTTCCAAATGTAATTCTGTCAAGCAAAATCTCCTTTATACAAATTTCCCATAGGAATGCATTGAAAATGGAGTAATCCCTAATTTTGACCATTTTATGTTGCACAGATTCACCCCATAGGAGATTATGTTAAGCAAATTTCCCCTATCTCCGGAATTTTTTATGTTGTACAGATTTTATGTTATACAAATCGTTTGTTATACGAGGTCCACTGTAGTAGTAGTAGTAGTAGTAGTAGTAGTAGTAGTAGCAGCAGCAGCAGCAGCAGCAGCAGCAGCAGCAGCAGTAGTAGTAGTATACTTTATGCAGACATTTCATAGGATGTAACTGGCGCATTGAAAGACATCCCGAAATTGAATGTTGAAGCAACTGACTCGATAGCTCCTCTCTCCCATTATTTAGACACCTATTTGTTTCTGAAACCTCTCAAGATTTGCAGTTGCCACATCCTGAGTGTGATCATTTATGAATCTAGCCCCAAACTGCATTGTTGAGCAGCAGCTTTGTAAGGCTTCTGACGGGGTATGTTAAAGCTTGGATCCTTTGAATTGGAGGTGACCGGGATGGAACTTGGGACCTTCTGTATTTCTTTCCCTGTCAAGGTAGGGAACTTGCTGCCTCCGTATGCTTTGGACCATTGTTTCTGACCCTTGGCTATGCTGGCTGGGTTTTACAGGAGCTATAATCCAAAATATTGGAGGGACATCACATTGTGTACGTGTGAAAGTTTTTAGCTGCTCCAAAATCTCTTCTGTTTGAAGCAAAGAATCCACCACAGTCCCGTCTATGAGAGGGTTAACTGTCTCACTGTGCAATCTGTTGCTGTGAAAACAAGGAATTTTATGCCAACTTATTTGTCATAAGTTTTTGTGGAGTGTAGTCCACTAATACCTCTGATACATCATGGCTGCAGTCAGCGAAAAAGCTTATGGAAAAGAGTACTTCTTTTGTCTTTTAAGATACCTCAAACTTGAACAGCTCAATCTGTTTAAAACAAAGGATAACAATTAATACCAAGACTTAGACAGTGGGGTGTTTGAGGGATGCATTCAGATGATTAAGATGCCTCATACTATGTATCAATAGGACTTCCCCAATGGAGCAGTGACTTCTCTTTGCTTACAAAAAAAAAAAGTACTTCACAGCCCCGTGAATCCATTTTTAGGGAATCTTCTGCAGGAAGATTCTGGCAACTTACATAGAAATTGTAATATTTCTGGCCAAACGGGTGTTTCTTCCTGGGGGGAAAAAATGACCGTGAAACATCAAGGAAATCCGGTGAGATTTCTCAGGGTGAAGAAAAGAACCTCTTGCAGAGAGAGAAAAAGAAGAAGAAGAAACACCACCACCACCCCATTTGTCACTGAGGGCAAAGGGCTATGAGAGTCACGTTGCAACACTGTACTGCAGTGCTCACACTTTCCACACAAACAACAGCAAGTACCCTCTCCTTGTGCCGTTGCCCACCTGTGCAGACCTGGCTCCTCCTTGGCAAGAGGCCTTGAAGGAAGTGTGTTGTGATGCTGCACCAGTATTCGCAGTAATTGTACCTTAACTGTGTAGTGTCAGATGATCAGGAGAAGGAATTGTGTTGTCTTTAAATAGCACCCCCTCCAATTTCTATTGCTCTTCCCGGATTTTCATTCCTCCAAACAGAATGGGGAAATGTGCAAAGAAGCTTTTTTTTTTTAAATGGTTCATGTTACAATGGCATCCCTTACCTTCGTCTGGCTGCTTTTGTATCCAGTTTAAACAAGGAAGAAAGCCGTAACAGGCAATTTTCTGGGCCTTTTTTATGTACTGTAAACAGTGTGTGTACCAGACAGGAGAGGGAAACAACTGCTTTAGAAACAAACCTTTCTCGCCCAACGATAGTAAAATTACATGGTTGGGAGAAAGGATTTACTCTGTCCCATATTTATTAGCCTGTGGCAATCCCAAGCGAATAAGACATGACTAAACTACTAATATGTTCAGGTTTGCTTCCAAAAGGTTCTCGGTCGAATATTTTTGGCACACATTTCATCATTGTCAGGCTCGTCTTTTCATTACCACATCTATAATTACGTATCACATTCTTAAGATTAGGGATGAAGCCAAGATCTCCCCTTTTATAAGGAGAGGAATCCTTCCTGCTACATGAGATGGTTTCAGCTAAGGAATGATATTATATTTAAAGGCCAATAGGCCTCTCCTTTGATAAAAGAAGAACTTGGCGTGTTTTGGTGAATGATTAATTTCACTATCTCCTTGGAATTTTATAAGTGGACACTGAAAACAAATATGCAGACAGGCATGCCTATCCAGTTGCATTTAAACATGGAGCAAACTTGCAGCCTCCCATTGGCTTTAGGAGGAGAAAAGTTTCATCCATTGTACCTGGCAGAGTTCTTGTGCTGCATTCTATGTGGCATGGGTAGCCCTGGAGGACTGTGGTAAGAAAGGCCTGAATGGTGTGGTCTCAAGACATTTTGCTGGCTTTGACAAATTGGGTTGCAACGATGGCACAAGAGGTTCAGGGTCTCATCCTTAGAACGGGCCACATGCACAAATCCTTAGCATGCATTCTACAATTATATACTCTTGTCTGACGCAGTTGTCTCATTGCTTTTATTCCTGTCCAGTTGCACCAATAACCTGAGTTTTTGGGATGGTTTTACGGGGGGCGGACTTGATTATATTTGACGTGATTAGTTTAGTTAACAAGTTCCAGAGGATAGACTCTAGGGACACTGCAGATTTGATTTGATGTTGCTATTGGCATGGACTAACAGTGGAAGGCCCATGCAATTCACAGAATGACATAAATTGTGATAACATGCAGTTAACATTTTGAATGTGGCTGGCTAGGTCTTGATGTACTATTAGAAAAGAAAGGTTGCTGGCAGATTATGTGGTTTGAAAAGGATGAATCAGAAGTGTAGATTTGGTGGTTCTAGGTTTCTCCAGAAGCCGTGTTAATTGTTAATAGAATACGGCTGAGGTTGGGTTTTTTTAATTGATGCTCTTAAAAATGGAAATATATATTAAAAAATCTAGAAAAACACACTTTGTCACCTGTTTGTGAAAATTCTCAGTCATCCAGGTGAGTTTATCTGGAAGTTGAGTCATGGCAACTGTACTTCTTTTCTTGAGAGATTGAAACGTTTCGCTGCTCATCCAAACAGCTTCGTCAGTCTGAGGAAAGATAGTTGCAAGTCCTCATTTTATAGATCACTTTGGCCTCATGTCATCCTGGTCTGAAATAGGCTCATAAGATGAACAATGGCATGAATACGCTCATTAGGGAGACAATAGTCTCCAATTAGGCCTTAAGGTGAACAATGGCCTAAGGTGCTGAAACCCACAAAGTATGGGTCATTAGCTATGGCCTTGGTGGTGGAGACGTGAAGTATTTTTGATTTGTCTGGTTATTGTTGAAGTCACTGTGTGATAAGTGGCAGATAGACTGTGTCTGAGCCCCCCACCTCTGTTGACACCAAAACACAAAATGAGCAATATAGTATATGTGGTCCAATGCAGTGAGGAGTGTGCAGACCTCTACATTGGAGAAACTAAACAGCCATTAAACAGAAGGATGGCCCAACATAGGAGGGGCAAAGTGCTCAGGACCAGAATCAGTAGTACACCTCCACTTGAAGGACAAAGGGCACTCATTCAAAGATGAGGATGTACACATATTAAACAGAGAAGATAGGTGGTTTGAGAGAGAGAGGTCATGGAAGCTATTCATGTGAGTATTGAAAACCCCTCTCTCAACAGAGGTGGGGACCTCAGACACAGTCTTTCTGCCACCTATCAGGCAGTGATTTCAACAATACCCAGGCAAATAAAAATGCTTCATGCCTCTACCACCAAGGCCATAGCTAATGCCCATACTTTATGGGTTTCAGCATCTTAGGCCATTGTTCACCTAAAGGCCTATTGAGACCACTGTGTCCCCAACGAGCCTATTCAGGCCATTGTTCATCTTATGAGCCTTTTTCAGAGCAGGGTGACATGAGGTCAAAGTGGACTATAAAATGGAGGACTCACAACTATCCTTCCTCAGACTGACTGAGCTGTTTGGATGAGCAGCAAAATTTTTCTATCTCTCAAGAAAAGAAGTACAGTTGCCATGACTCAGCTTTGTCACCTGTTTTCATGTCTAATGGAAATACAGTGTCCATAGGGATTAGTCTTAATTCTCTGTCACTAGATGATAAGCGTACCTCAAGCATTCATTATGGGACTTTACATGCAAAGATAAAAACTGAAACTGAATATAAGTAGGAAATTCTGCTGAACTGACGTGCTGTCAGCATACGTCTGACTTATGGCAACCCGATGAATAGGCCGTATGCCCTGGCCTTAACCACCCTGTGCAGTGCTTACAAGCATAAACCGGTGCCTGCCTTCAGGAAGTCAGTCCATCTCGTATTTGGCTTTCCTCTGTTCTTGCTTCCTTCCACCTTTCCCAGCGTTATTGTCTTTTCCAGAGACTCTTGTCTTCTCATCATGGTCCCAAAGTACGGAAACCCCAATTTCATCACTTTTGCAATTACAATTTCCGGCGGACCAGATTCAGGACCCTGGAGGGCTGGATCTGGCCCATGGGCCATAGTTAGAGGACCTCTGTCTTAGACAGTGCCAGTCCCTATCTCAGGGCTGGTCAACTTTGAACAGGCCGAGGTCTACTTTTTCTGGTCCAAAGTGCCGGAGGTCTAGTACACTAACACCTCTACTTACGAATTTTATCTGTTCCAAGCACATGCTCATAAGTAAAAAAAAGGTAAGTAGAGGAGCGGTTTCCCATAGGAATGCATTGAAAATCAATCAATCCATTCTGGAACAGATTTCAATGCACCATGGCCCTTGATCTGCCCCGCTCGGGTGAGACAGTGGGCTGGCAGACCCAGAACGTTGCTGTGGCAGTGGTGGTCCTTGGGATGGGGGAGGGAGGGGTGGAGAACGTATCCCCTCACTCTTTTAATTGATGACCGGCGGGCTACTTTTGAACCCTTCACAGGCTACCGGTAGCCCACGGTCTACCTGTTGTGCAGGCCTGCCCTATCCGATTAAAACAGTGCTGAGCAGCACCTTAAATCCTCTCAGGCCACTCCCCAGACTCTCTTGATTTGCTCTGAGATCTACTTGTTTGTCTTTGTGGCAGGCACACTGTGTCTGCCTCCAACACCATGTTTCACGCTGGTCAATGTATTCCTTGTCAGCTTTATTATTATCCAGCTTTCACCTTCACACATGGTGATTGGCAATAAATGAGTGTGAATGTACTTGGTCTCTCGTGGCACGCTTTATGATCTTTTCTAATTCCTTCATTACCGTGTCCTGAGTTTCAGACCCTTCTTATTTTTTGGCTGCAATCTCCACTTGGACTGATGGTTGAACCAAGATATATAAAGCCTCAAACAAGTTTCAGTTTCTTCATTATTGATGTTAAAGTCATGTAGTTCTTCTGCACTCGCGATTTTGGACTGAGTGTGTAGCATTAACATGCTTCCTCCTGGCCCTTTCACGGGCTATTGACAAACACTGCTTCTAATTTTTCTATTTCACGGCCACCAACGAGCTTCACTAGTACATTAAAGCCTTCAAACTGTTTCTGAGTTGAATATAAATAAGAGAAGTGTATCGATTACAAAGTACTGTAGAATCAAAATCATTAATGCTAATGTGTTGAAGTATAAACAAAAAGAAGAATATGGCTCAAAGCCACTTAAATTTAATTACTAATAAAGTTGAAGATGTGCACACCCAGTTTCTAAGTTTACAAACTCTAAACATTCAGTTTTTTTTCCACAGACACTCTAAGAATCCTCTCTCTTCTTTCTAGATCTTTTCTCTAGAAAGTGTAAATCCCTTTTCTAGCCCCATCTGTCTTTCTCTTAAAACAGTGCCAGTCCCTATCTGACTAAAACAGTGCTGAGCAGCACTTTAAATCCTCTCAGGCCACTCCCCAGACTCTCTTATTGGTCTTCAAAACCCACCAATCAGTATAGACATGACACCTCTCACAAATTATTCATTACAACAAGTAAACACCACAGTGTGTTCAGCTGCAGTCCTGTTTCTTTGGCACTTTCTTTTTTCACTTTCACTAAAAGTTGTTCCAAGTCATTGCTGCTTTTGCCAGTAAAATGATATCATCTGCATAGCTTAGATTATTGATATTTCAGTAATCTAATTTTCACCCCTCCTTCATCTGAATCTAGCCTAGCTTTCTTTATGACATGTTGTGCATATAAATTTAACAATTAAACTGCAGCTTTGCCCAACATCTTAGCCTATAGGAAGCCCTTCTGTCCATCCACGTTCCATCCTAACAATAGCTTATTGTCCATAATATAAGCTACACATTAGGACAATCAAGTGCTGAGATACTTATTTCTTTCAGAACGACCCGTAGTTTCTCTTGTGCTACATGGTCAAAGGCTTTGCTGTGGTTTATAAAGCACAGAGTGGCCTTATTCTGAAATTCTCCAGTATCCAGTGATTATGTGCAGTATAATCTTGAGTGTCCGTTCCTTTTGGGAATCCAAGTTGTACATCAGGCATTTCTTGGTCCATATAAGGTGAAAGCCTTTGTTGCAACATGTTGAGCATCACTTTTGCTTGCATAGGAAATTAAAGCTATGATCCTGTAGTAACTGCACTCCATATCATTTCCTTTTGTGGGAGTTGGAATGTTTATTAAATGTTGGCAGGTGTTCGACCATGGTTGTTTTCCATATTTGTTGCCTTTTTTTTTTAGAATTTTGTCTCCATGGCTTGAAATAGTTCTATTGGTATTCCACCTATCCCTGGTGATTTATTTCTTCCTAGTGCTTTCAGAGCAGCTTTTCCTTCACTGTTGGTCTTTCAGCATTCCTATTCTTGGGTTTAAATTCCCTTTCATTTTTCAGATCTTCCAGAAGAGATCTCCTTTTCTCTTTCTTTGTTCCCCACTAATTTTTCTCTATAGTAGTACCCTCATATCTGCAGGAGATAAGTTCTGGGATCAGTTGCAGATACTGAAATCTGCAGATAACAGCAAATGCTAAACATATAGTATAGTAAAGAGGAGGAGAACTCAGAAAATATTTTAACATGCATTAACAGAACTGGTCACCAGAAATTGAATAATGAATCCACGGATATGGTGGTGGGGGTGGTGGGGAGTCTTACTGTACTAGTGATTGCAATACTTCTGTTTGCCCCTGCATGACACTCATTGGAGAGCTGTGTTCAGGTTTTGACCCTGTTTTTGTCGCCTTTTATTTTTGCTTCTCAACTTCCCATTTCTTCTGTCATTGATCTGGGTTTTTAGTAAAGGAATTGCCATTCTCCATTCTTCCCATAATAATATCTCTGATTTCAACACACAGTTCTTCCGGTTCACAATCAGTTTTGTCGAGTAATGCAAATCTGTTCCTTATCTGGACCTTAAATTAATCAGAAATATTATGTAATTTATATTTGCTTTAAGACTGGGGATTAAAAGTCTGGTGGCTTAAATTCAATTGCTAGTCCCAGCCAGAGTAGTCGCATTGAATGAGTTGCCAAATAGTGAATACTGTATTCAGTGAATCAGCAGTTGGATATAGGCCAGTGGCTGCGGTTAACCCTATGCCAAGCTATATGCTAGTGTGTTGCCCAACCCCACACTTAACATAGTGCTTGCTACAGTTTTGGTAAAAAGCTTCTTTGTCCAGTTGACATGCAATATGGCCAACCTATGTGCCGCCACACAGTGGTATGTTTTGTGAAACTATCATCTGGATCAGCAGTTCCATAGGTATATGTCACACCAAATGGCTGTTATGTCAAAACACCAAAGTGTAAAAAAAAAGGGGGGGGGAAATCTCACTTCTTCAAAGGTGGATGTTGGTACAGTATGTGTGCAGAATTGATGGTCTTCTGTTACAGTTGCTGGTTAATGGCCAAATAGAACAGAGATTGGCAGAAACCCTGAGCGTACTAAATTATTGCGAACCTGTCAGAGTTTGTAGGCAGATAATCCCTCAGGGATGTCTGGAAATGGCACCTGAGGTAGCACATCACACTTGAAAGAGAGTGACTTCTTGGTGGTTCTTGTAAAACCCCGTATTCCGCTTACACTCCTTGTGTAGCAGCTGATCAAGTATATCTATAAACAACTGAGAACCTTTGGTCTAGATCAGTGCTGGGGAACCTTTGGCCCTCCAGATGTTTTTGACCACAACTCCCACAGTCCTTTGCCATTGCCAATCTAGGCTCAGAATTCTGGGAGTTGTGGTCCAAAACATCTGGAGTGCTGAAGGTTTGCCACCACTGATCTTGATCCACCCCAAATCCCAATGAATGTATGATTATTAGTTTGGTGGATTAATTATAACCAGAAGATAGGCGTTAACCTCCTTCCCTCCCTTACACTGTGATGGGACAGTCATTTTGTTTTCTTTTGAGTTTGAAAGAGTCCTCTCCCAGGTCAGGTTGGTTTCTGACTTGATGTCTTTCTTTGTTTAAAGCTTACCCTTGGTGGCTGCTTGTCTCAACTGATGCTCTTTGCACAGTTGCAGTTGTTGAATATTTTGTGCTGGCAACTCTGTGTTGTCAGCTTCTGTTTGTCATCTTCCTTTCCTTTCTTGATGTCTTGGATTTGTTTCCACTGACATTATAGCCCTTGGTCTGGCTGGTATAACCTACTTATAGCAGGTGAGGACTCACATGACAGAATACTACTCAATTTTAAAAGAGAGAGCGAGAGATAGATAGATTGTGTGGGTTTTATTTATTTCATTTATTTTTCACACAGGTCCCATAGAAAAAGAGGGAAACGGTCCCCTTCTGATCTCACTTTGCTCCATTCCACATTAAAAAGTCAAACTGTCAGGAAACCTTTCTTCAATAGTCACCCTGAGACAGCATCCTCCTCTAGAGGTGAAGGCAACAGACTAGCTTGAGGGTATAAAGTAGGCTGCCTGGAGCATGCAGCTACAGTATGTTGACCAAGATTTTGCTAGCTGGCTGCTGCTTCCTGGTCCTCAATATCGGTTGCCTAAAGGAGCTACCCCACTCTCTCTAATGGTAGGGCTGGCCCTGTTAGTACCCTGTTTTCCAGGGCACAGGTTGGGTTGACTGTTCTGCCACATGAACCTCTGCCTGCCGTCTGAAGTAGAGTTCAGGCACAGGCTCACCCACCTCATTGAGAATTAGGCCACTTTGTCACTAGGTGCTTTGATCTGTTTTAATCTGTTTGGGCAAAGAGGATGGTCTCCTCTAGATAACAGGTGAGCAATGTCCAGGGCATGGGACATGCGTCTCGGCTGCCACCAAGCTGTCAGTGGCCACCCCCGCCACAGAGTTGATGGCATGCTTCCAGTGTCTGACAGTGACAGCAGGGTGAACAGCATCTCCACTTTGATACACAAGGCATACATACAGTACTTGTCTCCCTGGTTCTAAGGGGGGAAATGCACTCCCAGCTCTGATCAAATAAAGGTCACCGGGCTTCAATCCTTCCCAGAATCATTTGGTAAACTGTGTAATAATATCGGCTGTTTTCATTCTGTAGACAGGTTTTACCATCCACAATCATTACCTCCCTTTCTAATTGTGGCATTCACAACTATCCTTCTCTGCTTTGTATTGGCAACTTTTATAGGTTGGCAGCTTCTGTTTGTGAACATCTGTCATGAACTTCTGTTTGCATGTGGTGTGATTTCTAAGGGCGTTTATACACGACCCATAATCTCCGCTGCAAATGGCTCCCAGCTCCGGAGCTTAAAAATGTTTCCCCACCAGCTCCAGAGCTAACAGAAAATTAAGTGCGACCACGCCCACTTTAGCGCGTCCCAGCGCACTTTTCTTGTACCTGCTCTGGGACACTGAAAAATTTTGATGCGGAGAGTGCCGGGCTCTCCTCGCTTCTTTTTGTTGGTTTTTTTTTTGCCTCCCACCCCTTTAAGAAGAACCCGGAAGTAACCGGTGCTCGGAGCAACTTCCACCGGCACCGGAGGTAAGGCTTTATTATTTTGTCCCTTTTTAAGGCTTTTTTTCCCCTCCCTCCCCTCACGCAGACAGAAGCAAGGAAGTGCGGAGTGGTGGGGAGGAAGGAAGAGCGACAAACCCTCAAGATCTCTGGTCCGAATTTAAGGGACCAGCGGATCTTAGGGGTCGTGTAAAAAGGCCCTAAGATGGCTTTTACAACAAAATATGGTATTAAATAATAAGAACCGAAATGTTAATATTTTGAGGAAATACCAGTGTTTCTACGAAATGTAAAATAACCCTTGTGGAGTAAGTGTTGTACACAATGATTGTTTATTTTATAGATTTAGGAAAAAATGGTACATCTAGCATAATATCACTCTGTTTGATGTTAGTGCATTTCTAATAAAATATTGCTTAAATTAATTTTTAGAAATCCTCTTTGCATCCATCTGTGTTGAAGACTTTTAGTCTTTAACACATTTTTTGTAGTAGTCATCATTAATTTCCCTTGAAATAGTTTTCCTTTGTGTTGCTCACCTCTGCGGCTCACGTCACACGGGGAGCCATAATAGGTCCCATTCTGCCATTAGAAACATGGATAGTATTTACATTTATAGGGAAGCATTCTCTGCTGTCTCCCGGTCTTCATATGGGTCCAGGAGGCCCCCCGGTCTTCATATGGGTCCAGGAGGCTCTGAAAAAGGGGAGCCAATCCATAGAGGCTTTCCACACGAGCTAGGCACCTTGGAAAATCAGAGACCCACATTGAGCATCTCTAGAGATAGTTGACCGCTCCCTTTATAGAATTACAGAACCACAGATTACGGTAATTGAGATGGGAGAAGCCTGTTAAGACAAAGCAAAGCAAAGTGTTCAATATACCGCCCCATACCACTACAAGTAGTCTCTGCGGTTTACAATTTTGATTACTGTGCAGGCTACACATTGCCCCCCCATCCAAACCTCGGAAGGATGGAAGGCTGAGTGAGAGCCTGGATTGAACCCAGGTCGTGAGCACAGTTTCACCTGCAGTACAGGCATTTAACCACTGCGCCATCAGGTCCCAGTCTCCTGCTCAACTCAGGGATCCAAATCAAAGCAGATGATTTGATAGACATGCCGCCTTCCTCATGTAGAGGTTCGGCAGGAATGTTCCTTTCTACACCTGAGGGTTCTCCGTGCTTTTTTAAACCCCTGAATGGGGCTAATATGTGTGCATCTTCTTGCTGAAATCCTTTTACGTACAAGCATTGCAGATGGATTAGCCAGCTGCACGCAAGCTGTGGGGCAGCTACAGTGGTACCTTGCATAAAGGAATTAATTTGCTCCAAATGGAATTCTGTTAAGCAAAATTTCCTTTATACAAATTTCCCATAGGAATGCATTGAAAACAGAGTAATCCGTAATCGCTACCATTTTTATGTTGTATGGATTCGCCCCATAGACAATGTTTAGTTCTTAACTATTATGTTAAGCAAATTTCCCCTATCTCCAGAATTTTTTTATGTTGTACAGATTTTATGCAATACAAACCGTTTGTTATATGAGGGTGCACTGTACACTTATCGCTGGGGTTAGGGACCCGAGCAAACCTGCAATAATTGAAAATCCGCGATATGCGGATGCAGTTTGGGTCAGGTCTGTGGGTTCTAGCTGGGGGCTGTTGTGCAGGTACTTACCCGCAGTGTGGCGCTGCCCCGAAGTGGGCCTGCGAGGGCCTTCCTGGGCCTTCTGGAGGTCCCAAAATGGTTTCCCTGCGAACCGGAAGTGACTTCTGGATCACCAAAAGTAATTTCTGAGGCCTCCGAGGGACTTTCCCCCTTTATCCGGGGGGGGGGAGGGGCTTTTTCATATACTCTAGTCCCACAATATAGTGGGACCGCAGTATATGAACCACAAAAGGGTGGGGGACCACTGTATACTGTTACTGTTACTTGGCCGTCCACTGTGTTTGTGCAGGAGAATCTCCCAGGACAGGCAGAGACCACATTTAGTTTTCCTTTGACAGAACACAGGTAACACAAGGTGTCTCCAAAACCTGCCTTTGTAAGAACCATTTCTGCAGAGTGAGCCTTGATGGGATTGAAACCAAAATGGGCTCACCGAAAAACAAGAGGGAGATCTTGGCCTGTCCAGACGAATCCTGGGTTTTGCAAAGGAGCAGCAAGTCTTAACCACAAAAATGTGAAAGGGGCAAACCATTTCCAAAAGGCAGGCTTTTTCAGGATGGTTCAGTAACCTGGAAAGTGGAGTGTCGTTTGGAAAAAAAGAAGAACCAGTGGAAGAGAGTGTCCTGTTGGAAAGTGAGTGAGTGATCTCTGCCTGGAACATGGAACAAGAGTCCATCATCCTGTCGGGAGGCAAGGACCCACAGGGTGCCTGTTTCTGTGGCATGGCCTCTCATACATTGGGTTACCCGAAATACAGTGGACCCTTGTGTAACAAACAGTTTGTGTAACATAAAATCTGTACAACAAACAATTCCGGCAATAGGTGAAATTTGCTTAATAGAATCGCCTAAGGGGCGAATCCGTACAACATAAAAATAGTTGCAATTAGGGATTACTCCATTTTCAATGCATTCCTATGGGAAATTTGTATAAAGGAAAATCTGCTTAACAGAATTTCATTTGGAACAAATTAATTCCTTTATACAAGGTACCACTGTATTAGCAAAGCCACACGGACAGGCAGCAAAACCATAGGTTCTGAGACAGGCGCTGTCACAGACTGGCTTTGTTCATCAAGGCTGCTCTCTTAGTTGAACTCCAGGTCCACTCCCATGTCCCTCTGCTCTCCTGTAACTGCCAGCTTTCGGTTTTCTATTAATCCTGCTCCTGTCAATGGTGGATCCTCAGCTCCACCCTTGCAGGCAGGGGCATTCCTTGGTGTATGCGGGGGAAACACTCACCAAGAACCCTTGAGGACTTATGGCAGGGGTGTCCAAGCTTTTTGCAAGGAGGGCCAATTTTGTTGAGGTGAAAATGTGTGGGGGCCAACCATCCAGCTGCATTTGGCCCCCGAGCCGGAATTAGGCAAGCCTCTAGGACATGCAAGGAGGCAAGGAGCTTGCTGCAGCAATGGAGCTGGGGGTGGGTAGGCTGGGAGGGTGGCTGGGGGGATGGACAGAGGCAGGGAGGGCAGGTAAACCCTAAATCTGCAAGCTGACATCTCCATCCAGTATGGGGGATGCGTGAATGAGCCGGTGGGGAGAAGAGGCCGTGGGCCACTCAGAATTGGAAAACGGACCGCATTTGGCCCCCCGGGCCTGACTTTGGACATGCCTGACTTATGGGTTGTTGTTAACATGACTGTGTTTTCCAGTCACTTTGCGAGCCACCTCCCCTGCAGTCCCTCGGTCCCTCGCTTCAGGAGAAGAGTGCAATAAAAATAATTTATAAACAAACGGGTAAATCATGCTTGTGCCCCTGCAGGTGGTGTCTTAGGCAAAACCACAGCAAACAAATGAAAGCCATCAGAGCTGTACCAGAAAGAGGGGAGGGGGAAGGTACATGAAGAAGAGGAGCAAGGCTCCTGTAAAGTTGATAGCTGTGTGGAGGAGGGGATTTTGGCCGGTGTGGCTTGCAGGGGACACAACTACCAAGCATGTTCAGTTAATCAATTTAATTGATTTGATTAAATTAATGAGGGGAACCCCGTCCCTCCCATTCTTAGTTACTGACTGCTGCAAATAAAGTCAACCCTGCAGAGACCTTAGGAATACTTCTGAGGGGTCACCTGCAGAGGCATTAAACCACTCCTCTCTGGGTGTGTGTCCTCAAAGGTTACAGAGAAGGTGGAGTTCTGTTCTGTGATTACATTCGCATTAGTGGGTTTTTAGGGGATACTGCCTTGCAATGAAGCACACAGTCTGTCACACCCTTCCCTCCTGCACCTCCATGTAACAGTCATCCCGTGAGTTTCACACACACCCTGCTAAACCGCTCAAGAGTAATGCCAGGCAGTGGCCGTTCATTCAGCCCTTGGAACCAGCTGGATTTTGGTGCCTTCCAGCCACGCCTGTTACAAAGGGAACAGCCACTATTTCCTCCCTAGATGTCTGGCATGGGGGCAGGGGAGGGCAAAGTTCCTAATGGCAGGAGCTACCTGGCAGTGGCAAATGGCAATTCACCTGCATAGAACACTTGGGATAAAACAAGCCTTTTATTGTGATTTACCCTGCAACATGAATGGGACAATTGCGTGAATAAATGAAAGATCAAGAAATATTGTGCCTAACTTGGTCTCCCACTGGTAAGTGTTCAGGTGGAACTCCAAAGGTTCTGTGATGCAGCAGTCTTGAACCCACATCAGACAAACAAAAAGATGCAGAAAGGTCTTTGTATTGACAGCTTTCTGGATGTTAAAACATTATTATCTGGGTATATTTTCTGGAGGTAAGGCAAACTTACCTTTAATGTCTGTTGTTATTTTATCGCTGCATTGTATCCAGTAATTTGTTGGTTTGTGCTTTGATTTAATTAATCAAGATTATTTGAGTATTTATACTCATCTGAATTTTAGCTTGTTAAATTTGTAAGATAATCCTTAGGGCCATTTTGTAATATGGTTGTGTATAACTGTTAAAACATTACAAACACGCATGCACTCACGCATGCGTGCACGTATGCATGCACGCATGCACGTATGCACACATGCACACACGTGTGTGTGTGTGTGAGAGGGGGGGAGGGAGAGAGAGGGAGAGAGAGAGGGAGAGAGAGAGAATTCATCTAGTATCATTCCATTTAGTATACATGAAAGAAGATTTGAGCTTTGGAGCAAAGTATTAATAAACAAGATTGACAATGGATTAAACCTAAACATGCCACATATTTCCAAGTCAGAACATACTGCTTTTCTCTAACACTCAACAAAGTGTGTGATTTACAGTGTACTTACTCAGGAAAAATCCCATTATGTTCAATGAGACTTGCGCCTAGCTAGGTCCACAGGTACAGTTGTCCTTCTGGCACTCTGGTTTGTGTGTGTATATGTGTGCGAGAGAGAGAGAGAGAGAGAGAGAGAGAGAGAGAGAGAGAGAGAGAGAGAGAATATGAAAGTTTTCCTGCCTATATCTTTCCTCCTTTTTTTCTTACCAGCATATCATACAGTAATGCTAACAAGGCACCTGCACACTATTTGCTTTCACAAGATGAACCTACTAAATTTCTCTGCACTGTTCTTCCTCTTTAAATTCGTCTCTCAAGAGCAGGGCTTCTTATTTGGTTAACAGTTATCTGGAACTGTCTCTCTTGGAGGATCATTACACCAGACATGACTCATCTGTGGGCATTTGACATGATTCCACTTAATTTGCATACTGTAATTGTACAGCAATGCTGTAAAACTTGTTTGAGACTATTTCTTCCCTCACACCATAAGTTTGTCAAATTTCATTACTGGGTGTAATGCTTGTTAAATACAGCTTACTAGTAATAGAAGTGAAATTATAGTATGTGTGTGTGTGTTCATATATACGTACAATGAAATATAGGGTTGCTCTGTTCTCGGTAGAAGATGGGTTAGGAGTTTTAGAACAAGTCCCACAAAATATAACCAGAGAAAAGTAGAAAATTTGGAGGCGGGGAGGGGGGGCATAATTATTTTTCTTCCTTTCCCACTGGAAGTTAGACAGTGCTGTGGTTATCCTGACTGACCTTGGAGGCAGCAGCTCTAGAAACAGCAATATTATGCTGTATCCAAACCAGTTTGCCCAGTTCTTCCGCCAGTATGTTCTTCTACTTCCTGTACTTTTTCTTCCATTGATTGTGCCTCGAACAATCGTCAGAGCGTTCCCAGTGTTCTGCATTTCATATTTCATGGCTTGCTTAGTCTTTATTCACTTGCTTTCATGCTTGGTTGTTGGTCACCCTCATGGTCCCGAAACTTCTTTCATCTCTGCAAAAATATATTAATAAAGTGCATGGTTCTGTGCCGTTCATTGGATCCAAGAATACATAGAATGGGACAAAGTGCATTCACAAAGCCATTTTCAAGGTTGTGTGTTAACTTGCTTCACCAAAAGGAAGCTGCTCCAGGCGATCTCTGTTCTGACTTCTGTTGTGCGAGCCAGTCCTCTCTCACAGATCATTCAGCGATTTCAGGCAAAAATCAAAGAAAAACAAAACAAAACAAAATACACAAACATGTGGCACCTTAAAGACTTTCATATTTTAATGTAACGTTTCATGGACTGTGTCCACTTCTTCAGACATATAGCAGTAGAATGAGGTGTGAAATATAATATGAGATGTGGGATATACATTTCAGACCAGATATTCATTGGCTGTAGTCCAGATATTCATTGGCTGGAGTATATAGAGTTGGGGAGGTGGCTAGGAGAGGGGAAGGAGGAGGAGGGGAAAGAAGAGGAGGGAGAGTTAATTAGAATGAATGATGAGAAGATTAAATGGTGAGAAGATTGGGCCAGAGCTGTATAGTTTTATGGCTCAGGCCATGCCCTGTTTATATGTTTAAGGCTGGGAAGTAAATTCCTCAAGAGACAGAAACCAGATCAGATCAGAGAGGTTGTGGAAGAGACAGAGCGGGATGAGGGGTGGGAGGGGGGAGAGGGAATGGGAGTTTTTAACTTAGAGTCCATGAAAAAATGGCAATGTAGAGTTTTTACCTTAAGAGTCCATGAAAAAGTGGCAATATGGTAATATTACATTTGATAATGACTCAAGAACCCCCGACTTGTGTTTAATCCCTTCTTGTGTGTGTCCATCATGGATATAAATCTTATTTCAGCTGTTTCCCTTTGTATTCTTGATCTGTAATGATTCTGTTCCAAAACGGTGACCTTCAAGTCCTTCAAGGAGAGTCCAGGTAAACTGAAGTAATTTGAGACAGGTTTCTGTGTATCGTGGTTTGTTATGTCAAGCTTGTGTCCATTGATGCATTTTCTTAGAGACTGTCCTGTTTGTCCAATGTAGAGTGCAGATGGGCATTGCTGGCAAAAGATGGCATAGATCACATTAGTTGAGGAGCAGGTGAAGTTGCCCTGGATACTGTATTTGACATTGTTGGGTCCTATGATTGTGTTGCCAGAGTAGATCATTCAGCCTAATTCCAGTTACCCAACACACTTCATACTTTGATTTGGGTCTTTAACTGCATCATCTTTGCTTTTTACTGATTAGCATGGAGATGGTTTTCATAACATTGATTTTCAGACAGGGTTCATTATTTACTTCATTGACTTTCTTTGAGTAGCCTCTCCAGGCCATCTATAATAGACAATTTAATTACAATGATGAAAAAATCTTTTCCCTACCATTATATAACAGTAATATTTATTTAGAGGTTAAAATCCCGTTGACTAGTGATGCTGGTCTAAGTGTAGTGATGTAAACTGCATCTGTAAACTTCTGTGAGTTAAAAAGTGAGTGACCATATGCATACTGCATCACGTGCCAATCATGTGAGTTGATGGACAGGTAGAGACGTAAGGAGCAACTTGTTACCTACCAGCAATTTACTTCTGCAATTTATATCACTGCTTTTACTAACCAGTAGGAGTCTGCCTGTAATATTTATAAATTTTTTGCCCACTTATGCCTCGTAGCAATTTAGAACAGCAGCAGAAGAGGACAATAGAATCAGCAAATTCCAATAGCAAAATAAATGTAGACTCTTCTCTGTTATTTTAAAAATCTAACAATCTGATTAAACAAAGTTTGGACTTCTCCAAATGTTGATTAAATAAACTAGCTGCCTTCCTCTATGGAAGGGTTTCCACCATTGCGGTGCTGCTACAGAAGACACCATCTTTACACCAATCTTGCCTTGTGGTGGGACAGAATATGAAGCCACATCAGCATTACACATATTCTATTGGCCAATTAAGTGAGGTAAATGGTAAAGGTTCTCCGTATTCAAGCCAAAGAGCCAGTGTTGGCCACCCATGTGGCTGGCATGGCTGCAAGGAAACACTGTTCTAACTTCCCGCTTTTTACGGCGGTACCTATTTGTCTACTTGCATTTACATGCTTTCAAACTGCTAGGTGGGCAGGAGCTGGGGTTACCAGTGGGAGCTCACTCCGCTGCCTGGCACACGGGATTCGACCTGCCGACTTTGTAGCCGACAGTTTTCAGTGCTCTATCCTGCTGAGCCATCACGCCACATCAAGCGAAGGAGGTTCATAATCACAGCATCATGAAGTTGGCAGGTGCCTAAAAGGCCATGGATTCCAAACCTCTGCTCAAGGCAAGAAGAACCAGACGTGGCGATTTTAGATTTCACAGATTTTAGAGATCACAGATCCTTCCCCTCCCCCCCAAAAAACATAATAATATAATATATAAATATATAATATCTCTGCAAGCCTGGAAGGAGGCATGGTGCTGATCTATTACAAGGTCTGCTCCCCCTCTAGTTCTGTTCCAAAAACAGCAAGAAGTCCAATCACTTCTGGTTTGTCGAAAGGGGGCAGGTGCAGCCTGCAAGGGCTGGGTATGTGTGGATTATGGATTAGCCGCCCTGATGCCTACGCCTGGAGACACAGCATTCATCAGTAGGCAGACCTCAGTTCTTGAAATACAGATGTAGAAATACTGAATTAAGGATGAGTTATAAGCACATTACCTGGGAGCAGTTCCCTTGAACTCAGTAGGATGGTTTTTTTTCCTTTTTAAACATGCATGGGATTACAATGTGAGATAGGAGTCATAAGATTTAACGTATTGGATTGACTTCTGAGTGGGCTAGAGTGCTGAAACTGTTGGCTGCACAGTCGGCATCTCGGCAGTTCAAATCCTGGGTGCCACACAGCGGATTGAGTTGTTAACCCCAGCTCCCGCCAACCTGGCAGTTCAAAAGCATGTAAATGCAAGTACTGTAGATAAATAGGTACCGCTGTAAAAAGTGGGAAGGTAAAGTAAAAAGTGTTCTGCTTATATACCGCCCCATACCACTACAAGTAGTCTCTGGGCGGTTTACAATTTTGATTACAGTGTGCAGGCTACACATTGCCCCCCCAGCAAGCTGGGTACTCATTTTACCGACCTCGGAAGGATGGAAGGCTGAGTGAACCTTGAGCCTGCTACCGGGGATTGAACCCAGGTCGTGAGCACAGTTTTACCTGCAGTACAGGCATTTAACCACTGCGCCACGAGGCTCAGTAAACAGTGTTCTGTGCGCGCAGAAATACATTTGGCCATGCTGGCCACATAGCTACAGACTTGCACAATAATGGTTAACATGCCTCTCATTCTCCCAGCTTGAAATTGTCTTCCTCTGTCACGCTGTTGGCATTTTGGAAAATATCAAATTGATGTTGTGTTTAAAAAAGGGTATCTAGAAGATATCCTGCAACAATATGGCATTAACCAGTGTGGAATGTTAGATGAACAGGCTCCAGGATACATTTTCTGGGAAAATAGACATCAAAATACAAATTATAATTTACTGTAGTTCCGAAAAGTAAAAATTTATAGAATCATTAGAATTGTGAACATCTCTAGAACTTCAGATACAAAAATCTCTCAGCAGGTTCAAAATTAATCCTATGTAGTTAACTTGTTCTTAGAAACTTGTGTCAGCTGTTACTGTTAAAATCTTCTTTGTTACTTTCCACATATGTCATCAATTGAACTGGCAGTGAGCAAAGAAGTTATTGTCAACCTTTTAGTGGCTCTTGATGTAAAAGACACAGGACAAGTTATACTGCCTGCGATGGATAACTTTCTGAGGATGCAATAGTGGTGGAAAAGTATAGATTTTGTTTTATTGTTTTATTTTATTTTGCCAACATTAATTTGCCTCAGCAAAATAGAGCCTCTAGCGTTATGTCTCTAGTCTGTATCATGGACTTTCCTCTCCTACTGCAGTATCCTTCCTTGCTGCTTGATTGCCATGAGCTGCATAAAAAGTTGTGGAAGTTTTCTACCAATAACCAGAGAAGAGTAAGACTTACTTACAGAGATCTGAGAGGCTGCTGAGATCTTCTGAGTTTTTCTGCAAAAAATCAGATTGTTGTGTTGCCTTGATTTTTGAACAGGTAATATGAGAAAAATGTTGAATGCTTTTCATAAGCCATTCAAAAAGACTTAAATCCAATAGTAAATCACAACCAGAGGAAGATACAGCTCCTCTGTGAGTTGTGTTGATGGAATCAGCCAATGCTAGCTGCAACCTACTACTTACTGGATTTCAGACACAGCCTAATATTTTATAGAAACACATAGAAAACTGTATAAAATGGGCAGGATCAATGTTCTCTTTAAGCTGCATGGACACGTGGCCACCCATTTGCTTCTGGTTGCAGCCAGAACCCTGTGGGCACATGGCAAAGCTATCTCACAGTGCTTTGGAAAATTAGAGGCAATGTTGGTCCCAAATGAAAGTTTAGATGTAACATGAGTAACATAAGTTGCCGTTACCTCATATGAAGTCCTATTGAACTCAATGGGTTTGCCTCTTATTTCTTAGACACTTCTTCATTGTGGTCTATACCACATTCAATGGAGTCCTCTAAGCCTCAGTGTAGTATGTAGGATTCCAGAGAAACTTCTTAGAGATGACAAGGCATGGAAATTCCTGTCCCCTAGTCCAAATGCTTTCAGTAAAACAGGATGCAGCCTGTTGACTTGAGACTGAAGGGTAGAGAAGGTTGAGGAGACAACGAAAACCATAATGGCAGACTGTCTGTGAAAATTCTCAGACATCCAGGTGAGTTTATCTGGAAGTTGAGTCATGGCTACTGGACTTCTTTTTCTTAAGAGACAGAAACGTTTCGCTATTCATCTGAACAGCTTCATCAGTCTGAATACAGCTAATGCAAGTCCTCCATCTTATTTAGTTAGCTTTGACCTCTTGCCACCGTGGTCTGAAACAGGCTCATAAGATGAACAATGGCCTGAATAGGCTCGTTAGGTAGACAATAGTATCCATGCCCTTAAGGTGAAAAGTGTCCTAAGGTGCTGAAACCTATAAAGTATCGGTCTTCAGCTATGGCTTTGGTGGTGAAGGCTTTTTTGATTTGTCTGGGTACTGTTGAAAGCACACCCTAAGTAGCAGATAGACTATGCCTGAGGCCGCCATCTCTGTTGAGGGAGGGGATTTCAATGCTCATATGAATGGTTTCCCTGACCCCTCTTCCAAACCACCTATCTTCTCTGTCTAATATGTGTACATCCTCATATTTTAATGAGTGCCCTTTATCCTTCAAATGGAGGTGCACTGCTGATTCTGCTCCTGAGCTTACCCCTCCTATGTTGGGCCATCCTTCTGTTGGCAGACTCAACTTCATTCTCTTAATTTTTTTAAAAAAATAACCCAGTTCAAACATACACCTCCGAGGAAAATAAAAGTGTACCAGTATAAACAAGCATAGCAATTTGCATTTCTACATTTGTTCAGTTTTACTCTCAGTCTTAATGCTAAGCATTTTTGTCTAGACTCAGCAGTGGAACTCTCCAGGAAGTAGCTGAAAAACGGCCCGTTGTTCGCAACGTGCAACTTCAGAGCTCTAAATGCCTTCTTCGTTATGATCTCTAATCATATTTTCTCTTAGTACACTTCTCATTTTCCACACCTGTTCTCCGCCAGCATCCCCGTTCTGATCAGCATCTGTTCACGTTGTAATGCTGATGTGAAAACGGTTCATGCACTTGAGTCATTTTCAATGTATAAAGTAAGCAGATTTAGGTAGTTTTGTATATTGACTTGTGTAATTTATGTTGTATGTGGAATGTGGGCTGCTGAATACTGCAGGGCACAATTCTGATGAGGCTGTCACCAGATTGTTTACATCACCTCTCCTCAGCACACCTTGGATAAAGAAAACTCCCTGCTGCGGAGGCTGCTTCAATGGGACACAAATGTCAACACTGATAAATATCTAGTGTTGAGGATTTGTGTGGGAGGAATAATTCGGTAATAAAACAGGTCAAATTAATTGTATTGCTTTAGGGGATCTCTTACAATAACTATTTTCTGATGCTATCTTGGGCACTTTATTCAGCATTACAATGTAGGTAAAGCTGGGATAATGTTAAATATTTCCAATTTTAAATGAGCTGTTGTAGCAAGGGGTTGATTGGCTGATGACATTTTGCCCTGAAAGTCAAATGAAAGTAACTTTATTGCAGTATGCTCTGAGAAAACTGTTGTTCGACCAACTATTTAGGATAAAGAGAGAGCATCCCATAGCCAATAAGGGAAAATGTCTGTATGGGTTGAGATCTTTTCCCTGGTCTTTTTTATTCTGTGGATTTGATTTTTCCTTCCTCTCTCTCTAACAGACATTTGTCCTTTTCCATTGCTTAAGACTACAAATTTGAACAAACTAATCATTCTTTTATATGAAAAAACAACAACACACCCAATTTATTTTGGGGAAGAGGTGGACAGACAGCACTTGATTCAGGATAGAGCACCTTTAAAAGGTCTTCCTTCCTTCCTTCCTTCCTTCCTTCCTTCCTTCCTTCCTTTATTTATTTATTTATTTATTTATTTTGTGTAGATCTGTCTGATGGGACACGATCTTTTGCCCCAGTTGTAGTGACCATGCTTTTTGAAATTAACGAGGGCCCTTTCAGTGGTCATGTAAGTGGCATTGCATACTATCCGTAACACATTTATCTGTCACATAGACTAGGCTGCGGTGCTTATTATGGTTCCAAAAGAAAACAATGTGTATATATAGCCTTCCCTTCCCCAAAAGGAGCCTGGGAACTGTACTTGGAGGTCAGGCAGGTGAGCAAAGTCTAACATGTCTATAAAGTTGTGGCTACTAATAAAAGTTCTGGCAGTTCTTCCGAAATATGTTATGAGCAAATCTCCAAGGCAAGTCAGCTCCAGAACTGTGGAATACCGTATATACTCAAGTATAAGTCAACCCGAGTATAAGTCAAGGCCCCTAATTTAACCCCCAAAACTGGGGAAACTTATTGACTCGAGTATAAGTCTAAGGTGGGAAATGCAGCAGGGCTTGGCAGCTCCTCCTTTGTGAGCTGGGGGAGCGGTGTGTGATGTTTAAAATGACTTTTAGCCACCAAGGCAAGCACTTGCCTCTGTGACTAAAAGTCATTTTAAACATTGCGCACCGCTCCCCCGTGATGCAGAGGGGGATCAGGAGAAGCAGCGCACAATGTTTAAAATGGCTTTTAGCCACCGACCCATGCACTTGCCTTAGTAACTAAAAGTATTGACCCAAATATCAGTCGAGGGCCCCTTTTTCAGCCCAAAATTAGAGGTGAAAAACTAGACTTATAGTCGAGTATATACAGTAATAATAAATAACATATTGATCTACATGACCTTGTGTCCCAGTTTGGACAATACAAGGGACACATTGCAGCTCTAATTTGTCACTGAACCACTTGTAGCTGGAGTTGTGAAATGAATTGTGGAGCTTTGGTCCGTGTAATGTTGTATCATATGAAGATAGACATTTTCTCCTCCCTGCTTTAATTCACTCTCAACAAATAAGAGAAACAAACACAGTTTCTGGCTTCTTCTTCTGGCGTGTTGAGGAGGGCTGGGATGGTGAACCAAGCCACCAAGTGAAGATTGGTTGTTCACTTGCTTTCATTGCACACAGGAGTTATTGGTCTGCATTCACATACTGTTTATGATGGATCAGCTGATATCCCTGTACATCTCAGGCTTATTGGTCTGTTGTCTAAAGGCTTATTGGCCTGTTTTCTGCACCAGGCTCTCCAGGGTCCATCCCTCTCAGTTGTGTTCTGTCCTACACTCAAGTATGGAACATTGGATGAAAGAATTACTGAGCAGGAAGGCGGTACAGTTTTGTCAACAACACAAAGCCATCCCACACCAGGACTGGCAGAAAGTGTTGTCAGAGAGCCTGGTCATCACTTTCCCCTAGAAGTATAAGCACTTTCTAGGCCAGTGTTGGTGAACCTATGGCATGGGTGCCAATGGTGGCACTCGGAGCCCTTTCTGTGGGCACCCCACATCACCCCTTCACAGCCACCTATATTCAGGTTAAATTGCTGTATTGGCACTTTTCAAACATTTAGTGGGTTTTGAATATCAGTTTGGGCACTCGGTCCTCCAGCATCTCACTCATAAACCACCCTCCGATTGCTCTCTAGTAGCCTAAACGTTACCACTCATCTACAGCAATTGACTAGACCCATTTTGTCTTCCCCAAGCGATTTTAGGGGAATCCCTTGAAATTTGGAAAATTTAGGGTTTCTGGGGGCAGAGATATTAAGATCCAAAGGAGGTGAGGGTGCTTAATGGAAGGAGTGTGTCTGGCGTGCTTTACCAATTTAAGGGTTAATTAACAGCTTTGTCTCAGCGTGCTGATCCACACTCCTTCAATTAAGTTTCCCCTGTAGCCCCTTTGGAGCTCAATAATTTCCCTGTACCCCAAATCTCTCCAAATTATGGGTGCTTCAAGGGGAGAGCTTGAGGAAGCTCCACTGTAATTTCCATGCTGCTAGCTGCCTGGGATCACTATTTTCAAGCACATAACATTGCAATTCTAAATGTTTTTTTCTGGGGGGGCACCCCCTTTGAAGTTGAATATCTTAGTCTAAGGAAGGGTCACGCCAAATTTGGTGCCTCTAGGACCCAGGGGAGCCATTTTATAGAGAAACGAATCGGTTCATTTTAAACTGATGGTTTATTTCGTTACTAACGAAATACTTCTTCCCCAGTTCGTTTCATTTCGTTATGTAACAAACTGACAGATCAGCATTTCATTCTTCATTTGGTGCCTATCCCTAATTCTGTGATTACCTTAGCTGATAAAATATTTTTAGTTTTCTATTTCCCTTTCTCCATTGTACAATAAACGCCTATAATGTTGATTTCATTTCTGTCCTACCCAATAGCTGGAGAAAAAACCAATATAGAGATGAAGTTTTATTTATTTATTTATTTATTTATTTATTTATTTATTTATTTATTTACACACTTATTAACCGCCTGATTTTCCCCGTGGAGAACTCAGGGCAGTGTACAAGCGTCACCCAAAGGTGACTTCCCAAATACAAAAAAAAAAAAAAATCCCCACAGCCTACACAATCAGAACCTAACAAAAATACAATAATAATATAAAAATACTACAAAAACACTCATACACTTTAATGTGTAAGTATTTAGTAAAGTATAAGACAAAACCTTACTGAGATTAAGAACAGTTGAGGATAAAAACAAAAATAGAAGTGACAATGGTGGAAGAAAAATTGCACAAATTTGAACACATTGCTCAATCACTGAAATACTATAAGGGTAGTGGTGGGGCGGGGGGGGGGGGGGGAGATTTTCACCTGGAACTGAAAAATACCACAAGATGAAGTCCAGAGAACCTCTCTGGAGAGGACAATTTACAAACAGGGAACCATCACCAAGAGTGATTTCTTGTTAGGAATAGCATCTAGTTCTGCCCCACACATATTCTTTCTGCTAGTTGTACCTCTACCCCCAGCTTCTAGCAAGTTTGTTGGAACATTCAATGATACCCAAGTTCATCTTCCACACAATGGGCATGACGTTTTCTCCTAAGGTTTCCTGATACTTCAATGCATGCAGGCTCGGAATTCTGGGAGGTGTGGTCCAAAACATATTGAGTGCCAAAGGTTCACCACCACTGCTCTAGTCAGTTCAGGTATTTCATGTGTTCTAACTCAAGCCCACCTGGTGCAACTAATAAAACCCTTGACTAGTTGTACCAGGCGTGCTTGAGACCACCCGTTTCGCATTTCTGTGCCGTTGTGAGAGATTCTGTCCAGGGGATTGAAAAATTCGGAGGCTGCAGAATTCATTAAAAGTTTCTGTTGAATTTGGGGGAACCACTTGAAGCATTCATTGTGTTGAATTCTTTCAATTGCTTTTGTTTGACATTTTCACTGCAAGCAGCTGTAAATTTTGACATTAAACCACATTTGTTTTTTTGTTTTTTCCACACATTTATTTATATACAATAGAAGCAAACAAAACAAAACAAACATTACAATAACCAGACTCATAAAACAAAAAGAAAAAAGGAAAAAACTTAGAAGTGAAGATACAAACAAAACATGTAGTGGACACACTGTGTCCACTTGTCTACTACTAATATTTGTAATGGGGGTTGAATAATGTTGATTACAACTGTGTAGCCCCTTTGTCAGATAGCACAGCATTATGGAATGACAACTGGAGCCAGTGCTTCCTCCTGAATGTCTGACGAGTGCCTAATCCTATGTGGGGAGGGTTGGAGTGACTGAAGATGTTGGAAAGTGGACTTGGTGAGAACTTATTCCGACTTGAACCCATGTTATAGAAGCAGATCTGGAATGGTGGGGCTGCAACACTAGATGGCAAAGAAGTACCTGTGCGATTTAATGTGCAATTAAATCTTATTGCCTTTCTATTTTAAAAAAAATTCCAGTTACCTCCTGATAATGTGACTTGATTGCATAGATATATGTTTCAGCATTTTACTTATAGTGGCTTAACATTTTAAAGCATTGATACAGTGTGGTTGGGACAGGAGAAGGAGAGAGGAAAAAATGAGCCATTTCCCGGCATGTAGTAATAAGGTGTCCCTCCTCCCCTTCACTCAGGATGCTCTATGCACTGAGAGAGGTTTGTAATTATGATCCCAAGATTGATGCCTTTGGTGGGAGTGTAAATTTTGTCCAGTAGTAATCCATTAAGAAATCAATAATCTTAAGAACATAAGAACAGCCTTGCTGGAACAGGCCACAGTCCATCCAGTCCAGCATTCTGTCTCACACAGTGGCTCACCGTATGCCTCAGGGTATTCCCAAGCAGATGTATTCAACTGCTTATGGTTCCCTGCAAATGGCATTGAGAGATGTCCTGCCTATCTTTCCAACCCAGAGGTTGTCCTTAGGCATCCATAACGATAGCCATTGATGGCCTTGTTCTCCACAAACTTGTCTAATCCTTTCTTAAAGCTATCCAGGCTGACAGCTGTCACTCACTACTTCAGGCAGGGAGTTCCATAGACCAGTGATCCTTTGGGTTAAAAAGTACCTTCTCTTATTGGTTTGAGATCTAGCACCTGAATGTTTCATAGAGTGCCCCCTAGTTCTAGTGTTGTGCGATACGGAAGAGTTTTTCTTTATCTATCGTATTTTTTGCCCCTTAAGATGCACCAGACCATAAGACACACCTAGTTTTTAGAGGCATAGTGTTACCCCGACTTAAGAGCAGCTTGACTTAAGAGCAATTCGACTGAAGAGCGGAAAACTGTTGGCGTTTTAACTGCTGCCTTGCAAACTTTAGATATGGTCTGCTCTACTTAATTTTTTTTTCATTTTTTTATTTTTTAACTTATTTTTCAATTTTTATATAGCTACCCCGACTTAAGAGTAGTTCCACTTAAGAGCATGCATTCAGAATGGATTAAATTTGTAAGTTGAGGTACCACTGTATGTATGTGAAAAAATATGTTCACATATACATACTGCAGTCCCGATACAGCTCCAGCCCCAGTTCACTCTCCACGCATGCTGCTCTTGGGAGGTCCAGAGCAGAATTGGTGGAGAGTAAAATGGGAAGACAAGCTCCCCCCACCCTGGGTCTCCATGCTGGGAAGCCTCTGGCCCTTACAGAGGCATCCAAACCAGTGCAGGTCCCCAGCCCCAGCTGCAACCACAACGGAGGCTTCTAGCCGCAGCTAGAAAGTAACCACCCACCACAATAACCATAGAGATGCAACTATGGTCATCATGGTGGGTAGTTACTCTCTAGCCCATTTCTTATCTCTATGGTCTTCAACTGGGCAGAATGATCTCCGTCTCCTATTCTAGCAGGTTTGCTCTCCAGGCAGAACAGAATCCAAAGAAGAATAAGAAGTTCTGTCTTCTGAGGGAGAAATATTTACCTTCCTTGGCAGAATCTGCCTGCCTGCCTACCTTCCAAACTATCCGTAAATGAGTAACAACATGTTGCCCCTTCACGGTGCGGCAAATTTGTTGCTTCGTGATCCTTGCTGTACCTAAGGATGAGGCTTGCCCTTTGAGAGATAGAGCTGTGGGACCTCCAATAACTGACGCCACTGTAGCGTCAGTGATTTCATGAAGAAGTTGGAAACCATGGTTCAGGGTATCTTAGAACCACGAGTCTTCTTCATGAATATATACAGTGCTCCCCTGCCCTTTTGCGGTTCATTTACTGCGGTCCCGCTATATTGCGGGATGGCAGTACCCCAAAAGGGCTTGATGGAGGGGGGGGAAGGTTTTAAAAGTTGGGGCTTTTAAAGCCTTCCCCAAGCCCCAGGTTTCAGCTGATTGGTGCTGGGGTGGGGAAACAAAAGTTTTTTCTTCTCCACCCCAGTGCCAATCAGCAGGAGCCCGGGGCTTGTCTCCATGGAGGCATCACATGCCGCTTCTCCCCACCCCCTGGGGTGCAGGGGAGCGGCACACAATGTTTAAAATGCTTTCAGCAATGGAGCCAAGCTGGCTCCATTGCTTAAAGTCATTTTAAACATTGCAAACCCCCCGCAGGCCCGACCCGACCTGCATCTGCGTATCACGGATTTTCAATGATCGCAGATTGGTTCAGTCCCTAACCCCCATGATGGATGGGGGTTTACTGTATTGGGAGTCTTCCCAGGCTCTTATTTTTTGCAGTCACCTATTAGAATGCCTCCTCAAATGCATTCCTCGCCTACCTCTCTTTCCTCTTGGTCTCCTGCTTTTGTGTTGAAAAATTCTGTTCATTTATTACATTTGTGCCCCCTATTTCAACTAAAAGGGAGCACTCCACCTCCTTCTAAATAATGCATGTCAAGAAATTCTACTGTAGCTGATAGCCGATGGCAAACTCAGAGGACCAAGGAATGTTGTAAAGTTCTAGAAGTGTGCTGAGGTCACTGCCATAGTGCCATATTTTTGACCTTGACATTTGTGGTCAGCCATCCAGGATGGTGTGGAAACTTCTGACCTGATTCATAGGTCCATGGTGCAGGAAAGATGGGGCAACAGAGTCTTCCTGTCTGGGTCTTCATTATCACTGCCAGTGAGGAACCAACAATCACTTAATTATTTGTCCTTCAACATTAATTCTCCTCCTTTTCTTTTTTTCTTCCATTAATTCTGTTGTTTCCCCAAGCCCAGTGAACTATTCTTCTGAGGCGGGAAAGAGTGTCTCTCCTAGACACTTTTCCCATCATTGTCACTTCATTCTGTACCATGCCAGGAATCAACCTTTTTCTGCTGCTACTGCTGCTAAGATACCTAGAGATTAATTTTGTGTTAAAAAGGGGGATTTTGTTCTTGCACAGATTTTTATATGTACTTGTGAAAGAAGATAATTATAGACCAACTTCCCTTATGGCCATTTAGAGTATTTTGTTGAAATAATCAAGACTAGGCTGATAATTCTATTTGGGAAAAGGTAGCAAGATATGTACGAGGGTTGATTGAAAGGTAATGCCTCCATGGCTGTAACTTTATTATTTATTAACCAATTTTCAAAATTCTTTTTGGACCTGATAGCTGAATTTCTCCTCTGTGTAAGGCATTATTCACTTTTTGACATAGTCTTCATGCCTTTCCATGCAATAGCGCCAACACGTGAGAAGTCGGGCAAACCCGTTGGAGAATAATTCCTCTTGTGTTTCATGACTTGTGAATGGGTGGTAATGGTCGTGCTGCAGAATAGGGTCCAAATACTTCCGGACATGGTGCAATCGTGCACGGAGATTCTCTAATGTTTTCATGTAGCATTGAGAGTTTATCATGGTTCCCTTTTCCAAGAAGTCAATGAGCATGACACGTTTGAAATCCCTGCAAGTGGTTGCCATGACTTTTCCTGCAGATTGGACCACTTTGCAGTGCCTGCAGTTCAAGGAGGTTCTACCACACCCGCCATACGGTGTATTTAATGGCAAATATTTTTCACTCCCTTTGGGGATATGGAATACAGAAGTAGAAACCCTTTTAGGAAAATCATCCAATTTGTGGAAACAATCATGTAGGAACATTTATAAACACGTTAGCATAATTTTAGCCTTCAAATGCTATATAGCATTGAATACTCACTCAAGATGGTTGACTGGAATATCTCAGGCTCACAAATGATGCTGATGTATCTTCCTAGTTTGTCAATTAACATTAAGCCAGAGCCTCCTGATTCAGACGTAACGGGGGACTCTGACAAGCCAGGATCTTTGTTCCAAACATGGGCCAACATGCAGTGAGAGGAAGCCAGGGAATGGGTGGAGTGAGGGAGAGAAGCGAATACAATACCACCCCTGTATCCGCTGATTCACCATCCGAGAATTCAGTTATCCGTGGATGGCGAGTGGCAGTTCAAGGTGCAGGGATGTGCCGGCCCAGGCAGCGCCGCAGTGATGGCTGAAGAGGAAGCGTGGCCCAGGGCACCCACAAGGGGCATCAGTAGCAGTGGAGGAGATTGCCTGGCACACGAGCACCCACCTACAACATCATTGGCAGAGGTGGAGTGGCCCATGAGCGCTTGCCTGCAGCCGGCAAGCACCTGTAGTGGTGGCAGCGGCCGCATGGCCCCGAGTGCCCCCCCCGCATTGGTGGCAGCAGAGGTGGCACAGTCGGCAAGTGCCTTCCTGCAGTGGTGGCAGAGTCCACATGGGTCCGAGTGCCTGCCTGCCATGCTCCCTTGCGTGCTTGCCGGTTTGTGCTCTGTTTTGTTGCTCGCCTCCTCTCTCGACATTTCAAAATGAAGAGGCAAACCGAGGAGGCAACAAAGCAGTGCCCTTCCTTAGAAGCGGAAGCGACTCCAGCACTGCACAACAAAAGTTGCTGCTGTTCGTGGTTTCCCCAAGAGTGAGGGTCGGCCTAGAAGGCACAGTTTGTGCAATGGATGTTTGCAAGGACTATACAACCATGTGCACTTCCTGTGTGATCCCTGAAGTTGGAGCATCTCTTGTGGGTCAAAACTCCAATGACGAAGCAGCCTCCGACACGTCATCTTTCCTTCTTCCTGGTACTGGCCAATCAGAAGCTGTGCAAGGACATGCATTGTCCTGCCTCCTTGTCTGATTGGCCAGTGCCAGGGAGAAGGAAAGATGATGTGTTGCAGGCTGCTTCCTTGTTGGATTTTCGCCCCACGTGACCCAAAGGAAGGTAAGTCAGTGGTTGATGTTGAAGCTGTCCTTCACAGTCAAGTCCATCATATTTCCTAGGGCAAGATGCAGCCTTTGATGGTTGGGCACCTTTCTGCACAGCTGAATTAGGTTCAGAATGTAGGTATAATGGTTCACAACCAATGGGGCTCCTCCTGGAGCTGGGATTGAGCAGAGGACCTCTCTCCATGTTCCACATGGTTGAAATTAGTGAGGAATAACAGAACCACTGGCATGTACGAGTGGCTGCAGTTTTTCATCATAGCTGCTTCATTCAGTGTAACTTTTCCTCCCCAAAGTAATGCATTAGTGGAACGAGAGAGCGAAGCCTTAAGGCTGTGGATAAAGCTAGTGAAAGTAAAAGAATCCGTGCATATCATCCAAGGCATGAAGAAACAGAGGTATTCTTCCATTTGCCCTTGCAGTAGGTCTGCTGCAGAAAAATGGCAAATGGAAGTGGCACGAGCTCACTCTGGGATCCTTTTTCTGTAACAAGTTTTATTTCAAATAATAGCTTTTTCTTTTTTGGATGGACTGAAGGGGAAAAGAAAGCACAGAAAGAATCTGTCTTTTGTTGTTGTTGTTGTTGTTGTTGTTGTTGTTGTTGTTGTTGTTGTTGTTGTTGTTGTTGTTGTTGTTGTTGCTGCTCCTTGGGGCAATTCAGGTCAGCATAAACTGGATGCAATATTTTGAGGAGGGGGCTGTTGGGGGAAAAAGGGACCAGAAGTTTGTGAACTTATCCATGACTGTCGCTTTGGGATCCTTCTGTGTAGAATATGCTGGGGTAGTGAAGAAAACACTGAAGCTGGTAGTTTTTGAGGAATAAAGGCTATGGGCTAAATCCAGTTGTTAGTCCTAACCAAAGTAATTTCATTAAATGAGTGGGATTTATATAAGTCTTGACTTAATAGGTCTTATTCAGTGAGTTTACACTAATAAGGATTAACAGTTGGGTTTAGCCCTGGCTATATTCGTCATAGTTGCTAACAATATTATTTTGTAAGCACAGTTTTTCACAGCAAAACAGAATGCCATGGTTTTTGTCTCCTGTCTTGATCATTTTCCTGTATGAGAATGGTATCTCTGCTTTGCTGCTACTGAAGAATTTCATGTCATTGGCAGCCAAGTATAGCATCAAAATGTAACACTGTACAGCAGTGGTCCCCAACCTGGGGGTCGGGACCCCTGGGGGGGGGTCAAACAACCACTTCACAGGGGTCTGGAGGAGGAGAGGGAGGAAGGGGGGAAGGGTGAGTTACATCTTGATAGGTTGGAGGGGATGTCAGTCCACGGCATCGGAGGCTGTGATTGGCTGAGGGTACCTGTAGAGAGGGAAGTTCTCTATGGCACCTGCGGCATAGTGGCCTGCCAAAGGGGGCTTTTGGCCTCTTCCAAGCAGGGCAAGGGGTCATCACAACATGAGGAACTATATTAAAAGGTGACGGCAATAGGAAGGATGGGAACCACTGCTGTACAGTATAATAGTATCTCTGCAGTGGGGTGCTGAGGTGGGAAATCCAAGATAGATGCACAAAATTGAATCTTTGGGCAACTCAAATAGTGGTGCAGTCTTTGGGCTTCAGGAATGGCAAGTGCCACCCCCTGCTTTGGTTTCTTGTTGAAGATATCTGTCTGCATTTTGCACCCCCCCCGGCATGCAGAAGAGAGCTAATCTCCGGGGCCCTTTACTGCAGAGCAGATTCTGGATGATCTAACCCACAGTCTCAACTCTCTGGGGAAGCGGAGTCTAAACTTGAGTTCTACTGTCGACATAACCTTCTATTTGCCTTTCCTTCTGTCTCATCTGTTAGGAGTCTTGAGGTCTTAAAGCAAGGTGATCACTGTTTGGATTCTAAATTCTTAAGCACTTGTTTGTTGATTTACTTATGCAGATCTCCAATTACAGTGGACCCTCGTATAACAAACGGTTTGTATAACATAAAATCAGTACAACATAAAAAAACTCTGGAGATAGGGGAAATTTGCTTAACAGAATCATCTATAGGGTAAAACCCATACAACATAAAAATGGTCGCGATTAGGGATTACTCTGTTTTCAATGCATTCCTATGGGAAATATGGATAAAGGAAAATTTGCTTAACATAATTTAATTTGGAACGAATTAATTCCTTTATACAAGATACCACTGTACTATGTTTTGCTGCTCTGCAACACTGCATAAGGGACAGGTAGAAATCAGAATGGCATGGGTGGTAAAAGATGGCAAAACACATTAAGCAATTGGAGGACCTCAAGAAGAGCGAGAGACCGCTTGATAGGCTGCGGCTAGATTGTGTCATACAATTGCCTGAATGGATATGGAAACTGAGTTGGTTATCTGGATTTTTTGTGTGGCCTGCTCCTTCCTGCTACCTTCACACAGGTGTGTCTGAGGGAGATGCAGGAGAGAAGAACCTTCTCTTTCCCTCTTCCCAGACTCTGGGACTCTCTCCCACGGTTGGCCAGACTGGCCCCGGTTTTGCTGTCTTTCCCTAAGCAGGCAACAACCTTTCTCCAGGCAAGCCTTCACTCAGTAACTAGCTACCTGTGTGGGGTCGGTGTGTGTGGGGGGGTTGTTTGCTTGTATGTTTGTTTGTGTGTTTTATACATTATTGCTTTGACTGGATTTTTTTAGTACTATTGTTTTCCATTTTGTATTTTATTATAACAACAATAACAATAGTTGTTGTTTTCAGCTTTATTATTTAAATTTTTAATTATGTAAAAGGGCTCTTTGCTCATTATTTGTAGCTTTAAATATTGTCCTTTAATGATATTAACCACCATTGTTATACTCAATGTTTTCAACTTTAAATCTGTTCTTTCAGTGTTGTAAACTACCTTGGGTCCTTTTCAAGGATAACAGTGTGAAATAAATAAATAAATAAATAAATAAATAAATAAATAAATAAATTTAACGTGAAAACTGGCAAAATTGTTGGGGACAGTGAATGAACATATTGACATCCTATAACCAGAAAGTGATCCTTCTTCTTAAAAGCTTATTTAAAAGGAAAAACCAAAACCCGCATTGCCGCTGACAGTGTAGCAACCGCTTTGATTTTGTCTATTTCAAATTTTGAACAGAGACAATCGGTTCTTGTTCTGTTCTAATTTTCAACTAAGATAGGCGATTTAGGATGATAATCAGTTAGTGCTGCTGCCAGTGATCACCCAGTTTATTTTTTTTTAACAGATGTAATAATTCCTGTCTGTAAGTGTGCATGTATGGGAGTCAGACAATCCAGATCTAGAGCATATTTGGTCTGATAATACTTTTAAAGTAGATGTGTCATAATTTCCATAATACTTTGCATTCATCTACAGCATGTGGCTATGGCTATGGATGGGGCGAACAGGAGTGTCGGCTAAAAGAAGCAGTCTGTCTTTCTATTCACAGCTGGCTTACCTCTTCAGCTGTCATAAGGTGGCCAGGTATAAAAGATAGCAAGGTTCCTGTATCTTCAATAATTGTTGTGCAAGCAGTATCTGTTGAAATGACTAGCCCAAGGTTAGTCACCATTGGTCCTTTTAATGAGAAAGGTGGTGTAAAAATATTTTAAATAAATACAGTGTAATAGATTGGCCAGTGATCAGAAAAGAAGCTCAATTGGATTTCAATGACAAAAAAAGGTTTAAAGGCTGCAAATTTTCTAATGAATTTGTGATCATTGTATTGACAACTGTGGGCTGAAAACATTGGTCAAGGTTTGGTAGCCTACATAAACTTCTGCTTGATATATTTTGTTTGCTAAAACATCCCATGTTGTTTTTATTGAAACGTACCACGGAACTGGCATTTGTAGAACAGGCAAATGTAGTTTTCCTGTCAAGGTTTATGGAATTACACACACAAGAAAATGACACAGAAGAGATGACTTGTTGTAGGCCATGAAGCTGGTTGACCAGCTTCTGGAACCCACACTTCTGGTTATCACAGATATATCTTTTATTTTTGGTTCCTTATTCCTGTTTCCCTAGAAATAAGGGGAAAAGTATGCATGTGTGTGGGCAGGGGTGTGATAGGTCCTGAGTAACTTGACTTGTTTCAGGTGAACACCTACAGTTGCATTTGCCCTGGAGATGCAAATAGTATGGGGAATTTTCCCTTTTATTCCCCTGCTCTCGACTCAAAGCCGGAATGTATGAGCCTTCAGGTCTTACATCCCAAATCCTGTTGCTTAGCATAATAAGATGCACCAAACTAGGTCCACTGAATAACTGGAGACTTGTTGAACCATCTCCTTCATAGGTTTTGCAGCTGCATGTGGGACTACTCTAGCTGCAACTTATTTTAGTTTAGTAATTTGCTAATAGAGTAGGTCCATTTGAATAAATGGAACTTAACCGAAAGGTTCATTCATACACCAAAACTCCATTGATTCAGTGAGCCTACTCTTCTTTTATTTATTTATTTATGCACTGCCCAACTGCAACCCATTATTTTTATCACAATAAGCAGCAGGAGTTCAGCCACAAGGTACTTCATCATGTAGAAAATAAAAATACAGTGGTACCTTGTATAAAGGAATTAATTCGTTCCAAATGAAATTATGTTAAGCAAATTTTCCTTTATACAAATTTCCCATTCAATGAATTGAAAATGGAGTAATCACTAATCACAACCATTTTTATGTTGTACAGATTCGCCCCACAGGCCCGGGGAAAATTGGGGTTTCCCCCCCCTATTTTTTTCCCTGAAGCCTTTTTGTTCCCCCCCCCCAAAAAAAACCTGGAGAAATTGAAAAAAAGAAAACAAAATGATTTCAATGATTCAAAAATGAATTCACAAATTCAAGAGTCAGCATAGGCATTTGCTGTTTAATGCATAGTAAGAGAGCTCGAGTGTAATAGGTAATACTTATGCTGACTTCTTTACTCGGACCAATTTTATGCCAATAAAGTTAACTAACTGATGGGTTGTAATTAATATGTTTCTGGTTATTACAATGCTGTGTCTTTTGGGCAAGTGTAGGTTCTGTTTAAACATTTTGCATTGATTTTATTGTCTTCTGTATATAATTGGTTTAATCTAATAGCTTATTCCCAAGGTCTCTTAGTTCAGATGAACCCAATGGAGTTCTTGTTCTGGTCTTCAAGACTCAGATTCGTTTCAGGATAAAATCAACTGACAATGTCTTGAAATCCTTAAAGAACACGATTTGCTGAACACATTTTTAAAAAGAACCATAACTCATACTAAGCTCCTTTTTGGAGTGGGTGCTGCTTAAAGGCGCCTCTTAGAACAATATCTTGTTTGTCCATTTAACTGAAACGTTAATGGCATGAATATATCTTTTGTAAGGATGAACTATAAACTTAGAAATGATTGGTTTTGTGAAATTCTAGCAGAGATGCCGTTGGGTTGGTTTTAGACAGCTAGAAAATGTGGACGAACAAGAATACTGAACTGCAAAGATGGATGCAAAACAGGGAGAAAGGTGGGGGGAAATCCTTCCCGCATTTCATAATGAAAGTAAGATAACAGTCCTGGCCCTGGGCTGTGAATCGTTGGCCATCTGGGATAATGCAGTAGGGAATTAACACAGGTGTCATTCACAACATGGTTGGATGCGAGTAGCTTTGTTCAGCCGCTTTCTCTGAATTGTATAGAATTTACGTCAGCTCTTTTTGTGCATAGAGGAACAACAGTAAGCTTGGGGTTGCTAAATTGTAATTAGAGATGGGCACGACTTAGCGGTATTCCCGTTTCCGTTTCCGTTACTCGTATCCATTACTCTACGGAAACGGTAACGGGAATTACTCTGCCAGAATTCGAGCTCGAACCGACGAACGAACAATTTGGTCTGATTTGTCGTGCTCGTTACTTGCATCGCGCAATGCCAAGCGGCACAGAAAAAAAGTTTTTAAAAGTTAAAAAAAAAAAAACACGATTCCCGGCCCTAAAAGTAGGCGAAAACTGTCTGAGGGCACCTACCAGGCCAGAAGGGTGTTTTATTTGGTGGGGGGGGTTTCCCTGCCCCCTCTCCTTGGCTATTGCTACTGCTGCGCTGCTGGTATCAGGCTGGGAGAGCGCATCCATTTGCCATGCAGTGCGGGGGATCCAAAATGGCGACCGCAATATTTTTTTGAAATCGTTGCCCAAAACCCCACCAAAGCACCACAGAAACATGCAAAAATTAGCTATTTTAGATGCTTGAATTTTTACAGTAGCAGCAGTGGGTTTTTCTTGCAAAAAAAAAGTCTCCGTTGATTTTATTTTATTTTATTTTATTTTATTTTTTTTTTACACCTGCACATTCGCAATGATGGGCTCGCCCATGGGAGTGGACCATGCAAATTTTCCACCAATCGCATGGCCACTTGGCCAGGTTGACCACAGAGACTTCTGGGATGTGCCAATCGGGCATAAACAGCCCACTAATCGTAGCCCAAACCCGAACGCTAAGCCTAAGCCTAACCCATACGCCAGTACACTGTCCTTCTAAGTGGGTCAGAGAGGCACCCAGATGCACCCCAATACTCACCCTAACCTCACCCGTAACTAGCCTAACCCTAGCCCTTGCGCTAACCCGTCTTAACCCTAAGCCAGATCTACTTGCATTGCACTACATGCAAGTACATGAGACACAGCGGGTGCAAAGAGTCTGCCAGTCCGTCACTTGTGGCTCTGGCTGACTCCTGCAGCTCCCTCCAGGAGCCCGCTACCCCCCCAAACCAGTACTAATGAAAACAAAAAAAAAACGAAAAAAAACGAACTAATTTTTTTTGCGAAATTTCGCGAAAAACGAAAACGAGCCGAAACAGACTGCCTCCGACACACGACAACTCGAAAACGTCATTTTCCCTAGTCGTGCCCATCTCTAATTGTAATAGTTGAACAAAGACTTGGGATCTGTGCATCTGTGGTAGCACGCACAATATTGAATCTAGGAGCTTTTTCATGGACTGATAGAAACACCTCTATTAATCAGCAGTCTTCTTTGTATCTTTTATTAGACCCTTTTATTCCTCAACGGAAGAGGTGAGCATAAGGAAGTAGGAAGAAAATGGCCAGACATATGGAGTTTTGTAATCTCTCATCCGTCAGAACTAAGTGTTGCTGTGATAGAGCACCATATGAAAGCCCTGTCATCCTTTGCGTTTACAGGAGTGATGGATCTAACTCATGAGAAATCAGTGGAAGGGCTTGATATCTTAGGATAAATCACTATTTGAATATATTTTATATTATCTTCTCTAACAACCTAACTGTCATTTACACATCAAGTCTGTGTGACAGTGCTCTGGCGATTATATCTTGGATTAATAAACTGAGATATGAACAGGTCTTTTGCCTGCACACATACCCTGTTTTCTTTCCCGTTATGCAGGTAAGCAAGCAAGCAAGGAAATCTTGCAATAGTTTTGTCTGAACTGGGAAACTATAACTAGCAATCTTGGAATAAGCCAGGATATTAAACTATTATTTGGAATTGCTGATTTCTCCCCAAAGCCAATACTGTACTGGTATCCATGCAGATGAAAAGGGGAGTTCATTGAAGAGAGAAAAGAGAAAAGAGAAGTGGAAACAGTGAAATGTGTGTGAATGCCTCACCTTCAGATACTATTCACCTCGTTCTCCCTTTGTGTTCATCTGTTCACAAAAGTGGCGAGAATGGTCTTCTGTAATATATGTTAACCCAGTGTAATATAAATCTGAGTGGAACTTGATTGATTGCTGTAGCATCGCCATAAGGAAGCCAAGTAGGTCCATTGGGAGATCTGGGTGGTGTGTTAATTTATAATTCACTGAAAAATAAAAGGTAATTGACAGTTACCGGCAGCCAAAAAAGTTGCATTAAAAAACACCATTGGGACATATAAAGATGTGGCATCTTCATGACAGTAGAGATACAATAAGGCTTCAGGATAAAACTGGCCCGCCCTTGTGTTGTACAAACCATCGATCCCTTTGTGTTGTGCAAACCTGCTCAGCATACCAGCCCCTTAATTCACATCCTAGTGAATTTAACAAAACCTGACAGCTTTTTATAAAGGGGGGGGTATGTGAACCTTCATGAAAATATGTTCTGTTGCTACACTTTTTCTCTTTGGTTTGTGAAATTATTCAGACATCATGCTGGCAAGCAATGGTTAGAAAATGGACACAATCTCCTTGGGGAATTTTTCAGTCTTACATAGAAAAAGACATGGCATGGGATTTGGAAGTTGGTTATAGTCTTCTGGGTTTTTTGTTTTTGTTTGTTTTAGGAAACACTTGTGAATCCTCTTGAATATGAGTAAAAGCATTACTAATTTGGGTACAACACATTGCATTACTTATCACTAATAGAGATGGGCACGACTTGAAAAAAATTTTTTTCGAGTTGTCGTTAGTCGGGCCGGTCCCGTTTCGGCTCGTTTCCGGTTTTCGTGAAAATTCGCAAAAATTAGTCGGTTTGTTTTTTTGTTTTTTCGTTGTCGTTAGTACTGGTTTTTTTGGGGGGGGGAGCGGGCTCCTGGAGGCACCTCTGTGGGGTGGGTGCCTCCTCTGGCCCGCTATAAAGGGAAAGTGGGCTCCTGGAGGCACCCGTGGGTGCCTCCTATCCTCACCCACTAGGAAGGGGAAGCAGGCTCCAAGAGACCCCTCTACATGGGGGTCTTCCTTCCTCACCTGCTGCTGCTGCAAAATGCTATGCAATAGCCATATGGATATTGCATAACATAATGTGCAGACAGTGAGACCAGTGTGAGAGTAATAGCATCATGCCTTCCCTGCACAAGGCTCTCGCACCACCATGTCTCACATAGAAGTGAATTGTACTTGCTGCGTGTAGTGCAATGCAAGCAAGTAGATCTGGCTTTAAGGTGGGTTAGTGCAAGGGCTAGGGTTAGGCTAGTGACGGGTAAGGTTACGGTGGGCGAGTGGGTTGCACCTCTGGGTGCCTCTCTGACCCACTAAGAAGATAGTCTGTGATGTATGGGTACGGAGTCAAGGGTTAGGGTTAGGGTTAGGGAGGCTAGAGCAGGTTTTAGGGGGCTTTTTGGCACATCCCAGAAGTCTCCATGGCCAAGTGGCCATGCGACTGGTGGGATGGCTCCAAAAATTTGCATGGTCGTCCACTCCCACATGGCTGGCCACTCGGCCAGCCCATCCAATGCGCAGGTGTAAAAAAAATAAAATAAAATAAAATAAATGGAGGACAGAGGAGGAGAGGAGAGACATTTTGTTGCAAGAAAAAACCCACTGCTACTGTGAAAAATCTGGCAGTTTATAAATTTTCGCGTGTTTCTGTTGTGCTTGTGTGTTTTTTGGACCACGATTTCAAAAACAATATTGCGTTCGCCGCCCCATTTTGGATCCCCCGCCCGCACCGCATGGCATGGCGAAATGGCGACTCGAGTCCGGCTGCCCAGGACGGGGGGGAGGCGGGACCCCCCCCTCCAGAAACCACCCCTCCGGTAGGTGCCCTGCGCCCTTAGTCAAGCAGGCATTTTTCCGCCTGCTTTTTTGGCCCGGGAATGGGTGGGGGGAGAGTTTAAAAGTTTTTTCCTGTGCCGTCCATGCCGCTTGCTTCCGCTTTAATTGCGGCGGCCGGCGGCGAGACTGGGCTTTTTGTTGGCTGCGAGCCTGCGGCGAGTCCCACCAGAGCAGCCCAGGACGGGGGATGGGGGGGAGGCTGGGGACCTCCAGAAACAACCCCTCTGGTAGGTGCCCTGAGGCACGGCAGGCATTTTTCCGCCTGCTTTTTTGGCCCGGGAATGGGTGGGGGGAGAGTTTAAAAGTTTTTTCCTGTGCCGTCCGTGCCGCTTGCTTGCACTTTAATTGCGGCGGCCGGCGGCGAGACTGGGCTTTTTGCTGGCTGCGAGCCTGCGGCGACTCCCACCAGAGCAGCCCAGGACAGGGGATGGGGGGGGGAGGCCGGGGACCTCCAGAAACAACCCCCCTGGTAGGTGCCCTGAGGCACGGCAGGCATTTTTCCGCCTGCTTTTTGGCCGGGAACCGGGTTTTTTTAACTTTTAAAAACTTTTTTTCTGTGCTGCGTGGCATCGCGCGATCGCACGATGCAAGGAACGAGCACGACAAATCAGACCAAAATTGTTCGTTCGTTGGTTCGAGCTCGAAGTCTGGGGGAGTGATTCCCGTTACCGTTTCCGTAGAGTAACAGAACCGAGTAACGGAAACGGAAACGGGAATACCGCTAAGTCGTGCCCATCTCTAATCACTAACACTTTGAGGACATATGACCCTCTGTTTATATTTTATAAAACAGTAGGGAAAATAAGAATGCCAAATATGGGGAGAAAATCCTCTAAATAAGCACCACCCCAAATAATATTCCAAAATAACAAATATAACACCTATCATTACCAATATATTACAAAGACAACTCTGTTGATATTGTGATGCTTAAAACTAATTAGTAATTACTAACTAATTACTTCCAACATTATAAGTAGCAAGTAATAATTTTAAATGCACATTTTCAAAGTTGTGTCCTTTTCTTGTCAATTACTCACCTCCTCCATACCTTCCAAAATGCCATGGTCTGATTCAGCCCCTTGAATATTATTCCATTTCTTAGAACCACTAATTGCATGGAAATCATCCCGTTTAATTGATAGAAATACATCCATTGGCCGAGTACTTCTCCTTCACTCACCACTTCTTCATAAGGATATGTCATAAATATCCATCTGTGCAATGGCATGTATTAGAAATTCCCTGCAAGGGGTGTAAAGATACTACATGTGCTTCTCTACCTCTTTCCCCCTCCTCTTTCTTAATTCCCCATACATAAGCCTTGAAAATATGGGAAACAGAAAGTCTTGCCTTCACCTCAGTGGAGTGCGGAGGAATTTTATCCAGGCTTTCCCGGTTTCAGTCCTATGAAATATGACCTTTTAAAACCATTCCCCATCGCTGGGCACACAGTTATTATTCTCCAGACGTTCAGTGTCCAGTTATTTTAATGTGTACTTAAATTCCTTCTCTCTGCCCATTACACTGGACTCTTCTCCATTCATACCTGCTATGAGGTTGTCTTCATAATTGCTGATCCACCAAATGGAATGCTGTCCCAGTCACCCCATATTGTATTTTCTATGAGTAACTTCAGTTTTTTCTGCTGCCCCAGTCATAAAATTGAAGTTTAATTCCACCCCCCCATCTCTGAAGTACCCACAGGATTTTTGTATGTTTAATCAAGCTGGGACTTCTATTCATAAGCAAGGGTGGTGGTGCCAGGGTGGCGATGGATTTGCCTTCAGTGCATAGCCTACAGGTAATTTGATGCCTGGTATTTCTGAGGTTTTGCTAGCATTCATTTCTTCATGTTAGTAGGAAGACGAGCACTAGGGGTTTTGTGATAAGAGGGTGAGGGAAATGTATTTAAGAGTCAAAATACACCATGGGTTTGAACTCTTGTTTGTTTGTTTATTTGCCTGTCCAAAAAAAACCCCACTCCAAAACAGTAGGATTTTTTTTAAAAAAAAAAACAGGTTTGGCACTGTGAGACAAAAGCTTATAGGAGAGAGTCTGAGATGAAGCGACAGCAACATCCTCCCAACCCATCAGAAGGTTGGGGGGGTGAATTCCTTGCTCTAGCCTCCAGTTACTCTTGGCTTTCCTCTCCTCCACTGAGCTCCACTGGGAATGACAAGTCCAGTGTCTGTGGCTGGTGTAGCTTAATTGCTTGTGCTGGCCAGCCAACACCTCACAGGGACAGGCTATAGTAGCCCTATACAAACGGGACCCTACCACAAACCAGGATCCCCAAGCTCCCCTGAAAGTGTGGGTTACACTCCTTTTATAGCTTGCCCCTCAAACACTTTTACTGAGCCCAGTACTCAACCTAGAATTCATGCCAATACTTAATACAATTCCCGTGGAAATGGGGCTCCTTCTTTAGATACACCAATATGTTTGGACTTAACATTTTCAGAACTGTATTCATCCAATAGTAAAATTAAATGACAAGAATTTTCATCCTTTAATCTTTGAAAGATTGATATGTTTGTGTGTGTGTGTGTGTGTCTGCGCACGCGCACGCGTGCATCAAAGTATGTCATCGCCAAGCTATTTTTTGAAAAATTGATTACAAGACATATTGTTATATGATAAAAGAAAAGAAAATTGACAGAAGCTTTGTGAACAAAAGATGAACTACGTGGTTCATAGCCAGAGGAGGGGAAAAATATCAGAAAATTTATCTGACACAATTTATAGTAGAGTCCAGTAAATGTCTGTGCTCACTTTGTGCATCTAGATTGCAACTACCAGAGAGCTCAGCTCGACTTCCAGAAGAGTCATGTTTAGTAAATGTATCAGCTCAGTTCTTAAAGCTGGGAGAGACAGCTGCCCTGCCAGTCACCAAAAGTCTGCAATTAGGGGCTTCAGGGCCAAGTGAAAGTGGGCAGGGTGTCTGTTCAAAACCCCTTCCTTGCCCAAGGATACCTGTCCAGGAGTCCTCCCCATCAGCATAGTACAAGTGACACCCCCCCCCGAATACAGCAGTACCGTGTTTCCCCAAAAATAAGACAGTGTCTTATATTACTTTTTGCTCCCAAAGATGTGCTAGGTCTTATTTTCAGGGGATGTCTTATTTTTCTATGAAGAAGAATACAGTACACATTTATTGTTACCTTATTATTGGGGAGGCCTTATTTTCAGAGGGATGCCTTATATTTCAGCGAGAGGCAAAACTCTTATTTTTGGGAGATGTCTTTGGGCCTTTTCACACGACCCCTAAGATCCGCTGGTCCCTTAAATTCGGACCAAAGATCTTAGGGGTTCGTTGCCCTTCCTTCCTCCCCACCAGAGAAAGACGGGAAAAAATGCAGCTCACCTGGAGGAGCCTCCCGGAGCTCCATTTCTCTTCAGTTTCTCTTCCGTTTCTCTTCTGCTTGCTTTTCCCCCTCCCACCTCTTCTCTTAAAGGGGCAGGAGGCAAAAAACACAAGCAGAAGCCAGGAGACCAGATTAAATCCGGACCTGGGGATTTTCACCCACCTCAAGCAGGTACAAGAAAGTGCAGCTGGGTCGCGCTTAGGTGGGCGGGGTCGCACTTAATTGTCTGCAATTGTAGGAGCCTCGTGGCGCAGTGGTTAAATGCCTGTACTGCAAGTAAAACTGTGCTCACACGACCTGGGTTCAATCCCCGGTAGCAGGCTCAAGGTTCACTCAGCCTTCCATCCTTCCGAGGTCGGTAAAATGAGTACCCAGCTTGCTGGGGGGGCAATGTGTAGCCTGCACTCTGTAATTAAAATTGTAAACCGCCCAGAGACTACTTGTAGTAGTATGGGGCGGTATATAAGCAGAACACTTTTGCAAAGTCCGGAGCTGGTGGGAAAACACTTGTAAGGTCCGGACCTTGCAGCCATTTCCTGCGGAGCTTAGGGGTCGTGTATAAAGGCCTTTATTTTCAGGGAAACAGGGTAGCTTTGGTTCCTCCACAGAATCATTCAAACTTCCATCCTCCTCCCACTTGCTCTTCTCTGGTCCTCCTCCTTCATGGTATCTGGCATCAATACCCTTACTGTTGCAGCCATCTCCCCCCTCCTCACTCTCTCCTTTATTCCCCACAGTTGCCCCTTGAGGACCAACCCCATCTCCTTGCAAAGCGGGGTCCTTTAAGTGGCCTCTTCTGCCTCCCCAACCTGGGCTGTTCAACAGACCTTTGCAGTTGCCTGAGGCGAAGGAGCTACCAGGGGCGACTTTCCCATAGGCCTTTGTGGTTCAATGAACCAGGGCGCCTGAACCCCAAGGGCGCCTGAACCCCCAAACCCCAAAACTCTTAGATTCAGGAAAGCAGAACCCGGGAGCGTTAAAGAGCCGCGAAGCTCAGCCGCGGGTTAGGCTGCTGGTGGTGCAGGGTGGTGGCGGCGGCAGCACTAGCTCGGGTGCTTCCAAGCACCGCGCGCCGCTGCTGCTGCTGAGAGGCGGACATGCTGAGGCAAAGTCCCCGCTGCTGCCACTTGGCCGCGGTCTCTATGGCTTCGCAGACGCCAGGAGCTACTGCTGCTGGTGGTGGTGCTGCTTCCGTCGACTCCGAGTCCGGGGCGGCGAGGGCGGGAGGAAAGGAGCGAGGAGGGAGGAGGGAGGCGTGTGCGCCTGCCTGCGCTGCGCTGCGTTGCTCCCGCTCATTGTTCGGGGAAAGGCAGGCAGGCAGGCGGGCGGGCGGGGTGGAGATGGGGGGGGCTGAGGGGCGACAGCGGAGCCGGGCGGCTGCGCCCGCGACCTGCGCACCGAGCGAAAGCGCAGCACGTGGGAGAAGGGCGCTTTTCTCCTCCCTCCTCACCACCCCCCTCCCGCACCGCCTCAACCTGAAGCGAAAAGACTCTGCTTGTCCCTCGGATGCGGGGACGCAAGGTGCTTGGGGACGGCTTCTCCCACGCCCCGCACTCGGCTGGTCCCCGGGCGCGCGCGTGCGCGCGGACCAGCGGCCGAGCGAGCGGGCCCGCGGTTCCCCTTCAGCACCACGCGCGCCCCTCTCCCTGACTCCCCGCCCCGAAGCCGGCCGCGGTCCCTCCAAGTCTTGTCCAAGTTCGCGGTCGGAGATGCGTTCCAAAGTACAAAGGGTCGCGTCTCGTGTCCCCCCCCCCAAACACGGGTTCAACCCAGGGGGAGAGGGAGTCCTCTATTCAGTCGTCCTACAGGACACGCTAATTAAAAGCTCTGTGAAACGGGGGGGGGGCGCCAGAGGGATCTTCGAACCACGGCTCCACATATCCTTAAGACGGCCCTGGGAGCTACCATGTTTCCCCGAAAATAAGACACTGTCTTATATTTATTTTTTCTCAAGAAGACACACTAGGGCTTATTTTCAGGGGATGTTTTACATAATATGCTTGAATGTCAGCCCTGCACACAACCATAGCCATGCCCACCACTAGGTTTTATTATCAGGGTAGGGCTTATATTTAACAAATGCATAGAAATCCTGCTAGGGCTTATTTTTGGGGGAGGTCTTATTTTCAGGGAAACAGGGTACTCTGTCTGACAGGCATCCCAGAGTGAAGGCTGATGGCTCCCCAGAGGTGCTAAAGGCACCCCCTCCCCGCAAATGCACATAAACTCAGCTTAAATATCTGAGTTGGTTATGTATTAAAAATCATTCTTCCAGTAGCTAGGTAGGCCCACTGGTAGTTAGAATCTAGTTGCACAATCAAAGCAAGCATAGAGTTTTGTTGGATTCTTCTATAAAGCATGTCAGATAAACTCTAACTATGAGATCCCCCCCCCACACACACACACAAACACACAGGCAATGAGCTACATAGTTCACCTTTTGTCCACAAAGCTGTTGTCAATTTTTATTTTCTTTTATCATGTAACAATATATAATCAATATTTCAAAAAAACAGCTTAGGTGATGACATGCTGTGATACATATGCACACATCAATCATTTGAGGATGAAAATCCTGTTCTTTTAACTTTAAAATTGGATGAAGGCAGTTCTGAAAATGATACGTCCAAACATATTGATGGATCTGAAGAAAGAGCCCCATTTCCATGTGAGTTGTTATTAAGTATAGGCATGGATTCTAGGCTCAGTGGTGGGTTTAGTGAATACCAAGATGGAGAAAGGGAAAAGATCAGGAGGAGGGCCTTGGAGTTATAAAAAGATAAAGATAAAAAAAAACACTGGGGTGGCTGGTGGAATCCGTGTGTTTGCAACATTTGCTACTGTTAAGTAAACTTTTGGAAATGCTTTCTTTAAAGTAGTGGAGTTATTTGAGGTAGCAGCTGCAAAGCCGTGCTGAAAATGTGGGTGGGTGTTAATAAACCACTTTATGGAGAAGCCAATAGCTTTGGGCAGAGGAGCTTGACCAAGAGACCTGTTGAGCCTTGAAGAACTAAGTGGGTTTTCAAGCCTACTTATCCCCGGACAACAGCATTTCAATACCCAGCTGGAGGTCAAAGATGATGGGTTGGTCATGGGTACAGAAAAATCGATACAAAGCTGTGGGTGTGATGGTAGCCATGCCACTATAAGTTGATAATAACAGAGGCATGTGAAGAGCAATGGAAAACCACCACATTATGTAATTGTCGTGGCTAGACAGAAATATGAAAAGGCCCTCAATTCCCGGCACTCTTCAAATGGCCAGAGGGTTCTCACAATCTCTGGGCTGAAAGTTAGATTAGGAACTTGGAATAGTGAAGTACGTATGAGAGAGGAGGCGAGAAGCTACGCTGCAGTGGCAGATATGAATGAAACTTGTTTCACACTTGTTGGGAAAACAGCCCTGCCAATTGCTTTGTGTTTCAATGAGAAGTGATTAGCAAGTTTTTAAAAAATCAGCTTCTGAAATTTTCTCTCATGTGCTGTCACTTTGTGAATTGCAGTGAGCAGAAGAGGGCATCCTCTGTAAATTGTCTTGACTGCTGCCATTGGTCTTGTCAAAATATAGGTTGCCCTTTGCTACAGAAAACTTGGCATCCTGTTTTTGCAGGCAATGTGGGAATGATTATTCTACAGACATCTCAGACCATTTCCTAGAAATTTTGAATCTTGAGTACAGAAGTACAGTATCTCACTTTCATAACCTGGAGGGATATTAAAAAAAACAAAACGGTTATATTCCAGTTTATCAAAGTGAAAAGCTGTCCCACAAAGCTTTTCAAATCACTATTGCTCACCTCATAATAAAGAAAATACATAAAGGAAAAATAATAATAAAAGAGCATAGAAATTCAACAGCTGAGGAACGCAACTGTTGATACTTGCTGTGAAGAAGTGGATATTGTCCAAACATGCTTGCAATGATTTTTTATTTGTTATTTGCGGCCTATAAAGTATTACCTATACCCTAGTCTTGTATCTGCATTCTGTAATGGCTGTACCGCTCTCCCTTTTTACTTTAGTAGAACTATGAGGATACAGTACATGCATTTGTAATCTCGAGATTAGACTACTGTAGTGCTCTCTACATGGGGCTGCCTATGAGGTTAATGTGGAGACTAGGATTAGTGCAGAATACAGCAGCCAGACTGTTAACAGGGTTTAAGAGGTTCCAGCATATTATCCCTTTCTCCTTAAAAAAGGCGGCTTACATCCCATAGAAGACAATGGTTAATTTATTACCTGATTCCAGAAATAGCCTTGTATTAAAGAGAAAAAAACATATTGTAATCTGGAACACTGAAAAATAATTAGCAGTTCTGCAGGCCCATCCCCAGACAGACTGGTTTCAACCTGGAAAATGTTCTGAGACATTTCAAGAAACTCTTTGCACACCACCTCAGGCAAATTTAGTCTTTTGTTTCCTAGTAACATTTTTCCTGGTATTCAGCAACCACATTCCTGAAAGGAAAAACAACAGACTGAAGCAGCCTTTTCATCTGTTATGGCCAAATCCCCTTCGGCAAAGGCCAGGGAAATGATTACAGAATCAGGTAGAACTGGGTTGTTGTTCCATCTCTGCCCCAATTTCACCAGACAAACCAATATTTAATCATTGGGAGGGGTCTGCCGCCCTATTCAGACATTTGGCAATTGGAGGAGAATTGGGTCACAAGGCACTATGGCCCTCCACCTTTAACTTTTCTTTGTTTGCTAGGAAGGTTTGAAGGTAAGAATCTAATTGCATGGCCTTGGGCATGATTATAGGATGCGTGGAGCTTTGTAACTGCATTTTGGTTGCGTTTTCCATTCAGAAATTTCCAATAAACATGGTAAGACAAGGCAGTGGGTGGAAGGTGTGGGAGAGCTGTGTCCAGATACAGTGACCGAATCCTTACTTGTGAGGCTTAGAATTCAGAAAGTCGGGCTGGTCCTTTAGTATCACTAGTTCTGAAACAGGCTTTTGGGTAGCTATAGCAGGGAGCCCGCCTAAAGTCTTGGGGAGCAGCTGAAAAGATAGATGTGCAGTAGGACCCCCGTATCCACTGATTCATTAACCACCGATTCAGTTATCCATGGTTGGCAGATGAAAAAAAAAAAAATAATTCAGCAGCCACAAAGCAAGCTACTGTCATAAAACAGCAGCTGTAAAGCAAGCTACTGTTGTAAAACAGCAGCTGTAAAGCAAGCTACTGTTGTAAAACAGCAGTTTTGGGCGGGTTTGGGCATTCTCTCTTATCCACAGTTTTTGTTAACCATGGGTAGGCCTGGAGTTGATCCCCAGCGGAAATCGGGATCTTACTGTATCAGCCCTTCGATGTAGGAGAACTTGATATACAGAAGGGCAGTAAAGGGATTTCTTCCATGCCAGAGATGGATAATATATGGCCCTCCAGATATTGTCAGCCTCAGCTTCCAGAAGCTGCTACCAATGGAAAAGGACTGTGGCAGTGATCCTTGAAATCAAAATATCCCACCTCTGCTCTAGACACTGAATGTAGAGATTGTCTTTGGCTCAACTGGTTGGGTACCAGTGAGGTAACGTGAACCTATGCATCCACCTTCATAGTAATTCTGACAAAAGGCAACTCCAGAAGCAGCCAAGGATGCTAACTGCTTCCTGAAGAAAAACATTTGAGCTGCCCTTCATACACCAAGGGAACATAAACAGCTATAATTTTTATTACACTTCAGCGTGAACCTGCTGAGACACATAAGATCCAAAATGAGGATTCCCTATGTCCAGTTTTTAAATTTAGGGCAAGCTGTCTTCAAGCTCCCAGATAACCCCACCTGAATGACTGAGAATCTCCAAAGACACCTTCAAGGCGAGTTGCCAAAAAAAGAAGGAAACACCAAAAATGCATAGAGGAGAAAGGGAGACGCTAACACAAACAGACCCTAACACACAAAAACTAATTAAGTCTAACCATTCAAAGGCGAAACACCTCCCCCCCCCAAAACAAAGAACACAGCTGGCACAGTTGCAAAACATCAGTTAAAAATCAAATTGAAACAAAACAGCATCTAACTTATACAGTATTCTAACTTTCTGTTTCCCTTTCCTTGCATTTCATTGTGTCTCTATTCCCCAAAAATAAACACCAGAGTTTTCCAGTGTACAGTAGTTGGAATATCAGGTCTGTCAGCTTCGTTCTAGGTCTTGCCTGGGTGACACAAGTGCAATGGAGGCTAGGATATTTTGATTCTGAAGGAAAAAGATTACGAAGTCCTGAAAGTGTATTCTTTCCTGCAGACTCACAAATTCTAGCAGGAAACAGGCATTTATGTCCTCAGTCACCTGGATCACTAAATTTGCTGTTCCCTGAATCCATTTTCATACTCCAAATTAAACAAATTCCTCAGACATTAAAGATGAAATTATGAATAGTTGAATGTTGGCTTCCACATTACAGAGGTCATAAGATAGAAGACTGCTTCTAAATTCCATCATTTTCTACCTAGCATTTTAAAAAAAATGGTTTGGATTTCAAACTTCACCACTTTTAAATTCTAACTTAAGGTAAATTGGTAAAAAATAAATAATTTGCAATTTTAAAATGTTTCCCCCCAAAATGGATATATCCTGTGCTAAATGAATTAGACGGAACTGTATTATTTCCTGCATTTCAGGTTTAAGCAATGTCATGCCAAGAGCTTCAAACCTTGGCCGGTTCAATCCCAGACAAGTCCCTTAACCCCTGTCACATCCTCTCTTCCTTTTAGTTCAGTCAATTCATGCCAAGAAACAGGACACTCCTCGGCTCTCTCACTGCACACGCTGCTTCTTTAATGCTTTTGCTGTCTTATTCCCTGTCCTGACAGAATAATTTATAAATATTTCTGGTAAAACAGTAAGTACTACTTATATAGCTATCCCCCGTGTTCTCTTGCTTGAGACGTCTCTTGAAGGCATCGCGGTCTCTTTTGCCAGCACAGAAGCCAGTTGCATTCAGATTGTGTTTACCGTCTGTTTTGCTTTTATGTTTATATGGCATTCAAAGGTATGTGTTTGTTTGTGTCAGATAATAGTAATGGCGTTCACTAGGTTATGATCTGGTTCTCCCTGTTGTCTTCATTATGTAGATACTGCATGAAGTGACTGCCTTCATTTTAGCAAGCATGTTATGTTGGACTTCGTTAGATGGTCTTATTTATTTTATTTTAAGGTATTTTTACCCCACCTTTCTCCTTGGAAAAGGACCCAAGGCGGCTTACAATAATGAGGGATAATATACAGTCCAGTACAGGACTAAGGGATAATATACAGTCCATGTTCAATTATTTGAGAACAAGGAATTGAGGGACATCTTACAGCATTAATAGACAACATTATATTAAAATCAACACGGTTATAAGTAGTCATAAACACAAAGTCTGTGTGAACCCATAGATTCATATAAATTACACATGGTAGTCCATCATTCAGGGAAAACTTGCCTGAAGAGAAAGGTCTTTGCCTGTTTCCGGAAGATAATTCACCAATGAGACATCCACACATGGTCCAGAATAAGAACTACAATGTTCTTTTCAAAAAAGTAGGTCTGTTTTGAAGAAACACATTATTTAAGTGTTGTGTTTCTGCCAATTTCTATTTTTGTAAGTGACTTAAACTTGTAAAAATGCCTCCAAATCTCCAGAAATAACCCACCTAAAAGTAACATTTAAAGAATATTAGGTAATAGAGATGGGCACGACTAAAAAAATGGTGTTTCGTTTGTCGTTTGGTCGTTTAGGGGTCCGTTTCGGTTCGTTTTCGTTTTCGTGACGTTTTTGCAAAAAAATTCATTTTCGTTTCGTTAGGTAACAAAACGAAAAAACGAAAACGAAAACGAAAAATTGCTGTTTCGTTAGCATTCTTTTTAGTTCAATGCATCTGCTGCAACGAAAACGGAAAACACGGCAAATTTGGTCGTTTTGTTTTTGTTTTTGTTTTGTTTTTTTAAAAAATTCATTTCATTTTCGTTGCGTAACGAAACGAGAAAACGAAAACGAAAAATCGCTCGTTTCGTGCCCATCTCTATTAGGTAAATCTCACTTGTTTCACTTACAATATCTTTATGATCATGACTGTGTCTTAAGGGGTTCTTCTGCCTCTGTGCCCCTCCTCCCCAAAGCAACACATAATGGGTAACCCCACTGCTTATTACATGTGCCTTCCAAACTCTTCTGAGGACTGGTGGCCACCGGCAAATGTTATCTGGACTGCCTCATCTTTTGTGCTGCCAAACCATGCTGTTCTTCCACACAGTGGTTTCAATACACTTTTAAATATGCTGGACGTTGGGTAAATGATTCTTTTACTTTATTCATTGTTATGGGTTCCAACCATTTTGCATTAAAATCCAAAGAGCTCTCCCTCAAAGACTGGACCATGTTAATTGAAAACCGAGCATAAAGAGAGAAGAAATGCGTAAGCATCAAGTCTTCTTTCATAAAACTCTTCTTTGTGGGGCTTTGCGTTCTTCAAGGCTGTTTATTTCTGTTTCAGTTTTTCCTGCTCTAATGGGTCTATTGTACGTGGGCGCAGATTATATCCTATATGACACACATTTGTAGAAAGGTCCCTATTCAGGAAAGAAGATGATATAAACTAACATTTTATAGAGTAGAAAGTGAGACATGCCTTATCGCTACATGATCCTATATTTGAAATATCTGGTGCTAATTAATCAAAGTGCCCTTCCTGTTCTTTTGGATGCTAGCAAGATGTTTTGGAGAGCGGGATGACTCAGATATATTGCTGAGTCACCATGTGTTGGATGTCTATTGTGTTAAAGAGTCACAAAGTTGCTTTTTTATTGGCAAAGGAAAACAGGATCCAAAGAACTCCATACTGGGCTGGGATACTCTGCTCTTTTGGTAACCAGCTCATGCCACCTATCAACCTCATGTTGACTTGAAGGGCGTTTTTAAAGGCCATTCATGATAAGGCTGTGTGGGGTGGTATGTAAAATGGAATGGGTTTATCTGTATGATCCGTCTCAACTGACGATCTCTGTACACTGTGGTAAACAACAAGGGAACACTATATTCAATGCCAGGTTTTAGATTTTAAAAAATCATCACGAGGTTGGCCTTGTAAAAGAGATACAAGCGAGGGCAAAGAATTTGCGTGTGCACGCTAGACTTGGGAAACCTGACTCAAATATGAATTAGAGAAGTTTTGGTCTTGATGTTACTGCTACTGTATTATCTGTCAAGATAGTGTCACAGGCATGGCTGGATATCTTCCCATCCTAATTGTCGGTGTGAATTTCTTTTTTCCATCCATTCAGTAAGATGTCAACAGCTGGTCTCACTGCCTTCCCCTGCCCACACATGCCCAGGGCCAAACAGTTTGGGCCACTACTGCTTGCCATAGCAACACCAAGTAGACAACATGGTCTCTTAATATCTGCCAAACAGGACTGCAAACAGAAGGAAACACCAACTTCCAACCACTGGGAAATATTATGAGTTTGGCTCCCAATTAGCTGGCCTAGTGGTTTGATTCAGCTGAGTCCCATTTGTCTGATGCAGCACCACCAGGTTTTTAAGAACTCCTGTTCCCCAGCTAAATAGGAATTTTATAGCTTCAAAAGAATCACAGATAATAGAATTATGGAGTTAGATTAGATCCAATCTAACTTCCTGATCATTGTAATCAAAGTAGATCTGGCAGATGGTTGCTGGGTTTAGCTTTCAATGCCTTCAGCATTGGAGTACTGTATTCACCACTTCCTGAGGTTATTGGCTCCATTGTAGTATGGTTCTAACAATTAAGTTTTTCCTTATATTCAACCTAAATTTGGCTTCCTATAACTTCAGCCCATCGTTGCATGTTTTTGCACTCTGGGATAGTCAAGAACAGGTACTGCCCCTCCTCTCTGTAAGGCTCCCTCTCAGGTATTCAAAAAGTTTTATCATATTGCCTGGCAAGTTTCTTTTCTCAAGGCTAAACATACCTAGTTCTTTCCGTCTTTCCTCGTAGGGCTTTTTTTCCCCAGTTCTTTGATCAACTTTGATGCCCGCCTCTGAACCTGTTCCTTGGAATATTTCTAAATCTGTGATGTCCACAACTAGACCCAGTATTGTAGATCAGGCCTAACCAATGCAAAATAGAAAGGAATTAATAATACCTCACAGGATTTGGAGACTATGCTTCTGTTAATGCCTTCTAAAATAGCATTTGCCTTTTTTGCAGCCACATTACACTGTTGGCTCATATTCAGCTTTTGATTAACAAAAATTCCTAGATCCTTCTCATTTATAGTACAGTAGGACCCCCGTGTCCACTGATTAATTATCCACTGATTCAGTTATCCACAGTTGGCAGAGGAAAAATAAAAAATAATAATAATTCAGCCACCGCAAGGCAAGCTACTGTCACAAAGAGCAGCAGTAAAGCAAGCTACCATCATAAAACAGCAGTTGTAAAGCAAGCTACAGTTGCAAAACAGCAGCTGTAAAGCAAGTTACTATCACAAAACAGCAGTTTTGGGGACATTTTAGCATTCTCTCATCCACGGTTTTCATTATCCACAGGAAGGCTTGGAACCAATCCCCAGCAGATACTGGGGTCCTAATGTATTACTGAGTCAAGTATCCCCAAATCCTGTAACTTGTTAAGAAGGCAGTACTGTATATAAAGCAGTCAGATTAGTGGCTTTACACTACATGGGTGATATATAAATATAATAAATACATTAAGACAGAACAAAATAAAATACTGTGGTTATAACAGTGGTGGGAACCTGATTCCACACAGGAGAGGTAATCTAGCAGGTACCACTATCAGTTTGTTGTAGCAAAAGGTGAAGATATATGCTTAGACACACAATACTCATGAATGATAAAAATTAGTCTTATAAGTGTTACATTATTTCTAGTTTCTCTTTTGTATCCATGCAGTTATGCCCATGCATGTCCCATGTGCTCTCTCCACCATGGCCAACTTTTAGGAATGATAGAAGTTGTAATTCAATATCAGGAGGCACATTTATTCCTGGTCACTGGGCTACAGTTTGGAGGGTTTCTTAATGTGTTTTAAATAGGATTACTTAGGTAACCTGTCGGTTCCTCCTGTTTTGTAAGGATTGGGGAATATGCCAAGAAAAACCTATGGAGGATTTTGATATTGTAGAGCAGTTGTTCCCAACTTTCCTAATGCCGAGGCCCTTTAATACAGTTCCTCGTGTTGTGGTGACCCCTTGCCCTGCTCGGAAGAGGCCACAAGCCCCCTTTGGCAGGCCACTGTCGCAGGGGCCATAGAGAACTTCCTTCTACAGGCACCCTCAGCCAATCGCAGCCTCTGGTGCCATTGACTGATATCCTTTCCAACCTATGAAGCTGTAACTCACTCTTTCTACCCCTCCTCCTCCAGACCCAAGCCATTTGTGCCTTTTTCTTCACTGGCTCATGGCGACCCCTGTGAAATGGTTGTTCGACCCCCAAAGGGGTCCTGACCCCCAGGTTGGGAACCACTGTTGTAGAGCCATCTTTCCTGTGGCTGCCTGGCTTGTAAGACTTGGCTCTCAGCAATTCCTTCTGTGATTGTCGAAAGACTGGCTCTGAGACTTCTCTCCTGAGTTTGAAAATGCTGGTTCCATTGTATTCCTGTTCTGTTTGCTTTCTTAACTGGGGACACGACAGTTGGAAATCTTGATCCATCCATACTGATTTGTCTGAAATGTGGACCCTATTATTTTAGTCACTGCTCAGTTGGCCAAATCAGTTAGCACAGTTTTAGTTTTGTGTTGTAAACTAGATAAGTACGTAATCTGAGGTTTTTTAAATAGACAGAAGCTGCGAGGCATTCTGATTGAGTAAAAGCCTAATTGCTGCCAGGCATGTTATCTTTAAAGAAAAAGCAGAAGAGATGAATGGCAAATACTCCATATGAGCAACTTAGAAATATTTGCTGTATGGCTTTGCTTTTGTTTTCCTTTCTTGTAGCGTAAAGATGCCATTCTGAGAAAAAGGAATATGAGCAAAAGCTGTTGGTTTGAACACTATGTCAGAAAATATCCAGAAACTGCAAATCTCTACACAGATGTATAGATTTAATGAGATACCACAATGCCATTTGTTTATGCTAAGGACCATGACACACACGGAGTTGAAGTAAAGTCTGTATTCTTAACTATTTTATATTTTTGCATTGCCATCTGTCACTGCCAGCAGAGTAATGTAAGTGTAAGCCTCACACTAGCAGGAAAAATGTATCTATGAAATGGCCATTTAATTACACATTTCTGACATACAATGATAGAAGAAGGAACTTAGTCCAGGCCAGGGGAGAGAAAAACCAAAGCATGACGCAAAAGGTCTATTACCCTGAAAGTTGCTGATTATGCAAATGATAATACAGGACAACTAAATGTGGTAAAATACTGAAAACGCTGTAACTCGTATTCTCCGATGGCTCCTACCCACAGTTCAAGTTTCCTGTTATTGGTCCCTAGAACATCTTGCTTCTATATGCTCAGTTATAGAAATCTTCAGTTCCCACTATCGTTAGGCTCACTTACAGAAGCCCCGTTGCTTCTACTTTGCCAAGAATTACTGTCAGGAAAGAAAGACAAATGAATATTTTGCCTACTCATATTCTAGAATAAATAGTAGCTCTTGCGCCTTAAGTGCTTATGGGGTATGACTGGGGCAGTTGGGGGCTCCTGTTGTTGCTCCCCGAAAAGAATCATGAACGTATATAAAGCTATAGGCCACGCGTAAGCATTCCTGCGCCCTGCTAAGGGATGAGGGAGTGGGTTGTGGTCTTCCTAAGTAACTTTTCTGAAGAAAATACTTATTTACTTAGTGTGTTTTTAGTCTGTGGAACTCCCTACCACAGGATGTGGTGATGGCATCTGGCCTGGGTGCCTTCAAAAGGGGATTGGACAGATTCCTGGAGGAAAAGTCCATCACAGGTTATTACAAACCATGATGGAGATGTGACATATTCTCCAGGCTTAAAACCGGGGTACTTCAAGGACCAGATGCAGGAGAGTGGTATCAGGAGACAGATACCTAGTCTCATGCGCTCCCATAGGCATCTGGTGGGGCCATTGTGAGATACAGGAAGCTGGAGTAGATGGGCCGTTGGCCTGATCCAGCAGGGCTCTTCTTATGTTCTTATCACAACCCCTTTCGGGCAGAGCTGCTTTCTGCTCCCCGGGAGTTTCTAAGATCCAGCCTGTTGCTACAGTTCTCCCTTAGTCACTCAGGAAGGATTGTTCCCTCATCTGCAGCGTTCCTCCATCTTTCCCTGAGACAACTGGCACCCAAGATTACTCTTGAGTGGCATTTTTTCTGGGGAAACCCCGTTTGGCACCTGCTTCACTAATTGTATTTGTATCGCTGTACAGACTTGAGATAAGACTTGACGTGAACATGGTGCATTTCAACATCCTTATGGTTGGACTGCAGGCCTACCCAATGTGTAATCACCTCCTTCCCTTCCCAAATACTGTATTTCTTCAGGGAAGCTAGCTACGCTTTGCTGAGTATTTGGGTATGTGAAATCAGCAGACCGTGTTGCGTCACTAGCTAACAGTACAACAGCCAGCTGTTTTGTGAAAAAGCATACATACAGTACCTGTGTCTTTTGTTCAGAAAATTCCCAGTCCAATACAATTCTGAACTGGTATCAATGCCTGTTTCAATGTGTATCATACTGTACTGTACTTTGAGTAGTGTATGGCAGGACCATGTGGCTGCTTTTGTAATTGTCTGCAGGATCTCACAGGGGACATGGCTCAGATTTGGAATCTGTAACTTAAAAGAAGGGCCTACAACTCCCGTTGGGGAGACCCTCTCAGCAAATATTCAGTATGCCGGGTTTGGTGTGGTTTTCTCTCTTTTATTTTTCTTTTATTTTTGTATGTGGGTAGCAGCTCTGTTATTGCATTTCCCTTTCCAGCTCCTGATAACCCAGATTTTCATACTTCCTTTAATTTCATTTTTAAATTAAATGTTTTCCATATCCCCGGCTTGTTTCAAAGAAACTGGGGAAGCCTTCTCATCAAATACCGTATGAACACAGTATTCGTGGGGGATCAGTTTTGGGACCCCCCAGGGATAGTGAAATCCATGGATAAGAACAAAGGCTCTTATCCGAGGATAACGGTGGCGACTGGGGTGCTGGGGCTTTTGCCTCCGACTACACCTCAAACGCATGGTAGGGCGGTCGCGGCAATGAGGGCTTGGCATCGGTAAGTTTTCTTGTGTTTTCTTCCCTCCTCATCGCCGCTGGCCAGCTGCGCTCTTTGTCACCGGGCTCAGTGGCCGGCCTGCAGAGGCAGCGGGGATGAGGAGAGGGAAAAACCGAAAGAAAGCTTATAGATGCCGAGCCCTCCTCGCCACTGGCCAACCACCCTCTTTGCTGCTGGCTTTATGACAGTAGCATGCTTTGCAGCTGTTGAATTATTTGCTGCCGGCTTTGCGGCAACCATTTGCGACAGTAGCCTACTTTTTGGCTACTGAATTATTTTTTAAATATTTTCCCTCTTAATCCGCGGATAAGTGAACCAGCGGATAATGATCCAGCAGATAAGGGGGTCATACTGTATTCAGTTTTCTGGGTTTAGTTCCCCCTTTTATTTTCTCATAGGAGTAGACATAGGAGTAGACAGAAGCTTCAACCTGACCTTAAATGTCCTGCTGTGTTTCTCCATGGTATAATCCAATCCTCCCCCCACCCTTTGAGGTGAGTGCCTGTGTATGTTACAGACCGACTTGGTACAGCACTCTGATTAGAGCTAGACAATAAGTCGCATAGCTGGGCATACTAGGCTATTAATTACGGACACTAAGGGGGCAATTCTCCGACTAGCATAGTACTGTAGAAGCACATCCTCCTGCACCCTGTGATATTATGAATACAGTAGGACCAATGTATCCACTGATTCATTATCCAGTGATTCATTTATCCACAGTTGGCAGAGGAAAACATTAAATAAATAATTCAACAGCTGCAAAGCATGCTACTGTCATAAAACAGCAATGTAAAGTGAGCTACTGTCAGAAACAGCAGCCGTAAAGCAAGATACTGTTGTAAAACAGCAGTATAGAGCAAGCTACTGTCATAAATATCAGCCATAAAGCAAGCTACTGTCACAAAACAGCACTGTTAGGGTGGGTTTTTTGGCATTCTCTCTTATCCACGGTTTTCATTATCCACGGGAAGCCCCGAAATCAATCCCCAGCTGATACTGGGGTCCTACTGTAAAGGATCATCTGCATGGATTCAGTGTAATTTATCTAATGAACAATCTCTCTACTTCAGCCCAGAACTTGCAATATTACATTTCTAAACTTCCTTGTTACTTTAAGATGTGATGCACTGCCAGATCTTTTTCAATTTTGGGCAACCAATATATAAATGACTTCCAATTACTCCTATCATTAAGCACCCTAATCAGGTCTTACGGAGCAAAGGCATGACTTTCTTGATTGCAGTGGTTCCCATCCTGGGTAGTAGTTTTGAGTTACATGTTAGGCACAAAAATACACATTATTTTGCCAATATATGCAACTTGTGTAAAAATGTTTGGGTCTCTGTTACTGCAAAGTAAGAGAAAAATTCTGTGATTCATCATTCTCTCTTGCAAGGCGTGAATCAATGATTTGTATTCTTAATAATTAGTACGGCTGATATTCCACTACAGTTTTTTTTAAAAATACTTATTTTAATTGATTTTTTTTGTCATAACTCACCTGTTTTAAATACTCCTGCTGTGATAAATAGGACAGCTCACAAATTCAAAAGGGGCATAGTTTGTAGCCAGTCTGTGTTTGATGGATGTAGACTTGATAATTTGGTGTGATGCCATACTTAAAGATGATCACAGAGAATACTATCATCAACATAGTAACACCTTGAATAATTACATAATCAGGACAAAGCAACATTTCTGAGGGATAAGAATAATATTGTAATTACATCATTTGTCCATGTATGATACTACATTTTTGTCTAAAATTGTTAGACTAAAAATTCAGGGCTGTCTTATACATGGAAGTAAGCGGGGGAGTGAACCATGCGGTTGCAAAACTGTAATTTCGGGATGGAAAAGTGGGGGTCATTTTATTCATGAGTGCATCTTATAGATGGGAAAATTCAGGTATATTGGGAGTAGTAATGATAATCAATTATTGTTATTATAATAATGCATCTCACTGTTAGAAAATGAAGTGCCATACTCATTATTCTCCTGATAATAATTGAGGAAGGTTTGATAGCACTAGCTCTTCATTCCAGGTTTTAATACTGGAAGTAGATAGGCATCCAGATTGAAATGTGTCTCTACACAGCAGTGCTTATTCTTGAACAAAATGGATTAAGATTTGGGCTATCCAACCTCCAAGCATTCAGGAGATAACAGAGGTGGACATGATTGGGAAATGTGTGTGTTAGCTCGAAGCCTGTTGGTGTTTGTGTATTCTGCAGCAGTTATTTGAGTTTAATCGATAAGGTGTCGGGGCATAAAACAGATGTGCAGTCAGGAGTGTGACGAGACATGTGTTTACAGACTAGCTCTTCATTGGTTTCTTACCAAGTTATGCAAACGTACACAAATATCAATAGGATTCTGGCCATTGTGTCACCTTGATCACATAGCTGCCCCAGTACTTCAATAATTGAAACAAATCGCAGCCATAGAAGAGTGTTAAAAAGAGGGATCAGATAAGCTAATATGAGGAAGGCCACAATCGTGTCAATATTAATATTAGGAAAATTTCTATCTCAGCAGTTAGGGTTACAATTTCCTGTATTAGAGTCACTTTGTTGTTGTTGTTCAGTCGTTCAGTCGTGTCCGACTCTTCGTGACCCCATGGACCAATGCACCCCAGTTAAATTGTACTATGTAAACAGGTGTGCATGTATAGATGAAGTAAAGTTTAGGCAGGGAAAATTAACTCAATAGAAGACTGCCTGCAAAGAGCTGAGGAGGAGGTCCCTGTGGAAGCAGGTTTCCCCTTCCCGGGAGACTTGTAATTCTTTCTTTTAGTCCCCAGATGATGAGGAAATCTTCACACAGCAACAAGCTCTAATAAAGGCAGGTTCCTTTTAAGGGTACAGGGGCTGGAAGGAGAGGATGGAAATGCTGAACAGCATCTGCAACCTGGTTTTAGCCACCAGGGTGGTTGTCAGTGGTCCGTGGGAGTTAGCGGCTTGTCTTCTACAGAGGTTCTTAAAAAGAGTCTCCGAAGATGGAAGCTTCCATTTGAGAGCTGACTTGGCTGCATTTGTTGTGTTGTTGTTTTCCGAACCGGAGTCTTGCCAGGCTTATGATTATCACAGGTGCTAATAAGCTTTGGGGAGTGTTATCAGAGCTAGGTTTTAGACCTGCTTTGCTACGATGCACCACTCATGCTGTCTGGTCTTTCTGAAAATGAAGCTTTCTCCTTTGAGAGGGTCAAGAAAAAGAACTCTTTAGGAGAAACAAAACACACTGCTTATGATTTCTTTGCTTCATGTCAGAATGTGGAACAGTTGTTTTTTACTTATTTATTCATTTATTGGATTTCAAAGCCCTGAAATCCTGCAGAAAGCATCACATTGATATTCTTTAAAAGGACCGTTTTTGAACTGAGGCTGAGTTGTTTATATTTTTGTACGGCCTTTGGAACAAGAATTGCTAGTGGATAACTCTTTGAGGCAGGGGTAAGCAAGATCTGTGGGCCTAAGGGACAAAATGAGACCCCCAGTCTCTGCTATAGGCCACTCGAGGTTCAGAAATTACCAAAAAAAGGCCATATGGAAAAAGGGAAATTGTTATAAGATGTTCTATAGATGGCATTTCTCACCACACCGTTTATCTAAGATGTATAACTGCTCACCTAAATGTTGGAAATGTAAACATGACTGTGGTACTTTTTACCATATGTGGTGTACATGTAAAGAGGCAAGGGCATACTGGATAATGGTGAAATTATTTTTTGAAAGATATTTGAAGATTAAGTTAGAGCTTAGACCAGATTTGTTTTTATTAAATATAGTAGATATTAATATTCCCTATGACCAGAGATATGTACTTCACCATGTAATTGTTGCTGGAATCCTGGAAACAACCAGATGTGCCAACAGAGAGAAATTTTCACGAAAAGATAAGAGAATGCATTGAAATCGACAGACTCTCCGGCTTTCTAAAGGGATTTCTCGGAAAAGATGGCAAGAAGTAAAAAACCTACTAGCATTGTGATATTATTTGGTGATTTGTTAATAGGTTAAATCGTTATTTTTGGCTTGATATATTCAATGTAATTTTTAAACTGTATTCCTTTCCCCCCATACCCCTCCCCCTTGTTCCCCCCTAAAAACCCCAATAAAATTACTTAATTAAAAAAGAAAAAGATTCAACAGAAAGTTGGATCTGAGCAGTGACACAACTGGCTATCCACCACTACCGACCCAAATTGCCTACCTGAGTGGTTCCTGGGGGATGCTCACCTATTTTTCTGTTTCTTAGGCATATAATAGTTATGCCCTAATAGTTACCCATATTTTTCTATCTTTAAGACACCCTCTGTGTATAAGACGCACTCCAGTTTTCCAAACTAAAATTACAATTTTACAACCATGTCGTTCTCTCCTCTGCTTCCTTCCTAATACAGTGGTACCTTGTATAAAGGAATTAATTTGTTCCAAATGAAAGTGTGTTAAGCAAATTTTCCTTTATAAAAATTTCCCATAGGGATGCATTGAAAACGGAGTAATCCCTAATCGCAACCGTTTTTATGTTGTACGGATTTGCCCCATAGACCATTCTCTTAAGCAAATTTCCTGTATCTCTGGAATTTTTTATGTTGTACAGATTTTATGTTATACAAACTGTGTGTTATACAAGGGTCCACTGTATGAGGCAACCCTCATTGTTTTTTTGAGTCTAACAATTGAAGAAAAAATATTGTCTTATACACTGGAAAATACTGAATGTTTTGGAAATGGAAGACAGTTCAGATTTTTGTTATGTTGCATAAATATTTGTGGGACGGGCTAGAGCAGGCAGTACTGAAATGGGACTAAGTTCAGTCCCTGGCTACTCTAATTGAAAAGTGTTCCAGGTTGGGAAAGACCACACCATGTAAATGTTTGGATCAATCTTACCAGGCAGAGGAGCTGATATGGACCTATGTGGACCAAGCTGTGAATCGGTAGAAGGCCACTTCTATCATGTCTTAAGTGTCAAACGTGCCAGTTCACTAAATTCAATCAATCTTTATTTGCGGCCACAGGCCCAACCAATAAGGTAAAAATACATACATGAAGTTTTAAAAGGATAAAAGAGTAAAACCATTACAAAATTGTAAGATAGTTAAAACAGTTTAGGTAGTAAAAGTGAATTATACAAACATTGTGCAATTCATAATTATATTAAGAGCTAACAGAGGCCAAGGTTGTCTTCCGTATTCTTGGGGAAAAGAAAAGAAACTTGGCCACAGATTCAGTGGTACCCTTGTTTGTGTCACTTAATAAATATTTTAAATACCAGCTCACCGTCCTACCTGGGAAGACACTCATTATGGGCTTGAGTTCACTAAATTGTTTCAACTGGAAATTGGATTCATAGAGCCATTTTTGACATAGTGGATGACAATCCAGTTCACATATTTTGCACACAGTAGGCTTTATTGTATGAATGGGCAGCTGCTACTCCCATTTTAAAGATGGGCGAAATGTCCCTTAGTATCTGTGTTCACTTTATCGCTGACCTACCCCAGCATGGAGATTGAAAGTAAATATTTCGATACCCACTACAATGGTTTCGATTATACTTGAGGTCTTAGATGTGTGGTGTATTTGATTAAGGTCTTCATTACATCATACTATCCTAAAATAATCTTGCCTGTTTAATATTTTACAAGAAAAAGGCCAAATGATTTTCGTATAGGTGATAATGATTAACTAAGATATTTAGTATTAGCAGCCCCTTCTCCAATTTAATAACACACTCTTCTCTTTCTCGAGCCTGTGTCATTGGATGATACATCAACCCAAATAAACATTATTATTCAGTTTTGTTAAATATGATTCTTTCTACCCATCTGGATCTCTGGGCTGTCTCTGGGCAGGAAATACTTTAGGAATGGTGATTGTTTTGGAGGTACCTTAGCGAGGGCTGTAGCATTAACATGCTTGCCCCTGGCCCTTTCAAAGGTTATTGACAAACACTACTTCTGATTTTCCTCTGTCACTGCCACCAACTAGCCTCACTAGTAAATTAAAGCCTTCAGACTGTTTTTAAGTTGAATAAAAATAAAAAGTTTATTGTTTACAAAGTTGAATCAAAGCCATTAATGGTTATGTGTTGGAGTATAACCAAAAAGAAGTCTATAGTTCAACTTAAGTTTGATTACTAATAAAGCTGAATGCATGCACACCCAATTCTTAAGTTTACAAATTCTAAGCACTCAGTTTTCTTCACAAACACTCTAAAACTCCTATCTCTTTTTTAGCCATGTTTGTCTTTCTCTTAGATGGTGCCAGACCCTATCTGATTCTCTCAGATTCTGTTAGATTCCCAATCAGCTAGTGTAGATCTTTTTTTAGGACCCTATCTAGCTAAAACAGTGCTGAGCAGAGCCTTAAATCCTCTCAGGCCACTCCCTTGACCAGTGATGGAGAACCTTTTAGAGACTGAGTGCCCAAAGTGCAATTCAAAACCCACTAATTTTTTTGCAAAGTGCCAATACAGTAATTTAACCTGTATACAGGTGGCTATGAAGGGGCGATGTCGGGTGCCCACAGAAAGGGCTCTGAGTGCCACCTTTGGCACCCATGCCATAGGTTCGCCATCACTGCCCTAGATTCTCTCATTGGTCTACAAACCCACCAATCACTACAGACACCTGTCATGCATTATTTATCACAACAGGTAAACGCCACAAGGGCTTCTGGCCCTAAGTGGCCATTGGCTCTGTAGTCCAAAGGCAAACACATGCACCAGAGTAGCTTTATAATAGAGAATGACTCCCAGCTTTGACTTGGACTGATGATAGCATCATTGATTTATATTGGTGGATTTAGATAGAAGACAGTCCCCTGGAACGAGGAACTTGATGACAATGACAATGCCACTAAGGATGACAATAATTTTAGTAGCTGATGATGATGATGATGATGATTCATTCTTAGGTCATCGAATAAATGTCCTGTGTGTTCCACTTTGTTGCAGCGGGTGTGGCGGTTCTTGAAAGGTTGGCCACGTGTATCATTTTTGTGATTTGTCTTAAATGCAGCAATCCTCTTCTTTGTTATTCTAATGGCTCATGAGTAGGTTGTGCAGGCAAACATTCATTTACTTCCTATGCTTCTTTTTAATTTGCAGCAAACTCCATAAAGCTAGAAATGCAAAGTGATGATGAGGATTCCGACAGGAAGCCCCTCAGGCAAGAGGACGGGATCAGGCATCATGAGGAAAACAGCAGCTTGGAAGAACCTCTGACGGAGAACCACGAGATGGTGGAGAACAGGAAAATGCAGGAGCTGTCAGGCGAGGGAGGAATCCGGCTTCCGAATGGTAAACTGAAATGTGACGTCTGTGGCATGGTTTGCATTGGGCCCAATGTGCTAATGGTACATAAAAGGAGTCACACTGGTAAGCAGCTGAAAGAAACGTGATGACTGCCTTTGGCATCTGATGTTGATATTTCCTGACACCTGTTCTCTTGCCTTTCTTGGTTCGCCATTGATAATCAAGTGCAGTAAGGAATGTATACGTCCAATGGCCAATGAGTAACAAGAGTGGACAGTATTGCTTTGCTTAACTTCAAGGTACTGATGGCCGTTGGAGTATCATCACTTCCTTGTGAACAGAAAACTGCACACGGGTTCTTCTAAAGCTGACCACCCCCTTTCTCCCCCCATTGGCTTTTTAGAGCCCCACCATCTCCCTAGTTCTCAAGAGCTCTGTAGAAAATGTGGCTAAAACTGGAACGTGGTTTGCAATGTGAGGGCTGCTGAAAAGTCATACAGTTCATCCATGAAATATTTCTCCATGGTAAATGGCCTCCGTGTAGGCTTTTTGGCCTCCACGTACATACTAATGTTTACATATACTGGAACACCAGTATTGGATGGCTTGCAACAATGCTAAGTTGAAAACGTATCAAGTCAGTAGAATTGTCTATTGTTCTTCCTCGGTGAAAACTATTCACTTTTACAAAAGAAAATTGATAATGCCAATACCGCCAAGTCAGAATCAAAACGCTACGCTGCCCTTTACTCTTTCCCCCATTCTGCCAATCCTAGAGGCCCTCTGGCTGGTCTCTGCTTGACTAGGTCCTGCAGGATTCTTCTTCCACTGGAAAAAAAAGTTCATTTTTTGAGTCTTTCAAAATGAGTGCCTGCTCTTACACTGTTTTCTCCCCTGGTTAATTGACCAAAGTCATTGGGTTTGGGGTGTATTGATGTGTATTTTTGCTGCCGGAGCTCTTTCCCAGTGACACACTCACCTAGGAAGATGCCCTAGTACGTTGGTTCTCAACCTGTGGGTCCCCAGATGTTCCTGGACTGCATGTCCCAGAAATCCTGGCCAGCTCAGCTAGTGATGAGGACTTCTGGGAGTTTCAGTCCAGGAACATCTGTGGGCCCACAGGTGGCGAACCACTGCCTTAATAGAACATAACCTTCAGGCTGATTCACTTAGAATGGAACTGCTCTATCATAACTCATTTAAAACATCTGGATGTCCTGAAATGGAATGTGCAACTTTAACAAGACTGGGGCCAATCTTCTGCCTCTGTAATCCTCCAGGGGGCTGTACATATTACTAAAAAATGCAACATCCAAAAGAATAAAACCACAAATGACTGAAGGTCCAACTCTTATTTTGAAAAATCAAGACTTATAGGTAGTAAACCATGAAGGGGACCTGTCCATAATGTAAATTGCAGCTCCAGGTAGTAGGCAACAGCAGCACCTCCTCCTCCTCATCTATCTATCTATCTATCTATCTATCTATCTATCTATCTATCTATCTATCTATCTATCTATCTATCTATCTATCTATCTATCTATCTATCTATCTATCTGCCTGCCTGTCTGCCTGTCTGCCTGCCTGCCTGCCTGCCTGCCTGTCTGTCTGTCTGTCTGTCTGTCTGTCTGTCTGTCTGTGAAGATTCTCAGTCACCCAAGTGAGTTTATCTGGAAGTTGAGACAAGGCAACTGGACTTCTTTTCTTGAGAGATTGAAACGTTTCGCTGCTCATCCAAATGAGCCTATTTCAGACCAGGAGGTCAAAGTGAACTATAAAATGGAGGACTCACCACTAGCTTTCCTCAGACTGACGAAGCTGTTTGAATGAGCAGTGAAACGTTTCAATCTCTCGAGAAAAGGAGTCCAGTTGCCATGACTCAACTTCCAGATCTATGCATCTATAATTTTTTAAAATGTGAGCATCTGGGGCTGTAAAGATCACAAAAATTGCACTGAGTGGAGCTACACATTGCCTATTTTTAGAGATACAACCAAGAAGATTGTGTATTGTGTAGAAATGTGGTATTTTAAAATCTTCTCTCAAGTTCTGAGGCTGTACCTTACTTAGCAGGTACATAAATCTAACATCACCTTCATTATAGTATGGCCTCAACAGACCTGCAGCAGAATTTGTGACCCAGAGAAGATCCTGCTGTTGGGTTACAGGCTTGAGAAAAGACTCTCAGTGCCTGACATTCCAGGCAAAAATCAAAGAAAAATAAAACAAAACAAAAGACAAAAAACACGTGGCACCTTAAAGACTAACTTTCATACTTTAATGTAACATTTCGTGGACCTGTCCACTTCTTCAGACAAATAACAGCAGAATGAGGTGTACAATATAATATGTAATGGAATATACATTTCATACCAAATACTCATTGGCTGTTGTATGTAGGTATATTTGCATGCAAGCTCTGTTGTAAAAATTCATAAAGAGACAGAAAACGGACACCAGATCTGGGTGAGGGTCAGTAGGGGACAGGGAAGAGGAAGAAATGGGGTTAATTTGAGGTTGAGCGAGCGGGAAAGTTTAAGAGATGATGGGAGGAAAGGGAGTTGCAGGCAGTTTTTGCTTAGGCCAGTGTTGGCGACCAAGTGGCATGGGTGCCAAAGGGGCACTCAGAACCCTTTCTGTGGTCACCCAACATTGCCCCTTCACAGCCACCTCTATTCAGGTTAAATGGCTGTACCGTATTGGTACTTTGCGAAAAATTAGTGGGTTTTGAATCACAGTTTGGGCACTCGGTCTCTAAAAGGTTCATCATCACTGCCCTAGGGTCTTGTGGTGGCAGCTGGGTTTGTTGGTAATGGAGAAAAGAAAGAGACAAAGGAAAATGGTAGTATAGAAGTGGTATATTGAATGGGCTGTTGGATGTAGGTACATTTGGAAGCAGTGATATGGCTGGTGTCAGTACCTGATAGTTTACAGATCTGCAACCATGAGGACAGCTATTGCTGCATATTGCCACTGAGCCATGTGCCCTATACTGGAAAGACATTTCTTAATTTTAGATCCCTTTCCATTTTAAAATCTTAAGTTGTTTTATATTAGCTGATAAATATAGAGCAAATTTGGACATTCTGCACTATAGGCATTTCAACATCTTTTTTTAAACTTCAAAACTAACCCTGTGTACAAAAACTACAATAAAATAGAGATTATGTAATGCACTACCCATGTTAGAGCCATTAGAGTTCCTGTATTGAGGAATAGTGCTTGTTCCCTCAGTGCAAAAAAGGCAGAGAAGCATCTACTATTCAGATGTTCTCAACCATATAGAAATTGGTTTTTTTTAATGTGTACCTTTATTCTCTGTTCTTACTGACCCCTGATACTACTAAGCTGTTTTATTCCATGGAACTTTCCTACTGTGGAAAAAGAGGCTTTCTTGACATGTTTATGTTCCCCAGAAGTAGCCATTTCTGCTTAGAAGACTGAATTTAATCTCCCGTATAGGTTGATCCAGCTGCCTAGATGCCCTGAGCACATCTGATCTCGCCTGATTTCGGAAGCTAAGCAGGGTCGGCCCTGGTTAGTACTTGGATGGGAGACCACCAAGGAATACCAGGTGCTGTAGGCTCCTGGAGTAGGAACTGGCAAACCACTCCATTATTCCTGCCAGGAAAACTCCATGGACGTGGGGTCACGAAGAGTCGGTCACGACTGTAACGATGCAACACACACACATAGGTTGATCCAACTGCTGGCTTCTGCTGGGCTGTTGTAAGGGTTACTGAGACACAGTCTAGGTGTAGATGAGGAGGGGGAATAGACTGTACCACATCAAACAGAAGGTAGGAAATGGCTTTAAAAAAATTCTCTGCATGAAAACTACCAAAAGAGAGTACAGTACGGTATACTTGTTCCCTCTAATGTGCTAGCTTTTTGCAGAAAGTCCTTTTTAATAGGGGAAAAAAACCCTAGGATAACATAAATAAATGATGGCTAGATGGGTTCAGTGTTTTAGATATCTGGATGGGGAGCCAGAGGTTTTCAAGGTGGCACCCAGGTCTTGGGCAAACCACCCCCACCCCCAGAAGAAAAGTGGTGAACCACTTCTGAGTATTACCTTCCTGGAAAACCCTGAAAAGGGTCACACATCATCATCATCATCATCATCAACAACAACAACAACAACAACGATGACGACTATGATGATGATGATGATGATGATGATGATGATGATGATGATGATGATGATGATGATGATGATGATGATATAAATATAAAATAAATAAATATCCCTTACTTACACCCTGAAGTAGTGGCAGAGGCCTTTTTGCCCCTTCATAATTCTGTCACCCAATTGTGACCCGTTTCTTGACCAAGCCTGTGACAACATTTGTGAAGTACCTGGAGTACTCTGAGGACTACACAACTAGCTGTTTGCTGAGTTGGGTAAAGGGGCATGTAGCTCGGCAGGACCTCATAGATGAATTCCAGGTCTTCTGCATCCAAGGCCCTACCCCATGCTCAGCCACAGAATAGCAGGAAAGGCTGGAACCAACACTTGGGAAAACATGAGTGGCATTTTTCTTCATTATTACAAACAAGCAAACGTATAGATAGATAGATAGATAGATAGATAGATAGATAGACAGACAGACAGACAGACAGACAGACAGACAGACACACACACACACACACACACACACACACACACACACACACACACACACACACACACACACACACACTTTAAGCTCTTGTAGGACATCAAGCAACCAGTAAGAACTGTTTTGCTAAAGCTTCCTTGGGAGGTCTCTCAAAGAGAGAGGTTTATGCTTATGGTGATGTAACAAATGCAGGGTAAGCAGGTATGCATGCAGTAATTGTAGCCGTGAAGTGCAATTAGCCAGCCGGACTCCTTTAAAATGATGCTTGTGTTCACCACAAATCACTCCTTGGCCTTTTTTGGAAACTGCTTTAGGCTGCAGGCCTTCGCTGTTCAAGCCAACAAAATTGTTGTGCTAAATAGATAGCTAGTTGAGACACATGCCAGTGCCATCAAAGCAGTTGATTTGATAAAGTCCTTGGCTTCTCAATATTTGTTTTATAAAGCTCAGATTTGGAGAGATTTGTAACCAAAGGAGCCTGGGACTAATCAGAGAAGCCTGGGAGATCTAGGTGTGAAGCATGAGTCAGGGGAAGACAAAATGGCAGTGGAAAGAACCTCAGGTTGAAGGGCTGCATAAATGAAGTGCAGATGCTTCACCCTGATCTGATCTCGAATTATCATATTTCCCAATACAAATAAGTTTTTAAACATTATAAAATTTCAGGTCAGATCTGATATTTAGTAGCTGAGATGAGGGTTTTGTCACACTGTCTGCCTCATACAAAGCTGTCATGATGACCCTCTCTGGAATCCTGTGGCACTAACCCCGTCCCCTCAGGCCAACGGGGCCATTCACCTGTTGCCACATGGTGCTGGGGTCCTTCTTCTCTGGCAGTGCACCACTGCGGGGAGGGGTCTATCCAGCCCAACTCCACCTTCACCAGCAGCCGACCACTCCAGTGGGGAGGTAGACCAGTGAATGGCCCTGCCGGGCTGCGGGGAGGGCACCTGTGGAGCCCCACTGACAGCTTTGTACGAAGCTGTCAGCACAACAAAGCCCCCCCATCTCTACTTAGCAGTCCAAGGCCAGCCAAGGGAACAGCTGTCTGCATTCAAAAGAGCCTTAGGACAAAAAAAAATTGTTGAGTAGATAGGAGAGCAATTTCAGGACAGGCAGACCATCGGCCCAAGTAACATAACACATTTCAAGCTGTATTAGGATTTGTGGGCATTTTGGTATCTTATAGTCCGCATGTCATCCTGCCCTGCTCTGTACACTCATCCTCCTTAAGTCGAAAGCCTTGAGCATTTGTTTCTTGTTTTCGATTAAAGGTGGACATTAGAAGAGTGGGTGGGATATTTCTTCTTATCTTCCATTTTCCCCACCCCCATGGTTAGGGCTTTCTGGGGGATGACTTCTGAAATGACAGCCATCTTCTGCGGGTTTGTGACAAGGAAAGTTGGCTCTCTCAAAGATTTTCCTCTACTCTTAACTAGCCTTTCCAATATTAGAGTTTATTTTTCATTTCACATGATGTGTGTGTGCGTGTGTGCGTGCGTGCGTGCATGCATGTGCGTGCGTGCGTACGTGCGTGCACACTGTGTGTATGCATGCATGCATGCATACCTTTTTTTCTTTGCAACCTGCCAAGGCTAACTGTTCTGGCCAGTGTATATAATTAGTAGAGATGGGCACGACTAAAAAAATGGTGTTCCGTTTGTCGTTTGGTCGTTTAGGAGCCCGTTTCGGTTCCTTTTTGTTTTCTTGATGTTTTTTGCAAAAAAATTCATTTTCGTTTCGTTAGGTAATAAAACAAAAAAAGAAAATGAAAACGAAAAATTGCTGCTTCGTTAGCATTATTTTTAGTTCAATGCATCTGCTGCAACGAAAACGAAAAACACGGCAAATTTGGTCGTTTCGTTTTTGTTTTCGTTTTGCTCCAAAAAAAATTCATTTCGTTTTCATTGCGTAATGAAACGAAAAAACAAAAACGAAAACAAAAAATTGCTAGTTTCGTGCCCATCTCTAATAATTACTGAAATCAAGCAATACTGGGTTTATTTTTTTTAAAAAAATAATTCCTTTATTTCTTTGGATACCAACAGCATATACTATTACAGTCAAAACAATAAAACAATGCCATCAAAACAGCAATAAAGAAAAACTGAAGATCCAAACAGAATACAGTAAATATTCCAAATCCCTTGGGAAAGAAAAGGATTTTTGTAGCTGTGTGTTGAAACAGTTGTGCTATTGATGACAGTTATTGCCAGTACAAAGAGAGGATGCCATACTGGGGTGCCACTAATGAGAAGACTTTCTCTCTTTTTTGAAACGTACCCAAGGTAGAAGCCATTGGATATCTGGGCAGGCGGATGTAGGGAGAGGCCTTAGGGGTCCACAGGTCAACACAACAGGTTGACTTGAAAAGCTGAGAGTTACTGCAGCTCCTTCACAATGATTATTATACATTCATTATAGCTCTATCTCTCCTTTCCATCAAAATCCAAGGAAACTGTCTGCATTCTACGTCACTCTCTTGTGTCAGTAATGGACTGGCTGAGGACAAACAGATCAAAACTGCATTCAGACAAGACAGAGGTGCTCCTGGTCAGTCAGAAGGGAGATCAAGGAGCAAGGATCCTGCCTCTGAAGGATGGGGTTACACCAGTGGTGTTCAAACTTCAGCCCTCCAGATGTTTTGGACCACAACTTTCAGAATTCTGAGCCTAGATTGGCAATGACAAAGGACTGTGGGAGTTGTGGTCCAAAACATCTGGAGTGCTGAAGATCCACCACCACTGGGTTACTCTCCTCTTGGAAAAGCCAGGTGTACAGCTTGGTGATGCTCTGAACCTGGATGCCTAGATTTTTGAAAAGGCTAGAGATGCCATTTCACATTTAAAACTTGTGTGCCAGATGTGCTTGTTCCTGGAGAGGTCTGGCCTGGTCCCAGCAACACAAGCCTTAGTTACATCCATCTGGATTACTGTAAGGCACCCAACATGCCTTTGGAAAGTGCTCGGGAACTTCAGCAGGTCAGAACACTGCAGCCAGATTGTTAACTAGGGCTATTACAGGGATCACATAACCCACCTACCCCCATTACAGCATCTCCACTGGCTGCCCTTACATTTCTGGGCACCATTCAAAGTTCTGGTTGTAACCATTAAAGGTTGAAATTGCTCAGGTCCAAGCTATCTCAAAGCCCATATCTCCCTCTATGTTCCTGCTCCGGTGCTAAGATCCTCAAGGGAGACCTTTCTTTTTTGTCCCACCACCCCCTTGCCACTTCGCTTGGTGAGGATAGAGGAGAGGTCCTTCTCTGTCATTGCTCCCAGATTCTGGAACTCCTTCCCATGGGAGGCCAGCCTGGCCCAATCTTTGTTGTTCTTCTGCAAGCAGAACAACAACAAAGTCTATTCACAGACTGGCTAGGAGAAAAGAGAAACAGGGTGGTTGATCTGTTGCTGCTCTAAATAAGTTTCTAATAATGTGTTTAATGCTTGTATTAAAAATCTTCAGATCCAGATACAATACATTACAGCAATCTAGTCTGAAATTGCTGGAGTATGGTTGTCTTTCCATGGAATTGAACTGTGCTTTGCAGGCAGGAAAGCTGCTGCTCAGAGACTTATACCTCAGACAGTATGGAGAGAATTGAGCTATGCTTGATATACTTTGTGAGTCTGTGCCCACATTGTTAGAAAGCATATCAAACCCCATGCACTTAGTTCCTACTCATGCATTCTGTCTTTGGCCCCGCCGCCCTGCCCATCATCTAACCCAAGGGGCTCGGTGATTATTTTTTGACTTGACACGTTCTGTTTGGGTTACCCAACTATGACCCTCCTGAGTTATTTTCAGATTGGAACACAGAAAAACATGCAGTGGCATGAGTTCTTCTTCTTCTTTTTAATTCTGATGGCCACTATAATTCCCCTGGATATAGCATTGTTCCAGGCCATTTTGAAGGAAATGAATATTCATAACCACTGGTGTTGATCATTTTTCATCCCCAGATGTAACTTAAAACTGAATCCAGGGCAGACCAGGTTACGGTAAATTGGTAGTCAACCTGCTACAAAAAAAAAGAGTAGCAGCTTTTCTATCACTGCCATAGGCAGCAAAGTCAAAAATAAGGGTTGGAGAGGAGACTTAATGGTAACCATGAACCGCCACTCACCAAATTACACCAAATTTGCGGAGAAATTGAACTAAGCCTCCACTAATGAGCCACAGAGGTTGAACTGGGGTGATATGACCATATGATTAACACCACATAACAAAATCAAAAACTAAAACCCAGAAGATCAATTTCTCAAACAGATTTTGTAACAAAAACCTAAATCTTATGCAACATCTTGTGATCTAATTATAGACAATGCCCCTTTCCTGCTTCATGTTCTTCTCCTTTCCCTTCTCTGATACTGTTTTTCCTAGCAACCTGCTTGAAAACCACTGGATATTTCCAAAACTCTTTGGTAATACCTTTTGACAACCATTGAACACTACACATGAGAGGATCCTTCATTGTGGAAAATTTTGACCGCAGAAGGAATTGAAGGTGTAAGGTAGTACAAAGAGTGGTGGTTCTGCAATTTGTTTTAGAGGAGCACCAAGTCACTGGTTGTATTCCACTCATCTTAATTTTTTGGCATCTCTGAGACTCCTTTCCCACACCACGCTCCCCTTTTCATGGGACCAATAAGTGAGGTGGCCTTGTGTTGCTCCCAGACTGTGGAACATCCATGGCTGAGGATCTTGGCCTCTGAGTCCTCAACCTTGGGAGAAAAGTAGGATATAAATGTAATAAATTTTAAAAAAAGTTTTCTTTGACTCTACAAGGGGGATAAGAACATTAATCATTTCTTGGGTTCATCAGCATGTCCCTTCATGGTTTTCTGTGGTTCTGGGGAGACGCCAGCTGAACACGTGAATCACCCCTTACAAGTGTTATTTTCAGCTTGACAAATTTCTATTATTTAATTTTAAATGCTGCAGGTTGTTGAACAACCAAATTAGAGGATTTAATTATCTTTGAGGCGCTTCAGGGGCCTCAGAGGAAGTCCTCTCTATCACCCAAACTACCTGCTAAGGGTAGCATTGTTGCTATGATCTGTTGTGTGTTCTGAGGCGAAAAGTTCTGCAACCTTCCCCATCATGTTTTCCTCAGCCCTTCTTTCTGCTGTCTTCTCCGCTGCAGGCGAACGTCCCTTTCACTGTAACCAGTGTGGAGCATCGTTCACACAAAAGGGGAATCTACTGAGGCACATCAAATTACACTCTGGGGAAAAACCATTCAAATGTCCCTTCTGTAGCTATGCCTGCCGAAGAAGGGATGCCCTCACAGGACACCTCAGGACACACTCGGGTGAGTCTAAAAGATCTTCTGGTATTTGTCTTGCTGTTAAACATTGAACTTGTAGAACAGGTTCACATTTTTAAAGGTCTGACCCGTAATCCTGCCTATGTAAGACCGTCACTGGCTGCTGGTGGGCCTGCAGAATTTGGCCTGGAGCCTTTTCCAATCTTTGCTTAAAGTGGCAACTCATCCAGCTCTTTACGTTGGGTCTTTCCCAGCCCCCCAAATCATTTCAAGCCTGAGTTGCTGGGGAATTAAATCCAGACGAGACGGGAGCTCTTCCTCTGAGCACTGGCCTTTTCCTTCTTGCTAAACTCTTGAGTAGAGATAGGCATGAACCAGCCGTTTGTGCTGGTTTGGATGACGGCCACACAGGTGGTCTGTGGTTTGGTGCCCTTCCGCCTCTCACAGTGCCCCCTTAGAAGCAGTACCCGGAGGAGGCAGGGCAGGGAAGGCAGGGCACTGCTTCCAAGTGAGCACCCGGTGGAGGGGTGCAGGGTGCCTAACCACAGGAAACCTATTCACTCCTCTTCCAAACCAGCATGAAAGGTTGAACTGGTTGTTCATGCTCATTGTGACAACACCCTGGAAGCAGGAGAAATACATATGTAAATCATCAGCCAATCCCAGCAGGAGGGCGGGGGATTGTATGGTATAAAAGGGGTGGAGCCTGGTCTGTAAGGAAGAGTTAAGAGTTGAGAGTTGAGAGCTCAGAGAGCTGAGAGAGCACAGCTCTGTTAGAGTTCAGTCAGGCAGGTTAGGTGTGAGGGCTTTACTATTTACTGTTTATTAAAGACAGGGAGGCTTGAAGATTTGATTTAATCTATTTCATGTTTAAGGCAACGCATACCAATTTCAGTCATTGTTGTATTTATTTATTTTCTAAATAAACATCATCATTATTTTTTATATTATACATCTGAGTCTGTCCCAGTTCATAAGGTGATGATTTAAAAGGTGGCAGCATTACCAAGTGGATCCTGTGAAGATTAATAATTTGATTCCCTACACTTCACATTTTCATCACAATTACACGTTTAAAAGGGAAGTGTCGTCACACTCATCTTCTCCTCCTGCGTCATGTTGAGGCAAATTAGGTGCCATTTTCTCCAGACATAAATCTCTAGGATGGCTTCTAAAAATGTGGTCAAGGATGACTAAGCATATTTCACAAATATAAAATGAGTGTCTATAAAAATTGTGGTGAAATTGCTGAAATGTTTGTTACTTCAATTGCATTTGTTGCCAAGTTGTTTATTTCCTTTATTTTCTGTTTACATCACAGCCGTGACAAGGTTTTCAGGATACATCGGTACATCTAGATATGAAATTAATTCGTTCCTTGAGATGGTTCATAATATGAAAATTTTCATATCTGCACCCTGGGAACTGAAGTCTTCCACAAAATCTTTATATCTCTCGACTTTTCCTATAGGGAATTTTTGTATCTCGAGTTTTTGTGGAAGTTTTTCAAAAGACTTCCATTTCCAGGGTGCATTGTACTCCAGATGGACTTTTTATTTATTTATTTATTTATTTATTTATTTATTTATTTATTTATTTATTTTAGAGTATTTTTACCCTTGGGAAAGGACCCAAGGCAGCTTTGTAATGAGGGACAATATACAGTCCAGTACAATTAAGACATATTCAAGTATTGAGAACAGTTAAAGAGAGAGTAAAAATTCCATGTAAAAGTTATGAGTGATGGAAACTAACATTGAAAACATAGTATCACTGCAATCCCACAAGGTTATAAGTGGTTATAAACACAAAGTCTATGTGATTATGTATGGTAGATTCATATAAAAGACACATAGTAGTCCATCATTCAGGACTTCCATTCCCATCTTCCCTTCCCATTTCCCCTTCACATCTTGAGTTTTCCTATCTAGGGGCATTGGTAGCTACAGGTACCATTGTATGTGGGATGTTTAAGGATTGATTTATCACTGTCGGTCCTTCCCCAAAGAAATATCTATGGCCCAGTAGGAATTTGAACCATCTCTCCTGCACCTTAGTCCGATATTCTGTTCACACTAGCTCTTACTTTATATCCCCAAGTATTTGTGTTTCTTGATATGTGGCAAACATCTGAATGTCAGGCCCTCTCTGACCTTCTGCTCCATGTTGCAATAAACACCACAAAACCCAGAATGTGCTTAGATCCAGTAGGCATGCCCAATAACTCATCTCTTTCCATAGTTTTGGAAACTAAAGGATCGCTGGATCCAGCCTCTTAATACATGTAATGTGCATGGACAGTAACAGACACAAAATTATGATTCCAGCTAAGAAACTCAGGGGAAAATAGGTTCCGTTGTTTTAGAGTGTGCTGGAAGCGTAGACCTCTGAGTAGATTTGTGGAGATGTCAGATTTAAAGTAGCACTGCACAGATAATTCTTGTTTCAAAAATGAAATCATAATGTATTACTTGCAACAAAGGTTGAAACATAATTGCTAAAGTTCAATAACTTAAGGGCTGCTAATGGTATTCATAGGCCTGGAAGAACATTTTTTGCTTGTAGCGGGAACATCTCTACAGGGCTTCAGAGCTTGCAAATAAAAATGCTGTGTATAAAGACTATCTTTTAACTTTCTCCTACTTCAATGCTAGATGATTATGCTAAACGGGTTCGGAAGTTCACATGGCATCTAGTGTTTTTAACAGTGATAAATTGAAGCAACGAATGGCAAAAAACAGAAACAGGTTGGCTATTAAAAAAATGCCACAGCCCATATTAGACAATTATTATGCCAAAGCCTGCCTAGATGCCCTAAGCACATCTGATCTTGCCTGATTTCAGAAGCTAAGCAGGGTCGGCTCTGGTTAGTACTTGGATGGGCGACCACCAGGGAATTCCAGGTGCTGTAGGCGCCTGGAGTAGGAACTGGCAAGCCACTCCAGTATTCCTGCCAAGAAACTCCATGGACACGGGGAGTCAGTCACGATTGTAACGACACAACACACACACACACACACACACACACACACACACACACACACACACACACACACACACACACACACAGAGGCCAAAGCCATTATCACAAAATAATGTGGAAGCTTTTCGGTTTTGTTAGCACATTTCATCAGCTTTAATGGCAAACAAAAATGCAATTGGGCCAGAGTTAACACCAGGCTGAAGCTGAGGCCATGGACTCTGGATGTAGGAGCATAGCACATAACCCTAATCCATTCATCCATCTAGCCATTATGGTTGACTCTTGATGAGAGCCACAGTCTTTATATTTAATTTATGCTGTATTTATGGCATGTTTACTTCTGGCTGGATAGCTCACTTAGTCATTTGGCTATGGAGCCAGAGGCTAGGAATTCATTGTGCATCCCAGCAGAGCCAGCCCGACTGTATGGCCTGACCTCGGAGTACTCTCTGCCTAGAAACTCTGAAAAAGAGTCAACATAAGTCAGAACTGACTTGACCATGCACAATTATTATTATTGCATGTGTTGTCTATATCCCATTTCCCCCCCTCACTGAAGATGGTTTCTCCCAAGTTAAAAGCCAGTTGTAACAAAGTAAAACCAAACTGAAAATTAGTGATGGGCATACGATTTACATATAGTTTTTACCCTTTGTCCCATTAATATTCATACCAGGGTGTTGTTGTTGTTGTTGTTGTTGTTGTTGTTGTTGTTGTTGTTGTTGTTGTTGTTGTTAACAAAGTCATGCCTTTCAGTCAAAAATTGGCTCTTATGGATGGAGGGGAAAGCTCTTTTAAGAAGTTTGGAGGTTTTCAAGTTTACCCCACAGCTATGGAAAGTCATAAAGCAATTCTTAGCAGTTAAAACCTAGAGATCTGTTTCCTGCTGATAAGGCAGGGAAGAAGAAGGGGCCCTGCATGTTCCGATGGGGCACTCTGCTTTTATCCTATGGATCACTTCCGTGTTGGTCGTGCCAAACCTCGGTTTTGAGATAGCAATCATAGTACTGTATTTTTATTGCAGGGGAAAGAAGTTAGTAACCTATGCAGGATGAAATAAACCTTCTAAGGGAAAAAAGTGCTCAGATGCAGGTGAATTTCTCAGTTCACGGGCGATAACATCATCATGACAAACCAGTTGGTGTCTGTTGCTTTTTTTTATTTAAGTCTGTCAACCTGAACTGGCACAAAAATGGGTTTTTCTTGTATCAAACACTGAACAACGGATAAATATTGGTCAGTTTCTATCAAGGGTGAAATATTTTGAGTAGGTGTACCAGTACCTCTAGTTTCTCTCACTGAAGGCCACTGCTCCTGTACCCAAATATGATCCAGGGTAATGCATGCCAGGTAGAGCTGCCTAGATGCCCTAAGCACATACGATCTTGCCCAATTTCGGAAGCTAAGCAGGGTCGGCCCTGGTTAGTACTTGGATGGGAGACCACCAGGGAATACCAGGTGCTGTAGGCGCCTGGAGTAGGAACTGGCAAACCACTCCAGTATTCCTGCCAAGAAAACTCCATGGTCATGGGGTCATGAAGAATCGGTCACGACTGTAACAACACAACACACACACACACACACACACACACACACACACACAATGTATGCCAGATCTTCCTACAGTCATATCTTCCACTTCAGGTTATTCATTTTTGATCCTTGCTCCCATGGAAAGATAGTCCCCTCAATGTTTCAGGTCATTTTTTGTCGACCTTTTGTGGACCTCAACTACTAGACAATTTTTGTGGACCTTTAAATGCCTGGTGTTTTTATTATTTCTTGCTGAGAATCCCAACCTAAGTAAATTTTGGTCTGATCCAGCAAATCAATTCTTGCTGCAGTGCATTTTCAGGATCAGTAAGAGAGATTGTGTATTCTTTCACTGTTTTCTTTTGTTGTTAGGAGATTCTTAATGTACTGTAATAACTTTATAGATTTAAAACATGTTGGTAGGACATACAAGATTGAATTCCGTCCACCTTAAGTTGTCACAGTAGCTGGTTACACAGTGTAACTTCAATTATTGTTCAGCTCAAAGAACTGGCGGTATTAATAAGCATATTATCAGGGGTTTTTTTGTTCTTGGCAAGCTAGCAGTTCTTATAAGAAGGCGATAGCTGTGATAGTTTCAGTAGGTGAACGAGGAGCTAAGGTAGGAGAGAACTTGCATACAAACGTCCTTCCAGTGACGTGACAAACGCAAGAAGTAAAACAGAGGTGATTTTTGGAGATCTGGAAAATCAGAGCTATATTTTCCTTCTCAGCTGTCTACAGCACAGCCAACTGTCTGTGATAAAAAATGAAGAACATAAGTTGGGCCGCAGTTGATCATAAGATACAAAGCAGGCACTGAATCTGTTGGGGGGGGGGGTAGAAAGGGAGGAGCTATCTCACCACATTGACTACCCACGGAAAAGTTTCAATTTAAATCACATCCTCTTCTCACTATAACTTGTCCATTCTGGTACCAAATGCATTCCTTAGAAGCATCCTATTGATTTCAGGGGATTATACCTGTCAGTAATGTTTTGGGATACATTCTCACACCCACCCACTCACCCACTACACATACACTGTTGCATTCAAAATATCCCAGCTGATGTGTCATGTGGCTGACTTTTTCTAGTGACTTAGTCTTGATGCTGATCAGCTGAGCTTCTTTACAGAATGCAAATAAACCCTGGCTCTCAAAAACTCGAGTGAACCTTGGTTGATGCTCCCTGTGATCCCTACTCTTGAATGTATTCACAAGGTCCTCCTGAATTTTTACCTTGTGGGGGACCTGTTTTTATTGTGATTGGAACCCTTTGGCCACCCCCACCCCACCCCTACCCACTCCCTCAGTCAAAGTGGGCCTCTCCCTACTGTCACCCTCCTTTCTTCCTTGTGGTAGCTAATCCAGACTGACTGCAGAATGTCAGTCTACTATTTTATATGAATCTATAGGTTCACATAGACTCTGTGTTTATAACTACTTATAACCTTGTAGCTTTAATGTAATGTTGTCTGTTGATGCTGCAAGATGTCCCTCAATTCCTTGTTCTCAAATACTTGAACATGTCTTAATTGTACTGGACTGTATATTATCCCTCATTACTGTAAGCTGCCTTGGGTCCTTTTCCAAGGAGAAAGGCAGGGTAAAAATACTCTTAAATAAATAAATACATCCTATAGTGATCGTTGTGAAAAATCAATTTGCCTGATTCTCAGTGAAAACCATAATGGAATTAAGGCGCATGAATGGAATCAACCCATTAGTAACTTCCACCATGAAGATAACCTGGGAGATTTTAAGCCAGGTTGATCAGGTGCAAATGTCTTCTGTCCAAGAGGAAGATTTGGATAGGTTTAAGGCCGGTCCTCACAGAAAGCTTAGAATTATCTGAGTTAGAGTTGCAATTCCTTTTCAGTGTTTCAGAGAGTGATGAACTTAAGGAACTCTGAAGCAAATATGTTCCCCTGCAGCTAAATACAAAGAGCTCACATACCAGCCTGTAGGCATGGTACCTCATCTCTGTTAAAAGAGTCTCTTTTTTCACTGTGGCCTGAAGGTTGATATATTCTGTAGATCTTAGTCAGGTGTGTGGGGGAAATAGTTTACAGAGAACACAACTTCAGTTTTCCCTTTTATATTCTATGGGAAATATAAAGAACCGTTATGAAATGTTGTTTCGGATGTGTGTGGGTTTTTTTGAGGGTCCTCTTTTGTCATCTTTGAGACACTATAAAGTTTCACCACATGTACATTCTCACATGTATACTACTTCACCAACTGGTGAGATTTTTTGTGGAGAGGGGGATAGCACAATGGAAGGTGTAGTTTGCTTGGGATTCAGAACACAAGATAAGAACATAACAACATAAGGAGAGCCATGCTGGATCAGGTTTGTAACCTGCGATGGACTTTTCCTCCAGGAATCTGTCCAACCCCCTTTTGAAGGCATCCAGGCCAGATGCCATCACCACATCCTGTGGCAGGGAGTTCCACAGACTAACAACACGCTGGGTGAAAAAATATTTTCTTTTGTCTGTTCTTACTCTCCTAGCCCTCAATTTGAGTGGATGTCCCCTAGTTCTGGTATTTTGTGAGAGGGAGAAGAGCCTCCCTCTGTCCACTTTACTCATGCCTTGCATTATTTTGTATGTTTCAATCATATCCCCCCTCAGGCACTTTTTTTCCAGACTAAAGAGCCCCAAATGTTTTAGCCTTTCCTCATAAGGGAGGTGCCCCAGCCCAGTAATCATTTTAGTTGCTCTATTCTGCACCTTTTCCAGTTCCACTATGTCTTTTTTGAGATGCGGAGACCAGAATATGGACACCCTTGTCATGTTTGCCTTTATTCCCAGTATACCAGCTGATTATCATAAACCTTTGAGACAGCAGCGCTGTTAATCCAGAATATTTCCCAAAGTTTACATGTTTTAGTCTATTTTAAGACTGTACCTCTCATTCAATCATTTCCAGCTAGAACGCACAATTTTCTGCTGCTCTGGGAGCATATCTACAATACAGAGTTAGTCCTTTGACTGCCATGGGTACATCACAAAGAATCCTGGGATTTGTAGTTGGAAAGGTAGCTAGAATTTCCTCAAGAGAGCCGTGATGTGCTCCCCTGAGGTACAGCACTATCTCTGCCTTTTGGTTTGATAGGACGGAGCCATAGCAGGTCAAGCTCCTGTAATGGTATATGCCCCTCTTCATCAAATTCAACCTTCCTATCTGGATGCAGGCTTGGTCCCTCCCTACAGCTGTAAGAAGTTTTGCCATCTTGATCAAACAAACTTTGCTTAAAATCATAGTCTTTCATTCACAATGAGTACAATGTTCATAAGCCTGCCAATATTAAATAGCAACGCGGGTGCTTGTCTACCTAAAGATAACCTTGGCTTACGACCAAAGCAAAACAACCCTCATACAATGGTTTGTTTGTTTTTACATTGCTTGTTGTGAACCGCCCGGAGTCCCTTCGGGAAGACGGGCGGTATATAAGCTTAATAAATAAATAAATAAATAAATAAAAAAATGTGTCACTCATTCATAATGCCAGCACCATATACAGCTGCACTTCAAAATCCTACAGGCAGCAGTGTGTTAGGAATAGTTTTTTCCCAGTAATGTGAGGAGTCCAATCAAGATATACTTCCTTAGATATCAAAATAAAGATGATTTTTTTTAAAAAAAAGTTAGTGTTAATTACATGACAGTCTATCAATCAGTTATGCTTTTAGTTGAGAGAACTAATTTCTGATGCTATCACTGGATAAACAGTATAACCTATTTCTTGGAAGGAATTTCTTTGGAGAATTAGGTACATACTTATTGCCTGTACTCGTGGGGCGTGGTGACTCAGCAGACTAAGGCTCTGAAAACTTTTGGCTGCAAAGTCGGCAGCTCGACAGTTCCAATCCCGGGTGCCACGCAGCGGAGCGAGCTCCCGCTGATAACCCCAGCTTCTGCCCACCTAGCTCTTTGAAAGCATGTAAATAAATAGTTACCGCCGTAAAAAGTGGGAAGGTAAAACCATGTTTCCTTGCAGCCATGCCAGCCATGTGGCCGTGGACCTTGCACAACACTGGCTCTTCGGCTAAAATATGGAGATGAGCACCGTCCCTAGAGTCGGACATGACTAGCACACATGTGCGGGGGGCACATTTACCTTTACCTATTGTCTGTAGACTTGAATGTGGTACACCTGATTGTCCTTTGACAGATGTACTCTTCATCGGGTAGAGATCTATATTATTTATTTATTTATTTATTTTATTTTTATACTGCCCATCTTCTGGGGGAACTCCGGGTGGTTAACAATTGAATTAAAACAGCAAAACAACACAAAACAAAGGCAGTACAATAATGAAAGAAAACTAATGGCAAGAGGAATCAAAAAAGGGGGGGACGTAAATTAAAGGTCACCAAATGCCTCCTGATAAAGCATGGTTTTAAGTGCTTTTTTAGAGGCGGGCAAGGACTGTGCAAGGCACAACTCACTCGGAAGATGGTTCCAAAATGAGGGGCCAACCATAGAGAAGGCAACGGTTGCGTGTAAGCGTCTTCCGCGCCTCCCTGGGTGTGGCCACTCGGAGTGAGAGCGCCTGTGACATTGTAGTGGGTCGGGCCTGAGTTGACCTATCTTCTACTTCATCTGTTAGAGATCTATCGTCATCTGTTCAAAATCTGCTGCTATCAGAAGTTTGGCTTGCAATTACTGGTGTGGGTTCTGCTAGGTAGCTCAGAGGTTTAGGATAGCTGGCTGCAGAGTCAGAGGTTGGAGGGTTCGATTCCCCACTGAGCCTCCTTGACAGGGACCAGACTCAATGATCCATAGAATCCCTTCCAGCTGTGCAGTTCGATGATGATGGTGGTGGTGGTGGTGGTGGTGGTGGTGATGATGATGATGATGATGATGATGATGATGATGATGATGATGATGATTAAGGACAGGGAAGGCTCCTTGGAAGTTAATTGTAGAAGTTAATTTTAGAATTAATGGCTCTTTCATCCAGTAAGTGGAAAAGAACAAGGACTCCTGGAAGAATAGCGAGGAGCAGTTATCACTGTCCCCAGCATCATCTGCCTAGTGGTTGGGCCAGTATGTGTGTTAGATAATGTTCTTGTTTAGCCAGTCATAAAGAGTGGCATGTCATTCAAAGAACTTATTACCCTATCCATTGTTCCCCTTTCAGAAGGTCTAACCAATAAACTCCATACACAGTTTTGTAGCCTCCTGATCAGTTCCTCCTCTTCCCTTTCTCTTAAGCGAGAGGCAAGCCTGTATTACTGGCAGGCCCAGAACTCCATAGTGGTGTAGCAAGGCTCCGTGCCAGCTGTATTACTCATTCTTTATCCTGTATCTTTTTCCCTCTTGTCTGCAGGTAATCTCCACCCTCTAGCTTTCCTTTTTTTCCAATTGATCCGTGCAGGTGAGTCAGAAAAACCTGCTTGTCCACAAACCTGTTCCTTCTTGCCAAACATTGGTTCTGGATCTCATAGATGCTAGGAAAAGATTATCCAAATAATATGTCAGGTAGCGCTTGTGGGCATATGCAGTGCTCGCCGTGGAGCTGTGCATTTCATTACACACATTGCAAAAGCCCTGTGGATTTAATAAACCAAACTACTATCCACATACACCATATTTTTCCCCTATATTGAACAATGGTTAGAACAAGCCTTACTTCCAGCAGAAACTTAGCAGCAGCATAACTTTCAGAAATGGGTTTCTGTAACTTATAGGTGGCACAGACATTTCCCACCACCGGCCATTTGTATGCCTTGGTGAGTGATAGGAAATGCCAACTTTGATTTCTGAATCTATACAAATTGCTTCAGAATTGGAGCCACTGGAGTTACAACCAGCAGAGGTATGTACAGTAGTAGGATTCAGGTCAGCTTTTCCAAATCATGTTATTAATCCCATGTAGAGTATATGATGGCTGAAATTCTGTTACGTATTTATGTGAACATAATTTCACACATTTTACCTATAGAAGTACAATAGCTGCAAGACTTCACAAAGCACTTCTTCTGTTGCGTTGTGCAACCAATTGTGACAGGAACCATGCTACCGATTGTGCAGTTCAGTTGTGTAATCCATGTTACCTGGATATAACACCAAGCAATGTAATGCTGGCGTGACTTGATGCTATGCGACAACAAATTGGATTCTGGACATTAATTGGTTCGTCTTTCTATTCCCAGCAATAAGATGCTAGACAATATGTTTTAGCTTATCCCATTCATCCATCATTAGGATCGCAGAGGGGTTGACAGAGATAAAATACAAATATTGGTATTGATAAAAAATAAATGGCAGTGGGGTGACTTCTGTTTAAAACATGGGATGTATGTACATAAAACAGATTTTCTATCAGAAGAATCCCTTGCAAATTAAAAATACTATTGAACTAGAGAACAGAAAACAACATATTTGAGGTCAAGTGGACCTGCTTGAGGAAAGCATTCAAAAACTTGCATACTGTAACAGGCAAGGCTGTCTCACCATGTGGCTCCATTCAGATCAAGTGGGTTTTAGTCCTACCTAATAGAGATGGGCACAAAATGGAAAAACGCCATTGCATTTCGTTTCATTGCTCATTGTGTTTTGTTTCGTAATTAACTCTTTTTTAAAATTCATAACAAAACTAAATGAGCAATGAAGTGGAAGTTGGTGCCATCCAGCTGGTTTTGACAGCTCGGACTGTGGGGATAGGGATTAGGGTTAGTGTTAGTGTTAGGGTTAACCCCCTCCACACAGTCTGAGCTGTCAAAAACAGCTGGGTGGTGGTGGCAAGAATGGGAGAGTGGAGTAGGGTTTTAAATTTGGTACCACCTTCTTGGCTCTTCTGTTGCCACCACTGGCACACATCTGGGTTTTTTGACAGCTCGGGCTGTGGGGAGGGGGCCACTCCCCTCTCCACAGCCCGACCTGTCAAAAAAACCCAACTGGGTGCCGTTACCGTTGGTGGCGATGGGAGAGTGGCTACTGGGAGGGCTAGTGGGCCCTTCTCACTGGCTTAGGGGGAAATCAGCTAGCTAGCTCGCCAGCCAGGCAGCCAGGGAGGGGGCCGATGATTCAAAAGCCTCCTCCGCTCTCCAGTTCTGAGCCAGGATCAAAACTACCACCACCCCTTCTTCACCCACAAAGACCTGGGCGAAGGAGCGGTGTCAGCGGCTTTGATCCTAAAGCCAGAATCAGAGTCACCCCCACCCCTCCTTCACCTGGGTCTCTGTGGGTGAAGGAGAGGTGGCGGCTGCTGCAATCCTGGGTGCAATCCCTTGCCTGAAGCCAGATCTGGCGGCTCCCCAGTTCGGTTTCCAAACCGAATAAAGTTTCATTTCCTTTCTTGACAACACGTGGTCTGCTGTTTTGTAACATTACAAATTGTTTTGTAATGCTATGAAACATCAAAAAAGCATGTCATTTTTCATTTTGCGCCCATCTCTACTGCATAATTTGGTGTAGAATGAGGTAAAAAAGCCTGATGATTGGAAACAGTGGAAGAAATTAAAGAAAACAATAAAATAAATATCACTTTAATATGAGTGGGTCTCTATTTATTTTGAATTTCTGTGCACTCAAATTGTGTAGATGATATTGTCAAGTCTTTGATCTGTTTCCCTTACAAACCATTGTGTCAGTTGTTATGGCTCTCAGGCACCACCTAGTTTATGCCCTCTAAAAACTACAAATCAACTTATAACCCAAAGCTCTCCTTTATTATTTATTTTTCCTGAGTCTCCCACAAATTTATGCTGCTTATCAGATCCTTCTCTCCCCCCCCCCATTTTTAAGGACAGCTAAAGTCCTAAAACCCATGTCTTGAATTTTGTGAAGGAAGGGCTTCACAAAAGGTTTCCACCACCAATAGTGTGCTCTTTTCCAGCTTTCAAATAGCCCCATGCTGCAAATGGTTGCTTTTATGGGTGCAAATTTAGTAGGGATAATTTTTTTGGGGGGGGAGAGGGAGGCATGTCAAGAGGAAAGGCTAATCTTTCCTTCCCAGAATACACAAAACAATGTATTTGCTACAATCACACTTGTAGAAATCCTTCATTAGTGGAATAATTTGAATTCTGTATATACTCGAATATAAGCCTAGTTTTTCAGCCCTAATTTTGGGCTGAAAAAAGGGGCCCTCAGCTGATATTCAGGTCAATACTTTTAGCCACTGAGGCAAGTGCTTGGGACGGTGGCTAAAAGTCATTTTAAACTTTGTGTGCCGCTTCTCATGACCCCCCTCTGCACCACATGGATCGGTTTGATTTCCTTGCAGTCCAGGGGACTCTCAAGACTCTCCTCCAGCACCACAGCTCAAAAGCATCAATTCTGCAGAAATCAACTTTCTTTATGGGTCCAGCTCTCACTCCATATATCACTACTGGGGGAAAAACCATAGCTTTGACTATTCAGACCCCCCATTCATTTAAGAACTTGCCATAGTTTGTATTTTGTTCCCCGTTTGATATTCTGATATTATTTGGCCTTTGCCTCATGCCAGGCTATAGTTTTATTGCACCTATGTTTTATTTTGATATTTGGTTTTCACATGTTTTATTTTATGTAGACCGCCCAGAGTTCCCTTTGGGAAATTGGTGCAGTATACAAATATAAAAATAAATAAATAAATTTACATGCAATATTTAACTTGGAATCAATTCCTTGTTTCAATAAAGTTATATTTCAGCTGTAATGTACTGAGGGATAACTTCACTCCTTTTGTATTGTAACTGGCTGTTGTTTCATCATCTGTGGACTCACTGCTTATGTACCACAGGTTGACAGCCTGGAACATATTTATTTATTTATTTATTTATTTATTTATTTATTTATTTATTTATTTATTTATTTATTTAAAGAAGACTAACTTTCCCCATTGCCTTTCCCATAGCCATAAAAGCAAGAGTTGTTTGCCTTTGTAAAATTGTAACTATAGCTTTCCAGGGTGTGTTCAGTAACATCCTTCCTTCACAAACTTGGCTTTCCATATTTAGTGCTGTCTCGTAGCATATGGATCAGACCCAGAGAAGACAGTTCTCTACTCTCAAGGAAAAATGCAAGTTCAAGCGAACATTTTGGCAGGCTGCCTCAGAGAGATGAAGATTTATATTCAGATCTTAGCCCTCCAGCCCTTGGCAAATGGCCAGCTCTTTCCTTGATGTTAAGAAAGCAACTTGCACTGACATAAGGGAAAGAAGTGTTGGAATTGGAAGCCCCTGCCTGTCCTATAAGCTGCCCTAGATGCATCCTTTGAGGTTTGTCGCTAAGGGGTAGGTGGATTTATGGATAGAAGTAGCGGTGGCACTTTGCGGCTTGGGGCCTTCTTGAGTTTCTGGAAGATTCCATTCCCCTGCATGGATCCCCTACTATGCAGTACCTCCGGGTTGCTCTTCCTACCCATCTCTATTGACTCTACCCCCCAAAGGTACCTGATTTGAAGTGCAGGCCAGACCCCGTAGCACAGTAGCAGCTTCCTCTTTGTAGCACAAACTTCCTTTGGAAGTGAGACAGGCTTCCACCCTATAAACATTTCAAAGTCTTATTACATTTATTTTTATTTTTATTTTTATTTGTTGCAACATTATTGTTCTGATTTTTTTATTATTTCTGTGTTTGATTGGTGTAAACCGCCTGGAGTTCCATTGGAAGATGGGCGGTATAAAAATATAAAAATAAATTAATAAATAAGACCGAATCATTTAGGGACGGCTTCAGCAATATTTTGACATAGTCTGAATGGGGACCAGTAGGTTGCTACATTTTGTTCTGTTTTGTTATGTTGTACTTCCTTAGTCTATTTGGTTTATTGAGTTCTTGTAAGTTTATCAGGATTCTTTTTTTCATTTCAGATATCATGTCGCCAGGTGCTTGCTTTTTAAAGATTGGATTGGTTTAGTTGGGAAGATAATGGGAATTCTATTCTGATTTGGTTTTATATAATTTTGGTTATAATTTTGGTTTGTGGCATATAAACCATCCTGAGTGATGACCTCACTACAGAAGTTGATAGATAGATAGATAGATAGATAGATAGATAGATAGATAGATAGATAGATAGATAGATAGATAGATAGATAGATAGATAGATAGATAGATAGATAGATAGATAGAGATAGCACACTAGCACTGGAGCAGGTCATTGAGTAGGAGAATGTCACTTTGGAGGACTTTAGGAAAAATGGCCCATTCCATTGCATTGGGGCACTGCTACCTGACAAAATGTATCAAAGGTACCAAATGTAGTCCTCCTGAGATTTCTTCTGTTAATGTTCCTGGCCAAAGTTTCTAGCAAAATATATTATGTGAAGATGCCTTTGAAAATCTGCCAGCAGAGACTGCCTTCTCGGTGGCTGGCCCACCTTCTTGGAACAAATTGCCTAGCGAGATTCACCACGCTCCATCCCTAGAAACCTTCAAAAAAGCAGTAAAAACTATATTCTTCATAGAAGCATTTGGCAATCACTAATGTCTGGTGTGTGTGTGTGTGTGTGTGTGTGTGTGTGTGTGTGTGTGTGTGTGTGTGTGTGTGTGTGTGTGTGTGTGTGTCCATGTTTTGACTTTGTTGGTTATTATTTGGTTTCTGCCTCTTGCCAGGTTATTTGACTGTGTTTGTTTGGTTGACTTTATTGTATTTTTTGTTTGATTTGTATTTGTATTTTTATTCATGTGCTATCCACGTGTTGGTTCTATTGTACATATATGGTTTTCTATGTAAACGGCCCAGAGTTCCCATTGGGAAAATTGGTTGCGGTATAGAAATATCAACATGAATGAATGAATGAATGAATGAATGAATGAATGAATGAATGAATGAATGAATGAATAGTGTTTAGGGGCCTTGGTATACATCTTCTGTTGGGGAGAGGAGCAAATGATTGAGATAGATTTGGTGCCTTCCTTGTTTGTTTGTTTTTCATCATCTTTATGTGCTCACTGGCAGTATTTAGAGTTAGCAATTTATACCCAGCCAGTCTGTGTGAGTGTTGACTGGGTCAACTTGGTAAAATTAATTCACTCATGGAAAGACCACTTTCACGTAGTGAAGTGTTTGTGTACCTGCTTACTTACAAGGCTAAAGTGGATGCATATTTATGGATATTTTCAACTCATATTTATGGCATCAATCTAGACAGAAGCTGGCCAAAGCAGACTGAGCAGTAGTTGGGTTGCAGTGTTGACCAAGTTAAACTATAGATTTGGCAAAACCTTCTAGTGCTACTTTTTCTCCAGTAAGATGGAAATGCTTGATCTGTCTGTTGTTGACTTAACCTCTTCTATCCCATTCTCTAGCTGCCTAGATGCCCTAAGCACATCCGATCTCGCCTGATTTCGGAAGCTAAGCAGGGTCGGCCCTGGCTAGTACTTGGATGGGAGACCACCAGGGAATACCAGGTGCTGTAGGCGCCTGGAGTAGGAACTGGCAAACCACTCCAGTCTTCCTGCCAAGAAAACTCCATGGACATGGGGTCACAAAGAGTCGGTCACGACTGTAATGACACAACACATCCCATTCTCTAGTTGATATTGCATGTCCTTTGGTCTGGTTCTCATTCTACCAGCATGTTGTCTTCTGTGGAATTCCTTCAGTCCTTCAATTTCGCAACTGAATATAATTCAAGACACAATACAAACAAAGTTGCTGAAGCAACACAGCCCAAGCTATCATTTTTAAAGGAATGACAGGAAATACTCCAGAGAAATTGGGAAAGGTAATATGCCCAACAGGAATGGCTGCATTTCATACTCTTGAATATAAGTGTATTGTCAAAGAAGCAGAGTTTCTCTCTAAGCCAGCAAAAGCTTCCCCCATCCCTGGAGGCATTTTCAAGGTTTTATCTACCTCTCTTATAGGAATGTTCTACTTTGTCTTATGTTTAGCTAAACCCTGCTTTGCTTGATATACATGAGAAATCTTTCGGATTATAGGGTGAACACTTGCAAATGTTAAGACTGACTGTCAGATTAGAGGTACATTGGCACATGTACAGTACCTCCAAACTGTGGCTATATACCTCCACATTCTTCTATTTGTTTAACCTAATATTTACTTCCACCTCCAATATTGACTTTTATTATTCTCAGTCTCAGTACTGAGTCAACCACTATGAGATATTTCACTCTGTCAGCAGCAGCATTATCAAGATAGCTAGCATTTTGGACGAGCATGCTTGTATTTTACATATAACTGTATATTGTGCAAAATATAAGGGTTTTGTGCAAAACCAGTTGTCTGTGACTTTTCCACCCAAAAGCCCAAAAATGTTTGAACAATGTACGACATTCGTGTAGTCGCACCCAGTGGATATAAAAGTTTTTCCATTTCTTTTTTTTTCCATCTCTGAGAAAGAAATAAGAAAAAAAAATTTCTAGGGACACACTAATTTCAATTACATTAACCTCCAAGTCTAGAATTCTACCAGAAGTTTTTCTGGGAAAGCACAACACCTTTTAAAAAAAACCCTTAGGAGAACTGCGGAGGTAATGCATTGGATCTTTAAAAAATACATGAGTAGGGGATTTTACTGGTCCTTTGGGCTTTTCTGGTACTCCTGGACTGTAGCTGCCGCCCCCCTCCTTCCCTCAGCATGACATGGAGTCTAAAACTGTTTTTAAGTACATATCACATTGCACTTAAATATGTAACACCAAAGACTAGAAGCAGAAAAATATGGGTACAAATAAAAAAAGCAGTGCTGAGAACAATTTACACAATTCTCGCAATTCTGCAAATTGTGCCAATTCCATGTTTTTGTGCAAAAACAGAAAACGTTGTCAGACCCCACCTGGAGTACTGTGTCCACTTCTGTGCTCCTCGATTTAAAAAGGATGTTGACAACCTCGAGCGGGTGCAGAGGAGGGCGACCAGGATGGTTGAAGATCTGGAGGAAATGTCTTAGGGAACTGGGAATGTTTAGCCTGTCAAAAAGAAGGCTGGGGGGGGGGTATGATAGCTATGGTTAAATATTTGAAAGGATGTCATATTGTAGAGGGAACAGGTTTGTTTTCCATGGCTTCAGAGACTAGGACTCGAGGCAATGGTTTCAAACTACAGGAAAAGAGATTCCATTTGAACATTAGGAAGAACTTCATGACAGTTAGAGCTGTCAGGTAGTGGAATATGCTGCCACAGAGGGTGGCGGAGTCTCCTTCTTTAGAGGTTTTTAAGCAGATGCTGGATGGCCGTCTGGCGGAAATATGGTGATGGGGTTCTTGCATGGCAGGGGGTTGGGCTGGATGGCCCTTGAGGTCTCTTCCAACTCTATGATTCTATGATTCCATGCAACATCTGCATTTTACACAAAACATTGTTCTTACTAATATAAGCACCCTATGAAGAGCACCAAGACATTCCTTGCGATCCTTGTAGGCTCAGAGAAGAATGCTGTGATTCCTTGTGTGTTTACAGTGGTAGGCCTGAGGACGATAACAGTTGTAAAAAAAAGGACAGAATGAGTATAAAGACCAAGGTAGCAGAAAATTTGAGAACAATCGTTATTTAAGTATCCATGTTTTTCTGCTACTTGAAGAGGTGGATGTTGATCCAGAAAAGCTCTCAGAGTTAATGTACTATAATACAGAAAGACCTTTTCCCATAATCCTCTAGCCAGATATGGCTGCAGGATTCTGGAAGCTACTGTCCAAATATAAATGTATTCGTTCTTTTTCATTCAGATTTTCAGTATCTACTTGTTTATGTACAGTATCATTCTTGCCCGTGTTGTCCATGCTTTCAGGAACCTCCAGAGGGTTTCATGTTATATCTTGAATTACAGCATAAACAGCCTTCCCCTCCCTTAATAACTGAGATGTCTTTCCATTCAGACATGTGTTCTAATAATAATAATAATAATAATAATAATAATAATAATAATAATAATAATAATAATAATAATAATAATAATGATGATGATGATGATGATGATGATGATGATGATGATGATGATGATGATGATGATGATGATAGGAAATTTTGGGAGTAACTAATAGTTACAGAATGTCAGAGTGGTAAGACTTGTGCCCAGTGTTGGCAAACCTATGGCACGGGTGCCAAAGGTAGCACTCAGAGCCCCTTCTGTGGGCACCCAACATCACGCCTTCACAGCCACCTGTATTCAGATTAAATTGCTGTATTCACACTTTGCGAATAATCAGTGAGTTTTGAATTGCAGTTTGGGCACTCGGTCTCTAAAAGGTTCGGCATCGCTGGCCCATAACTTCATTTTGTGGTTGTTAAAAAGTATTGTGATGTGAAAGGGCACTTCAGTATCAGACTTTACAAACGGCTCTGCAAAAAAAAAAATACATGTCATTTCTCCCCTTTTGAGGAAATTTTACAGTGTTTGGGGCTCTTTAGTCTAGAAAAAAGGTGCCTGAGGGGGAGACATGATTGAGGCATACAAAACTATGCGAGGGATGGATAAAGTGGATACAGGAAAACTCTTCACCCTCTCACAGAACCAGGGGTCATCCACTCAAATTGTGGGTTGGGAGAGTGAGAACAGACATAGGAAAATATTTCTTTACCCAGTTTGTTGTTAGTTTGTGGAACTCCTTGCTACAGGATGTGCTGATGGCATCTGGCCCAGATGCCTTTAAAAGAGGATTGGACAGAATTCAGGAGGAAAAGTCCACTGTAGGTTACAAGCCATGGGGATAGATGTTATCTCCAGCCTTAAAAGGAGAGTATCTCAAAGAGCCAAACTCAGGGAAGTGGCATCAGGAGACAGGTATCAAGTTGTCTCATGTGCTCCCAGAGGCATCTTGTGGGACCACTGTGAGATACAGGAAACTGTACAAGATAAGCCCTCAGCCTGATCCAGCAGGGCTCTTCTTATGTTCTTGTATTATGTATTCTCCACTCTGGAATGATTGAGAACAAATCCTGCCCCCCTTCTCTGTATGACAGCCTTGCAAGTACAGTGGTATCTCTACTTACAAGTTTAATCCGTTCTGAATGCAAACAACTTGTAAGTAGAGCAGCCCTATCTAAAAAATAAAAAAATAAAAAAATAAAAAATAAAATAATTATAAGTACAGCAGACCACATCTAAAATTTGCAAGGCAGCAATTAAAATGCCAACAGTTTTCCGCTCTTAAGTCGAATTGCTCGTTAAGTAGAGCCGTGCGTAAGTAGAAGTACCACGGTATTTGAAAAGTGCAAACATATGTCCCCACAGTCTCCCCCCGCCCCCCCCCAGGTTAAACATGCCCAGTTCTTTCAGTCTTCCCTTTTTCAGCTTGGTTTCCAGTCCCCTGATCATCATCTTTGTTGCTCTCTTCTGAACTTGCTTCAATGTGTTGGCATCTTTTTAAATGTGTGGTGCCCACAATTGAATGCAGTACTCAGGATGAGGTCTAACCAGTGCTGAATATTCATGAGGAGTGGCGGCAAATCATATCCTAGAGATCTGGTTGAAACTGAGGTGAAATAAGGGTGTGTGCCTCATGAAATCCAGGTTTTATGCTAAATATCAGTTATGCAGGTAAAGATGTCAACCCAAATTAGCCTAATTGTTAATTAATATGTGTTAATTGTATATTATATGTCCAATATTTGTAATTTAAGATTTATTTCCATAATGATGAAAGTTGGAAGCACCCTCTGTGAAACAAATTTCTATTAAGTAAAATAGATCCAAGAGGAATTCCTCTTCCGTAGTAGATTCCGAATTACAGCTGAAATCAATAATAGCATAATGAGAAGCATCTTTTATTTACTAGGTTAATGTGTCCTCACTGAGCTAAATTGAATAAAAATAATCTGTTGGAGTATCGTCATGGGGTTTTCCTGTTATGCCCTACCTACATTTTGGAGATAGCAATGGTATCTAATGCAGAAGGCAGCAAAGTAAATGAAGATCTATTTATTCCTGTTGACAGGCGGAGAAAATTGTATTTCGTGCCAGGCTCTGCTGCCAACGTATGTGTACACCAGTAGGCACTTAGCACATAGATTGTGGTGATAAGACAGCACCTGCAAGCTTCGTACGGTGTCAGAGTTTCATGTCTAAATTAAAACTCACCCTGACTGAGCAGCTCAGGAAGTGGTATTAGAGTTAGTTTCAGCTGAAAAGGGACAATGATAACTGCTCCTGTCTGTAGCTCTTGGTGTACCATTTTTAATGCTCCTTATCAAGAAGTGAAACCAGTTATGACTGCAAAAAGGTTTGTTCCATTAGGACCATGTGGTTATTTGTAATATTTAATATTTGAATAGAGATTGATGGGCCTGGATGCTGATTTCAGTATCAAGTCTATGCAATCTCCGTAATATCAGCTATGAATAGAATCAAATAATTATGTACCTAGCTTAATTTGCTGAAAACGAATCTTGGCTTCACTCTTCTGGTGCCTTTGTTGTTTTTTGTTGTTTAAAAACATTTGGTCATATATAAATCAGCCCCCTTTCCTGCAGAGCAGAAATGGCTGGAGAATTGTGTGTGTGTGTGTGTGTGTGTGTGTGTGTGTGTGTGTGTGTGTGTGTGTGTGTGTGTGTGTTCCATAAAGAAACTGGATGAGTTTAAATGAGGTTGTATTTATATTTCTGCTCATGTCAAAGGTGTGATTGGGAGCCAACAGAACTGTAGATCAAATGGATCAATATTACAGTATACTTGGTTCAAGTTCTGCCCTGGGGCAGGGCAACCATAAGAATCTCTTCTGTGGTTGGGAGGGACCACGAGATCTCGTGTCCTACTTTCCTTCCAGGGCTAGAGCTTTATTCATTCATTCATTCATTCATTCATTCATTCATTCATTTGGTTTGATTTGATTTATACACCGTAAAACAATCTGTCCCAATGGTTGTCAGCAAGTTCAGATACTGGCTGTGATATCTGGAATACATTTCTTGCAAGATTGCAGCCTAAATCTGACCCTGGAGACCTGTCTCTTTAATGACTTTGTAAAGTAATATAAGATTATGAGAGCCAAACTAAGAATATCCATCATGATGTTTCAGGTTGATCCAATTAATTTATGAATTTATTTAGTTCTCTTTAAAGCCCAAACTTCATAGAAATTCCAGGGCAGATACAACATTAAAACAACCAGTGATAAAAAGCAGTAACTAAACACCTATTAAAACTAATAAACTATCAGATGGGGAAAGAAATAAGAAACAGTTAATTCAATCATATGTATTTGTATTAAATATTAATATAATATCAAATAATACATTAAGATAGTATTATGGTAGTATTGCATTAAGTATTAATATTTGATCTTAATTCTTTCATCTGAATGTCTCTATGCTGTGTGTGTTTATTTGACCTTTTTGTCTGAATAATTTATTTATTCAGCTCTTGCACATTTCTCTTCTCAAGGTGACTCACAACATGTCAATTTGGGATATACAGTGGTACCCCGACATAAGAGGAGCTCGACTTAAGAGCAATTCGACTTAAGAGCAGTAAACTGTTGCTGTTTTTACTGCCACCTTACTAATTTTAGATATGATTTGCTCGAATACAAATATTTTTTTTTCATTTTTTTTTTTCAATTTTTTAGATAGGTACCCTGACTTAAGAGTAGTTCGACTTAAGAGCATGCTTTCGGAATGGATTAAATTCATAAGTTGAGATACCACTGTATATCAAGATGGTATAGAGCAGTGTTGGCGAACCCTATGGCACAGGTGCCAAAGGTGGCACTTGGAGGCCTTTCTGTGGGCACCCGACATTGCACCTTCACAGCCACCTGGATTCAGGTTAAATGGCTGTATTGGCAACTTTGCGAAAAATTAGTGGGTTTTGAATCGCAGTTTGGGCACTTGGTACCTAAAAGGTTCGCCGTCACTGGTATAGAGCATTTGTATTAGAGACCAGGATTTTCAAACTTTCTACCCTCTGGGCCTTTTGAGAAAGGCCCTAGAAAAGATTGTCTCAGTAATCAAGAAACAGAGGTGGTTAGCAAATGATTGTAGAGGAAATTAGAATTTGGCATTAGCAGATTTCACTTACTGATAAGATATTTGATCACATTTAGATAATTGTTAAATTCTTTACCACAGTGATTTCCTTCTAGCATGGATTTTGTCACGATGGATATTCTTCCTTTTGTTAAGTACAAACAATGTCCAGAATGATATCGTATGCTTGGGCATGTGCAAAAAAGAAGTGAACGTACTGCTGCTAATTGTGGCTAGTTGACAAAATGTTAGATGTGGGCCAGGTACGCCATTAAGGACACAACTGGACATGCAGCCAACATGCAGCCTCATGAGCTAGCCACAAGAATTTCCACCATTGCTCTTGGAGACACATAAATGCCCAATAGGATTCTTGTCTTTTTTCTGGAAGTGTACTGAGCCCGCCTCCCCAGTTCAGGCAGAATCTGACTGATGCAAACACTTGACTAAGCACAGGATGTTGTCTTTTCTGTTGCTTCCCAAACACCAGCTGAGCTCCAACAAGGAAGAAGCCTTTGATGTCATCTTTCCTTCTCCTTGGTGCTGGCCAATTAGACAGGGAGGCGGGATGATGCATTTCCTTGCACAACTCCTGATTGGCCAGCGCCAGGGAGAAGGAACGATGACGTCGGAGGCTTCTTCCTCATTGGAGCTCAGCCCTGCGCAGGCGCAGAGCAAGGTAAGGAATTGGCTGATTGCGTTGCAGAGGCTTCCGAACACCAGCTGGACTCCTGCAGGTCATTTCAGAACCGGTAGCTTCCAAAACGAATAGCCCATCCCTAGTTGGTACTCATCTGTCATTTCTTTTCCTATTCTGTGTTTATACTTAACTTATCACCTGCCTCCTCACACTATCAGCTCCTCTCATACCTTCCTCCTCCTGGTGGTACTAGGCAGGCTGGAGCAGTGGGAGGGGCACCTAAAAAGTGGGCTGAGGCACACTAGAAATGCTCCTTAACAGTAAACATGAGAATTTTCTGGGAGCAAATTGAGAGATCCCTTCCCTTCCACCCATAGTAGGTTGAATAATGTTTCCAGGTTACTGCGGCATTCACACAATATAGTACAGTGAGTTAGACTAATTGAAAAGGTAGTTGTGGCTCAAGTTACATTTCATTGAGTTCAGATGATTCATTTAAATGAATTTAAAAGAAGGTAAATTCATCTGACTTAGTATAGTTCTCATACACTGGCTAAAGTCTGTTTAGTTATGGCCACTTGCAACACAGTAGACAGAAATCTTCATAGTAAAGCAAGTTAAATATTTAGCATGGGTATTTGCACGGAGTCGTGCCACTCAACACAGAGCAGCAAATGCCTACACTAACTCTTAATTTGGGGCATTTTGTCACACTTAGATTTTTACCTGCAGTGTTAAACCAACAAGCTTAAGTGATAGGGTTTTGGCCAAGAAGACAATGAGGCCAAAAGAACTCTGTCAAGAGTTGTCTGTGAAGATTCTTAGCCATCTAGTGAGGTTATCTGAAAGATGAGTCATGGCAACTAGACTTCTTTTCTTGAGAGATCAAAACGTTTCATTACTCATCCATGTAGCTTCGTCAGACTGAGAAAGCTGCTTGGATGGGTAGTGAAACGTTTCAGTCTCTCAGGAAAAGAAGTCCAGTTGCCATGACTCAACTTGCAGGTCTGTCAAGAGTTGTATTGAAGGAAGGTACTGCATCAAGGCTGAAAGTGTAACTTCCAGAGGCATGGTTGGTGATGATTGTTTATTTACGGTTATTAACCAAATACAAAAATTGTAATACAATAAAAATATAACATGATAAAACAATGTAAATAATATGATAAAACAGTATAAAAATATTACTGGAAAATACAGAGCTTGTAAAAATGACAATTTATGGGTAAAACACTATATATAATTAGGAGAGCTCAAACCTCTATCAGTTATACATCTACGTTTGATCATAGCAGCGTAGCAAAACCTGGCAACACAATTTGTGATCTGAGGGGACCTATCTGAGAGGAGTAGCTTAGCGTAGTAGTTGGTAGGTCTCCCAGGATGTTTGCAAATAATAGGATGTATAAGCTGCTTGCGTAGTTCTTGATAAAAGGAGCAGCATAAAAGAACATGGGTCACAGACTCAATTTGGCTATTATTGCAAGGACATAGCCTCTCTGGGTAAGGGATATTTTGAAATTTCCTATCCAAAAGTTTGGAAGGGAGCACATTCAGTCTGGCTAAGGAGAAGGCCCGGATTATTTTTGTAGACATAGAGCTAGAGAGGTAAGAAGACATCTTTAAAGCATTGTATGTGACTATGCTATTGGTGCCCATTTGGCTCAGGTGTTCCTGGAGATCTATATCCCATATCCTACGCTTGACAGTTGCTTTGGCATTAATGTAGCCCATCGCTATAAGGGTGTTAATAGAGAGACCTATCAGTTGCGTTTCTTTAACTACAAAAGATTTCCAATCTGACTGGAAGGTGTCTAGGAGGGTCAGGGGAGCCAGACTGACAGGAAGAAGCATAAGTTTGAGCCAGTAATTAATCATGAGGGCTTTTACCCGTGCTCTAATGGAAACTAATCCAGTCTCCAGGCTTAGGGCAATCTTTGCCAAGACTCTCGTTGGGCTTGAAGCTTTTTCTTTTTGATCAAGGCCTTATATTTACTCTTAAGAGTGAACCATTCAGAAGGAATTCTGACCAGGTTCTGCTCACGATACCATTTGTACTCGGCCATTAACTCCTTTTTAGGCATGGTTGGTGGTAGCAAAGCAGTTAGGTCCCTCATTTGCAAGTATATGAAGTCAGTCCTTTTTACATCAATTCTCTCAAATTCAGAGAATCTTAATCTAGATTAATTGGTGAGAAGTTCCTTTGAGTTGGTTGAGTTCACTAGTCCCGCAGGATGGAATGAAGGAGACAGATGGAGATGAGGAGTTAAAAGACAGGTGTTTTTAAGATGTATAGTTGGATGCTAAAAACTCAGTGTATTCATTTAATCCATGCTGACAGAATATATTTTAATTAATCTATTTCTGTGTAAACGTGTAGTGACATTTCATTTTCAGTTGTAAAATACCAGCAACCCCCTGTAAACAAGTGGTTGTTCTGGTTCCAGTCGTACATTACTGAACATTTTCAGTCTGGATTAGATTCAGTTTTGTGATAAAAATCAGACACCTACACAGTCCAACTGTTCATTTAGTACATTTCTATCTTTACATGACCCCTAGTGAGATTTTGGGAATGCTTTTAAAAAGTGTCTTCCATGATAAGCAATGCACAAGGCTGCATATTATTTTAATTCCAGACGTTTCAATTCCCTTGGATTCTTGCTGAGATGAAATACCCTATTAAACATTCTTATATTATATATAAAAAGAGAAACCTTACCTTACTATTAAGGCTTAATAGTAGTACAACTCTCACGTCAACAGAGAGAGCCTTGCTATGCAAATGAAAATACAGCTGTCAGGGAAGGAAGACCTTTCAGCCAGGTGTTGGGGGTGAGAGGAAGATTGTTCAGGTAGTTATCTATGGTTTCAGAATATTTATTTATTTAATCAATTTATATACTGCCCAGCTAGCCAAAGGCCACACTGGGTAGTTCACAACATAAAACAAACTGTTGCAATATAAAATACAACAGGAACATAATACAAAACTAAAAATGCCACTAAAAACATAGTGAGTCAGCATCCTTTATAAAGTCTAAAGCGGATAAGATGGGCTAAGAGCAGACGAAATTAGTGGAACAGTGAAAAGCAGATTTAAACAACCATATCTTTGAACATTTTTTTTTTGAAGTTCCGCAACATGGGGGTATGGCAGATCTCTGAGGGAAATTTGTTCCAAAGTGTAGGGGCCGCGACTGAGAAGGCCCGATTTCTTGTTGTCTTACAGGCCTCCCTCGATTTTGGCACCCTCAGATGCCCCACCTGTGATTAATAAGTGACATGGGCCGAACTTTGGGGTAGAAGCCGTTCTGACAGATAGGAAGGTCTTAAACCATTTAGGGCTTTATATGTCAGAATAGTGTTTGAAGGGTTTCAGCCATGAAATGTTAGCAGGTATCACACTGCTCACTTTCATTGTTGTGATTAGAAAAACATTTCAGACTAGAATTTCCACTGATGTTGAATGAAATTTACATTCAGCTAACAGTGTGGTCCCAAACAAATGTAAAGAAATTAACGAGTTCTCTCTCTCTCTCTCTCTCTCTCTCTCTCTCTCTCTCTCTCTCTCTCTCTCTCTCTCTCTCTCTCTCTGTGTGTGTGTGTGTGTGTGTGTGTGTGTGTGTGTGTACAAATGGGAATAAATTAAAGACAACTTCGGGTTATGAACACCTCAGTTAACGTAATTGAAAACATTGTCTCAGTTTACATTTTTTTCCTGCAATGCCCCAGTTTATGAATTTTTCCCATAATGCATTGTGAAAAAAGTACCCAGGATGCATTGCACCCTCAAAATTTAATACTTTTCTGTATAACAAAGAAAAAGAAACAGTACTTATTAGACGCCGTACAACATGGGTTCCAGTCATATTCCTATTACAGTAAATTTAGTCCTTATTCTTTGTTTCTCTTTTCTATCTGTTGATAGAACAGATTCCATGTTTGATAATATTGTGGGTCCTCTTTCCCTTTAATTTTCATTATTAGTCTCTCCTTTTCTGTGCATTCCAAAATCGTCTTAATTATTCCTTCATCTATTGGTATTTCTTCCTTTTTCCAATATTGTGCACATACAATCCTCGCTGCTGTCAAAATATGTAACATTAGATAAATGTTTTGTTTTTCTATATTCTCTGGTATTATACCTAATAAAAACAGTTCTGGTTTAAAGTGTAGCTGCTTTTTTATCATTTTGACAAAGCCAAGTATGAATTTGCTCACATATCCGACATTTATTAGACATCTTTGAAAATATTTTAGCTAATCTAGCAGGCGGTAAATGCCATTTATAAAACATTTTATGTAAATTCTCTTTATAGGCTGTCACTATTGTTAGTTTACAATTTCTGTTCCAAAGTTCTTACCCTTTCTCAAGATCAATATTATAGCCCCAAAAAATCTGCCCATTGTACCATTGTCTCTTTCACTTCTTCATCTTCCATTTTCCCTCCTAACAGAAATTTATATATTTTCTTAATTAGTTTATCATCTCTAGTTAACAGTATTGTATCAAATGCTGTCTGTTCACTATAGAAACAACACATTTTCAAATCTCGTTTGTATCTACTTGGTACTTGCATTAAAGGCCTCCAAGAAGAAACCAAACCTTGGTCTATGATTTCTTGTTTAGAATAAAAGCTACATTTGATTGGAGTGTCTATCAGATATTTTTTTAAAAACCCCTTCTATTGTTTGCACTGTTTGGTGTGTGTTTGTGTGCGGGGGGGGGCTCAGGACTGATATTCAGAACTCAAAGACATTCTTAGGCTTGCATCATGTATTCTGGAGTGGTGGCGGCCCAGTCTTTGGGAGTTTGCATGAAGGGAGAGATGGACCTATCCCGTATGGGAGATAAGCACATTGCTCCTCCTGTGACAGGTTTCCGGGGGGGGGGGGGGAACGGCTTGTGTGTCTTTGTTTTAAAATGTCAAAAGAAGCACGGAGGTTGTTCCATTTGTGTTTCCTCTCTTAATGTTCTGTCCTTCTTCTGCGTTGACTACAGTGCAAATGCGGACTAGTGCAGATGTGGAATTGTAGCCCTTCCCCGACAAATTGGAGATGGGGATTTTGCCAGTTGAGGATCCCTCTACATCAGTGGTCCCCAAATGTTAGGTCCCCAAATGTTCTTGGACTAAAACTCCCAGAAGCCTTTACCACTAGCTGTGCTGGCCAGGATTTCTGGGAATTGGAGTACAGCAACATGTGGGGAACAAAGGGTGGGAACCACTACTCTATAGAGCTGAGGTATGTTCTGTAGAGTATTCTCCGAGAAAGATGCCCTCGGCTCCTAATACTGCACTTTGTCAACAGCCGTTACATCCATTCCTCTCTCCATTTTGCTCTGCAGAACTGCTTGGAGTGTAATATTTTACCATTATCCTCTATGTCAGGCATGTCCAAACTTCAGCCCTCCAGATGTTTTGGACCACAACTCCCACAGTCCTTTCCGATTGGCAGTCTAAGTTTAGAATTCTGGGAGTTGTGGTCCAAAACACCAGGAGGCCCCAAAGTTTGGACATGCCTGCCCTATGTAGTGCTTAATGCTCATAGCCATGCTAAACCATTTGTCCTTTCTCCATGTTCTGTCCTTCTTCAGTGTTGAGAAACTTTTGCCTGTACCTTAACTTGGGAGTTCTCTCTCGTTGTTGATTCAGTGCCAAGAACCTTCCCCTGTAGTTGTATGCAAACATTTTTTTTTTTGGGGGGGTGTCATTTGCATGGTGTACAACATAGTTCTGCAGCATGGCATAGCACTGTTGTCACAGTTTGGGTGGAAGCTTGCTAATGTCACGGTGCACTGTGGTAGAGAAAAGGGAAGTGAGCAAAAGTTAGAGGGTGGAATAACTTGTAGGTGTTTCACCACCACCACCACCACCACCACCCTGTTTTTATACTATCAGGATGCCATTGGGAAGTGTGCTGGCAGAACGATCTAACATAAGCCTTGGTTCTTTCCACAGTGGGTAAACCTCACAAATGCAACTACTGTGGCCGGAGTTACAAGCAACGCAGCTCTTTGGAGGAACACAAGGAACGCTGTCACAACTACCTGCAGAATGTCAGTATAGAGGCCGCTGGGCAAGTCATGAGTCACCATGGTGAGTCGAAGCCTCATTCTGAGCCTGGTATCCTGTTCTGCTTCTCTCTCCCCCCCCCCTAATTTTTCTCTTTCTCCCCCTGCTTCTTATAAAAAGGAAACCAAACAAATGCAGGATGCCTGGAAACAGGCTTTTTGCACCTGTGGGGATTCAGGGAATGAATATAAACTCGAGTTTTGAAAAATAAGCACCACAAAACCACGTTGCAAACTATAGTAGCAAATAGTTATCTAGCAGAAATCCTTATAGTAGTAGACAGCATTCAAGCGGTGTGTGTGGGGGGGGGGCAACAGATAGAGAGTATAAAAATCCCTTTGCACACTTTCCCACCCACCCACCCCAGGCACAGATTACCTGAAGAAATCCTAGTAACATGGACTGTTGCATTTATGCAGCTACAATGAATGGGTGGCCAGTAGATGGATAAAACTCCATTCACTGCAGTACACATGGGGGATTTGGAATGAATGAGAATGAGGCGAAATTTCTAACTATTTTTTTTATAATTAATGAGAACTTTTGATAAATATAATATATATTTAATAGTATCCTGACAACAATTCATCTTGCTTCTTTGGTATTACAAGTGGTTTCCAGAAATCGTATTGTTATTGTTTTGGAGCATGTTCTTGGTATATACTGAACCTGTAGCTATGGTGGGTATTGTGTCAATGCAACCTCTTTTGTTTCATTCATTTTTGGTTTCGCTTTATTGTTAGCTGCCTTGAGTCTTACTGTGGTGGGAAAGGCGTAATATAAATTCCACGGGGGAAACAAGGTGAGGCTGCTTATATAGTGCCCCAACAATAAGATTCCTTGTGAAATGTTTTACGTGATGATGCATCAGGGTGACTACCGTATATACTCGAGTATAAGTCGACCCGGGTATAAGCCGGGGTATAAGCCGGGGCCCCTAATTTAAACCCCAAAAACTGGGAAAATTTATTGACTCAAGTATAAGCCTACGGTGGGAAATGCAGCAGGGCCTGGCAACTCCTCCTTTGTGAGCTGGGTGTGTGTGTGATGTTTAAAATGACTTTTAGCCACCGAGGCAAGTGCTTGAGTTTGTTGGCTAAAAGTCATTTTAAACATGGGGGGGCTCAGGAGAAGTGGCGCACAATGTTTAAAATGACTTTTAGCCACTGACCCAAACTTGCCTCAGTGGCTAAAAGTATTGACCTGCATATAAGCCGAGGACCCCTTTTTTCAGCCCAAGATTAGGGCTGAAATACTAGGCTTATACTCGAGTATATACAGTAAGTTGCTTGAGGTACAGGTAAAATCTGAAAAGCACTTTGAAAGAAACACAGATTTCTCAGTATTTAGAGAAGATACAACCCTGGATAATTTTTAAAGCTCTTCAGCATCCTTGAGGCCCCCAACATTTGTCCCCCCCCCTTTTTTCCTTTTGATCAAAAATTCCCATTTTGCCTTCTAGAAGTCAATTTTGACATACTCTAAGGCAGTGTTGGCAAACCTATGGCACAGGTGTCAAAGGTGGCACTCAGAGCCCTTCCTGTGAACACCCAACATCACCCCTTCACAGCCACCTGTATTCAGGTTAAATTGCTGTATTAGCACTTTGGGGGGAAAAAGTGGGTTTTGAATTGCAGTTTGGGCACTCGGTCTCTAAAAGGTTCGCCATCACTATTCTCTGTTGTTGTTGTTGTTCAGTTGTGTCTGACTCGTCGTGATCTTATGGACCAGAGCACACCAGACCCTTCTGTCTTCCACTGCTTCCCAGAGTTTGGTCAAATCCATGTTGGTTGTATCGATGACACCATCCATCCATCTTATTCTCTGCCGTCCTCTTTTCCTTTTGCCTTCGATCTTTCCCAACACCGGGGACTTTTCCAAGGACTCCTCTTTCCTCATGAGGTGGCCAAAGTCCTGGAGCCTCAGCTTCAAAATCTGTCCTTCCAGTGAACATTCGAGGTTGATTTCTTGCAGGATGGATAGGTCTGATATCCTTGCAGTCTAGGGGACTTGCTGTTCTAAGGGATCTGCAAAAATCCCTTTTTACTGTTGTTTTTTATTTTCGTCCACTGGAAAGCATAAGGGGGCTTTTTCAGTTTTATTATTATTATTTTAATTTAAACCAATTTTTCAGTTAACAAAAGAACAACACAACAAACTTCATGACACATAATCACTACAATCAAAATAAATAAATAAAAAACATAAGGAAAAACTATGCCAACTGGGAATGTGGCCTTCAGGCTGTTGTGGTGAATCTGAAACATAGCCTGTCGCCCTCCTGAAATCACCCACCTCATTTTAGAATGTTTGTGGAAATGCTTCCCCTCAAAAGCTAGCAAAAGTAGGCCTACCATTTTCTTTCTGGTATTCAGCACAGTACAGATACTACAGAACAATTTTACATACCTGTTTCCTTCCATTCCTAGAATTTTCTTTGATCTGGTGCTTTGGGGCACCTCTGTGGAGGAGTTTCACCAATGTGTCCTTCCTTCTCCTTTTTGCCCTTCAGTTTCCCCCATCCTTCCAAAGCAGATTTGTCTCTGCCCCTTTTACTCACAAAGGTCTCAGGTAGGCCAAAGAGCCTTTTGTGACCACTCCTGGAGGCAACCAGTTCATTCCAACCTATCAGGAACTTGTCCCACCAAGAAAGAGTTAAAGCAACTTGGGTTGTCCAGAGAGTTGATATTTATGAATAAACATGAACTGCCAACAGAGGTTTCTGGAACAGAATTCCAAAAGCTTCCATTTTCCTTAATCCTGCATACAACTTTGTGCCCTATCTTAGTGCTTACAAACCCTCTTATTCCATGTTTAGACAGAAATATATGATAATAGTAATCCTGGAATTACAGAACTGGAAGGAACCTTATAGATAAGAACATAAAAAGAGCCATGCTGGATCAGGCCAAAGGCCGATCTATTTCAGCTTCCTGTATCTCACAGTGGCCCCACCAAATGTGTCTGGGAGCGCACAAGGCTTTATCTGTCTCCTGCAACCATTCCCCTGCATCTGGCCCTTGAAGTACCCCAGTTTTAAGCCTGGAGATGACACATCTCCCTCATGGCTTGTAACCTGTGATGGACTTTTCCTCCAAGAATCTGTCCAATCCCCTTTTGAAGGCATCCAGGCCAGACTCCATCACCACATCAGGTTGAGCCCCCGTCAGTGGGGGACCAAACTCCCAACCTTCACCTCCACATCCAGATATTTAAATCACTGTGCTATCCAGCAGATAGATGGGTGTGGGGCCTTAATGCACTTATAAGTATCAACCTCTGCCTTGAATTCATTCTTCTCTGCCCTGTCAGTTTTTTTAAGATGTTCCAATTTGATTTTTCAAATAGCCTAACAATTCATGTTACATCATCATCATCATCATCATCATCATCATCATCATCATCATCATCAACAACAACAACAACAACAACAACAACAACAACAACAACAACAACAACAACAACAACAACAACAACAACAACAACAACAACAGTATATTAATAACAGCACACAAGATACTGGGCAACATGGTTGGTTGTAGATAGGCTGATGGTATTTCAGAGACTTGCATGTGGTATTACATTTGTCATTTTTTTCAGTTCCCAGGGACATTTTCCCCTCTCTTGTTGCATTTCTATGTGTGCCATGGAGATATGAAGGGTTTCGTGACAGGAAGAGGATGTTTTTCGCCTAACACTTATGGGCTGCTATGGGAATGTGTCTCTTACAGGTGTTACCATTCTCTACCTGTCCATCATCACTGTAGTTCAAAGATTTCCTTTCAAGATTTGATTTTGTTTCCGTAGTAATAAAGCAATTTCTACTTCTCTGGATAAACACTCTTGTCTTTTAAAACAGGGTAAGGAGAGCTATTTATTTAGGCCAGTCCTGTTCTTAGAAGACTCTGCTGCTAAGCAGCTGTGCATTAATACTTGTGATCACTATGTTGGCATCTCTGTACCCTCCCTTTCCAGACTTTATTTTGGCTGGCATGCCCATCTTAGATCCTGAACTGAAAGGAATTAAGGTGAATGATCTGAAAGAAAATTTTACTTAAACTCTGTAGAGCTCAGGAGAACATTTGTCCTTACATGTTCAGTAAGGGTGTTGATTTTGTTTGATGGTCTGTTGTACTATTATGTGTTTAATACTCAATGGAGTTTCACACAGCATAAATGTACATATTGTTAATACTATCCAGAGAGTTGATTTAAATTAAAAATCTGAGGTCCCTGTCCTGTGTGCAGCTGACTAATGAGAATAAATCCTCTTGAACACAGGGGGGCTTACTTCTAAGTAAAAGTGTAGGTTGGATTAAGGCAATTATTTACCAGTAAGAAAACTGCTCGGAAAGTCTGACATGGCTTGACTTTGACCTTATATGATCAAGAGAAATTAAAAATGACTGGACTATGTTGGTGCATATTTTTTGCACCTGCATATTACTGTCATTTGGAAAGGAAACATCATTTTTTAAAAAACGTTTCTGCCTTCTCGCCTTCCATTTACTTCTTCCAGTTAGATTCTTGTGCTAAATGAAAAATGAAAAACTGCTGTGTCTGTGTCACAGCATAAGTGGTCTATATTAATAGTAAAAAGTAAATAAGTTCAAAAAGTAAACAGGGTGCCAAAACGCGGATGTGTTGGCCTCCTTTGACAGCCTGGCTACAGACAGATGAACAGAATGAACTGTCAGTTTTGTGGTTCCCATGAAAGGACCCCCTTTTACATGTGTATCCAAATCAGCATTTTGTTTCAAATGCACCCTGTGTGTGTCAGCTACAACACACAGGTCTGAGTGACCTGAAGAGTTAGAATTCCAAAGTTCTGGCTGAAGTTTTGTTGCTTTGCCTAGCAAGTCAACAAGGAAGAGATCTATTGAATCACTGAGTATTCGCTGATTCAACTCCTCTGTAGGCTCCGTTGGTTCAAAAGGACCTATTCTAGTGGTGTCTTACTAAATTCAACCACAACCAGAGTTGGTCCCTTTGATTCAATCACTCTTCCAGAGAAGTTGTTTTACTTAAGTCCCAGGATGATTCAGTAGGTCTACTCTAGTGTGATTCACTCTACTAAACCATAGGATGTCAGCCTCTGTGTGCTTTCAGCTTGGAAGCTCTATCATCCCAAGCCCTGCCATGCACTTGCTAGCAAGAGAGAAGAACCAGTGAGACTACATTTAGTAGTCTCCAATTCTTCCAGTTGGTTGCTTTCAATTGAAACAGGAAAAAAAGTCTGCTGCTTAAATACAAGTTCAGTTTACAGACCTCTGGAGGGATGAAATGTTTGTGGGTAGCAATGGGCATGAACTGGGAAACCAGCGGTTTGTGATCACGAACCCCCTGAAAAATAAATCGGTTTGTGGTTCATTTTTCAGCTCGGTGCTAGGGGTGGGGGTGGAGAATGACTGACCACCTGCCCCTGCCCCTCTGCCTGCCCCCATCACCTTCCTACCTTGGATTGAAGCCTTCGCTCCTGCTTCTCCTCTGTTGCCATGACCATGAGAGACAGCAGGCCTGCTGCCCATGTGCCTGTCAGCTCAGTGGCAGACCAATACGCACAGGTAGGCGGCCTGGATTCCTTGCAAGGAAACAGGCCTGCAGCCTATGCGCATGTGCCCATTGCTCCGCTGACAGGCAGGTACAAGCAGGTCCTTGAAGCTGGACCTGCTGCCTGTGTGCCTGTGCCCGCCAGGTCTGCTGCTTCTGTGCATGTGCCTCCTGCCTGTCAGCTGAGCAATGGGCAGAGGCAACGCAGCCGGCAGGCCCAGCTTCCATGCATGTGGAGGGGGCTTCAAGACAACATTAGAGAGGGGGTGCCCATGCCTGTTTTGTTGAAATAAAACAAAGTGCCAAGGGGAAGGGTTTTCAGCATGTAATTTCATTTTGGAAAAACTGGATCCCTGAACCTTGAACCAAACCATGAACCAGCCCAATTCGTGTGGGTTCTTTTTTCTGGTTCGTGGTTTGGTCCTTGCCCATCTCTAGTCATGAACAGAGTTCTTCACTGCTAAACTGAAGTTTAACCATTGAACTACAAGGCTCCTTTTTTTAAAAAAAAAAGCTGTAGAAGTGAAAGGAGATAGAGGTGCTTTCTGAGGATGCATTAAGCAACTGAGCATCCTATTCTGAGGATGCATTAAGCAACTGAGAGGACTCTACGTCCAAGTCCTCTTCCTTTCCATCCACTTCAAGTTAGAAAGGTGTTTTAAATGTTTAGATGCCGTTGAAAAAAAGAGAGAAGAGACAAGATGGAAAATGGACGAGAGGGAAATGTATAGAATATGGTAATTGTGAAGCATATAAATCAAAGCTATGTATGTTAGTTTGAAAATTAATTTTCAGGAATTAAACATTAAAATTAAGAGAAATGTTAACAACCAAACTTGATGAAGCTGTTTGGATGAACATAAGAACATAAGAAGAGCCATGCTGGATCAGGCCAACGGCCCATCTACTCCAGCTTCCTGTATCTCACAGTGGCCCCACCAGATGCGTCTGGGATACCACTCCTCTGCATCTGGCCCTTGAAGTACCCCGGTTTTAAGCCTGGAGATTATACATCTCCATCATGGTTTGTAACCTGTGATGGACTTTTCCTCCAGGAATCTGTCCAATCCCCTTTTGAAGGCATCCAGGCCAGATGCCATCACCACATCCTGTGGCAGGGAGTTCCACAGACTAACAACGCGCTAGATGAAAAAATATTTTCTTTTGTCTCTTCTTACTCTCCCAGCCTTCAATTTGAGTGTATGTCCCCTAGTTTTGGTATTTTGTGAGAGGGAGAAGAGCTTCCCTCTATCCACGTTACTCATGCCCTGCATAATTTTGTACGTCTCAATCATATCCCCCCTCAGGAGCCTTTTTTCCAGACTAAAGAGTCCCAAATGTTTTAGCCTTTCCTCATAAGGGAGGTGCCCCAGCCCAGTAATCATTTTATTCGCTCTGTTCTGCACCTTTTCCAGTTCCACTATGTCTTTCTTAAGATGCGGTGACCAGAATTGTACACAATACTCCAGGTGCGGCCTCACTATTGTTTTGTATAATGGCATTATAATGTTGGCTGTTTTATTTTCAAGCCCCTTTTTGATAATCCCTAGCATGGAATTGGCCTTCTTCACCGCTGCCATACATTGGATATACACCTTCATGGACCTGTCCACCAACACACCAAGATCTCTTTCCTGATCCGTCACGGATAACTCAGAGCCCATGAGTTGATAGATAAAGTTTTTTATTTTTTGCCCCAATATGCATTACTTTACATTTGGCTACATTAAATCGCATTTGCCATTTTGCAGCCCATTCCCCCAGATCCTTCTGGACTTCTTCACAATCTTCTCTGGTTTTTACCACACGGAAAAGTTTTCTGTCATCCGCAAACTTTGCCACCTCACTGTTTATCCCTCTCTCCAGGTCATTTATGAACAGATTGAAAAGCACCGGTATCAGGACAGATCCCTGGGGCACACCACTTTTCACTTCTCTCCATTGTGAAAATTTCCCATTGACACCTACTCTTTGTTTCCTGGATCTCAACCAGTTCTCAATCCATAAGAGGACCTGCCCTCTTATTCCCTGACTATGCAATTTTCTCAGCAGCCTTTGGTGAGGGGCTGTGTCAAAAGCCTTTTGAAAATCCAGATAGACTATATCCACCAGTTGACCCAAATCCACATGTCTGTTGACCTTTTCAAAAAATTCTAAAAATTCTAAAAGATTTCTCAGACAAGACTTACCCTTACAGAAGCAATGCTGATTTTCTCTCAGCAAGGTTTGTTCTTCTATGTGTTTTAAGATTTTCTCTTAGATGAGGCTTTCCACCATCTTCCCTGTGACAGATGTAAGGCTAACTGGCTTGTAGTTTCCCGGGTCCCCCCTCCTTCCTTTTTTAAAAATTGGTGTGACATCTGCTATCCTCCAGTCCTCCGGCACTGTGGCCGTTTTAAGAGACAAGTTGCATATTACCATTAAGAGATCTGCAATTTCATTTCTCAGTTCCCTAATAACCCTTGGGTGGATGCCATCTGGGCCTGGTGACTTGTTAATCTTCAATTTATCAATTAGTCCTAAAAAATCCTCTTTTTTAACCTGTATTTGATTTAATTCTTTAGTCAAGAGGGGCCGTTCAGGCAGCGGAATCTGCTAACGTTCCTCTGTCGTGAAGACAGATGCAAATAACTCATTTAATTTCTCTGCAATTTCTAAGTCCTCCTTAACCTCCCCTTTTCCTCCCTCACCATCCAGAGGGCCAACTGGTTCTCTGGCAGGTTTTCTACTTATAACATATTTAAAGAAGCTTTTATTATTACCCTTTATATTGCTAGCCATGCGTTCCTCAAAATCTTTCTTTGCCTCTCTTATCATCTTCTTACATTTCTTTTGCCAGAGTTTGTGTTCCTTTTTATTTTCCTCATTTGGGGAGGATTTCCATTTATAGAAATACCTCTCCTTGCACTTTAGAGCCTCTCTAACTCCACTCGTTAACCATGCTGGCACCCTCTTGGACTTAAATGAGCTCTTCTTTCTTTGTGGTATACACTTGTGCTGGGCCTCTATTACCGTTGTTTTAAACAGGCTCCATGCACTCTGAAGATATTGGATTCTTCTAACCTTCTCCTTCAAATTCTTTCTAACTAGTTTCCTCATCTGTGGGAAGTTTGCCCTTCGGAAATCAAGTGTTTTTATGTCTGATTTGCTTGACACTCTTCCTCCAACATGCATGGCAAAGGAGATTGCAGCATGGTCACTGTTCCCCAGAGGCTCAGTGACATTCACATCCCTGACGAGGTCCTGAGTATCACACAGTATTAGATCCAGAGTTGCCTGTTCTCGGGTGGGCTCCATGACAAGTTGCTCTAAGGCACAGTCATTCAGCAAGTCGAGAAACCCAGTTTCTCTTTCTTGCCCAGAGCTCGCATTGGCCCAGTCAATGTGGGGATAATTGAAGTCCCCCATGATTACTATCCTATCCCTCTTAGACACCTTCATGATTTCTCTCCTCATCTCAAGGTCTCCCTCAAGTTTTTGATCTGGTGGACGATAGAATACCCCAACTATCACATCACTCCTTGCACTTGGTAGTTTAACCCACAGTGATTCTATGGTGGAGTCAGACCCTCTGTCAATCTCCATTCTGCTGGATTTTACCCCTTCTTTGACATGAACGGTGAAACGTTTCAATTACTGAAGGAAAAGAAGTCCAGTTGGTATGACTCAACTTTCAGATAAACTCACGTGGATGACTGAGAATCTTCACAGACATAACACCCAAACTTGGAAACATTTAATTCATTGAACATGTATCATTAGTTCATTGATTAAAATTTTAGTTTTAGAATAAATATCAAGGAATTGAAGTCTAAAAACATAAAAGAGCATACTCCTAGTGCTTAATGTAATTACCTCAGTGGGAAAATTGTGCACATGGTTTCCTAATCAGGTTTTCACTAGATTATGTTGCTTAATCAGATCTAGTTCTGACATTCTCTCTGGACTAGTGATCAAACAGTCTCAGATGAAATTGGTAGAATTTACATCCTGCGTTCTAACTGATTAAGCTCAACTTCCACTTCACACCCTAACAATGTGTCACCGAAGCCTGGAGGAATTCCATCAGCAGTTACATGCCTGAATTCCAGCCGAATGACCAAGGTGAAATAGTCACAGTTGAGACACAAGTCTAAGGTGCAGCCGCCCTCTTCAAGGCAGCTGCTGGGCAGCAGAGGTACTGTGCCTGAAAGTGATGGTGGCAGAGGAGGTAATACCATTGGAACCCAAACCATATGCAGAAGGTGGCAATGGTAAATCCTTGCTGAACTTTCCTTACCATGAAAAACTTTTGATTTCAAAATGAAATAAGAGCGTGTTGGAAGATGTGGCTCCCATGTCAGAAAGCACTCAGCTACTGGAGAAGAGTAAAAGACAAAGTTTAATAGCTCTGTTACTAATGATGCAACTAGATTAGAGCTGAAAGAATGTCTAGTGGCTGACATGCACAGATGTGAAAGGAAAGTCCAATACTATGCAGTACAAGTCATGCAACTGGAACACGGAATGTGAGAAGTATGAATCAGGGTTAACTGAAAATCATAAAGTAAGTCATGGAATGTTTTACCTTGTGATGCCTGATGTCAATGAACAAAAGTGGACCTGAATGGGGTGTTTTCAGTCAGACAACTACAAAGCATTCTGTTCTTGATTTCTTCTCCAAATCCAGAAGAAATGGAGTGGCTCTAATACTGAGACAAACTGTAGGATGTCAGTTAAGGTCTGGTGTGGTTATCATTCAAATCTATGCTCCAGCTACTAAGGATAGAAGAGAAAAATGAGTACACATCAAAACAAGACATGCTTATAATCATAGGTGAGTGGGAAGCAAAAGTAGAGAACAAGTCAGAACCAAAAGTTGTTGGAAAATTTGGCTTATGGAACAATAAAGCAAAGCAGGAGGATGACTAATAGAGTTCTTTAAACCCAACAATCTAATGCAAATATGTACTTAAGGCTACCTAACAGATGATTCTATACATGAACATCACCAGATGGTCAGTGTCGAAAACAAATAGGTGACATAATTGAAAGCAGGAGCTGGAAAAGCTGTATTCTGTCTTCCAAAACAAGACTAGGAGTGGATTGTGGTACTGAACATGTTGATATCCAACATTAGAGTAAAGCAGAAAAAGAACAGTAAAATAATTATAATGCGAAAATATAGTTTCAACAATATTCCTGTAAAATTTAAAGTCCACATAAGGAACAGATTTGTGTTATTAAACTCAATTTTCTATGAACCAGAATTGTTGTTGTTGTTGTTGTTGTTGCTGCTGCTGCTGCTGCTGTTGTTAAGGAAGAATACAAAAGAAAGTAATAAAAAGAAGAGAAAACCTAGATGGTGATGGAAGAAACACTTAAAAGCAAGGACAAGAAGGAAAAGAGAAAGGCGACAGAAATAGAATATGATGAACCTGCAGCCCTAGAAAGTGAGATGAAAGGAAAGGAATAGATGGATTGTGAATAGAACTGATTCAAACCACAGAGACTGAGTCAGTCAAAATCCTAAGGAGAATGGACCAACAAATCTGGAAAATGAAACAAAAGCCCATAGACTGGACATATTCAACATAGATTCCAATCCCCAAGAAAGAAGATGCCAAGGAGCATCTAAAGGGCCATTACTTTAATTTCCCATGCAAGCAAAGTGGTACTCAGTGTGTTGTGACAAAGGCTTTCACCTTCTTGAGAAATGCTGGTGTTCAAGCTAGATTTAAAAAAGTCAGAGACACTTGAGATATTGCACATATCCACTGGCTACTGGAACCTATCAAAGAATTTCAGAAGACCAGTCTGTGTTTTATAGATTTCAGCAAAGCCTTTGACTGTGTAACTATGGGACATTCTGAAAGTAATGGGTGTGCCTTAGCAGTTGATTGTCCTGATGTCTAACTTGCATTATGGACAAGATGCTATCGTGAGGATGGAATATGGACATACAGAATGGTTTCTCATAGGAAAAGGTGTCAGACTTGGGTACATCTTATCCCCTCATCCAATCAATCTGTATTCAGAACATGTTATGCAGAAAGCCAGAATGTGAAGGAAATGAAGGAGGAGTAAAAGTAGGTGGAAGGCACATCAGTACTTTAAGATGTGCAAATAATACCATCTTAACAGGAGAAAGAACAAATACTTGAGATGACTTTTAGAAAAGTAGAAGTGCCAGAGAAGTAGGGCTTCAGTTGAACATAAAAAAAGAAAAACATCATGACTACAGAAGAACTGTGATCATTGACAATGGAGAAATTAAAAGATTAAAAAAGGTCATATATTTTGGCTCAGTTACCAATACAAATGGAGACTGCCGTCAGCAAATTAGAAGTCTGAGACTCAGAAGGACAACAATGTAAGAATTAGAAAAGATTATCAAGTGTAAGGATATGTCGTTGGAGACCAAGCACAAGATCATCCATGCTCTTTTATTCATACTCATCATGTATGAATGTGAAAGCTGGACATGAAAGAAAATTTACAAAAAATATTCAAGTGTTTGAAATATAATTCTGGAGGAGAAAGTTGCTGATACCCTAGACTGCCAGAAAAGCCAGTGGGCTGTAGAATAAATCAACTATCTCTAGAGGCAATATTGATGAAACTGAGACTGTCCTAATTTGGGCACATCCTGAGAAGGCAGGATTCTCTGGGAATAACGAACAAACAACAATGCTGGGAAATGTGGAAGACAGTAAGAAGAGAGGAATTTCAACTGTGAGATACCTTGACTTCCACAGTTTTGAGTTTATAAGAACTGAGGAGGGCTGTTGGGAACATGACATTTTTAGAGATCGCTCATTGATAAGGTTGCCACAAGTTGGGGACAACCTGACAGCACGTAACAGTGAGTTTCCATGGCTGAGTGGGGACTTAAACACCGCTCTCCAGAATCCTAGTTCCTCACTCCATCCTGTTCTCCAGATTGGTGTTAGGTATACTAATACAACTGATTAGACTATATTATACAACTGACTAGACTGAGCTGTCAATCTAGTTGCAAAAATGACAGGAGTTCAGTCATTCTCAGACTGCACCAGTTCTAAAAAAAGACAGCCGTATAGCATGTTTCAGCAGCTACCAAAAAACAACACACACACACACACACACACACACACACACACACACACACACACACACACACACACACACACACACACACACACACACACACACACTGTGTTGTTAAAATACCACTGAGGAACACCTACTTCAACATGTCAACCGGGAATAGGAAAGGGAGGCAGGGAACAGGATCCACACAGTTACATCACTCCAGCCAGGTGGATGGAACATGGCAAGGGGCACACATGGACAACGCGTGAGATTCTTGAAGCATAGGTGATCAGCTGCAACCCCATTTGTAGCTCATAGTAAAAGAAAGGTAATTGGTAGCATTAGGAGTACTGCCTTTGGAAGCACCCTCGGTTTCCAGAAAGGGTAAAAGTTTGCTCTAAACTTTGCAGTGGTGGCGAACCTTTGGCACTCCAGATGTCTTTGGACCACAAATCCCAGAATTCCAAGCCCTTGTTGCCAATGACAAAGGACCGTGGGAGTTGCGGTCCAAAACATCTGGAGTGCCAAAGGTTCGCCGCCACTGCAGAGCCTTAATTGGAAAAGCTACCTTTAATTGCAGATTCAAAGGAGGAGCCAGAAGCATTATAATTATGTCCATGGTGTCCTAGGAGATAATCTCAGGCATAAAGGGGATAACATTGGAGGGGTGGGGGAGGAAATGTGCACTAGCTTGCAAGAGCAGGAAACCTCCGGCTGCCTGGTGAGCTGCTTGTGCTTCTACGGGACCGTTTGTGTCTTGTCTCAGACACGGTTTTGAATAGAGCCCATGGAAGTGTTCAGTGAGTTCCTGCCGGGCATGTAAATCGGGATGATTTATCACCCTGCCTGTCTAGAAATCTATTTCTTTATGTGCCAAGTTTCTTCCTTTAATTACCATAATCACAGCGCTGCTGCCATACAGCTGGCTCGAGGATATCCTTGGCTGAACGCGTTGAGTAAGAGTTGCTTTCGATGAATGGTGCGGAGATAACGTGGGCGCTGAGAATAAGCAGAACGGGGAACGAGCTTCTTCGGTGTCACAAAACACACGTTAATATAGAGTTTATCTGGGAAGGTAAATCTTTATATCTCAGCTGCAGCAGGCTTAAACATAAACATGTGGAGGAAGTTCAGAGTTGGGGTGCTAGAGGCGGGGTTGTTGGTTGTTATTTTAAAAATTAATATGGGTCCCCTTGAGGAGAAAAATGGAGTATGAATATTTTAAATAAATAAATAACCGAATAAATAATAAACCTCAGTTCAACTAAAAAAAAATTAATGTTTGGCATTTAGCCACGTATTAGCTTGAAATGCTGAATATTCCCATGGAGAATTTTCTGCTTATGGGAAGAAGAATGCAGCTCCACTCAGAGCACTATATGATACAGTAGGACCCCAGTATCTGCTGGGGATTGGTTCCAGGCCTTCCCATGGATAATGAAAACCGTGGATAAGAGAGAATGCCAACAAATCCCCAGAATTGCTGTTTTGTGACAATAGCTTGCTTTACAGCTGCTGTTTGTGACAGTAGCTTGCTTTATGGCTGCTGAATTATTCATTTAACTTTTCCCTCTGCCAACCGTGAATAATTGAATCAGTGGATACCAGGGTCCTACTGTATATGCTTCCTGGAAGCTTGGTAGAAAGCCATTCTACTTTTTTCCCAGCTGACCTGTCTTTTTTAATCTCACTCGGGGTACTATATTATATGGTGGTGGCTTTCCCCCCTTTCTAAGGTAGGAAAAGAACTGGCCAGTAGAATTTTTAATACAATAGTAATTCATTTAGATAAAGATTTGAACTTGGTTATTCCTTGGTTATGCATTTGAAATCTCCAGTAGCTTCAAACAACCAAATTCGAAGACACATACATCCCTTGTGTAATGATTTGTTTGGCCTCTGTTTAGGTCTAAGCTATTGCCCCACTCCTAACTCATTGATTGGTTTTTTGAAAGTTCTAACTCATAGAAACAGCAGAGAGGGTTCCTCACCCTGAAAAGGTGGTGGTGATAGTGTTTTCCCTATCTTTGTTCACAACTGACCATAGGGAACACACTCCTCCTGCCTATAAAATGGGAAATACCACATTTTCCATCTATAAGACGCCCCCATGGATAAGACAAACCCCATTTTCCCAAAACAAAATTATAGTTCCACAACCACAAAATGGAAGTTCTCTCCTTGGCTTACTTCCATTTATAAGGTGACCCTAAATTTTTAGTCTAACAATTTTAGACAAAATGTAGTCTTGTACACGGAAAAATACTGTAAGTGTGAGCTTTTTTACAGGACTGTTGTAATGGCAGACATCATGAATCAGTATCCTATAAACATATGCTAAATCTTTTGCTTTACAATGATTAAAATCCTGTTGCAAAGTTACTCAAGTGGCGTAATTTTCACAGGCGAATTGCTAGACTTTAAGAAATCTCCCTAAATCAGTGGTGGTGAACCTTTGGCACTCCAGATGTTTTGGACCACAACTCTCAGAATTCCAAGCCTGTATTGCCAATGACAAAGGACTGCAGGAGTTGTCGTCCAAAACATCTGGTGTGCCGAATGTTCACCACAACTGCCCTAGACCTTAACTGTTGTACTTGTAACTAAGTTAGCAGTAGATATATCTATGGAGATTTCTAAATTTACCGCTACTGTATTTGCTTCCAAAAGTGGAACCATTTGTGCAACAGGGTTTCAGCCAGTGAGTTTCAGAATTGGGGTCAAGTTGGGGGAAGGAATGTGTTAAGCCTGCATGTTCACTGGGTGTCCCTAGTTTGTTTTATTATATGTGCCTGCCTGCTGCTGGTTTCACACTTTGCTGTCTGCACCGTATAGAAGAGGTAAATGGAAACTTGCTTAGTAATATGCTTTTCTTGCTTTCAGTGTTGGGCGGAGTCATTTTCAGGTACTAAATATGTGCAGAGACTGTTGCCATGTTCCGTGGAAGGATATTATCCTGAGGAATGGGGAGCCTTGTTATGGTTAGTTTACTTGCTTCAGAAGACAGTACAAGGGCAGGTGTTGCAGAATAAAGGGACATGGTATCCACCAGGCAAAGAACTACAGTATTAATCTATCTGCTGTATGGGAGGATCCCATGAAATAGATGGGATAAATGTACAAGCCTCTTCCCTTTACATCCAAGTAACGTTGGTGAATGTGTTCTTTTGACATCATTTCTCAAAGCTAACGAGAATTGCACATGTAATTCTGATGGATTTAGGGACGGTACATTACTGTATGTGCATTTTTATGAAAGGTGTTAGAAGTAAGAAAGAATAAAATAAAACAATAAATAATGCATAGTCCCCAAATCTGTTGCTTAGCGTAGAACAGGGGTCCTCAACCTAAGGCCCCAGGGCCAGATGCGCCCCCCCAAGGTCCTGAATCCGGCCCCCGGGACCAATTGCAACCCCCCCACCTACGCCCTACTTTGTGAGCAAGCCAGCCTCCGCAGCTGCTTCTATTGCTGAGGCAGTTCAAAGTAGTGGGCTATGTCACTTCTCCCACTCCCGCCAACTACCGCCTAGAAGATCAACATGCTGGCTAGTGGGGCTTTCAAAGTGGGAGGGCTACGACAAGGTCCCCTGCTCCCCCCACCCACTGTGGTCCGGCCCCCAGTGGTGTCTGGGGCGTGGTGAACCGGCCCACTGTTTGAAAACTTTGAGGACCCCTGGCGTAGAAGGTTGGAAGTCGAGTGGGTCACTAGAATCAATGGGGATTTGGTGAGTCAACTCTGTCACTATTAGAGATGGGCACAACAACAAAAACACGAAACACTGTTTCATCGTTTCATTTTGTAACACATTGTTTAATTACAAAATGAAATGATAGTAACCGTTTCATGATAAACAAAATGAACCACCTTTTTTGGTTCAGGAAATGAAGTGGGGACGTTTTCTCAAGCTTTTAGTTGTAAGCCCCCAAAATATGGAGAGATTTGGGTTTCAGGGGACTGAGTTAGTCAACTACAAAGACAATTCCACCCCAGCAATAATTAGAAAAATGCTGTGCACGCGCTGCACCGGAAACAGGTCAATTTATTACTTCCTCTTCCTTAACCTTATATTGCCAGTGCACACCATGTAGCAAATTTGCAATTTGCTAAGAGGGCCCCTCTTTAGAGTTTTGCCATGTCTATGTACTCTAAAATAAGGATCACAGCCATGTATCAGCATGGAAATCACAGGGTGGTTCTATGGACTCTTCTTTGTAAGCCCCCCAAATTGAAATGATTTTCTCCTATGGAGACCCCCTTTGGAGTTTAATAACTCAGCCCCGTGAACCCCAAAGTTCTCCAAATTTGGTGGGCTTACAGGGAAGAGTCCAAAGAACCTACCCTGCGAATTTGGTGACTCTAGGACCCAAGGGAGCCATTAACAAATCATTTCATTTTGTTGTGTTCTGAAAATTCTTTTAAAATTGGTTAGTAACAAAATGAAATGAAATGAAACTACTAAAGAAACAAAGCAAAACAAAGTATATTTTTTATTTCATGCCCATCTCTACTTACTATATTAAAGGAAGAGTAGGAGGAATTGACTCACCAAATTCTGTGCAATTATTATTAAAAAATGCATGTAAGTTAAGATCCAAGGTTGGACCCTTCCTATTTCCCTTCCTTTATATCTTTATGCTGAATGTGTCATGAAGGCAAGATACTAGATGTGGACTTGACTCATGTCTGTACTGTGTGGTGAAAACATTATGTATATGAAGTCACCATCTTTCTTTCACAGTCTCTTCCACTCTTCTTGACTCCCTTATGGCTTTGCTTGGGCTGCCTCTGTATTTTCCCCTTTCCTTGCCATTGGGTTCGTCTAGGGTTCTAGGCCTCCACGTTCTTCTTATGTTTCAGAGAGCAATCATACAACCACTGAGGAACCATGTTGTGTGATGGGGAGCTGGCTCCATTTTAAAAGCAGGAAGTAGACAGCAAACTTCACTCTAACATAGATGGCTTGTCTATTTCGTTTTAAGCTAAAGCCGTTTGTGTGTTTAGTTTTTCCTTCTGATAACCAAGATAGCAAAGCGTTGAGTTACAGTTATGTACTGCATATGATTAATATGTGAACGGATTAACCTTTGTTTGATTCATGGGTAGAATTGAGACAGTGGAAATGATTTTCCAAAAGTCATGTAGATAATTTTCCAGAAACCGTGAAGGCAGTTTCCAGAGTGACATAGGCGGCATTTTCAGGTATTGATGCCTCTCCTCTTCTAACATTACTCTACCGTCATCCTTCCCTATAAATGTTGCTACGCAAGACAGTGTAGTTGTTTTCTCATCCTTCCCACTGTTTACTTCAGCCTGACTTGAGGTGCAAAGATGGGATACTTCACTGAATGACTCCCTAAACGTCCTAGTTGGATGCCGTATAGTTTGACAAGCTCTCAAAATGTTCAACATTTCATTTTTTTTATTTTATTTTTATTGGAAGCGTAGGTAGCTCTGTCTGATTTGGCTTTTTGGTTTCATGTAGTACCTACTATGGACGATTGTAAGGAACAAGAACCTGGGATGGACAACAATGTTACTCTGGTGCCTTTTGAGAGACCTGCTGTTATAGAGAAGCTGACGAGCAACATGGGAAAGCGTAAAAGCTCCACCCCACAGAAGTTTGTGGGTAAGCGTCAGACGAGCATTTTCATTGTTTGTAGCAACAAGGGTAGCTGACTGTTAAGCATTAAAACTTTGTCATGTTCTAATGTAGGTTTTGGCACTTTCTAGAGGGAAGGGGAAACGTCAAGCAGGGCTTCCAAGCAAAACCAGGAGATCTAGACAAGTGCATGGTCTAGATCAGTGGTTCTCAACCTGTGGGTCCCCAGATGTTCCCGGACTGCAACTCCCAGAAATCCTGGCCAGCTCAGCTAGTGTTGAAGACTTCTGGGAGCTGCAGTCCAGGAACATCTGAGGGCCGACAAGTTGAGAACCACTGGTCTGTATAATGCCATATGAACTTCAGTGCAGCATCTAATAGCTGCTGAAAATGGGGGGGCTTTGATTTTAGGTAGAATAAGAGTATAGATTAAATATGCTGGAATATAGGGATTATACTGGATCAGTCACAGCTACCTAGGACAGAAAGGGAATGTCTTCATATTGCATTGTGGTGGGAATTTTAAAAAGCAGCATGGAAACCTAAATGCAGTTGCTAGTCCCAGCTTGAGTAAATGATAGAATGCATACATTTATGGAAAAGTTGACCTGCTATTCATTCATTGCTTCAGGAGGTCTACTCTAGTATCCAACTCTACATATTTAAGAGGGCATGTTTCAATGCCCTTTATTTTGTGGCATACCACTGTTCAAAACAGGTATCTCCACCATTAAAAGACTGTTGCCTCTTTAGTCTCGTCTGAACCACGGCAGACATTCTCTGCCGGTAAAACAATGTTCTCTCCTGTTTTCCCAAAGCAGTCAGTAGACTGGTCAAACTTCTGTGGGCACTATGATTTCTGTGGTTAAAAGTGGGAAAATGGGGAAGATGATTGTAAAAGCTATGGATGAGACATTACTGGCCTGTCTATATTAAGAATTAAGATGCTGAGGAACTGCCAGGGTGGAGGGGGAGATAACTGGGTGTATTGAATCCACAATGTAGCGAAGAGTTAATAGAAAGGCAGTAAAGGAGGAAAGGCTGAAAACCTTTAAAATAGTTTGAGAGGAAATCTGAGTACCTCTTAAACCAATAACATATGGAAAATAATTTCACAAAGCCCTGTTGGTTGATTAATTGGTTGTTAAATTACAGTAACACCCCCCCCCTAACCGAAACGACCCACATGAGCCCAGGTGGTACTCGAAACCCTCTGACACACACGCAGCCAATGCATTACCTTTCTCTGTGCTGGCATGGAGCTAAGCTCCAACCTGGAATCAGGCTGCTATGTCATCCTTGCTTGCTCCATGGTGCTGACCAATCAGGAGCTGTGCAGGGACAGGCATCATCTCACCTCCCTGTATGACTGGCCAGCACCACGGAGCAAGCAAAGATGACATTGCAGCCTGCTTCCTGGTTGGAGCTCAGCTCCATCCCGGCACAGAGACAGGTAATGCATTGGCTGCGTGTGTGTCAGAGGGTTCCAAGCACCTACTGGTTCCGAAACGAATTGCCCTTCCCTAGTGTCAAGTACGCTGCAACCAGAATAGGCCCATTTGAATCAATGGTACTTATGGAGGAGTTGCCTCACCAAGTCCCACTGATTCAACTGGACTACTCTAGTGTGGCTTATTACACTAAGCAACAAGATACAGCCATCATTACCATGATGAGATGTATGTGTCTTTCCAAAACCAACTGCTGTGCCTCATATGTACTTCAGCCATACTATAATACTAATCGTGTATTCATCCCCTCATAACACCTGTAAAGAGATGTTATTCCTTTGCAACGGATGCAGATGAAGCTCAGATGCAGTGACCTTCCTAGGTGCCCTCTGCAGAGATTGTATCCGGCTTAGTGCAATAGGCTGGCAAAAAATACCATTGATCTAAAGTTTTAGAGAAAGGTCTAATGCAGTGATGGCGAACCTATGGCACGGGTGCCAAAGGTGGCACTCGGAGCCCTTTCTGTGGGCACCCGACATCGCCCCTTCATAGCCACCTGTATTCAGGTTAAATTACTGTATTGGCACTTTGCAAAAAAAAAAAGTGGGTTTTGAATTGCAGTTTGGGCACTCGGTCTCTAAAAGGTTTGCCATCACTGGTCTAACGCTTAGGCTTAAGACAAGTCTTGTAGAATGACCTTTCAGTCTTGGGTGAAACTTCCAGCGGTATTGTGAGCTGAGCAATCTCCATGTTATGGTGGTAATTTGAGAAGAAGGCCATTCTTCAAAAGCAGGGAAAGACTGAAACAGCCTATGGTTGCTTTCACACAACCACTAAAAGCGCTCGCAGATGCGGAGCATAAAATTGTTTTCCCACGAGCAGTGCGACCATGCCCACTTCAGCGCGACCCAGAGCATTTTACAAGTACCTGGTCTTGAGGTGGTAAAATCCTGTTCGCTGTTCCAATGCGGATTTTAAACCATTTCTTGAATCCGTGGGAACACGGAAAATCCATACCAAAACATTTCCACCCTCGTTATGGTGTCTTTGCTGCGGTTCTCAGTCGTGGGATCAGAACGGTTGCAGATTTTTAAAACGTGAACATGGGAACATCCCATAAGAACATAAGAAGAGCTCTGCTGGATCAGGCCAAAGGCCCATCTAGTCCAGCTTACTGTATCGCACAGTGGCCCCACCAGATGCGTCTGGGAGCTCACGAGATTAAATATCAGTCTCCTGATACCACTCCCCTGCATCTGGTCCTTGAAGTACTATGGCTTTAAGCCTGGAGATGACACATCTCCATCATGGTTTATAACCTGTGATGGACTTTTCCTCCAGGAATCTGTCCAGTCCCCTTGTGAAGGCATCCAGGCCAGATGCCATCACCACATCCTGTGGCAGGGAGTTCCACAGACTAACAACACGCTGGGTGAAAAAAAATTCTTTTGTCTGTTCTTACTCTCCCAGCCCTCGATTTGAGTGTATGTCCCCTAGTTCTAGTATTTTGTGAGAGGGAGAAGAGCCTCCCTCTATCTACTTTACTCATGCCCTGCATTATTTTGTATGTCTCAATCATATCCCCCCTCAGGCGCCTTTTTTCCAGACTAAAGAGCCCCAAACGTTTTAGCCTTTCCTCATAAGGGAGGTGCCCCAGCCCAGTAATCATTTTAGTCGCTCTCTTCTGTACCTTTTCCAGTTCCACTATGTCTTTCTTGAGATGCAGTGATCAGAATTTTACACAATACTCCAGGTGGGGCCTTACTATTGTTTTGTATAATTGCATTATAATGCTGGCTGTTTTATTTTCAATCCCCCTTTTTTATAACATCAACCACGTCACTGCTTTGGGGGATGATCCGGATCAAAGTTTGTTGCGGATTTTCGTGGTCGAGTGAAAGCAGCCTAAGAAAGAACTGGCATCCAGTTCCTAGAAATTTGACTGAAGCAAAAATCCATCATAATACAAAAGAAGTGCAGTAGCCATGACTCAACTCCCAGTTAAACGAACCTGGATGACTGAGAATCTTCACAGACATAATACAAGTTAACCATATATACAGTTAATTTGTATATATATGCTGGAAGGTGTGTATTAACATTTCTTCTGGTGCTGTATTAAAGTCGGTCACGGTTTTACAACTTAATTTTTTTTGTAAATAAAATATTAACACATTTTCCCATCATAGAAGGGGACACTATTTAGGTGAATTCATCACTGTTCTAAGACATACATTTCTTACACCTTCCACAACAATATTTCATTATTCTTTTGACCAAGCCAGGTAATTTTGGGATGCACCACCACCTTGCTATTTAGATGGTTTGTGTTTTGTGCCAGTAACTTCAGGCTGTGCTAAGCTACACCTGCTGTTGCCTTCTTACACATTCTGCTGGCGTGATGTCCCAAATATACATTGCAAAATGTATATTTGAAATATACCTTTGCAGTGTATATTGCAATTAGTGTCACTGCAGTTCACACTAAGGTAAAAGGCACTGTTGGGAATTTTACGGGAAAACTGATCTCAGAGGACACAAAGTTTTCCGGTCTCCAAACTGTCCAGTCACCAATCTGTGACAATCGATATTTCAGGAAAGTTACTTTAGCTAAGGAGTAAATGGAACATTGCAGAAGATTTCAGAAGGGTTGTTGTGTTCTGCCTTACCCAGTGACAAGTCTTTAAAGGCTAACAAAAAATAAAATGGCATAATGTGTTTTTGTGGAACACAGCCCCACTTCCAAATACCATCTCGACAGACAGAAATTAGTATGCCTCTGAGGTGATGGGCTGAATATCAAATACAATAAAAACTTGGATAGTTTGCTTTTCTTCCTATATTTAGGAAGCTTGCTTTTCTTCCTACAATTTTTAAAAAAGAATCCCAAAAATTGGAGGTGTAATTTTTTTTATCCATCGAGAGCATAGTAAGGAGGTAGATTTTCCCATATTTCTTTTTCATGAAAAAAAAATGAACCCCTTTTTCCTACTAGCTAAGATAACAAGTGTTTTATACTTTTTTTTGCATTTGATGACTTCTTGAAATTTTGTTTTCAGATTTCAGTTTTGTATGAAGACTTTGCATTTTGCACACACAAAATCTTGTATTTCACACAAAATGCAAGATTTTAGTAGAAGATATATTTGGTTACAATGCTTGTTTGTTTTTTGTCCACACAAACTGTTTTATTATTTATTTGCTAATGCTGTTGCTAGCCCTACTTCCCCTCCCCCAATGCCCTTGTGCAAGAGCAGAAAATGCTTATGTGTTGACAATTTTGAGGCACATATTTGTCAAGGCTTAGAATATTTGTATCTGTTACATCCTTACATCTAAAGAAGTGGCTATAGTCCAGAAAGCTTTATAACAAATACAACATTTCAGTCTTGGGATACCATAATTCTCTTGTTTGGAAAATGCTTGAATGGTCCACTTCTTACAACAGTGTAATATATGAAAATACATAGTTTCCACTCTTCCTAAATATCCTTGCTAGGAGAAAATCTGCAAAGACAACATGCAGTGGATAAATATGCACGTGTCCATACACACAAAAACACATAGCCTTTCTTCTCTGTTTTTGCGTGCTTAACTAGTTTTGTTTTCAATGTGTTTTTCTGTAAGAATGTGGTGATTTGTATGAAAAGCAGTATGTAGTAACTGATTTATTATTGCATAGTCTTCTGGCCAGAATTATATGGGGAATTTTATGCCAGCATAATTGCAGTTGCAGAAATTACTTCGAGAGCAAATTGACACTAATTGATGAGTTGCTGCTCAGATTCCGGATTGTTACCTAATTACATGACTTGACACATTGCCAGAATCATGATTGCACCTCATTAATTAGTGGCAATTCACCACTGGAATTGGTACAGTTATGTGATATGAAACCCCAACAGGATTCAGACACAAATTGTAATAGCCCCTAAAAATAAATCAAGTATCCAGCCCATTATGCGAAGCATCAAGAGTATATTCTTAGCTGTGTTATGGCATGAGAGGCTGGAAATTCTTTTGGAAATTGGTGGTCCTGATCAACAGTCTTCATTTACATGGTAAGGGAATCAGGAGTTGTGTGAGCTCCACATTTTTTTTTGCTTGTATCCTTTGGTGGTGCTGAAGGAACAAAATGATTTCAAGAAATTCTGTTGCCTTTACCTACAAAATAGTCATGCAATTTTTGTACAAAAGCTGTATTTCAAGAGCTCTTGAACAAGCTATGCCCGTCTTTCTTGATTTCAAGATGCTTTTCTGCCAGAGGGATGCATTTCACTTTATGTCTTGTGCTTCAGTACACATGACAAATAGGAAGCATACATGTGTAGCCTGTCCAATCTAAATAGTGTATCCATGTAGCATCAGACATATGTCCTCTGAAGTACTTTGAAAGTAGCAATCCAGCCCTTACACTATTTAGGACTATTTTAGTGGGACACACATATATATGCTCTTACTACTGTACTGACAAAGGACCTGAAGACACTTAGACACCGTGCTGCAAACACCATGTGTGTGTGTTCACACACCCTATGAACAAAGCAAAGTGAAAGATACTGACAGTAGTAAACACTTTTGTGGTACCACCACTAAAATGTTTAAGTCCACCAAATGGTCTATGATGTTACAAAATCAAGTGTTATGTAATAAAGTGGTACCTCTACTTATGAGTTTAATCCATTTCAAATGCATGCTCATAAGTTGAACAACTCGTAAGTAGAGCAGCTGTATCTAAAAAATGAAAAAAACGTAAGTAGAGCAGACTGCATCTAAAATTTGTAAAGTAGCAATTAAAACGCCAACAGTTATCCACTCTTAAGTTGAATTGTTTGTAAGTAGAGCTGCTCATAAGTAGAGGCACCACTGTAGTGTGCCCATGTAATGTCAAACATATGTCCTCTGAAGTACTGTATATACTCGAATATAAACCTAGTTTTTCAGCCCTAATTTTGGGCTGAAAAAAAGGGGCCCTCGGCTTATATTCGGGTCAGTACTTTTAGCCACCGAGGCAAGTGCTTGGGTCGGTGGCTAAAAGTCATTTTAAACACTGTGCGCCATTTCTCCTGACCCCGCCATGTTGCAGGGGAGTGGCCTACAATGTTTAAAATGACTTTTAACCACCAACCCAAGCACTTGCCTCGGTGGCTAAAAGTCATTTTAAACATCACACACACACACACACACCAGCTCACAAAGGAGGAGTTGCCAGGCCCTGCTGCATTTCTCACCCTAGACTTATACTTGTCAGTAAATTTTCCCAGTTTTGGGGGGTTAAATTAGGGCCCCCGACTTATAGTCGGGTCGACTTATACTCGAGTATATACGGTACTTGAAAGTAGCCATTCATCCCTTTCACTATTTAGGACTATTTTAAAGGGACACATATATATTCTCTTACTACCGTACTGACAAAGGACCTGAAGACACTTAGACACTGTGCTGCAAAAGGTGTGTGTGTGTGTGTGTGTGTGTGTGTGTGTGTGTTTGCACACCTTGTGAACAAAGCAAAGTGAAAGATACTGACAGTATTAAACACTTCTGTGGTACCACTAAGTAGTCTATGACAGAGCTGGCGAATCTATGGCACAGGTGCCAAAGTTGGCATTCAGAGCCCTTTCTGTGGGCACCCGACATCACACCTTCACAGCCACCTGTATTCAGGTTAGACTGTTGTATTGGCACTCTGCGAAAAAATAGTGGGTTTGGAATCACAGTTTTTTGGCCACTCGGTCTCTAAAAGGTTTGCCATCACTGGTCTTTGATGTTACAAAATCAAGTGTCATGTAGTACACAATGTTAAAGCTATCTGAAAATGATTTGATAATCGTGCACATCCAGGCTCCACTTTTCTGGAAGCAAGCCCTGTTAACATGTTGCCCAAATACATCTGGGGGAGGGGGAACGGGACAGGACAGGGCATGCACAGCACAGCAGTTGCACAACTGGTCTTCCAATGCAGAGAGTTTTTCACTAGCCTGACTGACATCCAAGTTCAGAAGCACTGCATAAAAAGGTCCTGCAAAGAGAAGGCAGCTGACTAGAGGGGGGACCTGCTTACTCTGTGCTGCCTTACAGGTTATTGGCTAGTGGATCTTTCTTTTTAGATAGTATGTACCATGTGGTGCTGCAGATGATAAAAATTGACCAGCTTTTGCAAAAGATCTTTCTCTGTGTATCCTTTCCTGTTAAATTATTCTTTTCTTCTCTCATTACTGTCCTTTCCATGTAGGTGAGAAGCTCATGAGGTATGGTTACCCAGATCTTCATTTCGACACAAGCTTGCCCTACGAGAGAGATGCAGAGCTGATGCAAACTCACATGATGGACCAAGCGATCAACAATGCAATCTCTTACTTTGGGGCAGAGGGACTTCACCCGCTAATGCAGCATGCACCAAGCACAATGGCTGACGTGGCGCCTGTCATAAGCTCTGCTTATGCTCAGGTGTACAACTCGAACAGAATAGAGAGGCCAATGAGCAGAGAGACTACGGACAGCACTGAAAATAACATGGACGGACCTATCTCGCTCATCAGACCAAAGAGTCAAGCCCAGGAAAGAGAGGCCTCCCCAAGCAATAGCTGCCTGGATTCCTCAGACTCAGAGAGCAGCCACGAAGACCACCAGTCCTTCCAAGGAAACCCTGCCTTAAATCCCAAAAGAAAGCAAAGCCCAGCTTACATGAAGGATGACTCCAAGGCTTTGGATGTCACTAAAGCGTCGAAGGGCTCTTTAAAGGATATCTACAAGGTCTTCAACGGAGAAGGCGAGCAGATAAGGGCCTTTAAGTGTGAGCACTGTCGAGTTCTTTTCCTAGACCATGTCATGTACACCATCCACATGGGGTGTCATGGGTATCGGGACCCTTTAGAGTGCAACATTTGTGGCTACCGGAGTCAGGACCGTTATGAGTTTTCCTCACATATTGTTCGAGGGGAGCACACGTTCCACTAGGCCTTCTCTTCCAAAGGGGACTCTGAAGTAGAAAAAACAAACACTGCACATGAAGAAATAACTGCACTTACGATCCCACGTTTCCTCAGACGTTGGCACATCCTTTGTCATTGCTGTTGTTCTTGTTCCTGTTTTTTTTATTGTTGGTATTTTTTATTGTTAATCTTATTTTGTATATCTAGTCTCACTTGGCACCAGTGGTGTGGTGGGAAGGAAGGAAAGAGGGGGACCAGAGAGTTGTTCTGCCTTGTTCTCAGTGGGGGGCTGTATTTTTTGTTGTTGCTTTCTTCTTCTTCTTCTTCTTCTTCTTCTTCTTCTTCTTCTTCTTCTTCTTCTTCTTCTTCTTCTTCTTCTTCTTCTCTGTCTGAAAACTGGTGTTAATATTTTAGTGGGAACTGAAAAGCAGTCAATTTCTGTCACAATGTTTTTTCCATGTATTTTATCGTAATCATGGATGAGGCTGAACTCCATTGGGTGCTTTAGCCAATTGTCAGCTTTGAGTAGACTAAGACATTTCAGAGAAAGGCCCTTTCAGATGTGTAGATACATTTGGAGCTCCAGGTTATGGACAGAATATTAATTTTTAGAGTTGTCCGTTATTTCGGGGGGAGGGGTGGTGGAGATTTCATATGAAGCTAACCGATTTTCTGTAGATTTAGGAGCACAAGAAGTTACAATGAATTTACTTCCTGAACTGAGGTATTTTTCTGTCAGCTCAGTGGTGTTCTTCTGGAAGAGAAACTGAATCATATAACATATGATTGATTTGCATATTGACATGAAAACCCACGGGATATTTAAAATCCTATAAATGTATTTTACTTATCGTAACATGCACTTTTTAAAAAAAGAAAATCCAAAAGCAATTGTCGGTATGCTTATATGTCATAAATATTTATTTTGACATTTATTCAGTCACTTGGTTAGCCTTAATTAGTTGGCCCCTGTGTACAAAGAAAACTTTTTTTCCTAATCTAGTTGATTAGATAAGAATTGTCTCCTATACATATTTATTTAGAAGTAAGTTCCAGTTAGATCAGGAGTTTACTTCTTAGTAAATATGCTTATTTCAGAAATAAAAGGTTTGTGACACAGATACTACTGCTGTAGAATTTGCTCTAAAATCTCAGATGTCCTGATCATCAATGATTTTACTGATGAAATTTGTCTGTGTTTTCACTTTAGTTTCTGCAGTGTTAACCCCTCAGCAGCCATCTAAAATGATGCTTACAGTTATGAGAGCACCAGAGGTTGGTCTTGTACTGTTCACTCTTTGAATTTGCTTGTCTAATTTTGAATACCTGATCTTATGGCATTTGTGGATGATTCAAGGTTGTAATCATGAACCAATCATTCCTGTTTACAAATGCATCATTTCCAGGCAAGGTAACAGCCTCTTCACACATGACATTTCTTCTACAGAATGTTGTGGGGGAGAAAATGTGCAAAATTTCACAAATCTATTGTTTGCCTGACGTACAATGTTGAAACAGTGGCATGTGATAGCTTCAACATAGAGGTACAACTAGCAAGATCGCCTTGTGCTTCATGCACTACAGTGCATATTGCCCTAAACCAACTTTTAAAAAGATGTCACGTGTGAAGCAGCATTTGGTCTCATATGCATAAGCACACCCGCACTCAACATGTTTGCAATTTTGGGTCATTTTCAGGTTACTGTGTAGTTGGAATTTACTGGCAGTTGTGAATTCTGCTCCCAGGTGCCTACCAGAGATAATGACCTCTTATTGTTTACATGCTCATTTACTCTAAGATGCAGTAGATCTGAATCAAGAGCCCTGAATTATCAAGAGGTTAATTTCTTGACTGACAACTCACTTTAGCTTCTAGTTAATCCCTTGATCGTATTAGCAAATGAACGATTAATGTGCATTAAGAGGTTACAGATTTTGAGGTTCTGGTATTCTAAACAAGCCCTCTGTTGACTGTATAAATGTAGATGAACAAAAGATTCTAGATTCTTAATTCTACTAGGTTTTTTCTTATTATTATTGCTTGCTTGTCATTTCTTAAATCAGTTGCTACCTCACATTTTTTGTATCCTTCGTTAACTTTCCCAGCTTCGGGTTAAGATCTTTGCACATCATGTTGCAGAACTGCAAATAGATTAGATATAAAAATGCCTGCTAGTGAATACTTTGAAGATTATTTCTTAAACCTTTGAGCATATTAGAGTCATTGATTTGGCATCACACCCAGAATAAACACCTTACTCGGACTCCAAAATGTATCTGAAGAGAAAAAAGGATATTATTCATTTAGCCCTTCTCATTACATGATTGGGAGACCACCCTGTAGTCTGCCTTGTAGTTCTATGACAGCATTGGTTTAAACCCTACATAATCTTCTATTTGCTGCTTGAGTTCAAGTAGTTTTGAAACTTAGAAAAAATATTTTTACACCATTAGGTTAAAATCCGAAGGGGTAACTTCACTAGGAGATATTTCTGGGAGCAGGAGAACTTGGTTGTCCTTCCTGTTCACTCTTGCTGTCTTTCTTCTGTTGGCCATCCTGTGTCAAAAGTAGATTGGAAGTGATTGAGATGGATTTGAACTAGGGATGGGCAATTCATTTTGAAAGCTACCGGTGGTGTTCGGAAGCCTCTGAAACACAATCAGCTAATCCCTCACCTTGGTCTGTACCCACACGGAGCAGAACTCCAACAAGGAAGCAGGCTGTGATGTCATATTTGCTTCTCCACGGTGCTCGCCAATCAGGAGCTGTGGTGGGACAGGCATCATACCGCCTCTCTGTCTGATTGCCCAGCACCACCAAAAAGGAAAGATGACTTCACAGCCTGCTTCTTTATTGGAGTTTAACCCCGCGTGATCCCAGACCAAGGTAAGAGATTGGCTGCTTGTGTGTTGGAGGCTTCTGAACTCCATCTGGGCTCGCCCATCCCTAATTTGAACTGTTATTTAGGGAACATGGTTGCCTGGTGCAGTCTGTGTTCGGCTGAGACCAGATTATTCTTCAAATGCTTTCTTGCCTCCCATGCATAGCTCTCAACGCTGTTTCATAGAGTTGCGGAGCCCCTCAGAGCTATTTGGGATTAGGAGAATGGGAGAGTCCTGTTGAAGAGAAGCCTGCTTGCACAGCATTGGATGTCACTCATTAGCTTCGTTGTAGTTTACATGATCATTAACTCCAAAACGAAACCGAATTTAATCAAGATTTATCTAGGGGCTCTTTGCTTGACCGATAAACCATGTCAACATCTGGTTAATCCCATGATCGTGTCTTAAATGTCTAACTATCGTCCTATAGCCAATGTTCCCTTTATGGGCAAGGTGATTGAACGGGTTGCCGCCCTGCGTCTCCAGTCGTTCCCGGAGGAGAACCATGTCCTGGATCCCTTCCATTCTGGGTTTAGGCCGCGCCATGGGACTGAGATGGCTCTGGTCGCTCTGCACGATGATCTGTTGAGGAGGGCCTACAGGGGTTGCTCTACCCTGCTGGTCCTTCTCGACCTGTCAGCGGCTTTTGATACCGTCTACCACGGTATCCTCCTGGGCCGGCTCTCTGAGGTGGGGATTGGGGGTCTGGCGTTTGGCTGGCTCCGATCCTTCCTGGAGGGCCACACCCAGCGAGTGAGCTTGGGGGGGGGTGATTTGTCGGCTCCCTGGACACTCTCTTGTGAGGTGCCTCAGGGGTCGGCTCTCCCCAATGCTCTTTAACATCTATATGAAGCCACTGGCTGAGATCATCCGGAGTTTTGGAGCTTGCTGTCATCAGTAGGCTGATGACACACAGCTCTATCTCTCCTTTTCCACCTGTGCAGTGGAGGCCGTCCAGACCCTGGATCGCTGCCTGGCCACGGTTTTGGACTGGACCAGGGCTCACAGACTCAGGCTCAACCCTGGAAAGACCGAGGTTTTGTTCTTCGGGGGTGGCCCGGATGGATACTGTGGCCCTCTTCGCAGTCTGGGCGGATCTGCCCTCCAGCTGGTGCAAAGAGTGAGGAGTCTGGGCGTCGTCCTGGATCCGGATCTGTCCCTGGACTCCCAGGTGGCAGCCGTGACCAGGTCGGCCTTTTACCACCTTAGGCTAATCGCCCAGATTCGCCCGTACCTTGATAGGGACTCCCTGAGGACAGTGGTGCAGGCACTGGTCATATCAAGGTTGGATTACTGCAACGCTCTCTACATGGGACTCCCCTTGAACCTTGTTCGGCGACTGCAGCGGGTCCAGAATGCGGTGGCCAGGTTGGTGGTTGTAGCGTGTAGATTCGGCCGCATCACCCCCATCCTGGCCCGCCTGCACTGGTTGCCCGTTGCCTCCCGTATAAAGTTCAAGGTGTTGGTTTTGGTTTACAAAACCCTCCATGGCTTGGCCCCTGATTATCTGGCAGAGCGTATTTCCCAACGATTAGATCTGGCCCGACCCACCCGATCCTCTTTGCCCTACTAGCTCTGTGTCGCCACTCTGAAGGAGGCCCGTAAGGTGTCTACCCGCAAGCGGGCCTTCTCGGTGGCTGGCCCTGCAGCTTGGAATTCTCTGCCGAGCGAGTTACGGCAGGCACCTTTATTGGCGTCCCTCAGAAAAGAACTGAAGACTTGGCTTTTCAAATACGTCTTCGGGAACTGCTAGGGGAGTACCTTTTCTTTTTCTTTTCTTTTTCTTTTCTTTTTCTTTTCTTTTTTTTTCTTTCTCCCGCCCTTTGCCAATACTGCTTTTACTGGTAATACTGCTACTGATTTTAATTTGTGTAAACCGCCCTGAGTTCCCTTAGGGAAATAGGTTGCGGTATATAAGTCTGAAAATAAATAAATAAATAAATGAGATTTTAAGGTGAATTAAGAGGGTACAGTTTCGAGACTGTGATTGTGTAAACAAGTTACTGCTTTGAATGTAAACTCAATTGTTTATTCTGAGCTACCTCTGCAGAAGATCCAAAAACACTCACGTTGCTCTTTGGACTAGTCTGGGTTTCAAAACCAAAACAAAACACAACCATTGAGGTGTGAATATTAGTTTCACAAGGGGAATGCCACTGCTTTCTGCACGCGGTGTCTCTGAATTCGTTTCAGAATAGCTCTTATGAATGTTTGCCAGGATACCTTTTGACCTTCATGGTCTAGCTCCCCCCCCAAAAAAAAAATGTTTTGAGGCTTCAAGGGAGTTGTTGTTTGTGAGGCAGCTAATGGGCGGGAGGTACTTGAAACAGCCACGTGTGTTCTAAGGGATTTTGGCGCTTCTTTCTAAAAAAGGAAATATTTTTGTCCTTGTGTTTTACAGATTTCTGGACTAATTATGTGCCACTTTCTCTCTTCCTTTATGCTTTCTTTTCTGTTGTTTATGTTATAAAAGGACCCAGTCACTACTACTGTTCTAGGTTTTTGGGTTGTTGTTGTTTTAAGTTCCCACACTGGAACCAGCCACACTCACCTGTTCCATAGTGGAATATACACCAGTACCTGCTTTTGGACGAGTTTTGGGACATAATTATGCTCATGATCTTCATTTCCGAGGTGCAAAACTGAAGCTGTTGCAGCTTCAGAAGAGCAGATTTTGGGAGCTTGAATGCTATTATATGGCAAATTCTTCCTAAGAGTTTCTCGTCCTATGACTTTTGGGTTCTCAGAATGGATTCAGTGAGGTGGGTGGGAAAATTACATTTCTTCTGATCAGCATGAAGAGAGGAAAGCAACTTGGTGTTTAAATAGGTAATTTCTGTAGTGAATGGTTTCTAATGAGCAGAAGTAGTTCCCAGGGGGGAAAAGCAGTATTTCTGTTATTGGTCTTCCTGAGTCAATAATCCGGGAAGCATGTAAGGTTTTTGGGAAGAGCAGTACAGAGTTCTGGATTCACTGAGGGGCACGGGAACCTTCTCCCGCATGTTCTGGTGTGTGTGTGTGTGTGTGTGTGTGTGTGTGTGTGCCGACACTTCTATGTTCCACTAGAATGTTATTTCTAACATTCCATCTGTCCAAATCTTTTCCTCCTCCCCTTAAGGAGGGGACATATATAAAACCCTGTAAATTGCAGCTCGTTGAGGCCTTCTCGGTGTAGTAAAAGGAGTATATCAACCCTCCTGGTGGTAGCAGGTTCAATGAAAATCCAAGAGCTTATGGCTCTCTCTCTACCAATGTTTTTAGTTCCCCTTGAGTTCACTACCAAACCTGCAGACTGTATAGGTAGGTATTGTTTCTGGCTTCAACATACACTGAACGTTTGCTGAGTTGTCATGGCAGGACTAGAGTATTCATCATTTCCCAAGAATGTATGCTGCTTTTTGGAACCAAAGGATAAAATATCTGCTGCTTCAAACAGAAACAGCAATGTTTGATTACCATTTCCTATTAAGATTTCAGCCTTTTCGTCTTAATCCTTTTTGGATTTATCCCACACGCAAAATGTCTCTTCCAATACATATTTGATAACAGTTTTCTGCCCCCGAGGGCATGAATTATGGCAATATTTAGTGCCCCTTATTAAATACTATAGCATCTTGATCAGAACAGAGTAACACAGTGATTCCCAATGTACGGCAGCCCACATGTACTTGGACTGCAACCCCTAGAAACTCTGGGCAGCAGAGCTAGTGGTGAAAGCTTCTGGAAACTGCAGTCCCAGAACCCCAGGGTTACCCGATGTTGGGAACTTCAGGTGTAAAGTATTATTGCTAAAATAATTGTTCAAAATGGTACATTTGAATTTTGCATTAGTTTATTAAGGCTGCAGTCCTTAAAACCATGTTGGTAAAGAATCAGAGAGCTCAGTGGGATGAGCTGAAGCTTGGCACCAGGTATAAAATGAATTAGTTTGGCATGATTGAAATGATATTGCTACAAATCTGTGGGGAAAAAAATAAATTGTGAGATATTAGCAAAATTATTTGAGATTTAGTTACAATTTATCAGTTCTTACCATGAATTTAGCCTCAGCTGAACATTTCGGGAATCCAGGAGTTTTCATGATGCAAAACTAATATTTCCTGTAAATTTAAAAATTGCACATGTGAAGTAGGTTGTGCTCCACAAAGTTTTATGCCAAATAAGAAATGATTCACCTTTAAGTTGCCATAGGATTCTTTCTTGATTTTTGTGGTAATAAAGGAAGCTCTTTATTTTCTTAATTTAAAGGGGTGAAGAAAATGTAAAAAAAAATTGGAAGTTCTTAATAGAAAATGGGAAATATTTCAGTTATTAATAACAAGCATTGGTTTGTCTTATGATACTAAAAAGGCTAGCGTAAACGGAAGGCCTTATCTTTATTTTATTTGGTTAGTTCCATTTTAATCAGTTACTTTAAAGCTCTTTTCAGAATAACCCCTTGAACAGCCATTGCACCTGAATGAAAGTAATCTCCAGTGTTAAAACTGGTGTACTTCAAGGACCAGATGCAGAAGAGTGGTATCAGGAGACAGATATCTAGTCTCATGCACTCCCAGAGGCATTTGGTGGGACCACTGTGAGATACAGGAAGCTGGACTAGATGGGCCTTTGGCCTGATCCAGCAGGGCAGTTCTTCTGTTCTTGTGTGTGGTGGTGCCTCTTGAATTCATTATCAAACCTACAGGCTGCATGGCAGTCTGGAATGTGAGCTAGTTCCTTCAACTTATAAAAACAGATTTATTTATTTATTTATTTATTTACTTTGTTAATACTTTTCTACGTTTACTTTCCTGCCTACTTGGAGCCCATGGGTCCTAGAGTTTGGGAAAACCACTCTTCAGGTCACACTCTCCCAAACCCTTCAACCAGAGGACCGCTACTCATACCGGCTGATTGATTCTGAGAGTTGTCATCCCAGAAACCTAATGTCCAAGCTCTATTTCTGTTCTGGGAAACATTCTGGGAGTGGACAAGTTACAGCCCCTTTCAGCTGAAACTGTGATCTAGAATGGGCCCAGTTACTGCAGGGCATAAACAACAAGCAGGGGTTGCATGCTTTTAGGGAAGTTTGTCCTCTGTTTGTGGTCTTCCATGGAGGAACCCTCAAAATGCTTCTATAATTTCCCAGGCCAGAATAGAGTTTAAAAACTACACCCCAAACAAACTGCCTGTTGCCCCTTTATTGCACCACAAAGAGACTGTTGTTTTGACTGTAAATTAAACAGACCTGCTATCAAAAAAGAAAACAACTGTTGACATCTCCATGTAAACTTTGAAGTAACTAGGAGACAAGGGAATGTGTATTTGGCGTTTTTCTTTGTTTTCAGCATTTTAGTGTGATTCCAAATAGAAGGCAAAAAGAAAAAAGGTAGATGAATGTAGAGATTAACTTCTTTAGTATCTGCATTAAGGCACAATATAATTCTCTAGATTAAGGAATTAAATCATACACCGATTCAGAACTGATCAACTCAGTTTATACTTGTTATAAATAGGCTCTGAGTCTAGAAGTCAGTGGTGGTGCCAAGCATTGTATTTTTTTCAACATACATTCTCAGTGTTGGCCACAAAACTCGGCAACAGTTTCAGGCCCCTGCAAATAGGGCTCCTGACATGGCCCTTTCTTACCACAGTGCCTGTGGAACTTCCACCAAATACCACATGAAGGCGGAAGTGGGAATAGATAGAGGCTATGACTAAATATGGACTTGCTCAGGCAGAAGACGTTGGTCTGAAAACTAGACTTCAAAACTGAAGTTGAAAAGTTCAATTTTGGTTCACAAATTTCAAACCTGCCTGTTTCTAAAACATGTGTTTCATTTAAAAACTGGAGGTTCAATACGATTACAATTTATGGAAGTTCTTTGAACACTTGTTAAGTGGGAAATAATTAGGAGCATGTTTCAATGCTCCCATGAGTCCCAAGGGTTGGATCCTACCTTGTGTGTCTCTTTTCCCCCCCAGTATAGTATAAGTAGATATGAGTATCTGAGAGGGACTGAAAGACGTCTGGGATTTTGTTGTTGTTATGGAAAGAATGAAGCTGTGAACAGTGACTTCACTTCTTGTCAAGCACTCTCTCGTTTGTCACCTTGTTCCCTTTTTATGTCACTTGTTTCTCTTCTTTTGTTACGGTATCTGCATGTCCGGTTCTTCCCATTATTTTTAGTCACTGACTAGGTTAAGTCTTCTTTTCAGTAGCTATAAGCTACCATTTTACACTTTAATTGGCTGTCTGTTCCGTGGCTGTACAGTCTGTTTACATATTTTTGTACTCAATGTAGTTTTGTATTCAAAAATGGGAAAATGCAGTTGATCTGATAAAAATACTTACACATTATGTCTATAAATATAAGTACAAATGCAAAGATAAATAATCTTTGTAACACTTTTAGACCTATGGTACTTAGAGGTGAGAGAGCTATGGAGTTGTCATAATATGTATTTGCCTTCCTTTGGGTTGATTTTATTTTTTTGGGTTGTACATTTTTTTTCTTGAGGTGTGTATATTTTTATGACAAATTGGAAACTTTGAAAGCAAGATGTTGAAAATTTAAATATGTCACCACCACCACCATCCCACACAGAGATAGATACCTTCCCCCAGTGGAAATATACATTTTCACTATCCTTCTTTTCCTGGGTAGGGTTTCTACCCGCACAAACTCTTTTTCTTGAGTTTCTTAAACCTTAATGTTAGAATATACTTCTTGCAGGCTTGGAGCCTTTATTCATGCTGCTTCGTTTAAGAGGGCGGAAAGCATCAAACCAATTGTTCCATTTGTGTGCAATACTTTCCCTTAAAGTCTTCTAGTACGTTAAACATTCCTGAATAATTTCATTATGTTCAGAAGCAAACTGACAAAGGGGAAGAAAATAAACCATAAGACCAGCGTTTTTTAACATACTGGTTTTAAAATGGCATGCCTCAAGGGAATCTTCTTCCTTTTAGGCCTGCTGGGTTCCTTGGCACTTTGTGCTTAGAGAACCCCTGTGAAATATCCTAAAAATGCATGCCACTGCTTCCGGAGGGCTGGCCAAATCCACTGAGCCTAAGCATTTCCTAGCTTGAACTACGAGTGTATCTACCATGTCCAGTTGTAGAAATACCACCTCAACTCTGCTGACCCAATTCTAAAATATCCTTAGGGGTTGTCGTTTCTTTCTTCGAAAGTTCCAATGGATTCCTGGGAGCTTCAGCCAAAAATTCTACAATAAATACCTCACCAAGCTGGAAATCCCAGGATTCCATACACTGAATGCAGGGCAGCTCAAGTGGGATCAACCTGCCATGACAACGTAGAATGTGATTCAAGACACACCCAACGGCTGCAAGCACACTATTGCAAGGAAAAACTGGTCGTGGTGGTTAGTGTTGTCCTTCCAGAATGCAATGATATATTATTTCTTGAAGAGTTCTATGGAACAATTATTAAACCTCTTCAAACAGATGGTTTTGTTCAGAACTAAGTGGGGCATGACCGTTTAAAGAGAGAGGGCAGGGAATGATATCTGGGTCTAGTTCACAGTGCTAATAGGCAAACCGTAGAGGCTCTCCTGAAAGCTTTTACAATGTGAGAAGATTTCAGGAGTGGGACATCCCGTTCAGACATGCCATTTCTTTCGTTGATAGCATTGTGTGCATATGTTGTGCCTTTGATCACTCCAACCTCTTGGGTTGCTTGTGAAGGCCATTGTTTTTTGTCCCCCCCCCTCTTTTTATGATGGCATGTATTTTTTTCTCTCTCTTTTTTTAAATGGGTAAAGCACTTAACATTCTCAGTTCCTCCGTTCCTCCAAAGGGCCTGATCCTTAGCCCGCGCACTCCTTCTGAGAATCCCCTTTGGATAGAAGCTCTTTGGATCTGGCTCGGCAGCAGGGCCACGGGACCCACCGATGTTTTCGTGGGACTCTTGTCCACCGAAAGACGTGCAGAGCAAGCATTCTTTCATTACGGTCACTTATTCTGAATCCTCCTTGCCTTATCAAACGGTGATAGGGCTTGTTTTATATATCATGTTTTATTTATATAACTAGTGTATTTTGATACCTATTTCCCAATAGGTGGAATCCACTGTGCTGTAAAATATGTCTGTAGGTACAGAATAAGAATCTGTGTGAAATGTGTTTGGGAAGCTGTTACGAAGCACAGAAGCGGCAGCGTGATGGTTGATGGTTTAATTTGACAGTTGGGAGGGTGGTGTGTGTGTGTGTGTGTGTGTGTGTGTGTGTGTGTGTGTGTGTGTGTGTGTGTGTGTGTGTGTGTGTGTGTGTGTGTGTGTGTGTGTGTGTGTTTGCGTGTGCAAAATTAGCAATCTTGACCTTGTAAGCACTTGCCAAAAGAAGAGTTTAAGAATCATTTTCATCCAAGGAATCGAAGGACGTTGAGGAGCCTTCTGCCAGATGTTTGCGGCCACCGAGACAAATTGTAAATCCTAGCTCTGTATCTCATCCAGGCTGAAGAGTTCTGAATAAGTTTGATGCAAAAGAAAGGTCCACACATAACAGGTGGTGGATGAGCCTAGCCACCAGCACTTGGTCTTACCCCCCAACCCCTCTGCTCCCCCCTCAGTTTCGGCACAGGCAGAGAAGTAGGTGATGGTCGTCGTGGTGCTGGATTCTCACAGGAAGGGAACTCTGTGAGATTTAGCATGACGCCCTTCTGAATAGATGTGCTTGTGATTGCCTGTTGCCCTCTTTCAGCTGCGTTAGTTCCTGACAAGGTGACTAACAGCAGGAATCGGTCCCCCCTCCCAATGTCAGTGCAAGGGAAAGAGAGCACAACTCAATGGGCCTCAGTCCTGTTGACTGTCCTGTTTGCCAGCGGCCCTTGCCCAGGACAAGCAGATTTCTACAGGCCTGTTTGAAAGAGCAGGTGCTGCCACTCAGTATGAAACAGTAGAAAAGAACAAGGGATTATGCTCTGTGATATTTCAAGCATATTTCGTCCGGTTCATAGTGCAGTATTTGTATTCCAGGAGAGAATTTAAGGAGTTAATTTGGTGCTGTAGTAGAAGGGGGGGAATACACCTATCTGTTTTGCATACTCTCCAGAGGAATAAAAAGTGTGTTCTGGGAATGACACGGCTTTCTTTTCCTAAACGAGTGTCTGTCATAATCTTGTCACAGTGACATAAAGGTTCAGGAAGCATGTTATATCTAAAGTTGAAAGTTGAAAAGTTACTTTTTGGCCTACCACTCCCAGAATTCCAAAGCTAACATGGCTATTCTGGGGGGCCGGGGAGAGAAATCTGTAGGCTTTAATCCAAGAGAGAGAGAGAGAGAGAGAGAGAGAGAGAGAGAGAGAGAGAGAGAGAGAGAGAGAGAGAGAGAGAGTAACCTCTCCAATTTTTGTTAGCACTTGCATCTCTGTGCCCTCCATGCAGGATGATTTCTAATCATCTTCTTCTCACCAAGCTGCACTTTCCTCCTTGTCATGCAATCCTTCCCTAACTGGTTGCAATCATTACTTGGGCGACATTTTCAAATGTTTCTATGTGACTCTACCTGCCCCACAGCTGGAATTGTTGCAGAAATTGTATTTATTTATGGAATTTATTTTTCATTCCAAATTTTATTTTCCTTGGCAGATATTTAGAGGGCTGCTTTTAGGAGGGAGCAGGGTGGGTGGGGGGAGGAAAAATATGAACACACCATCTTAGGGGTATTTACACGTGGAAGTAAATGGTATTCAGAGGTTTTCACCTTTGCCTATACAATGGTTGAACTTGATATGCATCACATAGTGGAGACAATTAAGTAATTATTACGAGAAAATGCTTTCTTCCTTAAGCTACGAATGTTGACGTTGACTTTCAGATATGAGCAAGTGTTTCCTGGCTCAAACAGTGAATAAGATGGTTTGGAGGGACATCTACAGGGTTTGAAAGGGCTATAGACTGTGTCAGTATGAGAGTCCATTTAATACAGCAACACCAATAGTGGTAAATGCTGGACCAGTCAAAGCGGCTCTTCCTTGACAGATGAGACAGTGGTCCCAATGGTGCAAAGTGCTTGGGGGAACTGCTTTTTGGTCACACCCCCATCCTTCCTCTTCCAGAACTGTATGTGTGTCTGTTGTAGGTCTAGCCACAAAGAGGATTTGCCAGATTCCTAAACAATTGGGGAAGGCTGCTTCTCTGCTCCAGGAATGGAAGTGATGGGTTTGAATGTGACTCACATAGATCCAGTGTATCCTCATAAAACCATTCCAGGAATGTTCTTCTGAGAGAAGAGGTGGAACAGGCGGATCTAAATGGATTGCTCTACAGGAATGAGCACCATATTTGCTGTCAAAGTCTGTATACAACTGCTGGACAGCTTAGTTACTGAAATTGGGCATTTTCCCCTCTTCCCTTACATGCTTACAAAACAAATGGCTGAGTACTTGTATGTGTGCACTGTACATGGATATGAGTGCTGAAAATGCATGAGAACGTGTGTTTGAGTATGTACATAAATAAGACAAAGCTGCAGAAACTTTGTAATACTTTGTGAAAATGATTATATTATGGACGTTTGTACTGTGCACAGCTACTGGAATTAAATGTAGGGAATCTCAGGAACAAGCATAAAATTTGTCCAAGACTTATTTCTTAAATGTGTACGTGCAGTTTTTAATTCTGTATACTATTTAATATTTTACCAATAAAAATAAAACTTCTCACATGAATGGTTTGTTATGCACAGATCCTTGCGTCACCGTGCAATTCTTAAAGCAGCCACTTGGGAGGCAGGAATCTGCTTTGGCAAAGTGGTTGTGTTCCCAATGGGTAGGCATAATATGGAAGGCTGGTTCTCTGCTGAAAGTCTCAAATGCCCTTGTCAAAAAAATGAGAGCCCTGGTGGGGCAGTCAACTCACTGATTGGAAAAGACATCTGCAAACCTTGACTTGGCTCTCTCCTGGTTATTGGGAAGCCAGCACTTCTCAGGACATACACATATGTTTTCATCCCATACTGAAGTGCAGTAATGCATTGGTTTAAGAATAACTTGGTTTAAGACTGTTTTGGAAGATAAGCAAGCATAGCTTCTAAATTTTGTCTTGATCAGCAAGCAATGTCTTGATATACAAGCACTGGAGCAGATCACATGAACACAATTGAGCCAACAGTGGCTCTCCCCCATCCCCCTGCTGGATTGTGGCTGATTATCTGGAAAGTTCCATCTCAGGCAACCTCCAAAGCAGAGGAAGGACAGAGGAATAGAGGTCTCTTTGCACCAGCCAGGAACGTGCAGGTTAGGGTTTTATTCCTCCTTATACTGTGTTTATATTTTTATTTAATTTGATTTCAACATTCTTATTTTTTCAGGCCATTTCTAGCTGGTCAAGTGTCTATAGGGCTACAAATTGTATTTTATTGTCACATTAAATATATAGAATAAAACCCAGTTGTTAGTCCCAAACAGAGCTGATTCTGCAGCCAGGCACCTAAACCATAGTGTGGACATGGACTTCTAGTCAACTTTTTTGTGAGTTTCGGTATTTTGTGTGTACACTATGTGGTCTATAGGATTCCACAACAAATCATCTGAGTTTCCATTGTTTCTTACCGGGAAATTTCCTCTGATACAAGAGTATTTTGATTTACAAGCATGTTTCCAGAATTAATTATGCTCGTAAACCATGGTATTACTGTATAGGTCTGGTTTGCAGTTGACAATAATGTTTGGTTTGAGCTCCGGAGTATCAATAAGGAATGTGGACCTGGAAGCAAGTAGCAAGTTTCAACCTTCTATCCCAAAGACTTTGGTGAATGACAGCCATGGCTTTAAAAAGAGCCAAGTGGACACACACAGTCCTGGTACCAAAAATGGGGGCCAAGTGGATCATGAAATACAAAAAGATCATTAAATACAGCTTGGTACAAGAGTGGAGTTATATTCTGTACTTTTCGCCCCATAGGATGCACTCCCCCCCAACAGTAAGGAGAAATGTCTGTGTGTTTTATGGGGTGAATGTATCCCCACCGGGAGCCTCCAGAGTGGTTGCTGAGTAGGCCTCTGGCCCCCGTGCATGTCCCAGCCCCAGCTGCAACTCCTATGGGGGCTTCCCACCTCTCGGTTTTTAACTGCATGATTGATTTGTTCCATATAATAGGAGATGGAGAGAAAGCAGCTTGACTTGAGACCATAGAGATAAGAAACGGGCTAGAGAGTAACCATCCACCATGATGACCATAGAGCTGCATCTCTATGGTCATCATGGTGGGTGGTTACTCTAGCTACAGCTCTCTAGCTGCATCTCTATGGTCATCGTCGTGGGTGGTTGCTCTCTAGCTACAGCTCTCTAGCTGCAGCTGTATGGTCATCATGGTGGGTGGTTACTCTCTAGCTACAGCTCTCTAGCTGCATCTCTATGGTCATCATGGTAGGTGGTTGCTCTCTAGCTACAGCTCTCTAGCTGCAGCTGTATGGTCATCATGGTGGGTGGTTATTCTGTTTATCATCTCTATGGTCTCCAATCTGGCTGCTTTCTCTCCATACCCTATTATAGTGGTACCCCGACTTAAGAGCAGCTCGACTTAAGAAAAATTCAACTTAAGAGTGGGAAACTTTTGCCATTTTAACTGCTGCCTTACAAATTTTAGATATGGTCTGCTCAACTTACATTTTTTTTTCATTTTTTGGATTTTGTAACTGATTTTTTCATTTTTTTAGATAGTTACTTAAGAGTAGTTCGACTTAAGAGCATGCATTCGGAACGGATTAAATTCATAAGTTGAGGTACCACTGTATATGGAACAAAACAATCATGAAATATTTTTTTTTTTTTAAAAAACCAGCCTGGCCAGGAAGCCTCAGCGAGAGTTGCAGCTGCAGCTGGGACCTGCACTGGGTCCGGAGGCCTCTGCAAGGGCTGGAGGCTTCCCATCATGGAGACCTGGGAAAGAGTTGGGGAGGAGGTTTGCCTTTGCATTTTACTCTCCAACCATGCCTCTCCGGGCTCCCCAAGAGCATCATGGCTGGAGAGTAAACTGGAGATGGGCCAGGACCGCAGTACGTATGTGTGATTATTTTTTCCACACATACATACCTCTAAAAACTAGGTGTGTCCTATGGCCTGGTGTGTCTTATGGGGGAAAAAATACACTAGTCTCCCCCTCCTTGGGAATTCATCACAGAGTGGAATGTTACCAATAATGCATTAAGGCCTTCAAAAGATGCCTCCTCAGAAGAAGTTAGTCCACTCTCTCTTTTGAAGCCAATGGGCCCACCATTTTTGCTAGGAAGGCATTCTCCTCCTTGCCATATGATTATCAGTGAAGTTTTAAGAAGAAGCCATAATTGTCCTAGCGCTACGTCCACACTATTAAGCCTCAGTTACATGAGGTCATCAAACACAGAGGGAGACCAGGGGAAGTTATGAGGTCAAAATACCTCAACGGTGATTGATTAATCATTGCTGTGCAAATGTCTTGACAAAAAGGAGCAGCTGCTATTTCCACCCAGAAGCAGTTGACTGCTGCGGAGCCAGAGGCTGAGGGTACAGGACCCCACTGTGCCTTCTTGACAGGGACAGGACTCAGTGATCCCTAGAGCCCCTTTCCACTCTTCAGATCTATGATGATGATGATGATGATGATGATGATGATGATGATGATGATGATGATGATGATGATGATGATGATGATGATGCCGACGATGACAATTACAATGAGCATGACATTGTACATTAACAAATGGATTTCAAACAATTTTTGCTGTCACTCCAGTTGAAATGGCAACTTTTGCTGCCAAACGCAAGTCTCATGAAAGTTGGTTTACAATCATCGGTTCCTCCCTCTGATTATTGTCCAGGTTTTATGCTTGGCTTTTGGACTGGTGAGTTTTTGTTTTTTGTTTTTTTCTGTACAAGAAAAAGCCATCACACCCAAGTGATGCATTTATAGCTTGTTCTGGATGAATAGCAGATTTACTGCATTGCCTTGTAAATATTTATTCCTCTGTCTCTCTTCTTTTCTTTTTTAATGCACATGTCACCTGTCAGTTGTAAAGGAAACTTGTTCCCTGGCTTGCACCTTCTCCCAACCTAGCAAAGTCTCCCATGAAAACTCTTTTCAGAGAAGTCGTAGAAGTTAATGGGATAAAAGTTTCTGAATTTGGCAGGATGTACATGTATTATTTGGGAAACTATTTTAAAAAAAGAGTACAGTGGAACCTTGACTTACATGCTGCTTGACTTGTAGCATATTTGACTTGCAGCAAGAAGGGGCCTGTTTGACTTGAGTCGCAGGCTTTGCCTTACAGCGCGGAGCCCAGGCGCAAGGCACTGGAATCTGGCGGCAGCCACGACCCAGCATTGTGGCTGCCGCCTCCAAACTGCTCCTGCCTTCTTCCTCTCCTCTGGCAACGGTGGCTCCGGCGAGGCCAGCTCCGAGCACTTGGAGCTGGTCCTCGGCCTCACCGAAGCTGCCGCTGCCGCCGGAGGAGAAGAAGGGCCGGGAGCTCTGGGCTGGCCTCGCTGGTTAGACAGTCGGCTCAGTCTTGTAAAAAATCTGGCTGCAGAATTCTGGTCCACAATGGAAGCATTTTAGTTGGGGAGCTGTACAGTTGAGGGACTCTAATGGTAAGCATAGAGTTGTTCAGAACTTGGAATGTCAGGTTAAAAATCAGTTAAACTTAAATGTTAGACATTGTTGCTATGAACATTAAAAAGTGGAGGCGTATAACTTGTGGACTATAATTCCACTGCCTTCTCTCTTTGAAGAGACATTTCATTTACATCCCTGGAAGGAATCTCCTATCCCAGTCAAAGTTAGATTAAATTGCTGTTTTCGGGGGTCTTTTTCATCATCTGGAACGGATTTATCCACTTTCCCATTACTTTCTATGGGAAAAGTTCGTTTGACTTAAGTCATGTTTGACTTAAGTCTAGACCACTGGAACAGATTAATGACGTAAGTCAAGGTTCCACTGTAAACTGATAATCCTGTAAACAAATGCAGAAGGCAAGGGGATGATTGAGCATTCAAAGTTTTCATAATCCTTGTTCAACATTCTAGTTTCTGAGTTAAAGGAGGTAAAGCTTCAAGGACAAGTGTGCAACCTCCCAATCCTCCCTTCCTATCATCCTTCACAAGTGGAAAGGCAACCATTGTATAGATAGCCTCCTTGAGGCCTTGCATGCCCTCTTGAACTTTGATGCCTACCCAAGTGTAGAGGACTCCTAATTTCAGAATATACCCATCCAATCTGGAGGACATTATCATTTGAAATATATCTAGGAATTATTCTTGCAGAAGTATACAAAAATGTTTTTTCTCTATCTTTCTTTGCTAAATAAATTTTGGTAATCTTTGAGGCCGGAACATTTTGGAGATCACTCATTTATAGGGTTGCCATACAATTAGAGGTGGGCACGAAAGAGAAAAATCATGGTTGGTTCATTCTGTTTCGTCCCCACTTCAGTTCGTTTTGTTTTGTTTTGTATGATATTTTTAAAAAAAAAACTGTAAACCAAACCAAAGTGAGCTGGTTCAGGTTATCCGGCTGGCGGCGGCAGCAGCAATCCCACCAGCAGCGGGGGGGGGGGGGGGGGCTAGGGCAGCCTGCTGGCTGCTAGACCACTCCAGCTGGCCAGCGGGGTTTTGGCCATGGGAATCGCAGTGGTGGCGGTGGCCACTTGGAAGGCTCCGTGCGGCCTCACCAGGCTGCTCCATGGCAGATCAGCGGTAGGCCTCACCGCTGCCTTCAGAGCCCCGGCAGCAGCCGCACTGGGCAGTGGGAGGCCTTCAAAGCCACCCCCGGGGAAGGCTTCCCATTGGCCCCAGCCACTCTGAGATCCGGGCGGCTGGCGCAAGGCCTCCGAAGCTCCCTCCATGGGACTAATGGGCTGCAGGAGCGGTGCTGGGTGGCCACAAGGCTTCCCCAACCTGGACATCAGAGAGGTAAGAGATGCCAGTGAAGGGGGGGGCAAAAATGAACCAAATGAAATGGAAATTTCAGCTTCATTTTGTTTCATTTTTCTTTGAGGGGGCTGTTCGTTATTCGTTTTGTTAAGTAATGAAATGAGTAACAAAAACAAAACAAAAATTGTATTCGTTTCATGCCCATCTGTAATTGGAGGTGACTTGACAACACATAACAAAAACAATGAGTTCTTTACTGCTCTTGAAGCACCTAAACATCCTGTATTTTATGCACCTCTTAACTGTGCAAGGAAATCTTACCACCAGGCCTCCTTGGAAAGCAGTCTTGGATCTAAGAACCTTCACAACATTTGCCACAATCTCTTTCTCTCGTGGTCAGCCTTCAAAAGACGTTGGTTAAAAAATTCCAATCGGCTGCTTATCAAGATGGAAACATGGCTAGGCCTGTTCTGCTAGATAAAATGTTTCAGCCTCCAGCTGCCCAACAGCTTCTATTCATTTGAACGTAATTAACCCTTATCCCTTTTCTCTCCTCTAAGAGCACTTCCCATTTTCTCTAAACTGTCAGGAAGTGTGCATTTGGGCTCAGAATAGTGAGGAAATATGGGCTTTGTTGGATCTACAGTTCTTTTAAAATGGAAAGGGATTGCTTTTATTCATAATAGCCTTGTCGGGGTTAAACAAGCAAACAGAAAAATGAGTGAGTTTGATAGTTTTCAACTTGTGCTTCGAAGGGGCAAGGATTGTTCTTAACGGTATGAATAAGATACTAGGAATATCTTGGACTAAAACTAAAACTAAAATACATTGAATGGTTAAAAACATATAAAACGTTCAAAAAACCGTCCTTAAGAAATGGCATTCAGGGGCTCCTGTCATACTTATTAAAAGTCTGTGTGAAAAGGTTGTTCTGTTGTTGTGCCTGGAAGGATAAAGGGAGAAGGCCAACCTAACTTCAAAAAGATCATTCCATAACTTGGGAGCAGCCACAGTGAAGGTCCCCTCTCATGCCCCCATCGATCGTACATGCGGTGGCAATGGGTTAGGGTTAGGGTGGAAGGCCTCCTGTGGTAACCTTAAGCTCTCATATATGGGGAGAGACTAGCCATCAGGTAGACTAGACCCCAATTATATGGGGCTTTATAGCTCGTGACTAGCACTTTGCATTGGGCCTGAAAACAAACAGGTAGCCAGTGCTGTGGCTGTAACAGGGGCAGTATATGCTCTCTATAACTGACCCTCGTCAGTAGCCTGGTTGATGCATTTTGAACCAGCTGAAGTTTCTGAACTGTCTTCAAAGATAGGCCCACTTAGATCACGGGACTGTCATCCAAGCAGGGTTCAAATAAGGCATGTGTCGCTGCAACCAAATCAGACATCCCAAGGAAAGTGTATCACTGGCACACCAGTTTCAACTGTGCAAATGCACTCCTGAACATCCAGGCTGACAGTTGAATCCAGGACTATGCCCAAGCTGCTGTCTTGAGTTATTAGGGGGAGCTTAGCCCCATCCAGCACAGGTTGTGTCCCTATTCACTCACCTGCCTTCCAGCTGACTAGCACCTTTGTTTTGTCTGGATTTAGTTTTAGTGTGTTTTAGTGTGTTTGCTTTCATCCAGCCCATTATTTATTTATTTATTTATTTATTTATTTATTTATTTATTTATTTATTTATTTATTTATTTGTGCATACATACATACATACATACATACATACATACATACATACATACATACAACTTATATGCTGCCCACTACCCAAAGGTCTCTGGGTGGCTTACAGTTAAAATAAACAATTAAAACATTAAAATCCCAATGATAAAATGATAAAAAATAAAAAATGATAAATACGGTTAAATACAATAAGACTGCATTAGTTCATAATTGGATGAGAAAACAGTGATCGAGTTTTATTAACTTGTTAACAAATTTGTGGCGTGGTGGCTCAGTGGGATAGAGCACTGAAAACTGTCAGCTGCAAAGTCAGCAGCTCAGCAGTTCAACTCCCGGGCGCCATGCAGCTGAGTGAGCTCCCACTGTTAACCCCAGTTCCTGCCAACCTAGCAGTTTGAAAGCATGTAGATGCAAGTAGAGAAATAGGTACCACCATAAAAAGTGGGAAGGTAAAACAGTGTTTCATTGCAGCCATGCCGGCCACATGGCCATGGACTTGCACAACACTGGCTCTTCGGCTTGAATATGGAAATGAGCACCACCCCTAGATTTGGACATGACTAGCATGCATGTGCGGGGGGGGGGGAGATTTACCTTACCTTTACCTAGCAAAATAATGATCAGGGTGATGAAAAGCCAGTGTAATAGTTACAGAAGAGTAAAGCTTTAAGAATACATTAAACTAGAGATGGGCACGAAATGATTTTTTTTGTTTCATTGTTCGTTATTCATTTCGTTATGTAACAAAACGAATAACGACCCTAGGGGCAAAACTGGTTCAGTTAGGTTCATTTCGTTAATGGGGGGGTGGAGATGTCTCCTACCTGGTGGTGGTCCAGAGGTCCAGGCTTCCTGGCTTCTGTGACGGCGACCAGGAAAAGACCAGGGGGGAAAGCGGATGTGGTTGGCACAGTTTAAAAAAAGTGGTTGGCACAGTTAAAAAAAATTGCCGACCAGGCCATAAGGGTGGTCGGCACCCACCTAAAATGTTAAAAAAAAATCAGCGCTGACCGGGCCCCAGGGGCCACGTGGCCAGCGCTGAAAGGGGAAAAAACAAAAAGAAGCCCTGCGCTACAGCTGTAGCATGGGGCCTGAACCCAGAACGGGGGGGGGGGGCTAAAATAAAATAAAAATACATTTTTAAAAGGGGGAGCGCCAACCGGCCCCCAAGGGTGGCCTGGTCGGCACCCTAAAATAATTTTAAAAACTATCGCTGACTGGGCCCCAGGGGCCATGCAGTCAGCACTGAAAGGGAAAAAACAAAAAAGCACCCTACGCTACAGCTGTAGTGCGGGGCCTAAACCCGGAAGTCGGGGGATCAGGAGGTCTGATAAGAGTGATCTGCCGCCCCCGTTGCCTGCCTGCAGGTGCTCTGCAGTGGGCAGCAGGGACAGACAACCAGCCTCCCCACCCTGACCCCACCATAGCCTCACTAGATCCATCCACCTAACCATCGCGCCAGCCGCCCCCTCGGGGTGATCCCCTTCCCCAGGTGGGGGAAGTCATTTACATCTTGTTTGGGGAGGCTTTTTGACCCCCCTCCAGACCGCTGCCCACCTGCGATCAGGAGGCCGATAAGATCGAGGCCACGCTTAGGCAGTGCGGCTTCGCTGCCCCCTCCCCCTCCCAAGTCCAGTGACTAGGGTGAGCACTGCTAGTGCTCGCCCTCTCGCCTCAACCTTGCACACGGAAATGTTTTAAATCACGCAAAGCGGGTAAAAATGAATAACAAATTAACGAACCAACAAAACGATTTTTTGGTGAAAATTTGTGAAAAATCAAATGAAAAGAACAGGACCTCTCAAAGAAACGAAACAAAACGAAATGTCATTTTTTATTCGTGCCCATCTCCACATTAAACCACACAGAAACTCTGAGTCAAAATAGTAATGGAAAGAAGTCTACTCTCATCTGCTGATAGTCCTTTCAATTGCTTGCATGGAATTTGACACTGACCAAAATTCCCCAGGTGAGTTGTTAAATGCAAGAGTATCTTAAGTTACGAATGTGTTACAAATGCCATCATCTGTGCCTTTAGCTTTCATTACGGTTTGCTTCTTCATGCTTCTGCATGAATTGTCTTCTTAATCTCTTATTTTCCAGGTGATAATGAGAATTGTATCTAACAGTGACTTGAATCAGCAAAGTAATATTAATGAATCAAGTCTCCTTGGGGGAAACATGGTGTACACCTCCGTTCTCTGTGCGGTTAAAAGCTCTTGAGAACAATATCAAATGTATTTAGCTCTTGTTTATAGATCTGTAATGTGATAGAGGAACATGTTTCATAAACTGTGGCCAAGACTACATTTTCAAAGACATTTGCTAAATCTGGTTGTCTGCAAACACACACGCACAAAGAAAAGTACGAGATCATCATAGGGATATTAGGCACGAGCAGTGGTTCTTATGTTCAAAAACGGATACAGTAGTACAATGGTATAATAGCTTGGATAATCAGCAATATTTCGGACACGTAATGTGCAATAAGAAATAACATCTGCTGCAAGTTATTATTCAAGGAAAAATAGATGGGAAGTGTGGTCCCAGGTGTAGAAGAACATTTGGGCTTAAGAATTTAAGCCAATGGTCCGCAGTGAGCACAGCTGCTCTGTTTAGAATAGCTAGATAGAAACCAGATCAGGCTACAGATTGCCAAGTTTTTATGAGGACATGGCACCTGAAGAAGAAGAAGAAGAATCAGCAACTGATCAAGTGACTGGACTGTATTTGCTTTTGGAGTGGTTGAGAGAAAAGTACTGTGGAAGCAATGAGACAATCCTCGTTTGCCTCATCCTTGTACAGAAGAATGAGAAATGTTGTGTTTGCGTGTTTTAAAACAAGCACCTTGCCTGTGAAATGGCAAGAGCTTTTCACTGGTGTTATTTTTCGAGACTATTTCCCCCCCCCCCCACAAAATGACCCCTTGCACGACATCATAATAGGTAATATCCTATTGCACAGACTTCTAGGAAAGAGAACACGAGGGACCACTGAAAATCTTAAATGGAAACTGGCGTTTCAGATCAACATTGGCATAAATCTTCTCATTTAAGGCATGGGGAAAGAAAGAAAGAAGCATTTGTTAAATATAATGGACTGATTTAACACTGTTAAATCAAGAGCAAAAGTTCGATACTTTGCTAGCATCTTTGTCAAAGGAATAAGAGTAATTAATTTTATGTTGTCAAGTTGATTCCTATGTAAGGTGGCCCTTTCCAGGTTTATCTAAGAACAGTCTAGAGGTAAACTCAGGTGTAGCTTATGATAATACTTTCTCATGGGAGCACCCTGGGAATGTGTGGCTTGCCGAAGGTTACATAGGTTGGTCCTTCTCTTAGGAGACACTGTAGGGACTCCTGACTAGACATGGGCACGACTCGGCGAAATCCTCGTTTCCGTTTCCATTCCTCGTTTCCGTTACGTAACGGAAACGATAACGACAATTACTCCGCCAGAACTCGAACTCGAACCGACTAAAGAAAAATTGGGTCTGGTTTGTCGTGGTCGTTCCTGGCGGCATCGCAGCGATCGCGCAATGCCAAGCGGCACAGGAAAAAAGTTTTAAAACCCCGATTCCCTGCCAAAAAAGCAGGCAAAAATATGCCTGCCTGAGGGCACCTGCCCAGAGGGGTGGTTTCTGGGGGGGGGGTCCCCGGCCCTCCCCCCCTCCTCTCCTGGGCTGCGCATCCTCGTTGTCTCGCCAACTCACCAAGCGGCGCGGCACAGAATTTTTTTTAAAAAATAATTTTAAAAAAACTGATTCCCGCCCAAAAAAGCAGGCGAAAATATGCCTGCCTGAGGGCACCTACCAGAGGGGTGGTTTCTGGGGGGAGTCCCCGGCCTCCCCCCTCCTCTCCTGGGCTGCGCAAAGTGCGCATCCTCGTCGTCTCGCCAACTCGCCAAGCAGCGTGGCACAGAAAAACAGTTTTAAAAATAAAAATAAAAAACCCCGATTCCCGGCCAAAACAGCAGGTGAAAATATGCCTGCCTGAGTGCACCTACCAGAGGGGTGGTTTCTGGGGGGGGTCCCCGGCCTCCCCCCCTCTCCTGTCCTGGGCTGCTCTGGTGGGGGGCATCCTCGTCGTCTCGCCAACTCGCCATGCCATGCGGTGCGGGCAGGGGATCCAAAATGGGGTGACCGCAATATTTATTTTGAAATGGTGGTCCAAAAACACACCAAAGCACCACAGAAACCCCTGAATTTTTTTCAGTAGCAGCAGTGGGTTTTTCTTGCAACAAAACGTTTCCATTGATTTATTTTATTTTATTTTTTTTTTATTTTTTTACACCTGTGATGGGCTGGCCAGGGAGACCATGCAATTTTTTGGAGCCATTCCACCAATTGCAGGTTGGCCAGGTTTTGACCGAGACTTCTGGGATGTGCCAGTCGGGCATAAAAAGCCCATTAACCCTAGCCCGAACCCGAACCCTAACCCTAACCCTAACCCATACGCCAGTACACTGTCCTTCTTAGTGGGTCAGAGAGGCACCCAGAGGTGCACCCCAGTAACTCACCCTAACCTTACCCGTAACCCTAAGCCTTGCCCTTGCGCTAACCCCTAACCAGTAAGCCAAATGCACTCGCATTGCACTACAGCAAGTACACTTCCCTTCTTAGTGAGTTACAGGGCGCCCGTAGGGGTCCTCTCTCACTTTGTTCCCCAGCCCAAGTGCACCGTATGCCGGCAGGCAGTGAGTCACAGAGGCACCCGAAAGAGAGGTGCCTCTGCCTGCTACTGCAACTTGGTATGCATATCCAATTGGCTATGCATGCCATTTTGTAGCGGGCCAGAGGAGGCACCCAGCCCAGAGAGGTGCCTTCAGGAGCCCGCTTTCCCTTCATGGCAGGCCAGAGGAGGCACCCACCCCAGAGAGGTGCCTCCAGGAGCCCGCCCCCCCAAACCAGTACTAACGACAGACGAAAAACCGACAAACAAAACGACAAATTTTTGAAAAATTTCGCGACAAACGGAAACGAGCCAAAACGGGCCGGCTCCGACACATGACAACTCGAAACGTAATTTTTCCTGGTCGTGCCCATCTCTACTCCTGACACTGGTCTCCAAACCCAGACTCACTGAACTATCCTGCAAGTTTCACCAGCGGCAGACTCCATTTACTTCTGTCACAAAATAAAACAAACTCAGAATGTAAGCATGATTTAGGTGAAGGTGAAGGTTTCCTCCCACACATATGTGCTACTCATGTCTGACTCTAGGGGGTGGTGCTCATCTCCAAAGAGCCAGTGTTGTGCAAGTCCGTGGACATGTGGCCGGCATGGCTGAGCACATTTCTGTGCACCGAACACTGTTTATCTTCCCGCTTTTTATGGTGGTACCTATTTATACACTTGATTTCGAACTGCTAGGTTTGCAGGAACTGGGGTTAACAGTGGAAGCTCACTCCGCTGGGTAGTACCCGGGATTTGAACTGACGAGCTCCCAACTTTGCAGCTACAGTTTTCAGGACTCTAGCCTGTTGAGCCACCATGCCCCTGGTAAGCATGATTTCGCATACTTTGAAAAAGAAGCAGTTTGATAATTTCTTTGATCAAAACTCCTCTTACAATTGTTTATAGAAGGAGGATCTCTAAAAGAGTGTTCCGAATAATAGGAAGCGTGCCCTTAGACCAGAGCTGTCTATGAAAAGACAGGCCTGTCTGTTTGCAGGATGCTCTGGTCTAAGGTAGAAGCTCCAATTATTTCTATGTGTTGAAACCTATGTAGCCAAAGACCTCCTTCTTGTTGGAAAGACTTCCTTGTAGCCCAGAAAGACTCTGGAGCTCCCGTGTGGCAGTGTAGTGTAACTAGTTGACTGCTGAGGACATGGCTACATGGCTTCAAATTTAGGTTTCCCCCCAAAGTTTGAACTCTTATGAAGGTGAGAAAGTACATATAGTGATGGCCATCAAAGCACAGGGAGAAAGTACTTTGCACTGCAACAATTCATTTGCACAGAATACAAAAGTGACAGGGTGTTGCATGCATGTTACTCTCTTGACATGCCTTGAAACATCATGAAACACACTTGCATGTCAGGCGAAATGATTGCAAACTGATAAAAATGTGATGAAATGAACACTAGCATAAAGATGTCTGCTGTACTGAGGAAGCAGGTTGGAAAAGATGGAGCAACTGTACAGATAAAACACGCTGTTTGGATCAGATTAGAAGAGTTCCTTCTTTCGGTTCTTACTGATAACCAGTGCAAGCAAAGATACACTGCTAAAATAGTTTTGTCAGTTCAAAGTCTGAGAGCACTCTCCTCTATAGGGTCAAGATAAGTAAACTCCAACCCCAACATTTATACGTGGTTTCTTGTGCTCCAGACATGAAAAAAGTGTGAAAGAAAACAGCAGGGAAAGTTCGAGCCTGATTTATTCCTGCTGTCCAAGTCAGTGGTTGGTATCCTGTTGTATAGCTATATAGGGATAAACGCTGATGATGTCATCAGACCATTAATATTTACATTACTTTTTTAAATATCTTTATATCGCCCCTGCTCCAGTTCTGACATTCTGCAGGGATCCTCTTTGACTTGCAGAAGCCTTTTGGGATCTCCACTGGTGGAACCTTTAAAATGCAAAGGTCACTGACAGTCCATATGAATAAGGATCCTAATTAATTTTGGAGGGGACATTGCACAAAGAGGTCTGTCAGTGGAACACAGGAATTTGCATACTGTTTGGTCCATCAAATCCAGTTTGGTCAATAGGACGTTTCCCCGCCTTTCCTTCCAAAATAGCACTCAGGCTGGTTAACAATAATATAGATTTTTTTTTTTAAAACGGTAAAACCAAAATGAATCAATTGGTGAGAACACCCAAAATGCTTGTTCAAAGTTCTGAATATACCTAGAAGAAGAGGAGGAGGAGGAGGAGGAGGAGGAGGAGGAGGAGGAGGAGGAGGAGGAGGAGGAGACCCAGACCTTTGGACTGGTATGTTCAGCGCATGTGGTTAAAAGACTAGGGCCCTGCTTTGAAAATCAGTTCTGAATGTTCCGGTTGGGTGACATATTTGGCATGCAGTAATTAGGAGTCTTGCCTAATTTTTGGGAAGTGCTATGGACTGTGTTGGACACTATCCAGCATCCACCCTGTCTAGCTTGGGGCAAACCTTCTCTTTCTGGTAGTGGCTCATATGGACCAGCAAGACACAAACGTGGGAAATGTGGCAGGCACTTCTTTTGCCTGCTATACCAGGATAAGGAAATCGAATTTTTTCCTGTTCTAAAGCCATTGAAAGCAAAGTGACCTTGGCACCACCACCGCCACCACCACCAAAGAATAAAAACAAAACACAGTTGTCCTCTGACCAAGCAATGTCCAAGAATGAGGTTCAAAATCCCTGCGCAGTCTGCAAGATGCGGTAAGACTCCATACTTTACACAAAGGTGTTGTGAGGTAAATGTCTCTGAGGCAAGTGAAAAAGGTCAGGCAGGTTATGGAAAGTATGAACTGACAAGAAGGTCCCTGTTGTTTAAGACAGGTTTAGGGCTCAGGCTTTCTTCGTCTTGGCCTATTAAAGAGTTCAGAGTGGATTATTTATCCAACAACATCCCTATTAATGTTTTTAGAAACCATGAATTTAAGCTTATAGGCGTATAGGGGAACATCCTTAAATTATTTCTTTCAAATACAGTGTCACAATTATGCATAAATTAATTTCATAAATCTCACACACAAGCAGGACAAACCGATGTCAAAATGTGGCTAGGCAAGTCTGATGTGGGCTTGTATGCATGTGGTTGGGCTACAATATGATGTGGCCAGAGTCTGTTTTCAGAGAGTAGCTGCCAAAGCTTCTAAGAAAGCATGCTAAGTTGGGAAATTTCAGAGTTATGCAATAAAAATAAATAAAACATTAAAAGAGGGGGAAAGATACTTTCCCAAACTCAAGGATATGATAAGGGACCATTACAGCTCTTTATTGGCTTTGTCCTGTGGAGGTGGAACAAGAAAATCGAATGTTTACCTTTTCCCCATCCATTTCTTGTATAACCACAAATCAGAGCTTTTTTCCCTATGCCATGTGGGATCTCGTCATCACCTTAGAACTGCAAAGCTGGAAGGGACCCTATGGAATGGGTCATTAAATCTAGCCCCCGTCAAGGAGACGGTGTTTGGAATTGAACCCCCAACCGCGGGCTCCTCAGTGAAATCTCTAGACCACTGCATTATGGAGCCATTAGTCCCAGGGAAGATATGTTGGGGCTGTTGGGAGGGTGCAGTGATATATTTGGAAGACGCTTGAGGGCCATGATTCTCACAGCCTTCAGAGCCCAAATTCTGTAATCCATAGAGTGCCATCAATGGATATATCCCAAGCACAGCGTGGTCCAATTGTTGTGAAGGGTTTGAGATTGCTGTTGCTTCTGAATAGGGCAAGGTTTTCCATCAAGTCTGGTGGATTATTTGTATGCTGGACTCTGTCCATTCAAATTTACTTGCAAAAATCATGCAGAGAAGGGATGCCTGCCTTTGTCTTGGATATTGTATTTAGTAGTTTAATTTGTTGTTCAGTCGTTCATTCGTGTCCGACTCTTTGTGACCCCACGGACCAGAGCTCGCCAGGCCTTCCTGTCTTCCACTGCCTCTTGGAGTTTGGTCAAATCCATATTGGTTGCATCAATGACACCGTCCAACCATCTCATTCTCTGCCATCCTCTTTTCCTTTTGCCTTCCATCTTTCCCAACATCAGGGACTTTTCCAAGGAGTCCTCTCTCCTCATGAGGTGGCCAAAGTACTGGAGCCTCAGCTTCAAAATCTGTCCTTCCAGTGAACATTCAGGGTTGATTTCTTTCAGGATGGATACTTCACTACTAAAAAGAAGCAAAGTCAAGTTCATTTCTAGGCTTTATTCAAGGTGTTGGTTTCAAACTTTAAAACCCTCCACTGCTTTGGGCCTGCCTGGCTCTATATGGTGTCCATGTATTAGTTTTAAAACTGCTTGGGTACTAAAATCTTCCAGAGAGGTTCAGTCTATGGAAACCCATCGGTAGGGCAGATGAAATGAGTTTTTTTTCGGTGTTACTGCTAGACAGAGGGGTACAGTACAATCTAACCATCAGCCTTCAGGGGAAAATAGCACTCTGAGTCTCAGAGCTTGTAAATTTCTTTTTAAAAAGAAAAAAGTCCAAAATCACAGGTGGGTGGTAACATTTACTAGGATCAGCACATAATGAATTAATTTCACAACAGCACACACACCTCTGAACACACCGTCAGGCCAAGTGACAGAAGAAGCAATGGAGGGAGTTGGGGTGAGATGAGGTGGGAGAATTAGACATCCAAAACCCGGGCAGATGTTTAAAGCTGTGCAGAGAAGCCTCAAGATCATCATCTCCCAACAGAGAGAGAATGGAGGCTTAATGAACCACTGTTGGATGTGCCCCCATCGCTGAAAACACAAATGGGGCAGATCTCCATAATTTGGTGTGTTCAGAGAAACTGTCAATCCAACTAACTGACCGAGGACATAAGAACATAAGAAGAGCTATGCTGGAACAGACCAGAGGCCCATCAAGTCCAGCTTCCTGTATCTCACAATGGCCCCACCAAATGTGTTCAGAAGGGCACAAGATTAGATCTCTGTCTCCTGATACCACTCCCCTGCATCTTGCCCTTGAAATACCCTGGTTTTAAGCCTGAAGATTACACATCTCCATCATGGTTTGTAACCTGTGATGGACTTCTCCAGGAATCTGTCCAATCCCTTTTTGAAGGCATCCAGGCCAGATGCCATCACCATATCCGGTGGCAGGCAGGGTGTTCCACAGACTAACAACGCGCTGGGTGGAAAAAAAATCTTTTGTCTGTTCTTACTCTCCCAGCCCTCAATTTGAATGCATGTCCCCTAGTTCTGGTATTTTGTGAGAGGGAGAAGAGCGTCCCTCTATCCACTTGACTCATGCCCTGCATTATTTTGTACATTTCAATCATGTGCATGTTACATCTACTCTGAGTAAAGGTGTTGTCTGAACGATCTTTGTGGTGTAACAAACAAGTATTGCTTATTGGATGACAATTTTCGAAAGAACACTACTGTTTAATTCATGTATTTATCTATTTATTTATTTATTTATTAAAAAGAAGTAGGAATTGGAGGGAAAATCCTGCACTTTTGATCTTCTGTCCTCTTTGACTCCCCACAGCCTGCAAGGTCAAGAACTTGACAGGGAGGTTCAGGTGGTAGCCAGTCAAGCAGGGTCCTTCATGCCCTCTGGGTATATGACTGGCCTTCTTCAGGAATTCCTGATAATCACTGTTATTATTGTTCTTGCAGCCATGAGAAATGCACCTGCAATTTCCCACGGAATACGCCCAACAGCAAGAGGCCAATCGTTCCCCTGCTCCCGCCGTACATGAGTGCTGTCTGGTTATGTAAAGTGGTGATAAATCTCCCATCTCTTTATGGCTTTCAATTTGTTTGTGATTCATATTTTGCATGTACAAATGCTTGTTGGAATGCCTGGCACAAGGCTAGCCATGATTATTAAAGAGAGGAATTAATAGGACTGCCTGCAGCAAAGCAGCGTGGAGCCAAGTGCAGGGCAAGTTAACACAGATAGCTGATTGAAAGACATCCAGCTTTTAGCATGCGGCTTCCCGAGGGTGTACATTTCCAGCACATTCTGTGATAAGAGGATGAGGGTCTCCCTGATCATAAGCCTTGGGTGGATTGGATTTGGTTCCCACCCAGTGGGAGGGCATGGACATACTGCTTCTTCAATGCTGTTGGTAATAATTGTGTGTGTTGTGTCATTACAGTCGTGACCAACTCTTTGTGGCTCCATGTCCATGGAGTTTTCTTGGCAGGAATACTGGAGTGCCTTGCCAGTTCCTACTCCAGGTGCCTACAGCACCTGGTATTCCCTGGTCGTCACCCATCCAAGTACTAAGCAGGGCCGACCCTGCTTAGCTTCTGAAATCAAGAGACATCAGATGTGCTTAGGGCATCTAGGCAGCTTGGTAATACTTAGGACAGGGGTGCCCAAACTTTTTGTAAGGAGGGCCAGATTTGGTGGCTGAGAATGTGTCAGGGGCCGGTTGCTCCCCGACCCTGCCATCCCACTGCAAGCCCCACCCATTGACCCATAAGCCCCACCCACTGACCCCTTCCAACCCCACCTGCAGGAAGGAAGGCGGGGACCAAGGGAGGGAGGGAGGGAGGTGGAAACCAAGAGAGCCAGGAAGGAAGGTGGGGAACAAGGGAGGGAGGGAGGGAGGTGGGGACCAAGGGAGGGAGGGAGAGAGGGAGGAAGGTGGGGACCAAGGGAGGGAGGAAAGAAGGAAGGTGGGGACCAAAGGAAGCACAGGGAGCTGTGGCCACAGGTCGCCCCTTGGAAGAGGCGATCTGTGCGACCTTGCACCCCCCCAAGCTCTCCAGCGGTGGCAACGGCTCACCCACCAGCCCACCTCAAGGCTCCTTGGCGGTGGCAGAGGCCCGCTGGCCTGCCCACCCCCACATATTCCCCTGCGGTGCCAGTGGCGGCAGACTGTCCAGCCGCCCAGCCGCCCAAGCTTCCCAGCATGCTGGTGATGCGTCCCGCCTGATCACTGCCCTGCATGTGTGCCCAACCTCACGATGTTCCCGGCTATGCTGGTGGCGGTGGCCCGCCCATGCGCTGCCCTGCGCACGCGAGCTGAGCTTCACAAGGTTCCCAGCGGTGCCGGTGCCGGTGGCCCGCCCACGCGCCAAGCCTCATATGGTTGCCGGCGGTGCCGGTGGCAGCAGCCCGCGCGATGGCTGGTTGGCCCGCCCGCCCAGCCCCACAAGCTTCCCAGCGGTGCTGGTGGTGGTGGCCCGCCCACTCGCCCTCCCAGCCAGCCCCACAAGCTTCTGCTTACTGGCCGGCCGGCCCGCCCAGCCCTTCAAGCTTCCCAGCGGTGTCAGTGTTGGCGGAAGATTTTTTTTTAAAAATGGGGCGAAGGAGGGGGAGAGAGGGGAAGGCCAGCCAGCCGTGGGCCACTCAGAATGGCCTGATGGGCCGGATTTGTCCCCCGCACCGGACTTTGGGCAGGCCTGACTTAGGATCAGCCCAAACCATTTGCTTCCTGGGTTCATGGAAAAAGATGGTACCCCTTCCCTATTTTGTTAATAAGAACATGAATTAGTATCTCAATCCTCCCTCCATCCCAACAAGTATCCTCAGCCACTGCAGGGGCAGCTACACGGGGCAGATTGTGTATCATACACATTTCTTTTATTATTATTTTTTAAAAAATATTTTATTACATTTAATAAAAACTGCAATACAAAACCTAAAACAAAATCAAAGAACATATCTATAAGGGAAGAAAGAAATTAATCTTAGCACAACACTAAACAGCACAACACAACACAACACAACACAACACAACATGCCCCATGCAACCCGCCTCCCACTCAGGACTTATAACAGGCTTAAAAGTCTTAAGATGTTCACCATCCAATTTCTCTCCAAAACTTCATTGAGTCTTCTCCTGGTGTGTACCCTTTACCTTATGCCAAAAAATTATCCCATATTCTAAGAGAATCATTGGATTTTTTTTCAGTCCCTTCTTAATTTTTATTTCACATGACATTTTATCATTAATAGTCATATTCACAACTCACTATACCATTCCTCCAATGTTATTTGATTATTGGATTTTCAGTTTTTAGCAAAAAAAAAAAAAAATAACCTTGCCATTGTTATCATTATAATTACCAACTACTACTACTTTTTCCTCAGTCAGGTGTTCACAACCATATTTAACAATAAAATTTGTGGGGACATTTGGATCCTTTCCCCTATTATTTCTTGAATTTCCTTAAAAATCAACGTCCGTTCCTTCTTTTTTATCTCACACAACCACCACATATGCAGATATCTCCCTTTTCCTTTTTGTACCTCCATCATATTGGAGATATTTATTTATTTATTATACCTAACTTTACAGGTATTATGTACCATCTCCAATATACTTTGTAATAGTTTTCTTTTATTCTCACTGACATATTTTTCAATATTCTTCTATTCCACATTTTCCCCATTCTTCCTTTTTTATTTCTTTATTAATGTCTTCTTGCCATATCTCTTTTAACTTGTTCTCTTTATATTCCTCTTGTATTACTAATTCGTATAGCTTACTGATGGCTTGATGTTTCTTGTTCCACGAATAGAGGAAATTGTTTGAAATGTTTGAAAAACACAGTTTTAGTCTATATTCCTACAATTTCATGGTAAGAATAGCTTATTGGATCAAACAGCTTGCTTACCTCTAGACATGGGAAAGCTATTTTTCCATTAAGCTATTTTCAATTTTAAAAAAAAGATTAGTTTAACAATAGGCAATGTGCTCCAATGACTGCTTTAGCCATTCGTTTGCACATAAATGTCTTTAATTTCTCCCACTACATTGTGTTCTGAACTATACTGTACATGTTGTCCCACAAAACTAAAAAGCACCGCTCTATAAACAAAGCTGGATGAAGAAATATGTTGTTCTGTCTGGAGCAGCTTTGTTGTTTTTTTTTTTTTTTTTGAAATATTTCTCATTTCAGCTTTTCATGAAAAAAAAACCACCACCACCCCCCAAAAAATGAGTGTAACTTTTTCGGGATTGTGCAAGGCATCTTGCCACACAGGTCTCTATCCTATCTAAACTGGGATCTGTTCCCTCCATACTTTGTTTCTGCTTTCCACTCTTTTAAAATAGGACGGAAACCTGTCTGTTCGCTTTTGTAAATGCGGAGGAAATCCCTGATGAAACAGGCCAATTTCATGTTGCAGCACCATAAATTTGTGTGTGTGTTTTTTTAATGGTCCAGACAGGCGTGGCACTTTGCTTCTTATGAACAGGAGGTTGGAAAGCAAGGGCCTTCCATGGAAAAGGCAAAACACATGGAACCTCTCTTGCCTTTAATAAGAAAGAAAAATGGTGCCACTTGCAATAGAAAACCTTGGTGGTTTTACTTTTCTCCAGTGAGCTAATGTTGCATTTTAGTGGCTGATGGTACAACTCCAAAATTCTAAATATACATTGGCGTTGCCCCTCTGTTGGTAAACCACAACTGAACTAGAGTTATACAAATGCTGTCTTATCAGGGCCGCTCTCAGGAACTGGGATTTAGTGCCTGCTGTTCACCCAGCCCACTCCCAAACAAAACACAGAAGCTTTTATCTGGAAGTTGAGTCATGGCAACCAGACTTCTTTTCTTGATAGTCTGAAACATTTCGCTGCTGATCCAAACAGCTTTGTCCATCTGGTGAAAAACAGTTGCGAGTCCTCCATTTTATAGTTCACTTTGGCCTCGTGTCACCCGGGTCTGAAATAGGCTCATAAGATGATATGGTACTTTATGGGTGTTGGGAAGGTTTTAAAGGTGGGCCATTGTCCACCTAATGAGTCTGTCAAGACTATTTTCCACCTAACGAGCCTATTCAGGCCAATGTCCATCTTATGAGCCTATTTCAGATGAGGGTGACATGAGGTCAAAGTGAACTATAAAATGGAGGACTCCATCTTATAGTCTGCTTTGACCTCTCATCACCCTAGTCTGAAATAGGCTCATAAGATGGACATTGGCCTGAATTTGAACAAGAGGTCAAAGCAGACTATAAGATGGAGGACTCACACTAGCTTTATTCAGACTGATTAAGCTGTTTGGATGAGCAACAAAATGTTTCTATCTCTCAAGAAAAAAAAATTCCAGTTGCCACAACTCAACTTCCAGATAAACTCACCTGGATGACTGAGAATCTTCACCGACAGTTTTCAGCTGAATATCAGGGAAAACTTCTTAACTGTTAGAGCAGTATGGCAATGGAGCCAATTGCTTCAAGAGGTGGTGAGTGCTCCAACGCTGGAGGCATTCAAGAGAAAGTTGGACAACCCCCTGGCAGATATTCTCTGATGTGTATTCCTGCAGCAACTGGGAGGCTGGACAATAATATTTTAGGCCCCTTTCAGCCTCACTATTTTGATTGTGGGCTAGACTGACTATTTATCCAGCACTAACCAATTGTTCATTCCAGCTTTTGAAATTCAAGCAGAGTCCTGCCTCTTTGTTGAATGTTCTATTCCTCTCTTTGTTCATTCATGGCAGTTGCCTGTTGCTATTGATCTGTTCAATTGGTTGCTTGTACGTGTGCAATAAAGAAAACAAGATACTGTACATAAGTCTGTAATTTCAGGCAACTGTAAATAAAGACACCTTTTAAATTCTTTGTTATACAAACATCTCAGAGTGAGTTACTGAGACCTTAATGAGAAGGAGCAGGCTTTGTAAAACTTTGTAACTATTCTATGTATCTATAATTCTGCTGTGTAGAAAAAAAGAAACTTTTAGCAGAAATGCAGAGCTCTGCTGTAGAGATCCAGAGAATGTGTGCAGCGGAATGAGCTGACGAGGCAGAAGAGTGAATTTCAGGCTGCAGAAGGGAATGCCAAATTGAGTTGATTTGAAAGGTTAGTATCACCTGAAAACCTAATGTTCCCGGTTGGCTGATGCTCATAATAGTGATTGCCTACTTCCTGTATCCCAACAGAGCCTGTAATTTGTGAGCCAAGTTCTACCTCCTTTGGCCAAAGTTAAGTCTGAGCCACCAGATTTTTGGAACCAGAATGCACAAAGGACAGTAATAGAAACAATGTCCCTGCATACATGAAGCATCATTGAGTAATCACAAGAACCTGAGATGACTGAGACGAGGAGGTGACACTTGAAGGGCCACTGGTCTTCCTTCTGGCCATTGTCATCCCTCAGCATGGAGCATCCAGCCCTTCTTCTGTCATGAAAGGGACTTGGGTGAAGGGAGAGCATGAGTCGGAGAAGCACCTTTGCTTGTCCTTGTCAAGGCCAACCTGGAACTGTCACAATGATGGATTCATGTCTACTCCGCCCTTTTTGTTTATTATCAGATTGTTAGATTTGGGTTTGTTAAGCACAAGACGAACCACATCCTTATGTTGTGGTAGCAATCTGTCTGCATTTTTGAAAAAACAAACAAACGGAATTCTTAAAAGAGAAAAGAAAAGAAAAACTTTATAAGCTACCCCAAAAACAGCTGAAGGGTGGAATGTCAAATAACTTAGGCAAATAAATAAATTGTCATGAAGACAGCGCTTCGCTGCTAATTAGAATAAACATTACATAGAAAGTAACAACATTGGCTTGATAGGCAATGAAATCTGCCCCAGGGAAAGCTGTCTCCTTCAAATGTAAGTGGGGGCCATACAGAGCCTTGCTATGGCCTCTCCCACGGAAGGGAAAGAGGCTAAAAGAGTTCCCCTCTACCCTGTGGGGCCAAAGAGAGATGGGAGGAAGATTTGCTTTGGGATGTGTCTGATCACTCCACCTCCCCTTCCCTTCCTCCCCACCAGACCTCTCCTTAAAGCTGTAGACAGGAAGCAGCCATACATTTGATTTTCACTCACACCACTGGACACGACACAGGTAAAGGCATCTAGAGTCCATGAGGACGGGGGGGGGGGGAGTGACAGAGTTAGGAGGCTTTGACAGTTACTTCACGTCCATTCTCGTCCCGAGAGGAAGTTCATTGTGTGTTGATGTCGGTCACGGTCATGTGGTCTTCTTCTGGTTCTGTCCCTGTTCCTGTGTACACACGGGCATGATGGATGATACCAGCATGACTGTTACCGCATGTCCTCGTTCTGTGATGAGATGTGAAATTCCATGCCTTTGTCCTCTGGGTTTTTGTTGGCCCCGACCTTCCGTTTTTCGATGTTTTGATTCTCCAAAGCCTTGCCTTCAATGTGTTACGGAGCTAAGTTTGAGGCATTTGTCTTTTAATCTCTCTGCACTGTGTTGCTGACTCCATAGGGAATATACTGGCTAATGCAACTTCGCACTCCTGCCACTAGATGTTGAATGTCACGTTGCGTGACGAGCCTTACCTCACGGCCACTCATCTTGGAACGAGAAGTGTGACGAGCATATTCCCGAGGCCAGGGAGGGGAATCTCTCATCCCGCTTAAATCGCAGTTCAGGGGGCGTGGTTGGGATGAACTCCCCTCATCCCGCAATGGACATGCGGTTAGATTACTTCGTACCGGTCCCAAGCGCGACCGCGAACAGCGATTAGATGGACGTGAAGTATCAGCCTTTGTTGTTTTGCCCAGCATTGGGGCTCCAGTCTGGAAAATGGGTTTGCATAGGAAAAGAGTTCCCATGGATGCTGTTGAGCTGAATGGAAGGGACAAGATTCCCCCCCCCATGTTGGAGTCAACATTGGGACTCCAGGAAAGGGGGAAATGGGGGTTTCTCCCCTCCTGAGTTCCCAAGCTTTAGCAGATTGGCTCGACCACACTTTCTGGGGCTGGAAGCATTGGCTTGGCTGTATGCTACCAGTTAGATTTGAAGAGCAGCTTGGCCTGGGGACTCCCGATGGGGAATAACAGGTTATTGAAGGCTCTGTACAATTGATTGTTTTGTGATAGAAGGAACCAGTCTGAGATCCCACCAATGATTATATCACACAAAGGACATAAAAAAACCAAACACTAATCATGTCACATTTGTCTGTTGGGCCCGGTTTACTATGCATCCTTTAAAAAATGATTTAGCCACAGCTGGTACCCTAAATGAGACTTTTGCATTTTGAAAAATTCATGTTCTGCAAAAACTGCCATAAAACAATCTTGAAGCCAGTCGTAGTGGAACGATCTATTCAATGGTCCATATCCAATTCTTCGTGCAGTAAATCATACTAGAATAGACCTGTTGAATATATCTGGTGAGTCAACTCCTCCATAAGTTCCACTGATTCAAATGGAACTACTATAACTTAAAAATCAAGTCTTGAATTCACTCCAGCCACCCAGATGGGAGAACTTTGGTACCGTGTGATATACAACAGCAAGCCACAAGATTTGGGCAAGTGTCTTCTCTCAGAAAGCACAAATGCTGGAAAATATTGTAACAAACCCCAACCCTTGTATTCACCTGTCATCAAGTAATTCCTTAACATGACTTTGGACCAGCCTGCTTGGGGAACTCACTTCAAGCAGTAACATGTGATGGTTCTTAGATCAACAAAGACGTTTTCTATAGTTCCTAAAACCACTTTGCTGCTTGAAATAACAACCCAAAGAGGCCTGCAAATGGCACAGCAGCGGCTGTCTGCCTCACAGTCATTCCCCCTCCTTTCTTTGGGGCCTGATGTTCCAGTCTTGCGTTCTTCCCCTCCACCTCCTCCTGGCTAAGGAGAATCCGCCTGCAGAGGTGCCTTCCCAGCCTGTCAGCAATGCTCTTTCAACGGAGCAAAGGGATTAGGAGTTGACTGATTTGAGCCACTCCCTTCTCCTCCGGGGCCTGAGAATGCTGCTTAATCGGTGTGCTTGCTGTCTCTGCTCGCTAAATCAGGAGGGAAAACAAGGGCCTACAGGAACACGGAGTTCTGGTTTCTTGTGGTTTGGCCTAAAGGGATGTGACCAGGATACATGGTTTGTCCGATACTCATCACCTTCTATTGGAAAGAGGACCTCCTTCTAACTTCTTCCTCAGGTTTTTGCAGTGGTGAATCTCCTGCCAATGGCTCATCTACTACTGTTCACATAATCGCTTACCTTCAGGGGACAAAATAGTCTCACAGCATTTTATGACACAGAGGCACGTGAAGAAGAAAACTTGCTTCATGTAAAACAAGAGGCCTCAACACACCAAGTGGGCTTTCCTTCCACAGACAAAGAGAAATACTTCATGGGAGTGTCTGTCCAGTGATGAGAGAAGAGTTGAGAACTACTTCCCTTAGCATTATAGCAGTGGTTCTCAGCCTGTGGGTCCCCAGATGTTCCTGGACTGCAACTCCCAGAAGTCTTCATCACTAGCTGAGCTGGCCAGGATTTCTGGGAGTTGCAGACCAGGAACATCTGGGAGCCCACAGGTTGAGAACCACTTCATTACAGGAAGGTTTACACCTAAGCACACTTCAGTTGCTGACTGCCCGTCTGAGTTGTATCTCTGAGCATACAGTATATGAATGTATGTTTTATTATCCCTGAATATGAGATGTTGCCTTTCATTGAGCCAAAGAAGAAACCCAGGTAATCCAGTGCTTTCCACAAAAGGGGAAGGCATCCTTTCTCTCTGATGGCATGGGCAACATCAACTATCTCCCCTAACCACTGGCCAGGCTACCTGAGGTCCATGGAGCTGTAGGCCAAAATACCTACAGGGCACAAGCTTGGGTATTCCTAGTCTATGTTAGCAGACCACACACTGCTCAAAAGTGGGGGGGAGAAGGCCTTATGAAGCATGATTTTTCTTTAGGAGGAACAGACATGGGTGCTCCGGTTGTTGTTTCTACTACAACTCCCAACCTTTTCTGCCAACATGGGCAATGACCATGTTAGCAAGGAATTCTGGGAGCTGTAGTATAAGAACATAACATATCCAAGTTCTGCAGAAGAAGGACAAGAACTGAAATAACTTCTGCGCCAAAGTGCTTTCACCCCTTCCTCCATGGATCATGGACACAAGAGTTTAACACTGAGTTAGTACCATGAGACAAAGACACCCCCCCCAGCTGGGGGGAGCAGCAAGGGATAGTCAATATGTAGTCAGGCAGCAAGTGGAGAGCATCAGCTTTACATGGGGATGACTAAGCAAGAAGAAAAGATCTGTGAAAGGGATGGCTGGTATGGATAAGTGATCTGCCTCATGAGCCTTTCCAGTCTTGCTTTCACCTCACCTGATTTGACTGTTCTGTGTTTCTCCTTGCTAGGGGGCAAGCGGGAACAGCTAACATCTCATTCACCTTTCATGTGACCTTTCCTTCCATTGCCACACCTTAGTTGGGTGACGATAACAAAAACAGAGCTGAGAATTCCCAAAAGGGCGAGGTCCGGTTAATCCTTTCAGAACAACACCAACCTGATACCTTATGGGTGGGTCGCTGGTAGTTTCAGAGTGAATTAACGTCTCCTATTCTCTTCCTTATCCACTGCTCTGACTGTCTTCCCTCCCCCTTCCTTCTATTTTATTAAGGCAGTCATCTGTCTCAGTCAGCTGTGAAGACTGCCATGCCTCTCCTTTTTATGGAGTTTCTGCCTTAGCAAGTGGTTTTTACCACCCTCCCCTTGCCCTGTCACTGACAGGTTGAATGTGTTGAAGCTGTTTGTTTGTTTGTTTATGTCCTAGCCAAGTTTCTTTGGTTAAGAACCTGCATAATTTTTTTTATCTTCGCTTGTTCATGTATTATTCAGAGCTCTGTCTATTAGTAGTGAGTCCCATGTTCTTCCTGTAACCTCTGTAGGAAGAAGCCAAAATCCTATTGCTTAGCATGGTATGTAACGAAAGAATAGGTCCATTGAATCAGTGGGGATTTAGCAGCTCAACACTATACATTCAGTTGATTCAAATAGGTCTACTCTAACTACTCCTTACTTGAGCACACTAAGTCCCAGCTAGAGTCAATTTGAATTTATGGAGGAGTTGACTCACTAAATACCCATTGGTTCAATGGGGCTATACTGTAGTGCAACATATTATGCTAAACAATAGGATCTGGGCCAGTATGTGTTAAGGGTCTAATGATGGTAAAGGTCAGACAAGTCCTGAACGCTGCTTCAATGTTTCAGAGCTTTTCTGATGGATGTTCTCCCATCTGGGTGGCTGGAATGAATTCAAGACTTGATGTTTAAGTAACACATTAGCATTTGTCTTTATTCCTTTTGGGACAGCAACATGCTACCTATTGCTTAGTTTCTGACATGTTACTTCTGTGATACCTTTGATTATTTTTTTACAAAAATAAAATGGGGGAAATGGCTCAAAATGGCCCCACATGCTTTCCCAAAAACAACATTTTGGGGACAACATTTTGCCTGCTATATTTTGACAGTAATGGCATTTATCCCTTGCTCAATTACTTTGAAAAAAATGACCTCCCTGTGCTCTTGTTACCCCCATCCTCAAAAGTAACACATTATACAAAGTGGGTGGGGGAGTTGGTCCCCATATACCTTGGACTACAAAATTCCACATAATAATCAATTTCAACTCCCCCTTATGTTCAGTTTTCTTTCTGCTAGCTGGCAGAGACTATTATATAACTCATTGTTGTTTTTATTGTGTCATTACAGTCGTGGCTGACTCTTCATGACCCCATGTCCATGGAGTTTTCTTGGCAGGAATACTGGAATGGCTTGCCAGTTCCTACTCCAGGCACCTACAGCACCTGGTATTCCCTGGTGGTCTCCCATCCACGTACTAGCCTGGCCTGACCCTGCTTAGCTTCCCAGATCAGGTGAGATCTAATGTGCTAAATTCTTTAAATGAATTGTGGAAATTTGGAATTCATTACCTGTTTCACAATCCAAGTTAATCTCATAATTTGAAGCTTGTTTCAGAAATTTGATTATGTTATTTATTTGTTTTTGCCTATTTATCATGTTTTTATGGTTTTATATGTATTTGTGTTAGATGTCAACTATGGTCTTTTAAGAGTGGGTTAATTTCTCTTTATGCAGACAGACTTTCTCAAGCAGAAAAGGAAAGGACAGCCCATATAATGCTTCATGGTTAGCTATGCTGGCTAACAATGATGGGAAATGCAGGCACCTCCTCCCCAAATTAAACCTGGAAAGCCAAAGTTGTGTTCCCAAAGTTGGTTTACGAGCATGATTCGTTCCGGAAACATGTTTTATAAACCAAAACAAAGCAAATTTCCCCAGAAGACGTTTCAGAGAGGGTAGCCATGTTAGTCCTTTCAAGAATTGCAGGTAACAATCAAAGTAAAACAAAAGAAAAGAAAAGACACAAAACATGTGGCACCTTAAAGACTAACTGTTATATTTTAATGTAACTTTTTGTGGACACATCCACTTCTTGCTGCTATATGTCTGAAAAAGTCCATGAAATGTTACATTAAATTATGAAAGTTAGTCTTTAAGGTGTCACATGTTTTGTGTATTTTGTTTTCTTTTGTTTTTCTTTGATTTTTGCCTGCAATCCCCATAAGAAATAATGGAAACTCAGATGATTCTTTCTAGGGTCCCATAGACCACATAGTGGACACATCAAATGCTAAAACTCACAAATGAAGTTGGCTAGAAATTCACACCCCCACCATGGTTTAGATACCTGGCAGCGGAATCTGCTGTGCTTGGGACTAACAACTAGATTTTACTCTGTGTTTTTAGTGTGACAGTAATAAAATACAATTTGTAGCTAGAGATGGGCACGAATTGAAAAAATGGCATTTCAATTTTTTGTTTTTTGTTGAGGGGTCCGTTTCGGTTCGTTTCCATTTTTTGAAAAAAATTCATTTTCATTTTTTTCATTTTTCATTTTTTATTTTTACCCACTTTTTGCATGATTTTAAAGCATTTCCATGCACAGGCGTCCCCCAACGGCCCAGACCAGAGGAAAAACAGTAAAAAAATAATAATGCTGGCAGAGACACAGTATAGACTAGGTACGTAGGGAGGGTGCAAAGGCAGCGGCACGCGTTGCCCAGGGTGCAAGGCAGCTGCAGAGTGACTGCACTGCGGGGCAGGGGAGGGTACTCACCGAGAGGTACACACGCGCACACACAGGGAGGCTGCAAGACAGAAGCTAGAGAGAAATCTCTTATTTCTCTCCCCTAAAAGCCAGGCTGCAGCCGGCAGGAACACAGAGACACACACCTGCCTGGCTGGCCTAAAGTGAAAATAACAAGTCGCAGAGAGAGCAATCCCACCCTAACTTCCACCGGAGACTGCAAGGAGGACGGGGGCTGCCAGCATTTTTTATGCCCTGTGTGGCTGCCAGACCTGCCCAGTCTGCAACCTGGGCATGCTATTGGTTGAAGTTGTCCAATAATGTACATGATCCCATCACATGACTTGCATTCATCTTGTGGCTGGCGACATCCATTTTGTAAAGGGAAAAGAAAAATACATCACGATGGGAGAAGACAAAAACAAACGTTTTAAGGACCCCCCCCCCGGTAGGTATTATCAGACAGAATAAATAATTATCGTTGCATTTTTATGGATGCCCAGGGCGTTTTTTAACATTTAAAACAGCTCATTTCATTCCACGTCGCTATTAACGAAAAACGAAATGTAATAAACCTAATTTTCATTGTTCAGTTCAGTTCATTCCCATTTATCACAATGTTCGTTATTCATTTTGTTACGTAACTAAATGAATAACGAATAACAGAAATGAAAAAAAGTTCGTTTCGTGCCCATCTCTATTTGTAGCCCTAAACACAGTTGACTAGCTGTCCTATGACTAGAAGTGGTTTAAAAAAATAAGAATGTTGAAAACAATTTAAATAAAATATAAATATAAAGAAAAAGAAAAAGAAAATCCTAACTTGTACTCCCCTTTGAAAACGTTCCTGGATGGTGCAAGGGAGACCTCTATTCCTCTCTCCTCCCTCTGCTTTGGAGACTGCCTGAGATGGAATGTTCCAGACTGTCACCTACAGTCCAGCAAGGAGAGAGAGTGAGAGCCACCATTGGCTCACTTGTGATCATGTGACCTGCTCCAGTGCTTTTAGATCAAGACATTGCTTGTAGATCAAGACAAAATTTAGAAGAAATGTTTGCTTATCTTGAAAAACGCTCTGAAACCAAGTTCCCCTTAAACCAAGGTATTACTGTATTCTGGTTTGTACTGTACTGCCTCCAAGCTCTAGGTATGTCCTTCCAAAATGTCTAAAAACTCTCACACCCTTCCCCACCTTTCCCCATTTAATGGAAGGTTATAACCACTATTTATCTCCCGTACTGCTCATTGGGCACCAATTACTTTTTGCCAGAGGGATCCCAGACCAGGGCCCCATGCAGCAGGGATGGAACTTAGAGGGGAACCTTGCCCACCATCCTTCACCATCAGCTCAGGGTGGGTGTCCACACTTACCAACAGAGTCACTGGTTTTCCCGGCACCAAGTAAAAAACACAATCTGGTCCTTCAAGGAAAAGAGGAATGCTGCCACACATCCACTCTGACCCTTTTGTTTATTTGTAAAAGAGGGTGAACAATAATCCATGCCTCACAGGAATTAGATAGCAAAAAAGAACAATAATATGAAGCGCTTTTATGTTGTAATAATGAGGCTTAGGCCCACTGCTTTTCAGTTCCCAAAAGGTTACAGAAGTCGACATCAAGATGACATGTTAAGTCGCAAGCTAGGAATCTAGGAGTTATGCAACACCTAGAACCTATCTGGCTTTGGTGGTGGTGAAGTGCAGTAGAGCGTGCCCTTCAGGAGCAGACATTTACACATGGTGAAAGAGGCAGAGAAACCTCTCACACAAAGCTAGGTCTTCCCAAGTTCACGCAACATTAAGCGCTACACCGTGTTCTTCTCTATGACCTTCTCCTCTGCTGCTTGCAGATGCCCAGCACCTCCTATTGATTGATAAATAAATAAATAAATAAATAAATAAATAAATAAATAAATAAATGAGCAAGCAAGCTCTTCTTTCCTGGTTGTGTGGTTAAAAATGTAACCACAAAGAAACGTATGAGTCACATGCCTGAATAGATGTTCCCATGTGTTTTCAGGTCCATGGAAGCAAAAGGCGGAACAGGGTGTGATATTGGCTTGAGGACAGGGTGGGTGGGAGGGGAAATGACACCTTTTGTAGAATCTCAGTAGTCACTGCTACCTGGAGTATTCCAAATGTTTGAAAGAGGAGAAAGCCAAGGACTAGACCTGTTCTCTACTGGTTTATTTTATTTATTTATTTATTTATTCAATTTCTATACTGCAAAACCATCTGGACCAAGGGCCACTCTGGATGGTGCACAATATCATTAAAATACAACAACATAAAATAAAATATTAAAAATGCAATATTGAAAAAGATCAAAAGACAAAACAAATCAGATCCAAACTTAATGTTGACATATGCCCTAAAATGTAAATAAAAAATCTACTGTGATCGAATTCTCTGTCTTTACCTCCTCCCTCCCTGCTGCAATTCATTTCTCTGCAAAGACATTTTGGTAAACATTTACTCTGTTTTTATTTTGTTTGAAATGGCATTACATAGAGCCCAGTGTAAACACTAAGGACATTTCTGAATCTAAAAGGAAGAAATAGAAGAAAAGAAGCTTGAGGACAGAGATGGAGCTTTTGAAAGATAAATCTGGATTCTGTAGTTCAGATTGCCAATATCTATGAAGATCAAAGGTGAATTTTCTTTTGACTATCAAATAGCACTGGGTTTGCATCTTATTATCTGCCCACAGGCCTCAAACAGGGTGATTCATTGCAAACTGTGCTGGGAAAGGGTGATGAAGGACCCTAAAAGCACACTGCTATGGAAGACAAGAGGGTTTTTTTAAACATATAGGGCTCAGTGGGTGAGCTTTGCTCCATCTTTTCCTCTTCCGAGCTATAGGATACAGAACACTTGGAATGCCCTGCTCTGGTGGTACAAAAGCTAAATAGAATCAGAGACGGGAAGATGGAAGATTGATACATTAAACCACCTCTGTGGTATCTGTGTTGGGTGAAGTATATGATCAGAAACGAAAACCAGTGTGCGTCTTCATGTTGTGAATAAGGACTAGAATATGGTCGAACGTAGATTGATTTTTCAATCTCTTTGTCATTGGTGAATACGGAATCCCCTCTATTATTTACCCTAAATATATCTTCCTGTTGTTTCCTTCCCTGATGTCTGAAGCAAATGATGTACAGTGGTACCTTGTATAAAGGAATTAATTTGTTCCAAATGAAATTATGTTAAGCAAATTTTTCTTTATACAAATTTCCCATAGGAATGCATTAAACATGGAGCAATCCCATTTTTATGTTGTACGGATTTGGCCCATAGGCAATTATGTTAATCAAATTTCCCCTGTCTCCAGAATATTTTATGTTGTACAAATTTTATGTTATACAAGCTGTTTGTTATACAAGGGTCCACTGTACTCAGATAGCTAAAATGGATCCAAAACAAGTTGATTTTTCTTCTCCTTCCCTAGGAGAAGAAAACAGAGCGCAAGCTGGAACAAGATGATACCTGAATCCAGGAAAGTCACCCAGGTGCTCTGTGTTTATACTGTAATTAGAGGTAGGCTACAGAGGAACTGGAGCATGGCACCTCTGGCTGATGTCCACCTTTAGAAACTGGGAGCTGTAAAGCCACATTGTTGCGTGTAGCCATTGGCATCTCTCGCCAAGGTGGAGCTGAGAAAACGAGGATTCATTTCCGCATATGAATATGTCACTCAACCTGCACAAACGCACAGCTGCCAAATGCGATCATACAGGAAGAAATTGATCTAACCATGGTTATTTTTCCCTTGGTTCAGCTGTTGCCAATCTCAAAGGCACTCTCCTCCCTCTTTTGGTGATGGAAACAGTTGGATCGGGCTTGCCTGGGTTAGAGAGAGCACTGGTAGAATGGAGTAACTGAGTTCAGAAAGAGCTATAAGTCCATCACACCCAACTCCTACTCAGCATGGAAACCCAATCAAAGTAGATATGACAGGTGGTTGTAAGATTTTTCTCTTGAATGGCTCCAGCATTGGCACACTCACCACCTCTTGAGGTACCGCAATTGGTTCCTTTTTCATACTGCTGTAACTGTTGAAAAGTGTTTTTCCTGATATCAGCCTAAATCTGGCTTCCTGTTACGTGAGCCTATTATTAGATGTCCTGACCTGCACTCTGGGATTATCAAGAGCAGCTATCTTTCAAATACTTGAAAAGTACTATCCATTCTCCCCTCACTCTTCCTTTCTCAAGGCCAAACATGGCCAGTATTTTCAATCTTTCCTCCAAGGACTTCCTCCTCTGAATTTGCTCTAATTTCTTAGCTTCCTCTTTAATATATGGTGTCCAGAACTGGACACAGTAGTACTCTTGATGAGGCCTAATCAGTGCTGAATAGAGAGGAACTAGTGCTTCACCAGATTTGGAGATTCCATTAATTAAGCCTAAAATAACATTGGCCTTTTTTTCCCCTCGATCACCATCACACTCATATTCAGCTTGTGATCTACAATTCCAAGATCCTTTTCACTCAGTATTACTGAGCCAAGTATCCTCCATCTTGTAACTGTGCATTTAGGTCCTTCCATCCCCACTAGACATGAGTGTTTCATTTTGGAAGGGGACTGGTTCTGAAACAAAACACGGCAGCATAGCTGGCGGTTGGAACGCAGTCTCACCCTCTGGAACAAAATAAACCACTGTCTTAACCTTGCTCTAGTTCGTGCTGGGCAAAAATCCAAACAGGTAGCAGCCTCTGATGCACCATCTTTCCCTCTCCCTGGCGCTGGCCAATCAGACAGGGAGGTGGGATGATGCATGTCCTTGCACAGCTCCTGATTGGCCAGTGCTGGAGAGAGGGAAAGATGACACATATAATAATAGCCAGTCACCTATTTTTAACTGGGCTTCTCAGGAAGCTCGCTTCCAGGCCCAAGACTAGACTCCACGCAATGACATCTTGGAATCACAAGAATGCAACACTTTCAGTCAATTTTGTCAAAAGTTCCTTGCAGGAAAAATATTGGGAGTGACATAACTTGCACAGGCATGTAATGCAGATGAGCAAATGTGGGAAAAGCATGATATATTTTTGAACTGTGTGTTCTGTGTTTGAGGAGCAGGAAGGCAAGGTATATATGCTTTCAAAGAAAGAGAGATTCAGATTGGGAGAGAGAAAAACACAACAGACAAGATAACTATGCTGGATTTTGTATTACAAATCACTAGTCAAATGCTTCCCAAGCGTTTAGGACTACGTGATCTATGGGTGAATTATGTGAACAGATCCCAGTAAGGTGGCCTTCTGCAGCTGACTGATGATGACTTTGTCAACTCCAATTTCTTCTAAATACTTTCCTTAGCTCTTTAGGCTCCGCACCCAGCATGCCGATTACCACTGGGAACACCTGTACCGGTTTATGCCAGTCTCTGAAGTTCAATTTTCAGATCCTGATATTGGGATGATGATGGTGATGATGATGATGATGATGATGAGGAGGAGGAGGAGGAGGAGGTGGTGGTGGAGGAGGAGGAGGAGGAGGAGGAGGAGGATTTTGAAAGACAGGGGGTTAATATAAAAGTCAAGTATGCAAGATTTTTCTATACCAGAGTTGGGCAGAAGTGTTTCCCTGTGACTCTTTTCTCCTTCCCCACCTTCTTTAAAAATCCAGTTTCATTATGTTTACAAAGATGTGGGGCTTTGTTGCAATTAAAAGATTCCAGTGTGGCAGCCCAGCACACCAGTAGAGCAGGATTCCAGCTTTCCCATGGTAACAGTCGCATGTTTGGCCAATCCCACCCAGACAACCTTAATCCTACCTTTGTGGTCACCCTGAAAAAGCTTCCAGCTCTTTTATCAGATGCAATCTTCCTTAGGTAAATATTTACTAGAACCAGCTTAGGTTTTTCTTGAGGCGGGAGCAAGGGAAAGGTTTGTTCTCTTCCAAGCCCTTGTCTCCATGTCTTGGCGGGACTCAACTTTCTGTACAATTGGCTTTTGGTGTCCAATTTATATGAACTTCCTGGTTGAAAGCAGATTTAAAGAGAAAGAGATGTGACATCCTTACAGTGCCACTCAGGCTTTGCTAGCATGTTGGCTTTGTGGGAGCAGCAGGCCTGTGAGACACGGGCATGACTACATGCCAAGTTCCAGGAAAGGTTAGGATCCAAAGTCAGGGACTCCCATTACCAGCCAAGGCACCAGCGATTTCCCTTGTTCCCATGATCCCATTCTTTCTCAAGAGTAACCCACCCTTTCTCCCAACTGCATCATGTGTTTGGAAGTCCATCTCAGGATCATGTGATGAATTATTTCAATAGGTTTGCCTTAAGGATGACACTCAAAGAGTAGATCTATCCTACACAGAAGTTTGATGCTACTTAGTACCATGGCCAAGTCTCATGGTCTCCTGGGATTTGCAGTTTTGTGAGAAACAGAGACTTCTTAGAGCTGGAGAGTTTCTGTGCCCTCCACAGAGAACACTTTGTTGTGTACCCCACCGCACTATCCATCCCAGGAGTCTGTTGGACAGAGCTATGCCAGCTATAGTGTGATCACACTGCTGTAACTGTGTCATTGGCATCCTTCAGTCTCGAAAGACTATGGTATCATGCCTGGAGTAGAGATCCTAAGAACAACACCTAGTGAGACTAAATAGACCAATTTGGGAATGGCAGTCTCTACCGCACTGGGTACAGATGTATTCTGTTTCTTGCCCGGTCCTCAAGTTTCGTTCTTTCCATGCCTGCCTCTTTTCCTCTGCCTGTTGGACAAATGCCTCTTCAAATTTATGTAGACCATGCTGTATTTCTTGCCTCCAGACAGTGCGATCGGAGGTCAGGGTTTCCCATCTGTTGAGGTCCATTCCCAAGGCCTTCAGGTCCCTCTTACAGATATCCTTATACCACAGCTGTGGTCTCCCTCTGGGGCGCTTTCCCTGCACTAGTTCTCCATATAGAAGATCTTTTGGGATCCGGCCGTCATCCATTCTCACACTGTGTCCAAGCCAGCGTAGGCGTCGCTGTTTCAATAAAGTGTACATGCTAGGGATTCCAGCTCGATTCAGGACTATGCTATTTGGAACTTTGTCGTGCCAGGTAATGTTGAATATTCCCTTAAGACAGTGCCTAAGACAGTACTGTAACCGTGTACAGTAGAGATAATGGTTAGAATCTTCATTCTTTCCTCTGAGATCTGTAGGATCATCCATTTTGTCACCTGCCACATTCTTCCTAATCGAAGGGAAAAATAACTCCTTTGTTTCGGAGGTCTTTATGTAGCTATATCAGGGACCCAAGAGATCTCATTGTATCCCCCTTTTCAATGAGTCAGCAAAGTGCCCCATCAATAGGCCTCTGCAACCCTTCTTAACACAGTGTGCAAGAGTCTTTGAGTGCCGAGTCATAGAAAAGGTAGTTGACACCTGAAATTACCTGGGTCAGGGATTGCTCAAAAGCAATCTTACAGGTTTGGGGAGCAAAAGGATCTTACAAAGCAAAAGGATCTTACAGGTTTGGGGAGCCAGGAAACTACATCCTGAGAATATATGGAATTTGTTTCTTAAAGATACTGAACTTGCATGGAGTTGTGTTTAAATAATAACCAAGACTCCCTGGTTTACCCACTGTCACTAGTATGATGTGTCTGTTCTGTCCTCTTAAGTCATTAGCAACAACCCAATGAGTAGGCAAGGATACAGTAAAATTTGTCCAGAAACACTGCTCAGGCTTTTGAGTGGCAAAAAGAAAAAAAGGTCTCATGCTGGGTTCCCTTTAAGTTGACCTTTCAAAATTAATCAGTGGCCCATTGAGAGATTCTAGAATCATGAAAGGTGAGACACCCTTATCCAAATCCATTTTCAGCACAACATATCCAAGCCGAAATAGAAGGGCCAGCTCCCAGAGGGATATAAAAGGCCAGTGGGTTTGGGGTGTGGCTAGTGCAATGAGGGAGATGGAGCTAGTCGGCTGCTGTCGATCAGAGGTTTATTCAGTAATGTGTGGTTGGGCCTCTGATTGTCATGCAGATTTGGATGCCAGGGTCTATTAACACAGCCTAAGATTTTCTCAGTTTTTCAAACAACTACATCATTCCCACAGCTTGCCCAGGAAGTAGATCGTATTGCAGCTATTTTTTTACAACGTATCTTGGGTGTACCAAACTCGATCAACCTACCAACAATATGCTGTGAACTTGGGCTTCACCTGCCCTGAACACTAGCGTGGACAGCCACTATCAAGTATTGGTTACGCATCCATTTTCAAACGCGTCCTAATTCCCTGCTAAACGATCTACTAAGTGACACCTATAGATCCAAATGGTATCAGAACATCTGCATAAAGATAGCGTCTATTGGAGTTGATTTAGTCTATTTATCCAACTGCAGTGAACAATTCTTATACAACTTTATTTGTCAAAGACTTTGGGACATTGAGAGACAGAATATTGTTGGAAGAGTTAATCCAATTTGCTCCCCTTTATATTATGGCCTAACCTTCAACCCAGAATTTGGTTCAAATTATTTCAAGAATCTCTTGAATCCTCAAGAGAGACGGGCATTTATGTTGGCAAGACTGAACATCTTTCCTTCCACTGTCACTCTAGGAAGATACTCTAAAATGCCTTACAAGAGCAGACTCTGTAAATTCTGCAGGTTGGAACCTGATTCTGTTGCACATATTCTGACTCGATGTACCGGCCATCATATTAATCGACAGCAATTAATTGGCTCCATTATGTCCAAATTTTCAACAACCCCTGAGACTATTACTGCTACTCTCTTGGCAGACAAAGATAAAAGCGTGACAGAGCTAGTAGCCAAATATTTATTACTAGTTTCTCAAAAGAGTAGCCCTGCTTCCTTTTAAGTTTGGTTTATGGTAACCCCAGATTAATATGGTTGCTATTCAGGTGCTGAGAGGTTTGTCTATTTTAACTATTTTAATGACTTTTTTATGCCAATAAAGGTGACTTTGACTTTGACTTTGGTCCACTAGCCAGCAATATATTATTATTATTATTTATATGCTGATCTCGCCTGATTTCAGAAGCTAAGCAGGGCCGGCCCTGGTTAGTACTTGGATGGGAGACCACCAAGGAATACCAGATGCTGTAGGCGCCTGGAATAGGTACTGGCAAGCCACTCCAGTATTCCTGCCAAGGAAACTCCATGGGCATGGGGTCACAAAGAGTCGGTCACGACTGTAATGACACAACACACACATGCCTAATCCTAGTGGTAAATCTGGCTGTTGGATTCAGAATCTGTTGCAGATTTAAGACAATACTCAGTTATGACCCATATAGGGTTCATTACAATTAGGGATGGTGATGCAGAAATATAAATAGTCACCCAGGAAATAAGTCTGCCCCATTGAGTGGTCTAACAGAATAACCAGATTCTGGAGGGCATGGATTCGTCCCTGCTAGTCTGTCTTGGACTTCCAGAGGAAGGGGAACTTACTTGGAGAGCACTTTTGAATACATGGGCCCTGGAAGGGTTGGTTGCTGCAGTTGTGGCCCCTTCCTTGATAGATCTTTTCTCTTGTTTCTTAGAAAGCTTCAGACATCCCTTACAGCCTATTGATGCAGTGGCATCTTCTATCTGATTGATAGCGTGCCCAGCAGCAAATACCAATGGGCAGGAATAATGAATGTTGCCATTTCCACTGACATGCTCATAGGCAGGGAAAGAAGTGGTGTTGTCAACATTCTTGAGTTCTTTCTGAGGCTTTTCAAGAGGTCAAGGGGATGTAGTGAATCAGAGAAGGAGCAGCTATGGCAGAGGCAGCTACAAGAAACACCACTTGAGTTTTTAGCTTAGCCTGCTACCCAATCGTGATATTCAAGGCTGTTTTCCTTCCCTCCCTTTGAAGAGTAGGGCAAGCTGCTCACACTGACTCTGCTTACACATACTAGGCAGACATTACTGTTGACATGAGATTCACACAAGCTCAGGAGAAGACACTGATGGGAAGGAAGCATCTCTCAAGGAGACATCCTCCCCTGCTGTGAAACCTTGCAGGCAGGAAGCATGTGGCTGGAATTCAGCAGAGAAGCACAATTACAATAGTCCACTCACCCAGTGGGGAATTAGTGGGTCAATACCCACTAAAGTCCCACTGATTCAATGGGCATATTCTAGTTGTGACTTGCTACCGGACTGCAGTCATTGATTCCCAGCATGCCCCTATGCCCACACCACAGAAGCCATTATCTGCAGACCTTGATAGTAGCCCTATGGGAGCAGAATGGGCTACAATCTCTGAATGATGCTGAGGGACCATGGTCTCCCTCACAGGGCTGAGACAACTCCAGAGAGACCTCTCCCAACCCCAGGGTACTCTGTTTTGAGTTCTGATAGACTCTGCCTTGCCTAAACACCAGGATATACATTCTCACCTGCTTCCTCTTCAAGGGTGCAGATGAAACCACGCAAAAACAATTTATAGTTCCTATACATTGGAGGACTCACCACTGACTTACCTCAGTCTGACAAAGCTGCTTGGGTGAGTAGCGAAACGAAAAGAAGCCCATTTGCTGTGACTCCACTTCCAAATAAACCCACCTGGATGACTGAGAATCTTCACAGACACACAAAAACACTTTTCCTTGGCTCATAAAAAGGTGGTACAAATTATGCTACTCTCAACAAGAGGAGAGAGCAAAAGCATCTTTGGGTTTTGGTCTTGTTGGGGTCCCCCCCCTCCCAAATGCTAACAAAAGAACATTTTAACTGGGATAGTGAAAATCAGGAAAGTGGTAGCATGGATTTTAAAGCGTACAGCCAATGGAGGGGTTGCTTGAGTTTTTCTTCACAACCCGAGCACCATTCTGTGTCTGCTCTTTCTTTACTTGACAAAGGGAAAATAACGGAAGGCATTGTGTGCACATCACAGGGACTATCATGGGTGAAGTAGCACTTCCCTTGTTTTCATGCTGGCAGGACTTCAGTGTTTCCCATCAAGGTATCTTATCAGGTCCAGACAGCCTAAATTAACTAGAAAAAGCACTTAGCAAGTATTCTTTACATCCATAGCTAGACATGACTTCACCTTCCTGGGCCCAACTCACCTGTTCCTACCACAACTTGGCCTTTTAAGGTGTGACCTTGTCATGGCTGGCCTGGTACTGCCTTACCTAAGACGATTGTGTCATACCAGTGGGTGCTCCTCCAACGTTCAGCCATGCCCGTGAGCCTTGAGTTTTCATGGGATGGAAGATTCATTATTGTGTGTTTCATTTGAGAGGTTACCATGACATGCTTAGCAATGTTCAAAGCCATGAGATCTTGAATTACAAGGCAATATGTTTGTGCTTATTTTGAAGGCGGGAAGAGAACATCTTACAGATATGTACCTGTATGCAAAAAATATCCACGTAAAGATGCATCAAAATACATTTGAAAGACCATGTCTTTCAAATGCATTTTAATTTTGAATTTTCATGTATGTATGTGTGTTTTAATGAACCCTTCAGATTAATACAGAAATGTGTCAGGACAGGTTTTTAGGTGAAAATGTGTAGGAAGTGGCAGGGATCAGCAAAAACGTATCTATCACAAATAGAGATGGGCACGACTTGAAAAAAAAAATTTTCGAGTTGTCGTTAGTCGGGCCGGTCCCGTTTCGGCTCGTTTCCGGTTTTCGCGAAAATTCACAAAAATTAGTCGGTTTGTTTTTCATTTTTTCGTTGTCGTTAGTACTGGTTTTGGGGGGGGGAGCGGGCTCCTGGAGGCACCTCTCTGGGGTGGGTGCCTCCTCTGGCCCGCTATAAAGGGAAAGTGGGCTCCTGGAGGCACCCGTGGGTGCCTCCTATCGAAGCAGGCTCTCCAAGAGACCCCTCTACATGGGGGTCTCCCCTCCTCACCTGCTGCTGCTGCAAAATGCTATGCAATAGCCATATGGATATTGCATAACAGAATGTGCAGACAGTGAGACCAGTGAGAGTGATAGCGTCATGCCCGCCCTTCACAAGGCTCTCGCACCACCATGTCTCACACAGAAGGGAATTGTACTTGCTGCATGTAGTGCAATGCAAGCAAGTAGATCTGGCTTTAAGGTGGCTTAGTGCAATGGCTAGGGTTAGGCTAGTGACGGGTAAGGTTACGGTGGCTTAGTGGGTTGCACCTCTGGGTGCCTCTCTGACTCACTAAGAAGACAGTCTGTGACGTATGGGTACGGAGTCAAGGGTTAGGGTTAGGGCTAGGGCAGGTTTTAGGGGGCTTTTTGGCACATCCCAAAGTCTCCATGGCCAAGTGGCCATTGCGACTGGTGGGATGGCTCCAAAAATTTGCATGGTTGTCCACTCCCACATGGCTGGCCACTCGGCCAGCCCATCATTGCGCAGGTGTAAAAAAAATAAAAAAAATAAAATCAATGGAGGACAGAGGAGGAGAGGAGAGACATTTTGTTGCAAGAAAAAAGGCACTGCTACTGTCGAAAAATCTGGCAGTTTATAAATTTTCGCGTGTTTCTTGTTGTGCTTGTGTGTTTTTGGACCACGATTTCAAAAACAATATTGCGTTTGCCGCCCCATTTTGGATCCCCACGCCCGCACCGCATGGCATGGCGAAATGACAACTCGAGTCCGGCTGCCCAGGATGGGGGGAAGGCGGGACCCCCCCTCCAGAAACCACCCCTCCGGTAGGTGCCCTGCGCCCTTAGTCAAGCAGGCATTTTTCCGCCAGCTTTTTTGGCCCGGGAATGGGTGGGGGGAGAGTTTTAAAAGTTTTTTCCTGTGCCGGCCCGTGCCACTTGCTTGCGCTTTAATTGCGGGCGGCGGCCGGCGGCGAGACTGGGCTTTTTGCTGGCTGCGAGCCTGTGGCGAGTCCCACCAGAGCAGCCCAGGACGGGGGATGAGGGGGGAGGCCGGGGACCTCCAGAAACAACCCCTCTGGTAGGTGCCCTGAGGCACGGCAGGCATTTTTCCGCCTGCTTTTTGGCCGGGAACCGGGTTTTTTTAACTTTTAAAAACTTTTTTTCTGTGCCGCGTGGCATCGCGCAATCGCGCGATGCAAGGAACGAGCACGACAAATCAGACCAAAATTGTTCGTTCATCGGTTCGAGCTGGAAGTCTGGCGGAGTAATTCCCGTTACCGTTTCCGTAGAGTAACGGAACCGAGTAACGGAAACGGAAACGGGAATACCGCTAAGTTGTGCCCATCTCTAATCACAAATGTACCAAAGAGAGCAAGTCCCACTATCTGGAGAGACTTCAGTATGAGTCTCTTGGTTTGCCTGACCACAATAGACAGCATGTAGGGGAAAGCAGCCTTTCTGACCACAAAGTAAAGGCCTGCAATCCCCTATTTAGATTTTACCCAGATGCACCTGTAGCACAAAGGCATTTTAAACATGCTTATTTAGTGTTGGTTATTCTGTAGCAAGGATGTGTACATTTGAACTCATCGTTCTTGGAAAGGTACACTTCTCACCCCATAGGGAAGTGGTGGTGAACCTTCAGCACTCTAGATGTTTTGGACCACCACTCCCAAAAATCCAAGCCTAGCTTGCAAATGACAAAGGACTGTGGGAGTTGTGGTCCAAAACACCTGGAGTGCCAAAGGTTCACCACCACTGCTGTAGGGTCATGTAGGAGGCTATGCATCGGCACCTGTGGAAGGAAGTCAGAAAACAGCCATTGCATCTACAGCAGCTGGGAAGGAAGAGAGGGTGCCGTGGAAGTGAAAGTCGTCAGGGCAGCTGCCGGCAAAGGGTGGCATGATGCAGAGTTTGCCAATAAGGAAGACGGAGTGGGGCAGCTGAGTGAGCCAAAAAAATGACGCAGTGACTGGGGCGTGAAAAGGTTCAAATACCAGGCAAGGAATGATGTTGGCAGGGAGGGGAATGTTCTGTTTTGTCTCCAGATTTGTCTGCAGATACAGCAGGGTATGAAGCAATATTTTAGGGGGAATTTTTTTGAAAATGAATTTTTAAGCAAGCCTTCTCTTGGAACCACATAAAATCTTGAATCATCCAGGCAATGGCCCACCAGATCTTGGGTGAAGACTTTTCTTCAGAAATTTCCCTCAGGTTTATTTTGTTTCAGGTAGGATGCATTTGAATAACCTGTCTCAACATATAATTGGGTACCTGGTTCATAGAAATGTCTCCATTAGTTACATACATTTTGAACAAGCTCAGCACTGAAAATCATTAGAGAAAAAAATGGCAATGTATTGCTACTAGAGATGGGCACAAAATGGAGATATAGCATTTCATTTCGTTTCTGTAGTAGTTTTGTTTCATTTCGTTTGTAACAAATTTTTAAAATAGTTTTGTTACAAAATGAAATAAAATGAAACAAAACGCTATGCTCCCCTAGGTTCTAAAGGACAAACATGGCAGGGGTATCTCCCTCAAGTGATTCTAGGTAACCCCCTGAAATTTGGAAAGTTTTGGGGTCAGAGAGCTGAGTTATGAAGCTCCAAAGGGGGTGAAAAAATCTTATTATTGGAATGGTTTGGCTTCCAATTCCAAATAAAAGTTTTTTTCCTAATGAATTCTAATGAAGTAATTTGTTACCTAATGAAACAATGAAACAGTGTTTCATTTTTTTATTTTGTGCCCATCTCTAATTGCTACAGTAAAGTATGACCCCTTTATCGGCTGATTCACTAACCACAGATTCAGTTATCTGCAGTTGGTGATCAGCGGAGGGTGGCAAGGAGGGGGGAATTAAAATTAAAATTTAGTGCTGCGAGTGCTTGCTGCCCTCCTCCTCCTCTTCCTCACTGCCGCTGCTGCCACAGACCAGTCAGACACTCTCCGGAGGAGTGAGGTGGGGACTTTGAATTTCCTGCTCAGTTCCGGATCTGCTACCTGGACCTGAGCGGGATATTCAAAGCCCCCACTTCACTTCTCTGGAGAGTGCTTTGCTGGGGGGGGTGCCCCCCCCCAATGCTGGGCCAGGCGCTCTCCAGAGGGGTGAGGTGAGGACATTGAATCTCCCGCTCAGGTCCAGGGCACTGGATCAGAAGTTTGAGCAGGAAGTTCAAAATTTCTGATCCTCTACCTGGGACCTGACCCATAAGTTCAAAGGTCTGTTGGCCAGATGAGTGAGTCCCCACTCTACCCCTCCAGGGAGTGCCTAACTGGTCCACAGCAGCAATGGCAGCGGTGAGGAGGAGGTTGCCAGGCATTGGGATGGTAAGTTTTATTTTTAACTTTCTCCCCTCTTTGTCATTGCTGCTGCTGCTGCTCCTGCAGCAGCAAGGAGGGAATAAAGTTTCTTTTTCTCCTTGCTGCAGCCATTTGGAGGGTGTTTGGGGGAAGCTTTCACCCCAACACCCCTCCACCCCTTATGCATTTGCTCTTATCTGCAGATTTCACTATCCACGGGGGATACTGTAACCAATTCCCCGCGGATACGGAGGTTAAATCCAATTATTTGTTATAACTAGAGTTGTTCCATAAGAGCAGCGGAACTTGCATATATGTTGGCTTAATAAGCTCCATTCGTTCATTGCATCTGCTCTAGGTCAAACCAGAGATGGGTGTTTCAAATTGGAAGGAGTCCAGTTTCAAAATGAAACATAGCAGCACAGCTGCTGTTTGTTACTGGGACCTACCTTCTAGAATGAAATCAACCAGCATGGTACTAAACTCCAACCAGGAAGCATCTCTCACTCTCCCTGGCACTGGCCAATAGGAGAGGGAGATTGGATTATGCATGTCCCTTCACAGCTCCTGACTGGCCAGCACCAGTGATAGTGAAAAATGACTCATCAGAGGCTACTTCCAGACTGTAGTGTGGGCTTGGGGCTGGCAAAAAAAGTTTAAAAATTGCTCCTTTCCCCCCACCCTAACTTTTTTGCCGGCTCAAGCCTGTGCTGCAGCTGATTGGCGCTTGGGGCTCAGCAATAAATAAATAAATAAATAAATAAATAAATAAATAAATAAATAATCAGCTGGAGGGAAATGCAGGATTTTTTTGACTGAGCCCCAAGCGCTGATCAGCTGTAGTGCAGGCCAGCTGAGGGTGCGTTTTTTAACAAGCACTGGCCACGCTACAGCAGGGGGTGGCTGGTGGCTTGGAGGAATGAAAAATGAAATGAATGATTGTTTTGTTTCATTTTGTTTTCGTTTGAGGGTGAGGTTCATTGTTTGTCTTGTTATGTGACGAAATGAATAATAAATAACAAAATGAATTAAAAAAATTGTTTCGTGCCCATCTCTATTCTCCATGTTGCTTTTCAGCCATACTCTTTGTAGCTCTAATGTTACCTTTTTAGGTAACTTGAATATGCCTTAAATGTTCTGGACTGTATATTGTCCCTCATTATTGCAAGCCACCTTGGGTCCTTTTCAAAGGAGAAAGGTGGGGTAAAAATATTCCAAATAAATAAATAAATAAATAAATAAATAAATAAATAAATAAATAAATAAATAAAATGCATACATAAGTCCTACCTTGCATGGTTGTTTTGAAGTTAAAGGAAAGGGAAGAAGCATGTAAAGAAGTATCCATATAGAGCTGCCTAGATTGTGAAAAATCAACGGATAGACATCGACAGAAATGCAGTGACAAATATGATTTTCTTGAACTTACAAGTACCATCATTCTCTATTGGATTGGGAGGGGGTGCTGGGACTTTGAGACTTAAAGGGCTGCACGCTCCCTACCATGGGTGTAGAGAGATGACCTGCTCCACAACCTGACTGAGAACATCGATGGATGGGTGGCTGTTAAGAGCTTCAAAAGTGCCACGTAGCCTAGAGGGGGTGTTTTCACATTTTAAAATGAAGAAAGATTCAAAGCCCAACCTATGTGTTTTCTCCATACTGTCAAGCCCCGCACACAGAACACACACACAAGCAGAGTTCAGTTCTTTGCCAAGATCTTTAGTGGAAAGCCAGATAGATAACAGAATCCAACTCCCAGCAATTACCAGTCCAAGTCAAAGCCAGAATATCTCACGAAAACCAGATGCCAAACCCAAGGGAACAGATAAAGCCGTTGTCCAGGAAGCTGATCCAAAATCAGGAAACAGAGCCAAGGTCACAGACAGGAACGTGGTTGCAAGTTCAAATGACACGTTGCTCCCACAGAGAGCTCAAGGTAAGCTTGCCAGCTTTATCCCAAAACAGGGAACACACCCTTACCTCTGGAAAGGCTCCTGATAGTACTCAGGGCTTCCAGACCTGATTCCCCGTCTAGCATCCAAGACCCTTTCCCTAGCTCTCCTGGTAGCACGTCTTTGCACAATCCTGCTCATGGCCCTTCTAGGAGGAGGATATATGCTTTCAGCTGAGTCATCAGACCCAGCTGCCTTCTGAGTTGAGTTGCAAGGCTCCTCCAGCAGCTCTTCACCATTTAACCCCTCTGATTCAGGTTCTGTGACAGGCAGGGTCATGGCACATACACTTATGGCAATAGCCCCGGTTGATTTAGGAGCCTCTGGGTGCAGGGATTCCCTGTTTACTGCCAGGGGAAAATACTAGACGCACTTGTCATTGCACAGCAAGCAGGCGGAGAAGCGCTGCTTCGTCCATCCCCAGCAGTCCCTCTCTGGACGCCGGCCTAGAACGCTGAGAAGCAGCGCAGGTACATTAAACAGCAGAGGAACAGGTCTCGCCGCAAACACGTAAAGATGAGTCATATCCCCTGAACTCCTATAAAAAAGTGAATTTAATAGCAATTACTAGGGTGTGAATTGTTTTTTTCTTAATTACCTGACAGCTTTGACAGCTCTTTGATTTGTGTCCTTAAGCTGTCTGTCTTCCAACATTAAAGTTAATTCCATAATTAATTTAATATTAGTAGACACTTCTAAAGTGCTTGCGTGTGGCTTACGAGTTAATGGCATTCACACTGGAAACAAGAGAGGAATTTTTTTTAGGATAAATGTTTTTTGCCTTAGAAGATCATAACTACTCTTCCTGGCTTGGGGTTTTATTGTGGAAAGATGATTATGTCTTCTAAATCTACTGTAAGTGGCATCATGGGTATACATTTTCCACTCCTCTTTTTACCAATATACCTTCAGTATATTTCTCCTCCTCCACCACCACCCAACAAACTGATCCGACACATACTGGCTTCATCCGCAGGCCCTGCTATGCAACAGTGGCTGTGTGTTTATCTATATTATCTGTTAGCGATACCTTTCCTCAAATGAACACAAAACTGTGTACTCTTTAGTTTACCCACCCAACCCTCTAATCCTCTGACTAGATGAGGCTGGAGAAAGTATGTGGCTCAAGGGTACACAGTGGCCCAAATCCCATTGCTTAGTGTGGCAAACCGTACTACATTACAGTAGCACCACTGAATCAGTTCAGATTTGGTGAGAGAACTGGTTCATATGGTGCACTGATCCAGATGGCCCTCCTATCATTGTGCCTTATTCGGGAGTAGTAAGTCACAGTTAAAGTAAGTCCATTTGACTCCATTGACCATATGGAGGAGCTAACTCACTGAATCCCCATTCAGTCAGTGGCACTCCTGTAGTATGGTTTACTATGCGATGCAACAGGATTTGGGCCAGTAGGTTTCATGGCTCGTTGGGGACTTAAATCTGGGTCTCCCAAGTCTCACATGCTGAGCACTATATTGGAGTGGGTCTCTGTGAAGGAAAGTGCAGGTGAAAAGGACAGTGTGTCTCCTTAGGAAGCAGAGGGTCAGGGCTGCTAAAGTTGACATTTTCAGGACAGGCTGAAATAAGAGCCTATTTTATATTCCAGACCAGAGATGAGCATGAACTGGAAAACTGCTGGTTCGTGATCGTTCGTGTTTTGTGGCTAACCAATGAACCACCGTGAACCCCCAGAAAACCGAACCGGTTCACCGTTTGTTTCTCCAGTTTGTTCCAGGGTGTGAGGTGGGGGAGTAACCTATCCTGGCCACCTCCACTGCTGTTGTGGTTGCTTGATCAGAGTCAGCAACGGGCTTTTCTTGGAGGCAGCAGCCTCTGAGCATGTACTGCTGCCCAGGTGATAGGCAGGTACATGCTCAGAGGCAGCGGCTGGATCCTGGCAGGGAGGCCGGGTCCACTGCCTCTCAGGAGTGTGCACCTGCAGCAATGGTAGTGACAGGAGCAGGGAGGCCATGGTGATGGGGCCGGTGGGCGGGTGGGAATTCCCTTTTGCTGAAGCAAACAAAACATTAATGAGGAAAAAGGTTTGCCATGTCACTTTGCTTTGGCAAAATGAGATCCTTGAAATGGGTCATGAACTGAGCTATTAACCAGCCTGATTTGTCAGGTTGTTGTTTTTTGTTTGTTTGTTTGTTTGTTTTTGGTTCGTGTTTCATTTGGTGCCCACCCCTAATTCTGTCCTCAGCTGCTCTGCTCGGAAATTATTTATTTATTAACTAAAATATTGATATGCTGTCTTTTTCCTGAAGGATACACAGTTGCTTATAGTATTGGAAGAAGCACAGTTAAAAGCCAAAACATAAATTATTACCGTAATTTAAAAAAAATGAATAAATGTTGGATTAAAACTCATAATAAGAACTATATTAAAACCACAAATAAAACACATGATAAAATACTTCCATTTTTTAAAAAATCCCCTTGGTCAATTTAAAAACTCAAGCCTGTGAGTTCCTGTAGGGCTGGCATGTCCCACACTTTGGCCCTCCAGGTGTTTTGGACCACAACCCCCACAGTCCTTTGCCATTGGCAATACAGGCTTGGAATTCTGGGAGTTGTGGTCCAAAACATCTGGAGGGCTGAAGTTTGGGCATGCCTGCTGTAGGGAATCATTCCATCTCATATTTGGTCTTCTTTTTCTGCTGTCTTCCACCATTCCCAGCATTATAGCCTTTTCCATAAGAATCCAGTCTTTTCATGATATGTCCATAGCAGGACAGACTTGGTATCAACATTTTTTGCCTCCAGAGGTAGTACAAGCTTGATCTGATCCAGTTGTTTGTCTTTCTGACAATCCAAGGTATCCACAAAGCTCTCCTCCAGCAACACATTTCAAAAGATTTCCCTTCCCCCCATCTGCTTTCTCTACTGTCCAGCTTTCACACCTGTTCATGGTGACTAGAAATGCAAGAGTGTGGATGATCTTGGTCTTGTTCTCCAATGACACATCCTTACACTTGATTACGTTTTCTAGTTCTTTCTAGGAGCCCCATGGCACAGTGGTTAAATGCCTGAACTGCTGGTAAAACTGGGCTCACGACCAGGGGTTCAATCCTAGGTAGCAGGCTCAAGGTTGACTCAGCCTTCCATCCTTCCAAGGTCGGTAAAATGAGTACCCAGCTTGTTGAGGGGGGGCAATGTGTTGCCTGTATACTGTAATTTAAAAAGCTGTAAACTGCCCAGAGACTACTTGAAGTGGTATGGGGCGGTATATAAGCAGAACACACTTTGCTTTCTTTGTTGCCCCTTCCTAGTCTCAGTCTCCATTCTCCATTTGAATTGATGACTGAACCAAACTACACAGAAATCTCAAACTATTTCAGTTTCTTCATTGTCAACTAGAGATGGGCACGAAACAAAAACGAAACATTGTTTTGACGTTTTGTTACATAACGAATCATTGCGTTATGAAACGAAATGGTAGGACGTGTTTCATGAAATGAAACAAAATGCAATTTTCCCCTCTAGAAATGAAAGGATTCATCCATCCTAACGGAACTAAATTAGGTCAGTAGCTTCTTTGGATTCTATCCTTTAAGCCCCCCAAATTTAGAGATGTTTAGAGTTCAGGGGGCTGAGTTTTTAAACTCCAAAGGGGTATCCCAAGAGAAAATCATTTATAATTGATTTGGGAAGTGCTTAATAGCCCCCCATGGGGGAAGAGTTCAAAGAAGCTACCCCCCAAATTTGGTGCCTCTAGGACCCAGGGGAATTATTATATAGAGTAACAAATTGTTTCATTTTGTTTCATTCTGTAAATTCTTTTTAAAAATTGTTATTAACAAAACAAAGCAAAACAAAAGGAGAAACGAAACAAGGCAAAACAAAACACTCTGTTTTCATTTTGTGCCTAGCTCTATTGTCAACATTAAAGTTGTCAAATTAATTTGGTTCTTCTGTAGTCAGGATTTTCATCTTCTTCATGTTCAACTGCAGTCCCGCTTTGGCACCTACTTCTTTCACTTTCACTAAAACAAAATTTCCCCAATCATTGCTGTATTTTGGCAGGAAAAATGTGTCATTTGCATGTCTTGAATTATTGAGATTTTACCAAATCCCACTCCTCTTTCATCTGAATCCAATTTGCTTTCCATATGATCTGTTCTGTGTACAGATAAAAGGATGAAATGTATCCTTGCCTGACCCCTTTGCCTAAAGGAAACCAGATTGAGTAGATAAGGGGATAAAATGATAAAGGAATAAAATAAAACTGTTACATTTTTAGGCAGAGCTATCTGAATCTCTCATAGGCAGTGTCTTATAACAACTAAAGAGAGGAGAGAATTAATCAGGGTTTTTAATCATAGTATTTTAATGTATATCGCATCTGGATTGTGAAGACAACCTGTTGTTAATCTACCAGAGCCTGAGGATAGGAAAATACAGGATGGGGAAAATAACTCCATGAGAGAGCTTTGCCAGCCAACGATGAGAGGTTGATCTCACAGGAACTCCTCTATTAACTTGACAAGCCATTCTGCAGGATAAAAATGACTTCATGACACTGAGCATAGCTGTAAATGTGGTGGAGGAGAAAATGTGTTCTCTCAACCAGTATCATCTAGGTATATTTACCAGGAGGCGAAACCCCCCGACAGGGGTGGCAGAATCACCAAAAATGTTCTTCCCATATAGCATTTTTTTAAAAGAAAAGAGATGTTTCTTGCCCAGCTTTTGAAAAGATGATTGCTTCCTCAAATGTGCAAATTGATGAGAAGGGGAAAGGAGGACAGGTACATTCATGCCCACAAAACCTGTGGCCGTCCGAATCAGAAATGCATTGACCCGAGTCCTTGAGGTTTTTGGTATTTGTACCTGTGCGTATTTCAGTCTTTTGTGAGTATTTAGAAAGCCCCCCCCCCAAAAAAAACCTGGATTCATCCATTTATTCATCCATTTTATATATTTTTAAACTGCAGCTACTAGACATATGTTTATTTCATTTTATTTTGACTGCAGCAGGAAACCTGTAAATAAAAGCAGTGTTTATCAGTTAATTAATTCAAACCTGAAACATAAATAATTATGTGAAATGCAAAGATGAAGAAAATTCCAGTATACGTTTTAATTTAAATATCACTACATAAAACCTGAGGCTAAAATACCTGTGATTTTGGGGGTTCACAAACACACACCCGGACAGAGGCAGAGATTCTGCTGCCTAAGAACAGTTTACAGGCTGTTTTGCTGATGTTTAAGATGATGACAACAACAGTCAAAGGCACTGAAATCTGTAAAATGTCTTGTTGATCTCCTCTGTGTTCTCTCTGATTCCTTAAACATTTCTCAGTTCTTTTTCCAAAGCAGTTATATACAGTGGACCCTTGTATAACCAACAGCTTGTATAACATAAAATTTGTACAACATAAAAAATTCTGGAGATAGGGGAAATTTGCTTAACATAATCGCCTACGGGGAGAATCCGTACAACATAAAAATGGGATTACTCCATTTTCAATGCATTCCTATGGAAATATGTATAAAGGAAAATTTGCTTAGCGTAATTTCATTTGGAACGAATTAATTCCTTTATACAAGGTACCACTGTATTTGTCTAAAATGAAATTCGAGATGAAATTTCACTGGCATCTTTATACACAAGCACCCATTTAAAGGTGTCATTTAACCACAATGTCAGTAGATGGTGCTGCATTTGTGATATAATTGTGCATCTCAGTGTTTAAAAGCAGAATATCACTCATGCTAAGCACACACAAAGTAAAGCAAGGAGAGGGAGGCTGTGTAGTCCTCATATACAATCCGAAGACAAGAATGGCTGATGCCTTTGTTAGATCACTCAAGTGTCACCAGCAGAAGCCAGCTTCCCGCTCCTGCAGATGTCTTCATCACACTAGGAATTTCACCACTTCTACCTTTATAACGGAGTCAACCCTCCTTGTCCACAGAATCCCTGCTGGCTTTCTTGGTCCATTAGGACTCTTGCTTTCCTGTGCTGCTCCCTCCCTCTTTCCACAGTGACTACTTTTTTGTTCAACTCTCCTTCATCTTATGTTGTCTGCCCATGTATGAGACATCCTGTTCCTTTATATCATAGGGATGGGCATGAAACGGAAAACCAGAGTTTCGTTTCAGTTCATTTTTAAATGATTTTTTTTTTGTAAAAATATTTGTAACAAAATGAAACAATAATGAAATGATTTGTGACTCTAGAAAATTGGCTCCCCTGGATCCTAAAGGCACCAAATTTGATGGGTAGCTTTTTACAAGGGAGCCATGTTACAGAGTAACAAAATGTTTCATTTTTCAAAGGGAAAAAAGAAGTGTTATGTTTCATTTCGTCATGAAACACTGTTTCTCATTTCATTTCATTCTGTAATGTTTTGAAAGCTTACGAAATGACAAAACAGTGTGTCGTTTTTCGTAAGGTCCCCATCTCTAATCATGAGTTCCAAGTGTCACACAGTGCACTCATTTAGAAACCCAAAACCAAGCAGTGATAATAGAACACAACTACAAAGCCATTTAAAATGTCGAAATGCTTCTTCTAAGGCTTAATAATTGTTGGTGACAGGGAGCTTTCAACGACAATATGTGGATATTCTAGCCCTATTCCTTCACCTTTGGCCTTGCCCACCAATAGAATGCTCTCTCTCTCTCTCTCTCTCTCTCTCTCTCTCTCTCTCTCTCTCTCTCTCTCTCTCTCTCTCTCTCTCTCTCACACACACACACACACACACACACACACACACACACACACACACACACACACACACACACACACACACAAAATTGGATTTGGATCTTAGCTGGAGAAGGTTCCCCAGCTATGTATTATAAAACAGAGTGAAGAGTTAAAGTCATGTTTAACATTACTAGTTTGTTGATTGATGTGACAGCACAGGTCCTCAGAATGCTTTCTTTGATATTGTGAACAGGAGAGGATGCTTGTTAGCGTGAGAGCAGGAATTCTGACACGAATTGTCCTCATTTTTACCAAAAAGTGTGCCCCTAGTCCTCATTAGAGTAACAGTGCATTAGAATACTGTCTCTGAAAGACTGAGTAATAAAGAAGCAACTTGGAGTGGTGCCGTGTATTGTATTTTCCGGTACTGGTAATTTCACAAACTAACCATGGCATTTTAAGGGATATAATAAAAGTTCCAATTTCCCCATGTGTTCAGTTTGACATCCTTGCATTTTTATAGCAGAGATAGGCAACCTGCTGCCCTTCAGATTTTTTTTTTTTGAGAGCACCTAGCAGCTACTGAGGCAAGGGGCTAGGACTTGCAATCAAGCGATATCTGGAGGGCCAAAAGTCACCCAGCCCTGTTCTATGGTATTCCTATTCTGCAGTTTGCATCTCTCTGTTTCAGTATTGGAGCTCGTGGTTTGCATGCTGATACCCCAGGTTTCAAAAGTAGGCATCCCTGGTGGAGCAGGAAAAGTTGCTGAGCACTGGAGAAGTCAGCAAAGACAGTGCGAAACCGTGGGACAGGGCAAGTGTGGAAGAGAGCATTTTACAAGTGTTTGTGTTCTTCACGCAAAATAAAGAATCTGCCGGGGGGAGTATACTTGCACACATTTTGCAACTGAACTGCTTAACAGTTTGTCATTTCAGCATGATTAATGGCTCATCTCTTTCAATTAACTGAGCTTTACTATCTGTTCTTCATGATGTTCCAGCTCTGAGTGCAGCATCCATTAAGTTAAATGGCGAGCAGACGTCTAACCACTCCAAGGTGTGTGTGTGTGTGTGTGTGTGTGTGTGTGTGTGTGTGTGTGTGTGTGTGTGTGTGTGTGTGTGTGTGTGTGTGTGTGTGTGTGTGTGTAGGGGGACTTCTTGCAGAGCAGCAAAGAAGTTGCTGTGTCAGGGTGTAAATCCTCACTTCTCTCATCATTGCCTGAGAGGAGAAATTTTCCAAAATTGTTCTCTTTCTCCAGAGAGAGGGAGACATATTTTACAGAGCTCTTGACAAGATAAGTAAACCAGAGGAAAACCTGTTTGTTTGTTTGTTTGTTTGTTTGTTTGTGGCACAAATTCAAGTGAAGTTAATTAAAATGCACCTGTTAAAATGCAGTCTCACAATGGTACTCCCACCCTGTGGGGGGCTCGGACCCATTAAGATGGTCCATCCATGCAGGTTAATTGAGCCTTCTCGGTTTCAGGATACCATGCGTGGGATACCTGATGAACTGGTTGGTGTTCTTATCAATACCAAAGAGGATAGCTGGTATGCAGCTACCTCCGGGGCAATTGACACGCTTGTTCCTGAACCACTGAGCCCATGGTGCACCATGGTTTAACCAGGAGCTTCAGGCTCTGAAGCAGAATAGAAGGAGGCTAGAGAGCATTTGGAGGCGGTCCCCAGTGGATTATACTCTATCTGCTGTCAAGATTGCATCAACCATTTAGTCAGCCAAGATTAGTGTTTCGAGAAGATCTTACTTTACTGTCCGGATCAGCGAAACTCAAAACCATCAGGCTGAGCTTTTCCATATAGTCTGCATTCTATCTGGGGTTGGTTACAATGACAGGCCTCCCCCTAGCATTTCCTGTGACCAATTTGCGGCATTTAAAAAATCTAAACTGGAGGCCATCTGCCAGGACCTAGACCTTCAGTTACTGGCAGTAAATCAAGCAGAGACATCCAGTGCTCCACCTTGCTTGGTTATTCTGACCACCTTTCAACCTGTGATGTCATCCCAAGTGGACAGGGCCCTTTATCGCTGCCAGGCAACCACCACATCCCTTGACCCCTGCCCAGCCTGGCTTACAAAAGCAGCCAGGCCAGTTACTACCAAATGGGTGATTGCAATAATTAATGAGTCTCTCCACGAGGGTTAGGGAGACCCTGCCCTCAAGGAGACATTCATTAGACCCATTTAGAAGAAGGCACATCTGGCAGTGGACAAGACTGGCAGTTACAGGCCCGTTGCCCGTATACCATTTATCAGCAAGGCAGTTGAGAGGGTGGTGGTGGATCAGCTCCAAGGGGCTTCTGGATGAAACTGATGGTTTGGAATCTGCATTGGCCAGCCTGAACAATGACCTTTTGAGGGAGGCTTACCGTCCTTGTTTGTCCTCCTCGATCTCTCAGGGGCCTTTGATACCTTCGACCACGGTATCCTCCTGCGGAGGCTCTCTGAGCTGGAAATTTGGACACTGCTTTGCAGTGGTTCCATTCCTTTCTGGAGGACTGCCCCCAGAGAGTTCAGCTGGAGGAGAAGGCCTCTGCCCCCTAGTTCCTCAATTGTGGAGGGCCACAGAGATCGGTAATCTTTCCCATGCACTTTAACATCTATATGAGGCCGTGGGGGGGTGTCATCAGGAGGCATAGGGTTTCATGCCATCAGTACACTTTAACTGTAAGCCACCCAGAGACCTTTGGATAGTGGATGGCATATAAGTTGTATAAATAAATAAATAAATAAATAAATAAATAAATAAATAAATAAATTATTAGTTTTTGAGCATCAATTATAATCATTTCTGTGGTGCAAAGCAATGGTAATGCAACAGAGTCCTTAAGAAAATAATGTTGTATGTTCAGAGGTCTTTCATGGCATTTGATCATTCTTGTGCTTACATTTATGTGCAGAATGATTAACAACAAGATGCTTTATTCTCACCCCCCTTTGCAGTGCACCCTGTACGTTTTACACAGAAACCAGCTCCATTATGTTCAACAGGACACACTCAGATATGCATAGGATAGGAGCTGCAGAAATGTTACCTTTAGAGAGTGAGGAAGGTGGATGAATCCTGAAAATAGAGATTATACACATTCCATTTTATACACTGCCTTTTAATATTTCTTACAAAGTATCTTAGGAATCTCAAATGCAATCACCGCATCACATACATAATCAGTGAAAGTAATACATTAAGTATATGAAAATAACAGGGAACAGCCCCATTAAAAATGTTCTTCAAAAGCATACTACAGTAACCCCCCCCCGCCTATCATGGGGGTTAGGGACCTGACCTGATCCGTGATAATTGAAAATCTGTGATATGCAGATGTAGGTTGGGTCGGGCCTGGGGGTCCTAGCTGGGGGCTCTTGTACTTACCCCCGACCTGGCGCTGCCCTGAACAGGCCTCCAAGGACATTTCTGGGCCTGTCGGAGGCTCCAAAAGGGCTTACCCACGAACCAGAAGTGACTTCCAGAAAACAGGAAGTGACCTAAGATTGCGTAAAAGCACTTTGGGGGCCTCTAAGGGCCTTTCTAGACATGTTGGAGGACTCAGAAATGCTTTTCTGCAAACCGGAAAATGAAAAAATAGTGTTTCATTTCATTTTGTTGCTCATTCAGTTTTGTTTCGTTACTAATGAATTTTAATAGAATTTTTGTAACAAAACAAAATAAGTAACAAAATGATTTGGAAGTGGCTGCCACCTAGCTGGGGTTTTTAATTTTATTTATTTATTTATTTATTTATTTATTTATTTATTTATTTATTTATTGGACAGGTCAGGCTGTCAAAAAAACCCACCTGGGAAGCAGGGGCAGCAAGGGAGAATGGAGCAGGAAGCAGCAAATTCAAACCGTGCTCCATTCTCCTTTGCTGCCTGGGGGCCCCAGGTGGTTGTTTTTTGACAGGGTGGGCTGTGGGGAGTGGGGACAACCCTCTCCCCATAGCCCGACCTGTCAAAAAGCCCACCTGGGAGGCAGGGGTAGCAAGGGAGGATGAATCCTTTTGTTTCAATAGCAAAAAATGGTCTTTCGTTTCATTTCGTAACAAAACACCGACTGCCGTTTCTTTACATTATGAAATCTTTCCTAACCTTACGACACAATGAGACAGCATATCGTTTTTCATTTTGTATGCATCTCTAGTTCCTCTTAAGTAGAAGCAGTGGTTTACAGGATCAGCTTTGTGGGCTATCCTGTGGATTTGCTGCGCAGAACCATACAGCCATATTTGCTGTTCATGTGCAGAAGTGAGATGGTGAGCACAGTAGACTGAAATGCATTAGCAAAAAATGATCTCAGTTGTCCTAAAATGGCAGGATTAGGTTTACTGGCATCAGTGGTTTACAAGGAAGAGGCAACAAAATGCAACATGTCTTTAATAAGCCAAGTCAAATTGTGCTTACCATGTGTTGCAGCCCATGAATATGAAGGATATCCACTAATGTCTCATTTCTCATAGAGACAGACTGTCTCATTAGGAGGGGAGTCTCATTCTTCTCCACGTGCTGTGAGTTTTTTTAAAAAAGGATGCCTTTTCCCTTCTCCGCACAGGGAGATCTATTAAAATAACAGGGGTGATTTCTTTTCACAAATGTTGCCCATTTTTCCACATTGTGAAAGTGTCTACACAACGTCCTCTCACACAAGGGGCCATTGCACACAGGAAGTTCTTCCTGTACACTTTAAATGTGACATCCCTAAGATTATGCCTCAAGTACCCCAGCTCATTGTACAATGGTGCTCCTACCGCTTGAATTACCTGACGCCTGTTGTGTTCAGAATGAGGCACTAATCCATAAGAAACCACTGCTCTTTTAAATTAGAATCAGGGGATCTTGCCTCCTTCTGCAAATTTTTTGGGGCCAATTATACTGGGTTTGAGCCATCTGGCACATTTTAGTGCAAGGGAGGGAGGTCTCCTCCCTGAGGAACATAACATGGAGGGGATTCCTTCCCTTTTTCTATAGAGGCCAAAAAGAGCGTGTGCGATACACAAATGTTAAAAGGAGATAAAATCAGAAAGCAAATGTTGATCAAAACTGAAACAAGTTAACATTTGATGTTGAAGCAAGAGAGTTCAACTCATCCTTGATTTTCTATAAAAGTGCCACAGAAAGTGTAGTCTACTTTTGCCACAGCGGAAGAAGCTGTTAGTGTGCTTTCCTGATGCTCTGGGATAGTAGGATGTCCTTCAGAGTGTGGTGAGAGTAACAAAGCAAGGGAGAGAATTGGATTGGTAATAGCTTTTCCAGAAAAATCAAAACAAGTGAGAGTGTGCTACTGAATCCCACGAGGCAGAAAGGAGAGTGTGCTGCAAACAAGAGGGAGAATTCAAAAAGGGAGGGAGGGAAGGAGAAAGAGAGAGCCACAGACATATTACATGGGTGGGTTTGCTTTATGACTGAAATTAAACGCTTTCATTGGATACTTTCTTGAAAGAGGGAAGACAGAGTACAGAAGTAACAGTACCCAGCCTGATAAGGTACTCATAACCATTACCCCTCTGATTCCTTGACATTTCCTCTTCAATTAACTACTAATGGCTCATAACCACCACCCATCTTCAGTTCAGGTGCCAGGGCAAGGCAGAAGAACAAAGAACAGCCATTGCACTAAAACAGGAAGGGTTTAGGGAAAAGAAAGGGGAAATGGGGGAGATCACCTCACACTTGCAGAAGATACTTTAAAAAACACCCTTGTGCCTATAATGCGGGCTCCGTGGGCGGTCTATCCGCCCGACGGAAGCCTTCTTGCCCTCTCGCAAGTTTCCCTTTGTGAGACTAAACACACACAAAGAACAGAAATGAAAAGATGAAGTGGTTGCTCACAAACAACCTCTCTAATGTTTCTCTCTGTGTGTTGTGTTGTGTCGTTACAGTCATGACCGACCCTTCGTGACACCATGTCCATGGGGTTTTCTTGGCAGGGATTCTGGAGTGGCTTGCTAGTTCCTACTCCAGGCGCCTACAACACCTGGCATTCCCTGGTGGTCTCCCATCCAAGTGCTATCCAGGCCTGACCCTGCTTAGCTTCCAAAATCGGGGGGGGGGGTGTCAGATACTACAATACTATTAATTTGTATAGCAATGCAGAATTTAATCAAATACACTTCACCACCACCACCCCCAAAACATATCAGCCTTGGGCATGTGCAAAAATTCTCTCTGAGACCAAAACAAAACATGGATAGGACACCCCCCCCCAGTTTTGTCTGGTTTAATACAAGAAGATATGGTAGGTCATAATTTCCGTCTCTTTCTAATTGCCACAAAGGTGAATGTTCCCATGCTTGCTGTTCTACTTGGTGAAATGCTTGAGTTTTATTTTACTTCTCAAGATGCCAGAAAGATCATCAGAGAAAAGATAGGCCTGGCATTCCAAGAGCAAAATTAGCTAGATTTAGCCCTGGCATACTCAGGGATGACACATCCATCATTCCTAGATAAGCATCAGTCATATTTGATAGCCTCCTGCTAGCAAAGCCGGCCTGTGTGGCTGTGGGCAAGTTGCACAGTCCTAGAATTATCCCCAAAAGAAGAGGGGAATGAGAAAACACTTCTAAGTACAGTGGTACCCCGACTTAAGAGCAGCCCAATTTAAGAGCAATTCAACTTAAGAGCGGAAAACTGTTGCCCTTTTAACTGTCACTTACAAATTTTAGATATGGTCTGCTCAATTTACAATTTTTGTTTTCATTTTTCATTTTTAACCCCCCCCCCATTTTTTTAGATAGGTACCCTGACTTAATAGTAGTTCGAATTAAGAGCATGCATTCGGAACAGATTAAATTTGTAAGTTGAGGTACCATTGTACCGTATTCTCCATCTGGAAAACCCTACAAAGTGTTGTCATAGGTCAAATCGACATGATTGCGTGGGATTATTATTACTAAGGAAGATATATCTTGCCAATGGATTTTTGGAGGTTTTAGGAAACAGACTGGATAGTATTATAGTATTTGATGTCACACCACACCAGATTCTGGCTTGCAAGCTCTTTCCTCCACTTTGACTGAAACGTTTAAATGCAAACTTGGCTCCCCTAAAGCTGAGCATAAAATATTGATATAAAGGGACAATACACTTCATACATTATGGTTTCTAAATTATTTTAGCAGTAGGTAGCAAAGTGTAATTTTCCAACAGTAATATTTCAGTTTCTTCTTATTATATGTCCTTGTATTAGATTTTCAGGAAACAATAACAATTACAGCAGAACATGGAATGAAAGTCTTATTTAAGTGAATTATTATTCTGTTCAGCTTGATATTGCTGAAGCAATTAGACATATTTAAAGTCTCCAGTGCAGTCTCAGTGGTGAGACACAGATCTGTTCCTGTATCTTTGTATTCACTGGATATCCTTTGCTCAGTCGATGAAGCTGATAATCGGTGAACAGATTACCAACATTTTCATTGACTAGCCTAGCTGTTGCCCCCCAGGCTCAATGAGACCAACAGGGATTCCTTCAGTGCCAGCCCATCTAGTATTTATTTATTTATTTATTTATTTATTTATTTATTTATTTAGTTATTTATTTATTTAGAATATTTTTTTTACCCCACCTTTGTCCTTTGGCCCAGAGAATCACAGCTTGCCACTGGGAGGGGGGGGGGCAGAATTTGGAATTAACTCATCACAAGCAACCAGTCATTTGCAACAACTGTATTATATTACACATGTTTGCCTATCAAGGGATTCCTTTTGAAATAAGTGTAACTTATTGTGCACTTTTATAGCTGTAGAGGACTAGCCACATTGAATGGGGAAGAAAGAATAGCCATCTAGTTGGGCTGGCTCAGACTGCTGCCTTCTGCAGCAGTGAGCCTTGGGGTGGCACTAGGATCATCATCATCATCATCATCATCATCATCATCATCATCATCATCATCATCATCATCATCATCATCTTGTGTTGTCAAGTCAATTCTGATTTATGGTGACCCCTTCCAGGGTTTTCAAGGTAGAGTATACTTATTTCCTTCTTCTGGGGGCAATCTGGGACTGTGCAGTTTGCCCAAAAGCCACACAGGCTGGCTCTGCTCACAGGAAGCACAGTGGGGGAATCGAACTCCAAACGTCTGGCTTCTCAGCCAGATACCTAAGCCCCTGAGTTATCCAGCAAGCTGACAGTAGAAGAGTCAGGACATGTATTACTGGTGCCTGGGAGGGCACCAATGCGTTGTGCTCATAGCAGGATTCAGCATTTTGTAAGTCAAATAAAAAATATGAGTGCCTCAAACAAAAAAATATATATAACTATAAAACCTGACCACGGATCAGCACCATATTTGGCATGGATGTAGCAGAAAGTCTGTTGTTGCTGTGTGCCAAATTTCGGGTTTCAGCTTATGGTATTTTTACAAGTCGTGCCATTTTACTTCCATTTACAGTTGTTGAAAAACAGCCCTGACAATTGTGTTGTGTTTGGGTGAAAAGTGGTTAATTGATGGGAAAAGGAGTCAGCTTCTGGGATATTCTCTTCCATGTTTATCACTTCGTGAATGGTAGTGAGCACAAGATGTAGACCATCTTGACTGCTGACATTGATGTTGCTCATACCTGTCAAGTCACCTGTATTAGCCGGGAAATCCCATTTTTAGGCATCTTTCCTGCCATCGTCCTGTAATAGTATTTTCTTGTAAATCTCCTGGATTTTATATATTTTTTAAAAAATCCTCTGAATGGCATGGGTGGCGGTGGCCATGTTAGGGGTTGCTGCATGGGTGCTGCCATGCTTGGGGCAGCTATTGAGCATGCTCGAAGCATCGAGCATGCTCAGTCGCTTTGCGATTGGGAGGGGAAGAGGGGGGTTGTTTGTGTTTTTGTACATGTGTTTCTGTTTACACCTCCCCCCTCCTGTCCCAGCCGGAGCCAGAGAAAACTTGACAGGTATGCCTTTGTTATGTTAAGGTTGGCATCCTTTTTCCTGCTGGCAACACAGCCACAATATTGTGCAGCAATTCTGGGCCATTTCCTGGGTTTTTTGAATTGTGGATACAGAAGCTCAATATTCCACATTCACAAACCAGAGGTTTTTTTTAAAAAAGAACTGCATTCTCCCACCTGCCAATGGCTTATGGTATTCAGCTGACTTTTAAGTAACTAAAAGTAGCTATTTTAGCCATTTACCTTTATTAAACTCTAACTACAACAATAACCTAACTGTTTGGGGGGGATAGACCTACAATTAATAATTAATATTTATTCCACACTCTGACTGGAATAATTCTTGAGATCTGACTTCTCTAGCTGTGTGCTGCCCTGTCTGATCCTATCATGCTCTGGGCCAAAACTTGATAGCATTGCAATTTATGAGAATCTCCCTGAGCATGGGTATGTGAAGATGTTTCAGCCACGTAAATATCTCAATCAGGACCGACCCTCCTTCCTTACACCCTGTCTTCTCTAACACTTGGTCTTGTGGCATCACTCTGTCTATGCAGTTATGCAACTGTGATGCCATTGGCAAAAAGTATCACCCTATGTAAGTAGAAGAAGCTCTTTGTATCAGGAAGAATCTCATGCGCGAACCTTTTCAACATTTGTTTGCCAAGTAAATCTAACCGAAACCTATGCCACTTATTTCTGAATTAGCACAGGAGGCACTGGTGTTCCTTTGTGCTTTAAAACATTTTCTGTTCCTTTCCGCACCAGCCTCCTTCCAGGTACCAGCTTATGTGCCAACATATCTTTCTTGCTCGCTTCTTTCCCCAACCCCTACCCTGCTTATTTAGGATTAAGTCCCATTGAATTCAACGGGGCAGCCTGCTATGCCTCCAATTGTCATCCCAGCTCTGAAAGTTCTGGCAGGCGTGATTACATGAGGTATGTTTACCTGAGCAAGCCAAACTAGTCCGTTTACTTTCTGGATGTTTTTACAAGCTTTCATCTGCAGTCAAAGGCAGGACAGCTGAAAGTGGGAAACAGCAAATATTTGAGAGCTGTATTCCTTGGTAACAACTCCACCCAAGACCCCTAAATAACTTTCAGCTCCACTGACAGGAGCGGCTCCTTCTGTGGGCCCAGGAAAAGGACCCGAGCGTCATGGGAGTGATGAAATAGAATGCTGCCTGATCCAGAGACCTACCCACTGCCATTCCCAAGCCAGGTATTCTTGGTGATGGGGTCATAATGCTTCTTTTAAAAAATGAGCTGCCTTTTACAAGAAAACTTTTGAATGGCTTCATACTGTTCCTGTTCTTCTGAGATGAAAAAAAAACCCACTCACTTTCTCTTGATCCAGTTGAACAGGAATAAGTGCCTATATGCCGTGCAGATGATCACAATTGAAGGAGCTGGGTGGGAGGGCGGGATTGGGAGCAGCATCTGATGTAAATGATAAGCAAAGGATTGCTGTGAGAGAGTAAATCCCAAGCTGAAGGGACATCCTTTACTCCCTTTCCTGAACCAGGTACAAACATTACTTCCTTAAAGTAATGTCTTTGAGGAAGACAGGAACAATTAACAAAAATGGTTTTAAAAAGGAACAAACACAGTAGTGAAAGTAATTCATCGGCACTAGTTAAGAATAGCAGTATACAAATAGCAGCTGACTAAAGATTCGGCGCTGATTCTTGCTTTCGGAGACAAATCATCTAAAGGTGTCCCCAATGGACTCAGACACGGAGCAAATCAGGCATGTCTAAACTTCGGCCCTCCAAATGCTTTGGACCACAACTCCCACAGTCCTTTGCCATTGGCAATCTAAGCTTAGAATTCTGGGAGTTGTGGTCCAAAACATCAGGAAGGCCAAAGTTTGGACATGCCTTATCTAAGACATCTGCATAGATAGGGAATGGCAAGTGTTCTGTGGTGACTGCTTGCTCTCATCAAAGCCTTTAGAGATGTGTGCAAAGTAGGGCTGTTTCTCACACAGAATTGCCTGGCCCCCATGAATAAGGATTCTTCGCTGCCGAGAGACCACTAGCATTTGGTACACCCATTTTTATGTTCCAGATGTGTGTATTTGTTAAATGAGGACTATTTGTTCCAAAAGCGACCCTCAGACATAAGAAGGGGCGTATGCTGTGATAACTCACTAAATAAATCCTTTCCGCCTTTAGATCAAGCCAATGAAATATTCATAGGAACCTCCATCGGTTGTCCGAAATGATAAACTCCAGACACAGTTCTTCCACCTCCATCAGAATTTTAACTCTATAACCTGTATCCTGTTAAGGTAAGCTCACGTTTGCACCATGGAGTGCACTGAGGTTTCTGCATTTGATTAACACCCCTTACACACACACACACACACACACACACACACACACACACACACACACACACACACACACACACACACACACACACACACACAAATTCTGCCTTCCCCCTTAAAAGCACCCCTTTAAAAGCCATGGAACAAAGAGAATGGATAAAATCAAGGAGAATTCTGGTCTATATATTTTATTTCACAAGATATGCCAGCAATTGATGAAGTAATGACAGGTCCAGCACTCCATTGTAATATAATGATATGAGAATTAATATCTATTAGAATCCGGATCTTTCTTATTGACTTAAGGTATGTATAAATTGCTTTTCTGCACACATGCTGCTTCACATACGCATGTTGGTCTCTTGGCTTCTCATCAGACGATGATTTGGAAACTTAAGTTTTAAGGAAAAATTAGTCTGTCAGGGATGAAAGCTTTGTCTAGCCTGTTTGATTGGAGAGGGCTAGTTTTTTTATATACACCTCCATTTGATGTCCTATCATCAACTGATGGATTTTTTTGGTATAATTTCACTTCAGTCTAGTATTTAAAAGTCTAAATACACTTAACATTGTCTGTGGGGGAAAAATGACACGAAAGCTGTCTTTTTATATAGCAGGGAATTTCCTTCTTGAATTTCCAGGTGGTCTAAAATATCATAATGATAGTTACACTGATTATAAGGTGTCAAATGCATTGCACCATTAATTAGGAACATTAACTAGTCAAAGCAACGTGAGACCTCTGGGACACTAGCTACTCTGAAACTTTCCAGTTTCAGTATTAAGAATCTAGTTTCACTTATGTTGTACAGCTAAGGTGGGAGGCTGAAAAAAAAAAGAATAACCTTGTGTAACTAAAATTATAGCTCAGTAACATATACGACAGAAGAAAAATTATTGCTCATCATTTTCCTATTCTAGGATATGTTACTGTAATAAAGCAGATTCAATATATCTAAAATGGAAATGCCCTAGAAACTCAGCACTTCTGAATCCCAATATTGAATAAGAAAGAAGAGTTCAGGGGAGTTCACGGTTCGTGCAGCCAGTCTTTCATAAGTTATTTGGAAAACATTGGTCTCAAACAAGAAAAAGCACAGGTCTCCAAACTCTGTACTTAAGGTATGTCAGAATGGATGTATGTTAGAGATGATAGATAGATAAATAATAATAATCTACATCAAGAACTTGAATAAAACCCATGAACTCATGAATGAACTCTTTCGTAAATGACTGTTAGGATTATCAGGAGAGGCTTTTCTCTCCATTCTGCCACAGGTGCACTTGGCGGGGACAAGGGAGAAGGCCTTCTCCCAGAGTTTGGAACTCCCTCCCACAAGAGGGGCCACCCTGGCGACATGTTTATTGTCCATCCAGAAGCAGGCAAAGGCCTTTCACTTCAGGCAGGCTTTCCCTGAATTTTCAAATTTTCAGGCTCCTGAGTTGAGCTTTTTAAATGGATTGTTGCACCTGGCTGAATTGAATGCGTTTTGGTGTTGCTTATGTGTTTTTGGTATAGTATTGATTCAACCATTTAATATTGTATACTCACTGTTATTAACTTAAATACTGCTCATTTTATTGTTTTAAACTGCCTTAGGCCCTTTAAAAGAAGGAAGGTGGGTTAAAATAGTTTAAATAAATGAAAGAAAATAAATAATGTGGAAGACGGAGGGTTCCCCTTTAAAGGAGATCAAAATAGTTTTTACTGAATCTTCTAGGGTGGTGCTTCAGCTGTGTTGCCTCCTGCACCAAGGGGGAGCTGCAGAACTGGAAAGCATTGACCCACAACATAGTGTGAGAGATGCATGAAGTCCAAAGTGTGTTTGAGTTCTGTTTTAGAAGGGAGGGTTTTTGTTAGTGTGGTTGGTTGATTTGGATTGGATTGGGGGGTGTTTGGTCCTCCTCTTTCTCCTATCACAGGGCTGTTCAACTTTGAACAGGCCGAGGTCTACTTTTTCCGGCCCAAAGTTCCGGAGGGCTACTACACTAAATCTCTGCTTACCAATTTTATCCGTTCCAAGCATATGCTCATAAGTAAAAAAAATTGAGGCAGTGGTGGTCCTTGGGATGGGGGAGGGAGGGGTGGAGAACTTATCCCCTCACTTTTTTTATTGATGGCCGGCGGGCTACTTTTGAACCCTTCGCGGACTACCAGTAGCCCACGGTCTACCTGTTGTGCAGGCCTGTCCTATCAGGCTATGTTGTGTGCAAGACAAAGGATTATCTCTTTTGACTTTGAAGCTGGCAAATATGTGAATGGCTTGCTTGAGAAGATTTCTACGTGGAATTGTTCTCTAAGACATTTGTGGCAAGAGGAGTGTCTGTGGCCAAGGAAAGTGCCTTTTCCATCAAAGAGGTCTGATCTCCATGCCTGAGGAAGTAGACTTTTCTCAAGGACAGCCACAATAAATGTATCATTCTTATAAAATGCCCTGAGTTTGCTTGCCTAAATGAGTATTCAATTTCATTATAACTTCAGGGCTTAAATAGGCTTCGTGTGTGGCAAATGAGTGATTTATCCATCTGTATAAAACAGGCCTGCCCAACAGGTAGACCGCGGGCTACTGGTAGCCCGCGAAGGGTTCAAAAGTAGCCCACTGGCCATCACTAAAAAAAGTGAGGGGATAAGTTCTCCACCCCTCCCTCCCCCATCCTAAGGATCACCACTGCCCCATTAAATTTCTGCGTCTGCAAGCCTACTGTCTCAGCCGAGAGGGGCAGTTCAAGAGCCATGGCGCATTGAAATCTGTTCCCTCCAGAACAGATTAATTGGTTTTCAATGCATTCCTATGGGAAAGCGCTGCTCTAATTACAAAAGTTTTTACTTATGAGCATGTGCTCAGAATGGATAAAATTCGTAAGTAGAGGTTTTAGTGTAGTAGCCCTCAGGCACTTTGGGCCGGAAAAAGTAGACCTTGGCCTGTTCAAAGTTGAACAGCCCTGGTATAAAAGATGCGACTTATCTGCCTTGCCCAATCAGCTTCCTTGTATAAGCCTTTTCCACACTTTTCATCCAGCAGCTTTGTAATGGGAGTCCCCTTCCTGTAATTGTGTAAATGCCTCATTTGAGTGTGATTCAGAAGGGGTCATTGTCACCTTGGTAACAACAAGGAAACGCTCCATCCCTCATTTGGTATCAATGGCCTTTCTTCACCATTTGTAAATACGATTTACCTCATGTTTTAGCAATATTACTGGTAGTGCACTAATGTCATCAATAGTTTTTGTTGTTTTAAGTTGACATGCCACTAGCTTTTACAAGGATACAACTTAAGGATTTTGTCTCAAGGGGGGAAAGTACCTGTTTTAGATCTATTTTAGAGTAATACACATAGACCGCTACCACATTTTAGATTTGAAACGCCTTTTCCTTAAAGACAAATTGCCTTAAAAATCACTGTCCACTTTTCAAATCACTTTTTCTGAAGAACCCCCTTGGCCACGCCCATTTTTGATCACTGTGTCATTTTTTCTTATGACGACCACTAGGGGTGGTGTTTTTTTTTAAATCGGTTCCTGCACCCCCTTTTAAAGCGATTTGGTTGTATTTGCGGGCATACTATGCCACCTTGTTTTTGTTTCCCCTCTGTTTCTGCCATTTCCCCGTCATAGTTTAAAGCGGTTCAGCCAAGTGCGAATGAGGAAGCCGATTGCTAAGCAACCACTGAAGTGCGGACTGCCGAACCACTGTAGCGACCACGTGACCGCAGGAGGAGATAAGGCGATGCAAAATAAAAAGTGGCTGCTCAAAATTCTGTTGCTTAACATAATAAATCACACTAAAGTAGCCCAATTTACTTGACTGTGATTTGGTTACTCATTTCCTCTATATGTGATCTTGATTCAAAGGGGGCTACTCTAATTGCCACTTTCTGTGCTAAAGTAAGTCAGAACTAAAGTAGGTCCAGGATTTTGACTGTAGACTATTTCAAAGAGGTGGGTTCAAAAAGATTTCACTAGGTCTTGAAATAACTGGCTGGAGAGTTCCTGCAAATACAGCCAACCTGTGTGACCTTGGGTAAGCTGCAGAGTCCCAGTGGGACCCCAGAAGAAAGGAACGGAAATCTACCTCTGATTACTCCTTGCCTGGAAAATTCTAAAAAAGGGTTACCATAAGTCAGAATTGATTTGATGGTGCATGGTTATTATGGCACATGGGTCCTCTGATGGCAATTTTAGTGTATGATTTTTGTGTAAGGTTTTTATTATTGTTTTAATTATTTATTGATATTCTATGTTTTAACTGTTTTAATTTTTTTGATTATAAGCCACCCAGAGACCTTTGGGTAGTGGGCGGCATATAAGTTGTAAAAATAAATAAATAAATAAATAAATAAATAAATAAATAAATAAAAATAAAAAATAAATATTAGGTCTTGAATTATAATGCACTATCAGTCTCTGAGTCTATGGCCCTAAGTATGCACCAATCTCAGCAAATACTGGAAAAAAATCTAGCCCTGGACTTGGACTGATGACGTAGTCAAATCCAGCAAAGGCCAGAGAGTGACAGGTTTTCCCTTCTCGTGTGCACAGGGCTTTAGGAGAAGGGAAGTGGAATGAAACTGAGCACAACATTGGATCCAGGGCAGATGTGTTCTTCAGACAGGATTTTGGCATCTCCACTTGGTTGTTGGTGGTCAGCATGTCCTGGACACCAGAGGAATGACTACCTTTTAAAAGAACTCAGTCTGTGGGTTTCTTTTAAAAGAGCAGCACAAGGAGAGTTCAAAAAAGTGTAGAATGTGATTATTGGGTGGGAGGAGTTCAGCTCCCGTGGGTAAAGAGGTAAATATGTAAACAGCAGGGAGATGATTCTTTGGATAATGCGTCTCCTGAGTTTTCACTCAGCTCGCAACTGACTCAAGCATTTGTAAGATTAATGGTATATTTTAACACTTGGACATATCATTGTGATGATTCCTGACCTAATGGATCATGGCAGCCAGTAAAGTGTCACATGGCGACTGCTGTACCCAGTCCATTTACTTGGCAGTGAACTAAAATTTATCTTTTAGAAAGAAATCCTATTTTGACCTAATTATTTCCACATATTAACAAATTTTTCAGGCCAATGGGGATCACTTAGCTTTATCCCCTGCCTAAAACAGGCTATTAACAATCTAAACAATTATCTGATAGTTTATTGATTTGTGCTTTCTGAAAAGGGAAGCCTTTGTGATAAAATAGAATTATTTGCCATTATTAAATAGCTGTTCAAGGACAGCAAAGGTAACATCTGCGAGCTGGAGTATGAGAACCTTTTCCAAAATTCAGATGAGATTATGAGCTGCAAACCCAACCATTGTTTGCTGCAGTTAGGGACAAAAGTTTAGATGTGTGAACAATCCGTTGTCATGATGTAGGCAATCATTGGGGGAAAATATGAGGGGATGTCTCTAACTGTCTTGGTAATGATTTTAATTTATTTGTTTGGGATTTTAGCACTATGTTCACTGCCCAGAATAGTGCCATGCATTAATGGGGCAGTATATATAATACTTGGGAGTAATCAGAGCATACTTTGGGAGTAAAAAATGTGCTGCATTTATCTTGGCAGATAACTATTGCATGGGTGACTTAAGAGAAAAAAGAAAGCAGCACAAGCTACTGGTCAGTGTAGGATTTGATGCTCCCCTTTTATCATTGAATCACAAGGTGTGGGTATTAGACTCAACATGGAAGTGGGGTCTGTTGATTAACTGTGACATAAAAATCTAAGAGAAGGCCAAAAGTGATAATGATGTTTACATGTGCCAGCATGTGGCTTTTAAAACAAGTTTCTCCTGCCTGCTCGTAGCAGTGAGATGAATGAATTTTATCTGAGAGACTGTCTCAGCTGAAGTTTTATTGTTCGGAATGTCTCCACACAGGATCCCAGATCCACTGTGATGATGCTGGTAGGAAACGGCCACTATCTGGGAGGTGGTGGAACGGGATGTGCACTTACCTGAATGCTGTGGGTATGGGAGAATAATACCCTTAACAACATAGCAGAAGCTAATTGCCTCAAGATAATCGCTGTGTGGGTCTTTTGGGGGCCTTTGGACTTATCCCCATATCCCAGTACCTGGCACTGCCCTGAACAGGCATCCAACGGGCTTCCCGGTCCTCTTACATGCCCCAGAAGTGCCATTTTGGGGGCCTGTAACGGGCCCAGGAAGACCGTCGGAGGCCTGTTTGGGGCAGCACACCAGTTCTGGGGTAAGTGCAAGAGGCTCCAAACAGGCCCTCTGGTCCCTACTCAACCCGGAGATAAAGGCATCCACATAATGCACATTTTCCTTTATCGTAGGCCAGGTCAGAAATGTAATCCCTGCAATACATAATCCCTCTAAGATGATGTGGAAGCAAATTGGTAATAACTAGTGCGAAGCAGCCAGAATAGGGGAGATATGTTTGAGTTTTATCACCCCAGTTAATGGTCTGGCCACCACATTCTGGACCTGTTGAAGCTTCTGCACCAGTCTCATAGGCAGCCTCACATAGACATCATTACAGTAGTCCTATCTTGAGTCTAACAGTGCATGATCAAGGGTGGTGAGAGATCTATTGTCCAGGTAGAGCCGCAGCTAGGTGATCCACCTAAGGTGGAAATATGTGGCTCGGACCACTGACACCACATGGGACTCAATGGATACTGTAGGGCCCACTAGAATGTCTAGACTGTGGACTTCATCCTTTGTAGAGTTCGTGTTCCCACCCCAAAGGAAAGGGATGTTCCCAATCCACAGGCATCCAGTATACCCAGCCATAGGAGCTGTTTCTTATCCAGGTTCAGTCTCGGTCTGTTATCGCTCATCCATTCCAGTATTGCCTCCAGGCAGTGCTCAAGGGATAGGACAGCATTATCTGCAGATGGATGAGATAGAGCTGTGTGTTATCTGCATACTGATGACATGAAGCTCCAAATCCCCAATGACCTTCCCTAGCAGCTTCATATACAGTATATATTAAATAGCACCGACAAGATTATCAATCCCTGAAGGATTCCACAATTGAAGTTCCAAGGAGTAGACATCATCTCACCAAGCTGAACTCTCCAGGGGCAGTCCTCCAGAAAGGATCAAAGCTAGACCAAAGCCAGGCCACCTATCCCCAACTTGGATAGCCTTCCTAGGAGGATACCACGGTTGATGGTGTTGATAGCTCCTGAGAGACCAAGGACGACCAGCATTGGCATTTTGCCCCCATTGGTCTCTCTCAGAAGGTCATCTTGCAGAGCAACCAACACTGTCTCCATGCCACGAAACAGCCTGAAGCCAGACTGTAGTGGATCAAGGGAAGTGGTCTCCTCCAGAAGCACCTGAAGCTGATCCGCCAACACTCTCTCCACTAACTTGCTAGTTTTCCATAGACCTTCCCTCCATATCATGCAAAAAGCTTTAGTTAGATCTACGAGCTCTGTGTAGAGGTTGACACACTGTTCTTGACACACACATTGTAGTTGTTGAATTGCACACATCATGTCAATAAGTTCCTTATTGGTTTTTGCCATTCCTTTTGGAAAGACAATCAATTGCTCCATTTTTAAGTTGTGTGCCTTGCGTCCAGATTTCTTGAAGCATGCACACCCATCATTGAAGAAGTAGATTGCCACCTTTCGTATAGATGTCTGCTGGAATTGCATCTGGATGCTTTCCTTACGGATGTGCCCATTTCTGAGACAAAAAATAGTCTCTTTGTTTTTCCTTCTGACACACAGATATATAGGAAATAGGTGGTTATCTATACCTTTAGATTCCCCCACAAAGAGATAATAGAAATTATTACAAATAAAGCCCTCTCATAGCACAGATATGGAAAACAAGCCCCCCCCAAAGATCTTACTAATCTGCTTGCATAATAACTTCCATGCAGTTGTGCTGCTGACTCTCAATCGACCAATCAGAAGAGGAATGCCCAGACAGTTAAGGGGAATCTTAGCTAATGAAGAAGAGGAATCCTTCTCAACCATTAACAACATTAATTAATCTTTTCCTAATGGCACCACTCCTCATTCTTTTCCCATCATCAGTTTTTAATGTTCAAAACCTTCTTTCAATGAACCTGACAAGTACCATATATACTTGAGTATAAGTCGACCCAAGTCTAGGGTGGGAAATGCAGCAGGCCTGGCAGCTCCTCCTTTGTGAGCTGGGGGAGTGGTGAGTGCTGTTTAAAATGACTTTTAGCACTTGCCTCGTTGGCTAAAAGTCATTTTAAACATTGCACACCACTCCCCCGCAACGCAGGGTGGGTGGGTGGGAGAAGCAGTGCACGATGTTTAAAATGACTTATAGCCACCGACCCAAGTACTTGCCTCAGTGGCTAAAACTATTGACTCGAATATAAGTAGAGGGCCCCCTTTTCATCCCAAAATTAGGACTGAAAAACTAGACTTATATTCGAGTATATACAGTAATGTGTGAGGCTGCTTGGTACCTATTCCTGTAAGGCAAAGATGAGAACAGCTAAATTTAAGCCCAAGACAGAATTTGTTGCTCACAGATTTACATATTTTACATATTTATTTACAATACAGTGAACATTGCATTGCAAAGAGCACACACTGTACATCACCTTTCCCATAGCTGTGTGTGAAGTAAAGAAAATATGGCCATGATCCAATGATAGGCTTTTTAAACTTTTTAAACTAACAGCATTGCGAAGGGGACTTTGGGGCACTCTGCTTCCTTCTGCAGGTGTTGTGGTGGTGCCAAAAGACGCCTGCCTCCAAAGATTTCCCCTCCCGCTCCCTCAGGATTTCAGGCAGTAGAGACATTTCAGGAGGAGGGGAGGGCTTTGGGCAGAGGGAGTGGAAATGCCATGAGAAACTTCGCTAGTTGTTCTCCTCGTCACTTCTTATATGCGATTCATAGCATGTAAAATGGTTTGCTGCGGGAATCATTTGAGATTTTTATTTTTGCAGTATAGTTAATTTTTCTCAGTCTGGATAGTCTATTACCCATAAACCTTGCACATACTTCCAGAGTATGCACTTTGGGGAGTTTGCACTTTGCAGGCATGGAAATCTGACTAGTGTTCTATTTATGGGCTTTGGATATTCTTGGTGTTGCAGTCTTTGCTGAGAAGGCAGCCCATTTCCATTTAATGCTAACCGATCCAGATCTCAGAGGGCCAAAGCCCGGTGATTTCACACCATTGGTTTGGTGCTCTTGCAGGTACTGAGCTTACCATTTCTGTCCTAATCTTTATTGATTAATGTTCTTCACCATGATTTATTGTACAAAATTTGTTTTACTGTGCTTATATGTATTTCAGTGTTGGGGGGGGGGACTTGGGATGTTTGGTTCCTGTCTGAAAGAATTCGGCAAACTTCTCAAAGGAGCTGATGCTTAAAAGGCAATCTATAGTACAAGAGATTTGGTTGAACATGGCATGTTAGCTCCCTCTTGTGACACAATATTTAATAAATCACTGAGAGGTGGAGAAAGGAAATACTTGTAACTGCATCAATGTTTGCCAGAAATTAAAAGTAGGGTCTTTTGTCTTCTCAAACAATATGTTAATTTTTTTTAAAAAAATCATCTATTCATGCAATACTCTCAAAGGTGCTCCGCAGTTCCCTAATATTTAGTAAGAAACCTAAAACCTTAGAGAATGTATGTAATTTTACTGAACATTTACCTCTATGTTGACCCTGATAACTAACCTTGCTGGATCCCCATATTTTAGAGATGACTTTAGCTTGGAAATTGACTCAGTTGCTTTCTTTCGACCCCTCCCCCCCGGGCAGCATGGGACTCTCTTGGATGAGAAAGAGCTGCTTGGCCAAACTCTGGAACTGAAGATAGAAAAAACAATGGGTTGGAAGGAACAAAATGCCAGAAAGAAAGAAGATGGCACCTGAGGTAGTGCTTTGAAATCACAAGGCAGACTGAACCACCTCTGGTGAAGTACGAGCAGATGCTTTCCCTTCCATTCTATTATTATGGTTCTTCTATTTTGCCTTACCTGCCTCTGGGAAACTTTTCAGACTTGGGCAGTTACTTCACGTCCTTCTTTGTTCCGTGACTAGTTTTGTACTGTGACAGCATTGGTTGTGATCACGTGGTTTTGTCCCTGTTTCAGTGTTCCCATGGTCGTGCTAACATGTCACGTGACAAGTGTTACCTCACAGTCTTGTACCGTGACAAACACTGAATTTGTCTAGCTTCTTTTGGGGGGGGGCTTAATTTTTTTCCCGATATTTCACTTCTGAAAAGTCAAAATAATACTAAAAAAAGACAATTTTCTGAGAGAAATGAATGTTTTGTTGTGTGACAGTCATTACTACACGGTGTCTTGTCTCGGAACAGAAAGCAGGAACAAAGAGTGACAAAGGAAAACCCTACCCCAGCACCAGGTACAGTACTGTCACGCTTAGCACCCATTCCGTGGGCGTGGTCGAGACAAATTTCAATAGTTGTGCAACAGACGTGAAGTATCATTTTTTTGTATCATTCCTAAGTGCAAAACTAACAGAGACAAAATGGATGTGACCGCCTTGCTCACATCCCATTAAAACACTGCTTCTGAGAAACAGTTTGTAACCCGTGCTCCACTTCATATGGTTTTTCTTAAGGAGTTAAGAGAACTTCAAAAAATGATCCACCTGCAAGCTTGGGTCCAGACTGCCTTAAAGGCCTCTGGCTTCGAAATGTGTGGGATAAGCCCTTCCCTCAGCCTTGTCACCCTTAGAGACATGTTTGAAGAACAGGCCTTCTTTATGGTTCCCACCAAGAATTATGGAGCCCTCTTCAAAGGGAAACTAGGCTTGTCCAACTCTCTGCTGTCCTTCTGGCAGCATGCAAAGATCTTCCTATATATGTGGGCCTCCAGAAGCTATCCATCTACTAAGGACTGTTTCATTAATGGATGGGCCAGACTTCTTAACTTTCAAAAAAACATGTAAGCATTTTCCTTAACTGAAACTTCATTGTGATTTAACATTACAACTAGAGATGTGAAGGCCTGGGAAAAATGTAAAAATTCCGAAAAAGAAACAAACAAACCACGATTTTTTTTCAATTTTTTTTTCTGAAAGCCTTTCGCCCCCCCCCCCAAAAAAATTGGGAAAATTGAAAAAAAGAAAAAATGATCATTTAATGTTTTATTTTAACATGATGAATAAAATATTTTAAGTGTGTTCTAATATTTTCCAAATCACTTCTAAAAATATGCATAGTATCAGGTTATTCTAATTTCTGTCCACTGAGGACAAACAAGTCCTAGGCTACAAACTGAACTCTCCAATGCAAGAACAAGATGCATTTCTTCCTTTAGGAGATGCTGCTATTGTCACAAGGAAAAGAAAAAAGTTTCACTTTTGTTTTTGCATACGTCTGTGAAGATTCTCAGTCATCCAGGTGCGTTTATCTGGGAGTTGAGTCATGGCTACTGGACTTCTTTTTTGAGAGATAGAAACGTTTCGCTGTTCATCCAAACAGCTTCATCGGTCTGAATGCAGCTGGTGCAAACCCTGACTCTTATAGGCAGCTTTGACCTCTAGTCACCCTGGCCTCAATTAGGCTCATCAGATGAACTAAATAGGCTCGTTAGAGAGACAATGGTATCCTTAGCCTTGAGGTGAACCATGGCTTAAGGTGCTGAAACTTATCAAGAAAGGGTCGTTAATGGTCGTTAGCTATGGCCTTGGTGGTAAAGGCTTTTTGATTTGTCTTGGTATTGTCGAAAGCACAGCTTGATAAGTAGCAGATAAACTATGCCTGAGGCCACCACCTCTGTTGAGGGAGGGATTTTCAATGCTCACATGAATGGCCTCCCTTACTCCTCTTTCAAACCACCTCTCTTCTTTGTCTAATATGTGTACATCCTCATCTTTGAAAGAGTGCCCTTTCTCCTTCATTATCCAGTGCTCAACCACCACCATCCAACCTCACCAGCCAAGAGAGAAGTGCTGTGACATCCCTCAGCAGGGATGAGAACATCACAATTCTGCCTGCGGACAAAGGAAGGTGCACTGTCGTCCTCAATACGGTGGACTACCACGAGAAGGTTATCACACTTTTAGATGATCAGCATACATATGAAAAACTAAGAAGAGACCCCACCAGCAATTACAAGAAGAAAGTAATAGAATGCTTAAAACTCTTGGAGCAGGAAAACGCAATTGACAGGGTGACCTACCACCGGTTATATCCCGGAGAGACAGTCCCCTGCTTTTATGGACTTCCCAAGATCCACAAGCAAGGAATCCCCCTCAGACCTATTGTCAGCAGTATAAATTCAGTGACTTATAACATCGCAAAATACCTGGCAACCATCCTAGCCCCACTGGTTGGACACACGGACCACCACGTACACAACTCAGAAGAGTTTGTTTCTAAAGTCAGGGAGCTCAAACTGGATACAGAGGAAACCATGGTATCCTTTGATGTTACATCACTCTTTACCAGCATACCCACCACTGATGCGCTAATAATGGTAAAGAGAAGATTAAGAGAAGACAGCACCCTCACCTCCAGATGCCGACTCAACCCAGACCAGATATGCCTGCTCCTGGACCTGTGTCTGAATACCACATATTTCATGTACAGAGGGGACTTCTACAGACAGAAGCATGGTTGTGCCATGGGTTCTCCAGTGTCACCAATTGTTGCAAACCTATACATGGAAGAAGTGGAGAAGAAGGCACTCAACACCTTCCCAGGGACAACACCATCTCACTGGTTCAGGTATGTAGATGATACCTGGGTGAAAATCAAGACTCGGGAAGTACAGGCCTTTACAGACCACATCAATGCAGTGGACCCTAATATTAGGTTCACTAGAGAAGACACCCAAGACAACAGGCTGGCTTTCCTGGATTGTGCAGTCATCATCAGACCTGACCGTGGCCTGGAAGTAGAAGTTTACAGGAAACCCACCCACACAGATCGATACTTACTGTTCGACTCCCACCATCCATTACAGCACAAACTAGGAGTCATCAGGACCCTAAGCCACAGAGCAGAGAGCATCCCCACCTCCACAGAAGCCAAGAAGAAGGAAGACAGGCACCTGAAGACAGCACTTAAGGCCTGTGGATATCCAAAGTGGGCCTTCAACAAAGCAGTGGGCCATCCCAGAAGAACAAGGGATCAGTCTGAGACCCAGACCCAGCGGAAGAACCTGGTCATTCCTTACATGGCTGGAGTGTCAGAGAAGCTTAAAAGGATTTTTGGCAAATACCACATCCCTGTTTATTTCAAACCCACAAACACACTAAGGCAGAGACTTGTCCACCCAAAGGATCCGGTACCCAACCATAAAAGGAGCAATATAGTATATGCGGTCCAATGCAGTGAGGAGTGTTCAGACCTCTACATTGGGGAAACCAAACAGCCATTAAACAGAAGGATGGCCCAACATAGGAGGGGTAACAGCTCAGGTCCAGAATCAGCAGTACACCTCCATTTGAAGGAGAAAGGGCACTCTTTCAAAGATGAGGATGTACACATATTAGACAAAGAAGAGAGGTGGTTTGAAAGAGGAGTAAGGGAGGCCATTCATGTGAGCATTGAAAATCCCTCCCTCAACAGAGGTGGTGGCCTCCGGCATAGTTTATCTGCTACTTATCAAGCTGTGCTTTCCACACTACCAAGACAAATCAAAAAGCCTTTACCACCAAGGCCATAGCTAACGACCATTAACGACCCTTTCTTGATAGGTTTCAGCACCTTAAGCCATGGTTCACCTCAAGGCTAAGGATACCATTGTCTCTCTAACGAGCCTATTTAGTTCATCTGATGAGCCTAATTGAGGCCAGGGTGACTAGAGGTCAAAGCTGCCTATAAGAGTCAGGGTTTGCACCAGCTGCATTCAGACCGATGAAGCTGTTTGGATGAACAGCGAAACGTTTCTATCTCTCAAAAAAGAAGTCCAGTAGCCATGACTCAACTCCCAGATTTGTTTTTGCATGTGTGTGTGTGTCTTTGGTTCTGTTCTGTTCTCTTCACTTGGCCTCAAAGTAGTGGAAGAAAATACAGAACAACAAAAACACTCCCTTCTATACATTTTCCCCTCTTCAATTCTTTATACCAGAATGAGGTTTTTATTTTAATTTTAGTTAATACTGAGGAGAGGAATTATGAATGGTTAATTCTGGATTTTTAAACATTGTTTTGTAGAGGTTTTTTGTTCCCCATAAACTAGTAAACAGTTCAGGAGATTGTTACTCCATTTGTTATTTACAATTACAAATAAATATTATTTAAAAATAAATTCTGTTTGTAATGATTGGATACACTATATTTTAATATGCTACTTGTGATAATTTTATGCCAAGTCAAATTGTCCATAGTCATATTTTATGTTCCTAAAGTAACAGAATGACTTTCAAGCTGTACAAGGGGGTGGGGAGTGCTAATGTAACTTTTTTTCTATTTTTTTCCTAAAGTTTCTGTTATTTTTAAGGGGGGAGGGGAAATTGGGGGGAAACTGGGTTATTATCCAAGCTTCAAAATTTCCAGAAATTTTACATCTCTAGTTCCAACTGCATTATAGTTGTAGTATGTTATTGTAATCAGCACATTGAAATCATACACCATGTGCCCCTGCCAGGGGCTGGAATTGATGATCCATATAAGGTCCTTCCAGCTCTGCTGTTCTAAGATTATTATCTTTCAAATAATGTGGTACTATAACTTCCCACACAAGATAAATCACAAGATGGTGCTGCCAACCCTCTTTCCCTCAGGTAGAAAAGATGATGGGCTTAACTGTGGGATCTTATTTCAGCACCGAGCATTGAATAAGATGTTTGGAGAGTGAGTGGTCTGCCTGAGAGGAGGCAAGTCAGAAGGTTTAACAACTACAATCTCTCTGCTTGAGATGGACCCTCTGAAGGGCTCTACAAGGAGGCCAAAGCCAGGTGGACATTCTCAGGAGGAGCTGCCAATCAGCTAATAGGCACAATTCAAGGTGCTGACCTTGACCTACAAAGCACTGTACGATCTGGGTCCTAGCCACCTCCACGATTGAATCTCAGAGTATGAACCAACTCGGCTGTTAAGGTCATCAGGAGAGGCCCTTATCTCCATCCTGCCACCCTCACAGGTATGTCTCGTGGGAACCCATGAAAGGGCCTTCTCAGCTGCTGTGCCCAGATTCTGGAACTCCCTCCCACTAGAGGCCAGGACTGCCTCATCTCTGTTGTCCTTCTGGAAACAGGCAAAGACCTTTCTCTTCAGGAAAGCTTTCCCTGAATGATGGACTACCATGTGTATTTTATATGAATCTATAGGTTCACATCGACTTTGTGTTTATAACTACTTATAACCTTGTAGCTTTAATGTAATGTTGTCTGTTAATGCTGTAAGATGTCCCTTAATTCTTTGTTCTCAATACTTGAATATGGCTTAATTGTATCGGACTGTATATTATCATGCCTTAATTGTATTGGGCTGTATATTATCCCTAATTACTGTAAGCCACCTTGGGTCCTTTTCCAAGGAGAAAGGTGGGGTAAAAATTCTCTAAAATAAATTAAATAAATAAAAAAGACAGCATGGCTCTCTCTCTCTCTCTCTCTCTCTCTCTCTCTCTCTCTCTCTCTCTCTCTCTCTCTCTCTCTCTCTCTCTCTCTCTCTCTCTCTCTCTCTCTCTCTCTCCCTCCCTCCCTCCCTCCCTCCCTCCTTTGGATCCTGTCAGTGCTCAGCACATTGAAATAATAGAATTGGGGCCAGTGAGCATCAGAGCCAGAGACTAGAGATGGGCACGAAATGAACTTTTTTTGTTTCCGTTATTTGTTATTCGTTCCATTACGTAACGAAATGACTAACGAAAATTGTGATGAAAATGGAACGAAACGAACAGAACCACGAAAACTGGGTTCGTTATGTTTTGTTTTCGTTAATGGCGACGCACAATGAAATGGGCTGTTTTAAATGTTAAAAAACACCCTGGACATCCATAAAAACACAGCAATAATTATTTATACTGTCTGATAATACCTACCGGGGGGGGGTTGGGGTCCTTAAAATGTGCATTTATGTATTTTCCCAGATCGCTGTATTTTTTTCCTTTAAGGGGAGTTAGGGGACATCAACCCAAAATGGCTCCCTGATGCCTGATATTGATTTCTTGGGTATTAAAACGCCCTAGACATCCTAAAAATGCAAGCGATAATTATTTGAAATTATTACCTACCAGGGGGTTGGGGTCCTTTAAACGTTTGTTTTTGTCTTCTCCCATCGTGATGTATTTTTCTTTTCCCTTTAAGGATGACAAAATGGATGTCGACAGCCACAAAATGGAGGCAAGCCATGTGATGGGATCATGTTGAACCAATAGCATGCCCAGGTTGCAGACTGGGTAGGTCTGGCAACCACAGAGGGCATAAAAAGCTCTGGCAGTCTCCGTCCTCGTTGCAGTCTCCGGTGGGAATTAGGGTGGGATTGCTGTCTCTGCAACTCTAGCTTCAGTCCTGCAGCCTCCCTGTGTGTGTGCGTGCGTAGCTCTAGGTGAGTACCCTCCCCTGCCCCACAGTGCAGTCACTCTGTGGCTGCCTTGCACCCTGGGCAACGCCCGCCGCTGCTTTTGCAGCCTCCATGCATACCTAGTCTATACTGTATCTCTGCCAGCATCATTTTTTTTTAGTGTTTTCCCTCTGGTCTGGGGCGTTGGGGGACGCCCGTGCACGGAAATGCTTTAAAAATTGCACAAAAAGCAGGTAGAAACGAAAAATGAAAAAACAAAAAATGAAAATGAAAACTTTCCAAAAATTCGCAAAAAATGGAAATGAACCGAAACAGACCTCTCAACAAAAAAATAAAAACCAAAACACCATTTTTTTTATTCGTGCCCATCTCTAACAGAGACTGCCCGCTCCTTTCCTCATCACAAAGCACTCCTAAGAAAAAGAGGACAAAATGTGAGACATCTCCCAATATCCCTTTGGGAGGGGTGGTTGAGAAAGAAGTCTCATGAGCTGTGATGGGTATTCGAACATGTGGGTGTTCCAGTGAGGCCATCTTGGTCTGTAATCTTACTCCTGCCCTGCCCCCACCCTGCAATCCAATTAAATATCGGAGTCATCATCACTTATTTCAATGTGCTGCTAAATTCCGTGCAACGATTTTGCCACCTCTGTAAGGCTATAGAGGAAACTATGAGAGAAATCCTTTCCTTCTTACCTGCCTGGGCTCTCCTGAGAAAGCTCTGTCAACCACAACGGAGCCTAATGTGGGCTGCCGTTAACTTCCCGTGCAACCGAACGGATCATTTCATGGCTCATTAGGCTGATAATTTCATTCTGCATTGCCGATCTTGTGTGGTGTGTTCTTCCCTTTATGCTCAGTTATTCACACAGCTTCTCCCTATTACAGCGCAACTTGACTAATTAAAACGGAGAAGCCCCGTCACCAGATGGCTGACAAACAATCAACAGTCACATTTTACAGAGTGACTCGAAGAACTCGGAAAGCCTCTCCAGACACCTTCCCAAGAAAAGCAGGGCGTGTTGTGGTACATGGCAATAATCTCATTTAGTGAATTAGATCCATTACTTTCCATGCTGAGTTTCCTATTGAACTATTAACTGACAGATTAAAGAATATTTTCCCAGTGGGAACAAGTTATACAAAAGAATTCATTATGATCTGAGACGCACAATAGACCATATCTTTCAGCTTTTGCTAATGAAAGGAAGCTTTAACAAATCTCGGAAACTGCCATAATTAAGGCCGTCAAAATTGGTCCTTCGGCTACACAGCTAGGCTTAGAGAACAGGTCACAACCGATGGGCCGTTGTTGTTGTTGTTGTTGTTGTTAAATTGTCACAAAGTAGATAAGATAACTACGCTGGATTTTGTAGTTATCTTGTCTCCTGTGTGATAATTTGATAATTTGTTGTTGTTGTTAATAATAATAATAATAATAATAATAATAATAATAATAATAATAATAATAATAATAATAATAATAATAATAATAATAATAATAATAATAATAATAATAATAATAATAATAATAATAATTTTAAAATACCAGGCACAACAGTCAAAATTATAAAAACATTGACTGCCATTATAGAACGGTTACAAGTTTTAAGCAAATACCTATGAGTTAAATATTGACATAGTACATATGTTTTCTCTAATATTGCCATTTTTGTAGCTCTGATGGTGTTCAGAAGTTTTGGCAACTGGACATTTTTTTTTTTGAAAGAGTAAAATATTTCGTTAATCATCCAGGCAGCTTCATCATTCTCAGGAAACTCAGTAGTAAAATGTTTCAATTTCTCCAGAAAAGAAGTCCAGTTGCCATGACTCAGCTTCCAGATAACCTCACCTGGAGGACTAAGAATCTTCACAGACACTCTGATGGTATTATTCAGTGTTTCTTTCAGACAATTTACTCAAGAGGAGCATTTCAGAGATGTGAGTGGCAAGGGGTATATACATTTAAAGGAATTTTAAAGGATTTGCTCTAGGGGGCTGTGGACTTGCTTGGGAGGGGGGGCAAAGCGCCCCCCGCCCGAAAGAATGTCTGAAAGAAACACTGGTGTTATTTCTGAAATTAGCAACTGCTTACAATATTGTGTGAACTATACTGATGTTGTTCTCAAAGCCCCGATGACTATGGGGACCAATGAATTATGCCTCATTCACAAGTGAGATGTTTTGATTGCCAAATCTCTGTATTTTGATTTTTTCCCCCTAAAACTTTAACTTCAGCTCTTGCATCCCCTAAAACTGCAATGTCAGTGATCTGGACATTGCTTTGTTTTATTACTACTGTGTCTGGTGTATTACATTCAAGATATCTTATCAATTTGGAACCTGAAACCCATAAGATCTTAACACAGTTGTTTTCTGACACCTTCAGCAAAAGAAGTCTAAAGCATTATGTGCTCTACTACTGCTGGGGCTCCAGAGATGGTGGCAGTGAGGTCCACCGCTGCCCGGCATGGCTGCCGGGCTCTGAAGGCAGTGGTGAGGCCTACCACTGCCCGGTGAGGCCTCCTTACTGCCTGGCGCTGCTGCTGCCGGGGCTCCAGATGCTGCAGCAAGACTTCCCACTGCCTGGCGCAGCTGCTGCCAGGGCCTTCTGGACCACCGCTGCTGCTGATCCACTGAGGTGTGGCCTGGCAAGGCCGTGAGGAGGCTTCCGAGTGGCTGCCACTGAGATCGCCACGGCTGAAACCCCGCCAGCCTAGCCCCCCCCGCCCGCCACCACTGGGATCGCCGCTGCCACCGCTGGGATCACTGCCACCACCAGCAGCCAGGTAAGCCGAACAAGTTCATTTTGGTTTGTTTCGCATGAATTTTTGTTTTAAAAATTCATATGAAAGGAACAAAACTGAGGGGGGGGGGCTGAAACAGAATGAACCGAACCATCGGTTTTCTGTTTCATGCCCACCTCTATTGTTGTCTTTTCTTTGTGCTTCTCCAAAATCAGCGGTGGAACACTTCCTGGAGATGGGGTGGGGGTGGGCAGCAGTGAGAATGAGCACTGTCCTCATCCTAATCCCATTGAACTCCACTAATTTACTAGTGATAACTTGAACAAATAAAATAAAATAAAATAAAATTGTGATTGATTCAACATTTTACATTTTTCTTTCCAACTCATTTGGCTTTATTGGTATTGGCAGCCAATGTTACAGTAAGCATCTCTTTGAGAGGAAGGACTGGCCTCAAGCGCACCAGTACTGTACCACTGATTTTTTTAAAAAGCTCTTTCCACTTCTTCTCATTATAACAAAAAATCACTGTTTTGTCAGCACTTTTTTCACTTTATGTTTGTCTTCAACCTATATAGGACACACATGTATTCCAGTTCGACCTTAATAATCACTTGTGGTGACAATGAGTATGTGTACGTGTGTGGGGGGGGGATCTTAAGTAGTAGGTGACACTATAGTAACTTGTGGGCCACATTTTACTTTTCAGTACTTTATTAATTTATCTTTCACTCAGATGTGAAACTAATAAAATTAAGTTAGGGTGCAATTAGATGAGAAATTGTCCCAGTGTTCAGTCTGCTGGAGAGAGAGCCTGGTTCATTCCTTTTTCTGGATATCACACAATGTAAATGTTCTATGGAGGGACAGGGGAATTTTAAAAAAAGACTCTGTAATAGGGCAGCACTAATGCATCATTTGCCAAAAAACAACAACAACAACAAAACACTTCCTCCTAACAGGAGAATGAGACAAGAGGTTTTCCCCCCTTTGTGACTTTTCTTAAAGGTTGGGTTGAGAACCTATCTCTACCAAATCTGCTACTGAATACTGGTTGGTTGCAAGCAGGTTTTTCTGCCAGACATTAAGAAAACCTGCCCACACCCGCCTGCTCCAAATGATATCACTCCTCATTTATAACACAATTTACAACAAAAAATTAAAAGTACAGTTAAATATGGTAAATTAGAGAAATGACCAGAATTGTATTTGCTGCATAACTACATTGGTGTAACTTCCACTGACAAATTATCACAGATTAAGAAGATGGCATACGCTTTTGCATTCACTCACCAAACATTCCTTTTCTCTGCCCAGAAAACACGAAAGAGAATTATTGCGCTTAACTAATTTCAAGCTTCCTTTAATTATTTTTATGAATGTATACTGCATGTTATCGGGTCTTTGGCTGTAAAATAAAATTGATTGATTGACTGATTAGAAAAGTAATGTAGATGGAGGTGATGGCGACATATTTATGTAACAGGTTTCCAGGTATTACCATACATCTTATTGTGATAATTATTTATGTTGAATCCCAAAGGGAAATTTATTAAGTTTAAACAGAGGATTTTAAAAAAATTCTTACTTACCACCATAGTGCCAGACCTTGGCATATTGGGATTACCAGTACTTGGGCTTCTACCATAAGATGCTAATTTCCGAAACATTTGTGCCACATGTCCTTGTATTGTATTGTATTTATACTCCACTTTTTCCAAAGGGGAGACTAAGGCAGCTCACAGTGAATCAAAATAACATGGTAAACGCCCTTAAAAATACAGCTAGAATATAAAATCAAAACAATTGAGCAAATGGCAATATTAAAAACCATCATTTGAAAATACTTTAAAACATATCTCCCTGCATGTGGTACATACATCCTTCCATACATGATGCCCTTACTTATCCAAGTAGATTCATTGTTCCCATTTTACACAGGAGGCAATATTATGTCTAGGAAACATGAATCCATAAACTTTATGAATGTGTTCCTCCAAGATCAAAGTCTGCCTTCTGACCTACTCTTTCCAAACACTGTCAAGTGTATACAGTATCGTATACACACTGTATATCCAGACACATTTAGTTTTCTGAGGCCCTTTGAATTTATTTATTTCATTTATTGCATTTTTATACCACCCATCTGGAAGCGAGGTCACTAGTTAGATTGCAGGGGATTCTACTTTGTTCATCATGTACATGGTGCTACTGCTTATGTTTGTGTTGAGATCTGCCTCCACCATCATGAGTTTTATACTTAGCTGTTGGTTTTGGCCTCATCTCCCAACTTGTTGGTTTAGGTCAGTGATGGCAAACCTATGGCACAGGTGCCAAAGTTGGCACTCTGAGCCCTTTATGTGGGCATCCAACATCACCACTTCATAGCCACCTGTATACAGGTTAAATTACTGTATAGGCACTTTGCAAAAAAATTAGTGGGTTTTGAATTGCAGTTTGGGCACTCGGTCTCTAAAAGGTTTGCCATCACTGGTTTAGGTGATTGTGACTTGACAAGAGTGTTTCGTGAAGAATTTGCAAAACCTGTGCAATATCTCACCTCCAGGCAGCAGCAAAACAAAGAGTGCTCACTTGTCTTATTCAGAATCTTTACATACACTGAGGGTGGTGGCAGTCAAAATCCCCATATTTGTAAACTCTGCATAAAACTGCTATCCTTTCCCTCTGAGGTGCAGAGGGCAAAGAGTAAGCGGAGAACAATTGGCTGATTATTTAAAGAGAGAAATAATCCCACAGATGCTTCTAATCCTTAGAAGTCCAAGCAACAAAGCAGCAGCTTTATTTATACACAGCACCATTTGGTGAGACTTGGCTTAATTTGCAGCGAAAAAGGACAAAGAAAATCCATTCTTCAGGTGTTCCTCTCAAATGAAAGTGAAACCAAAATACATTGCCTTCTTGCAAGACAAGGAGAACAAGTTTGCAAGTGTCTTGCCAGCCCCTGCAAGAATGAAACAAACCAGATTTTCATTGACACCATGAGGAACGCCATTAACAAAGTGAGGCAGTAGAATTTGGGTGCCATGCCAAGGAACCAAAACACTGATTATTTAACTTACTAGTACTGTACTGTAGTTTATTTCCAGGCATAGTGGAAGAACCAATGAGATTATCTGTCTCATATAATAAAATAATTTTACTTATGGAACAAGAGTTGATTAAGCAAGGGGACACTTACATCATTTCTGCTGGCCCAGGACCCCCCCCCCTCCCCGGAGACACTGAGGGTTTGGGGAATCATTCTCTCCTTGCTAGGGACAAAGTGTATCAGGGCAGCATGTTGGACTAGGAGCAAAATAAGGGATTTCTGCTTTGTAAATAGAAAAGGAAACAAGCCAAAGAGCACACCATATATGTCAAATGCTTTGAAAAGTTAATTTTGGACTATATTTTTCTGAATCCTCTAGTCAGTTTGGCCAGCAGTGTCCTGTTTGGTTAGGGGCCTCTGGAACAAGGCTTCCAAAAAGTAGCTTTATCAAGCCATGATTAAGTGAAGCAGATTCTGTGGCAGTCTCCCCCCCCCCCTTGTTTGTGCTAAAAGAAACAGTTAGCCTGCTCTGTTAGGACTTGGCAGACATTGACACCCCTACAGGGAGGGCCCGATAAGTATTATGTGCAAATTAAGGAGGGACAGAAAATAAAAACAAAATGCTGTTTTGTTGTTTTGTTAGCTAACGAAGTGAAAAGAAATGAAACAAAATGAGGAAGCAGCATTTCGTTACAGATAAAACAAAATGGTCATTTTTTTTCATTAAAATGAACCATTTTGTTTTTCTGTAAAATGGCTCCCTTACCTGCTGGGCTCAGGGGTCCTGTTGCCTCCACCGCTGTTGAACAGCCACTGCTGCAGCCAGAGAGAAGAGGGTGAGTGGGCTGAGCTGGAGGCTTTCCCGCCGCTGCCGCCACGGCCACAGCCAAAGACAGGGGGGCAAATGGGCCCAGTGGGAGGCCTTGCGGCCGCCACCATCACCACCACCACCACCACCACCACCACCAGAAAAGTAGAGGGCGAGAGCAGGCCCAGCAGGCCAGCGTAGGCCCACTGCCACTGCCGCTGGACCCCCCAAAAGGTAATGAAGCGTTTCGTTTAATGTTTCATTTTGCATGAATTTTTAGTAAAAATTCATATGAAATGAAATGAAACAAAATGTGGAGAGGGAAGAAATGGAACAAAATGAGACACCATTCTTCCGTTTCATGCCCATCCCTTGTGCAAATGTGTAGACAGGGGTCAGCCCTGTCACTGGTCAGAAAGATGCAACTGCTTCAGGTGAGCAGGAGCAGGGAATAGCACAAGGGCTTTCAAAGACAGCTCTGGGTATACTCCATGGCTTGGCCTGCAGTCCTGGAGGCTGCCTGCTGACCTCCATGATGACACTGCCTCATAGCTGAGTTAGAAATAAGATGACAGCCTGGTCGGCTTTTGTACATGAAGGTAAGGGACTTGCCATGAGTTCTATCACTTCACACAACAAAATGCCTTGGCATAGCCCTGTTCTGGACTATTTCCTCCACATGGTGGTGTAACATGGACCTGGCATATGCCCCACACATTACCATGGACCCATGGAGAAATACACAGGCCAGTAGTTAGGGGTTGCTTATGAAGAGGGTTTGGAATGTTCTGTCCAGGAAACCCTTGTCATGTGAACATCCTGGAGGCTCGGAAAGACTTCGTCTTTGAAGAGAGAGATGTTTTTGGCAGCATTGCTGTTTTTATTTTATTTTTCTTCCTCTTCTCTCTCTCTCCCCTTTTTCTTTCTCAGTTGTGTTTTGTTACCAAACAGCCCAGAGGCTTTTGGACAGTCTGGCAACAAAAACAGAAATGCATATAGAATGTGAAAAAAATTATTTATGGTAGATGATTTATTTTCCTTTACCTCGGCTTTTTGACAGAGGAATGAATCTTTTGCTTTTTTTTTGTCCTCTCCAGGTTAGCTGCTGGCCAAACTGACTAGAGGATTCAGAAAAATATAGTCCAAAAATTAACTTTTCAAAGCATTTGACATATATGGTGTGCTCTTTGGCCTGTATGATGTGGTTATAGATTTTGTCCCTAGCTCTTCTAAACTCTTCGTACCCACTAGATGCCAATTCATTTGTGGTTAATACACCTATTGTGGCATATTAAAAGCAAAAGCAAAGTGTTCAGCTTATATACTTCCCCATACCACTTCAAGTAGTCTCTGAGCGGTTTAAAGTTTTAATTACAGTAATGCATTCTACACATTGACCCCCGACCCAGCAAGCTGGGTACTCATTTTACTGACTTTGGAAGGAAGGAAGGCTGAGTCAACCATGAGTCTGCTACCTGGGATTGAACCCCACGTCGTGAGCACACTTTTACCTGCAGTACAGGCATTTGACCACTGCGCCATGGGGCTACTATTACATGAAAAATAACATTCAGTGTCCACTGACAGCTCAGAAAAATGTGAACATTTTTTAAAAAAATATTTGTTTAAGTTATTTTAATGAAAAGGCTTCTTCTTTATTTTTTTAAAGGAGGGGCAGCGCTCCTTGCCCAGCTAACTTCATTTATTCTCTTTGCATGCCTTTTAATCTTCGAGGAAGCATATGCTCTTTCTCTGAGAGAAAGGAAAGCAATTACCCATCAGACATGTGATGGATACCAGTAACTTCCTCTGTGAAGTTTTGAGGCACAGCGTCAACCAACGGCAGCCAGCTCTTTCCTCCACACTCTCCTTTCTGACTCACCCACCCTGCAATGACTCAAGGTCCTACAGCAGTGCGCCTGGAAAGGAAAATAATGAATTTACAGCATTTGCAATAAATGGATCATTAGATGGCCACTGTGTAACTTTGGGAGGGAAGTGGACCAGAAAATTGGATTTCCTGGGATTCTCTGCCAACCTTTGCTTAAAAGAATGCTGCATGATTACTTAGTCGTAGCAGATTATTTTGGTTGTATCATTACCAAGTACATCTCACGCGCAAAGGCCTTTGACGTGCTCCTCTGCCGGGCAGCTTTATTTTTAGATTTAATTTCAAATATGAGCATAGCCTTTGTCCTTTTGGTAAAGTTTTTTACAATTTTCTGCACCAGCTGTGAATCTATATGACCTTTGCAACACGGGGCTTTGCAGGAGAGATATAACCATGTTAACATTGATCTTTCTACTATGAATGGGCTGCAGCTTCTTTCCCTGTGGTCCTTTCTCTCTGTGCCTTTGAGTACTGTTAAAAGTTTAAATATTTGGAAAACTGTAATTCTTCTACTAGGTGGGGGAAGGTTTGATAAATAGTTGTGGTTGCTGTTTTAATTTTATTGCACAGAGAGCAAAGAGATGGTGGCGACAACAAATTTAAATTAGGTGTTGGGGGCACTGGAGGGTGAATGCCAGGAAAATTCCAGTCCCTAAAGCAGGCATGTCCAGACTTTGGCCCTCCTGATGTTTTGGACCACAACTCCCAGAATTCCAAGCCTTTATTTCCAATGGCAAAAGATTGTGGGAGTAGTGGTCCAAAACATCTGGAGGGCCGAAGTTTGGACATGTGTGCCCTAAATAGAACATTGTGTGCTCTTTTCATAGTCAGATCCCTGTACAGCGGTACCTCTTAAGACAAATGCCTCATAAGACAAAAAACTCGTAGGAAGAATTTTTTTTCTGGAAATAGGCACGCTTTGCATAACAAAAAATTCCCTATGAGACCATTTTCAAGACGAAAAACCATTCCGCATGTACCCAGGGAGAAAAAAAAAACCCAGTTATTTTTGTCTTTATTCTAGCCTCCGGAATGGATTAACCTGTTCGCAATGCATTCTTATGGGAAACTGCATTTCGTAAGACATTTTTTTTGTAAAACAAAGCAACCCATAACCTCCGGAACAGATTAATCCATTTTCAATGCATTCCTATGGGAAACCGGATTTCGCAAGATGAAATGTTCTTAAAACAAATTGACCCATAGAACGAATTCAATTCATTAAAGAAGTACCACTGTACTGTATAAGAATTACACTGTCACTGGTGTGTTCCACAGTTGGATTTTGAACTTTCTGGCTAAGAAAAGTTACTTGTCTATCAGCCATGCCCCATCCTCCTACTCAAAATAGAAGACTTTAGAACCTCTGCTTTAAAAAAAGAAAAATAATAATCTTTGCTAGAATTCCTCATAATAAGGTGGCAAAATGACAGATCTGCTTGAACTGGCCAGATGCACACATCTATCTCATGAGAGGTGCAGTTATTGGTATTCCCTGATGGTTCATAATGATCAAATTGAGTGTTACTTCCTTAATTATATGAAATGATCTGACTAACAGTATTTATGTTTGTGGGTTGTTTATGTAGGTTTGTTATCCAAAGGCAATTGGTATCACTTGTCTTGGTGGATCAGGCCTTTATTATTCCTTTTTCTTCTTCTGTTTTCGAATAAAAAGTCAAGTGTAGCTGAAGTATTTCTTAACCACACAGGGAAATTGGTTCTTTTCAGGTCATTTCATATAATTAGGCAATAATTTCTCTTGACACAAGCATTAGTGGGCGAAAATAGATCATAGATTGATTTAGAAATATTGACTTAGGAGTTGCAACAAGGATGTTGGGTGTTGTTTGTTAAAGGAAAACACTTTATCAGGACACTTAATATATTATTCTTACAGCACATCAATATCTGGTATAACATGGACTTTGCCAAGAGTTGCAACATTTTTTTTACCATTAAAATGTACAACATATCTCAAATAGAGATGGGCACGATCAAAAAAATGGTGATTCGTTTTAGTTCAGTTCGTTTTAGGGTTTGGTTTGGTTCAGTTCATTTTTAATGAATTTTTCCCCAAATATTTGTTTTGTTTGTTCGTTTTGTTTGTTATTCGTTTTCCCCTGCTTTACACGATTTAATTCATTTGACAGCACGCGAGAAGGAAATTTTTTTTTTAAAAAGATGTTGACTACAACTTCACAAACTGGACTGGAAGCATCCTTATCCTCATCATCCACATCATCATCAATATCTTCAATTATCAACATATCAATCAAATTTGCACAGGATGCAAAATTCAGAAGTCGAATGTGGTAGGAAAAGAGCAAGGCAGAACAGGAGATGGATGGACTCAATAAGAAAAGCCAGGGGTTTTCATATGTAAGACATGGCAGAACTGTTAGTGACAGGATCTTTTAAAGGTCAGCAATTCATAGGGTCCCTGGAGTTCTCTTGACAGTACATTACAACAACAAGAAAGGTGGAGACACAGTGAGGAGTGAGGTGCCCATGAGAATGACATAGTTCTGGGCTGAAATCAATCTCCAGCACCACCAAATTCAACAGCAAATGCTTTGTGCAGTCACAACTATTCAGGAAATTTGTGATTCAACATCAGCATTTAGTCACTGCTGGTTTGGAAGTAAGAAGGTTCTCAACATATCTAATAGCTGTGTTGCAACTTTGTGTTCTTAAAGCAAATCCATCACAAAGCACCTGCCTTACCTTAGTACTACTAAGACAATTAATTATTAGTTGGAACTATTTGAAACAAAGCTTATTAAAAAGGAGCAAACTTTAAAGGTGTAGACATCAATGGAATTAATTTTCGTAATAATTCTGAGAGTCTCACTTCTGCTGTGATTTAATTGCAGTTGGAATTTCAAATTCTAAAGGCCTCCTGATGAAATTCAGGGTGGAAAATTCACACACACACACCCCATATCCATTCATTTTGGGAAGCAATCATTATAGGGGTACATTGCAAAATATTTTCTACCACGGGCACGTTACTGTAGAATTCTATCCTAAAGGTGACTTAGGAGTATGGTTCCCTTCAGTATAGGTTTTTTGGGGGTGAGGCAGGAAGCAACAGGAAGGAAGCTCATGGATAATTGTTTCTTATTACATTTCTCTAGTTTTCAGTCAATTTTCACCGTTGGATGCAATGTCACTTGTTTACAGGCTGTGTTTTGTGCTTTTTTGTTTTTTTACTATTTGCATGAATTTTTAAATTTTATTTATTTTGCTTGTAAATGATTTTTCCAAAGGTGGCAATTTGTACATTTAGTACAAATTAACATAAGCAGTAGAGCCAAATCAGAAGCATTTCCACCCCCAACCCCACCCCCAACCTCCTCAGACAATCGAGATCATTTCAAGTTCAGAAGCAAGCATTTGTCACTGAGACAAATTGAGTGCCACATCTTTAGTATGTGACATATGGGAAGGAACACAGGGTGAAGTAAATTTTAACACCGAAATCTCAATAACATTAAGTGAAACAGTGACACCTAGTGTTTAAAATCTCAGGTCAAAAACATGAATTATTAAAATGTTACCTGAAAGGGGGTTTGATAAGGCTTGTTGTCATAGCCATACTATGGCGGCATTGTTCTCTTTGAGTTCTCGGAATCTTATCGCACCATTATACTCTTAATGTATAATAGTGAACAACATTCTGGAAACTCAGAGATAGCATTTGTATTTTCTGCTGCCATATTAACTATGCATGTGGGGTCTTGGAGTCGGAAGTGCTATCCTTGTGAAAGTATTGGAGAACTGATGGGAATAAAACAGAACAGTCCATTTCAATGGGGCTTTTTACAGAGTAGAGATGGGCATGAAATGAATTTTTAATTTGTTTTGTTATTCATTATTCTTTTGTAACGTTGTGAAATGAATAACGAACCCCACTCTGGAAGAGAAACAAAATGAAATGAAACATAGAAATGCATTCCTATGAGGAAAACCCCACAGTTCCCCCCTCCAGCATGCCCGATGGGGCATGGGAAACCAAGGGCTTTTGGCCTCCCCCAGTGCCGATCAGCTGTGTGGGGAAAAGGCAGGAGGTTTAAACTTTTTTTTAGCCTCCCCCAGCCCGTGCACCACCTGATCAGTGCTGGGGGAGACCAAAAAATTATTAAAAACCTCCTACATTTCCCCCACCCGATCAGGAGTGGGGAAAGGCGGGAGTTTTTCTTTTCTGTTTCTTTTTCTCCAATGAAATGCATTGGCTCATTGTTTGAATTCATTCCAATGGGGCACTTTTTTTTTGCCTCCCCCAGCCTGCGAGCCAGCTGATGGGCACTGGTGGAGACAAAAAAAACAACCCTCGGTTTTATTATTATTACAGTGGTATCTTGTATAAAGGAATTAATTTGTTTCAAATGAAATTCTGTTAAGCAAATTTTATTGCAAAACATAATTTGAATTTCACACATGGCGCTATCTTGTGCTTACATAGTTTCAACTTTCCACATGAATTTATCTCGTGTTTACGTTCTTTATGCATTTTTATATGTCTTAATCACAGCTCTTGCCTTGTTAATATATGCTACTTGTGACAAATATAGACGTGTGTGCATTCCTACAATCAGACGGCACAGAGAAACAGATGACCTGCCCATATTTATTTATTTCAATTGGTCTTGTTCTTCTGGTTCAAATGTTGAACAACAGATAAATCTAAGCACGTACCTTGTTTGAGTTACACATCTCACCTTCAACATCCTTGGAATCCAATTGGAGTCCCTTGATCTCAGACTGTTGTAACAATAACAGTAATGATGCTGGTGATGACAATTATGATAATGTTGATGAGGAGACACTGCTAATGTGCGTTGATCACTTCACAGCAAAAAAGAGACTGCAATTTAGAATCCAGCATGGAACAGCAATAAAGGACTAGAAGGAAGAAAGATGAACTGAGGAAATAGATGGGTTGAGTAATGATGCAATGAGCCCAAATATTCTCATTCTCAACAAAAAAGTGTCTTTTAATAAACCAAAAGGCAAGGATACACTAGACCTTTATTAGACCACACACACACACACACACACACACACACACACACACACACACACACACACACACACACACACACACACACAAAATAGCCTTTCAACTCGTAGAAGTCTTCCTCAGGCTGGGCAGCACAATTCTGTGGGTGGTGCAGACCACCTCCCCTCCCCAAAATACAAATGAATGTTCCAAAAGTCATGGCAGTTTTTTTTCTGAAAACAGAGTTCCAAAATGGCGGCTGCTAACGCAAGTCAGCAATATAGGTTTCAGATTCCACCACTGGTGACCATTCGTTGGATTAAATCTCCTGAGACACCAAACATTGAGCAGCCAGGTAGTCAGCATGTTCCCCTCCCCAATTGCCTTTTTTAAAAAAATGTTCCTCCTCAACTGAAGATTGGAGTAACACCAAAAAACGGCAAACCCTCTATCAGAGAATTATGGATAAAATGCAGTCTGTCCACTACAGCCAAATTAATAGTACTCTCTAGTGGTTGGTAGAAGGTGTTCTCTTCAGTTTGCAGTCTGCTTGGCCAATGGTTTCTTGTAGATCAAGTGGATCGCGACCTTCTGTGTCCCCAGAAAACCTTGGACTACAACTCCCAGAAATCCTGGCCCATGGTGAAGATGTCAGGCAGTTTTAAAGCAAAAAACTTCTTGGGACACAAAGCTGGGAACCATCTGTTGTAGGTGGTGCTCTAGGTATCATCCATAGTCCAGAAATAGAAAGTAAAAGCATCAATGGATCAAGACATTTTGCTGGGGGGGATGTCAACCACTGCAAGAGATGTGGGTTTACACAAAATGAAAAAAAAGTTTCCCCCCACTGCTAGTAATATTAGGGAAAATATGCATATTCGCCATGGGTATTGTGTTTTGTGGACAGAATATAACATTTATGTCCCAAAATTCATGTTTTTCAGCCAAGACCAATGTCAGATGAGAGGGGGAAAGTGTAAAATCCCCAATAATCTTGCCAAGCAGAGAGAATGCCTTTGAAATGCTCACTCGTCACCTATGAGAATGCAGTACCTGAAGATTGACATCCCTGTTGCTGAGATGAGTAGCCGGTAATTGGGCAGAGTATCAGCAGAGAAGGAGAACTGAAGAGAGAGTGCCAAAGGATTCACAGAAAGGACAGCTTTGGAAAAGAGAAGCTGAAGGGACAGGAAGCTTTTGGGTGTTCTGAGAGACAGCTGCAGGTATAATAAGCAGCCAAAGAGAAACGGGCATTTGTTTACAAGTTCAGGATGACCTTGACCTTGGGGTAGCTGCAGGAGTGAAGACCATGGCCTGGGGTAGGCTGAGATACAAGGCTGCAAAGAGGAGGCCACGGAGGGTTTTGAAGATGAAGACAAGAACCTTGGGCAAGATCCAGAGCACACCTGGAGTCAGTGCTGAGATTTTAAGAAGCCACATCACATGGTCTGAGTACTGAAGGAGAGAATGATGAGACAATTATCTTGACAGCAGAAGGTTGGATGGAAGTCAAAGAACTGAGATCTGGTAATGGGCATTCAAAGGAGAGAAGATTACAATAATGAAGATGGAGGTTGACTCATCAGTGAGTCAACCTCCACCTCATGCTGACAGGGCATTTTTTTCCAAAACGGCACAGTAAGAATCGACAAATGACACAACAGAAACAGGGTGGGAGGAGGAAAGGAAGGATAATGCCACATTTTTATGCCTGTTCAACAGGAAATATTATGAAAGTGTTAATGAAGACAAGAAAGAAATAACATCTGACCCAGATCGATTAAAAATAACTACTGTACCTCCTCATACAGTGCACAGTTAAATTGGAGAACTCACTGCCACAAGATGTAGTCAAGCCAGTCTGTTTTAGAAAGTTTTAGAAAGAGATTGGATAAATCTCAGTTCACCTGACAGTCATCTCAGGATAAGAAACACCATGCCTTTATGCATTAATCACTGTGGAATGTTAGGTTCAGTTGTAGCTGATGGTCTTCTCTAAGGTAACTCACCATTCGATCACGGTGTGAGCAGAAGAGTGAGACGATATTGGCTCTTGTCCTGATCTATGAGTTCTCCTCTTCAATTCTTTTTGTTTGTTTGTCTGTCTCTTTTTAATTTTTAATTTTTTTTATTAAATATATCTTCTTCAATTCTAAATAATGATTGGTATGGAAGAGAAGGAGCATTTTTGGAACTTGAGCGGGCAATGAAACATCCCAAAAAACACCAGGGAGGCAGCAGCCAACTGAGTTTGGATGATGGGAAAATTCCACAACAAAGAAAAAGAACTCATGGGTTAAAATTTACAAGATGGCATCTTGGATATTGGTGCCATTATGCATTCTAATGCTGTTGGATTCAGCACTATAAGCTACAGCAGTTGCTCCCAACCTTTTTACCACCAGGAACTGGCTTTTCACTGTGTGGGGCTTCTTCTCAGGCACATACACAACCCCCCCACACACACACACAGACACTGCTGGTTCCATCATGACCAAAATGAAAATGGTCACAACAGATGTGCGGGGGGGGGGGAGCCCCACACGGATAGGGAAAGAAGCACACATGCCTGCTCAGGCATATGCCTTACAGGGAACCTTGCTGGCTGTGTGGCCGGGTTCCTAACAGACCATGGGCCCAAGGGTTGGGAACCCCTGATCTACAGATTGAATAATTTGTGTAAATTGGATTGATTTGATTTTGTTATATTGGCCCAAATCCTCTTGCTTAGCATACTAAATTGCACTAGAGTGGGCCTCTTGAATGAATTGGGAATTTAGTGAGTCAACTCCTCCAATGCAGAGAGTACAGGTTCTCTATTTAGGATAGCTGTGGATGAAAACCAGATCATGCTACTGATCGCCATCATTCTACAATGACATGACACTTGAACAAGAAGAAATCCACCCTAAATTCCACTGATTTAATGGGCTCACTCTAACTGCAATTTACTATGTTAAAGTAGGTCTCAGTTAGATTAGGCCTATTTCAGGCATGTCTAAACTTCAGCCCTCCAGATGTTTTGGACCACAACTCCCATAGTCCTCTGTCATTGGCAATGTAAACTTAGAATTCTGGAAGTTGTGGTCCAAAACATCAGGAGGGCCAAATTTTGGACATGCCTGGCCTATTTGAATGAATGGCACTTCTAGAGGAGATGATTCACCATTATTCAGTGGCCCTACTCTAGTGCTATTGGCTATATTAAGCAACACAATTTCGGTCGAGTTTAGATAAATAGATAAGAGTTAATAATACTACCACTTCTTCACACTCTGGAATTGTCCTGTCAAGCAATTAAAATGTCTATCTTTATCATCAGAAGCTTTTGGCCAATACACATCACCCAAGCTGGTTGATGCTGAATGGAACTCCCTCTTTCTCTGTGGGTATGTGCAACGAAAAGGCAAGTAAGTTTGGTGTGTGGTATTTTTTCTACAGTGTATACACAAAGATACACACAACACACACACAAACAGAGAGAGAGAGAGAGAGAGAGAGAGAGAGAGAGAGAGAGAGAGACTGCCCTTTGCTTTCAAAGAAAATCATTTCTATGAGAGTTACCATTTAGGGGGAAAGGAAGTGAGCTGTAGTACAACTACTAATATACACTGTTAATGATTTGCTGTTTATGCATTATATTTTTTCGTTTGTTTCTAGTCCATCTTGCTCCTTTTTATGTTTTGATATATGTTGTTTTATTGGCTATTATGTTTTTATTTATTGGATTGTTTATCTGTTGGATTGATATCTGTTCAGCTTTGTAAACCACCCAGATTAGCTGTGTAGCCAGGAGTTGTAAATAAATAAATAAATAAATAAATAAATAAATAGTCCTCTAATGGATGCACAGATGACTAACTGACCCAATATGAGTCGTGGAGATACAAGAACAATGGGGGAAAGTTAGATGAGTTAGGCTCATTTTCCTGCTGAGATGGTGTAGCCTTGGTTTCTCATTTGACTCTTCCTTTGGGCATCCATGATTATTGAATTTTTCAGAACCTTCTTTGACAGGCTTTTGCCAGATATTTGAATCTTCATCGAGAGCTTCCCAGTTGATATATGGTTAAGTACCATTAAGTCAGAACCAACTTATAATGACCCTAATAGGACTTTCAAGGTAAGTGGTATTTAAGGAGTGGTTTTACCAGTTTTACATCCCCAGTGAGCTTCCATGACAGAACCAGGGAATCAAACAGAGGTCTTCTGAGTCCTAGGTCATTATTGTGTCCACTACACCACTCTAGATGCCCTCACATAATTACCAATATTAAACTCTTTCAAGATTGTTTTTAGTTCAACCTAGAATCATTCCTTTTGCCCACCATGCAATCAAGTGCCTGCCACTAGCTCTCTATAGAAGAAACATGTTGGGAGGATATCAGGTGGCCAGCCCACTGAAATAGTTGTTTTATGATTGTAAAAATGCTTGTGAGTTGTGTTTCCTCAAGGGGTTCTATGTTCAGGGCTTCTGCCCGTTGATATGGAGTAATCTTGGAAAACAAGTAAGATTAAATCTATTGCGATTTCTTGTATGGTGTTGATAGAGGTCCAAGACTCTTCTCCATAAAGCAGAGAGGATCGAACAACAGCTTTGTACACTTTCATCTTAACATAAAGATTGATTCCATGTCAGTTCCACACAGAGAACTGAAGTCTTCTGAAGGTAATGTGGGCTTTAGAGATTTGTGAGGTCACTTCATTGTCAATGAGGGCACAGTGGGAGACAGAGCTTCCAAGATATATGAAGAGAGAGATTTATATACCTTAAAAGCTGGTTCCTTATAAGACACCCCTGGAACAAGTTGGTACCTCACCGCCACCTTGATTCAGACCAAACCTATTATAGTCTGAGAAAAAAATAGATTAAGACTTATTTGCATATCCAGAAATCCAGCTGCATTAAGAGTGCAGTTATCAGTGTCTATTTTGAGTAGATTTTTAGCACTTTAAGTTTTTAAGCATTTTAAGTCTTCAAGCAGATTTTAACCATTTTAGGTCATTTTATGCAGAATGGTGTTTATGTGGTTTTTTTTGTTTGTTTGGTTGTTTGCTTTTGGTTTGTGTAGTGCTGGAACAGCACTTAATTTCGTTGTACGTATTGTGCATATGTACAATGACAAAACATTTCTATTCTATCAGCAAACAAGAGCATAAACATTGGACAAAATGAGACCTTAATTATGGCCTGAAGTTATCAGAGATTAAACAATTTCCCATCAGTGCAATATCAAAGGTCCCCCCCCCCGTAAGCATCCAAAATCTCTGTAAAAATGTAAAAGAGTTGGAGCATATCCTTATTTTACAATGTTGGTAACAAGAAAGGGATCAAAGAGGATGCCATTGTCAATAATGTGAGCTTTCATACCAGCCTGAAATTACCCAAATGACATGCAGGAATGTCTAAGGACCTCTAAATTTCTTCATGAATTTCCACAGACCTTCTCTGCATATAAAACGGAAAGCTTTAGTCAGATCTATGAACCTTGCTCATCTTGTAGATGTTGAATAGCAAAGAACACGCCAACAGTCCCTCATTCCTTATGGAAGCCACGCTGAGATTCTTGCAAGGGGCCTCTCTTCAGCTAGCCTGTGAGGTGATTCAGGCAGATTCTTGCCAGAATTTCCCCAGCCATATTTGGAAGAGAAACCACAGAGTTGATGCTTGCCTTACTTTTTATAAAGTCATACAGTTGAAGTCCTGGGGGATTTAGCCTTGTGTCCACATTTCTTGAAACAGGTGCATCAGTCACTGGAGAAGTTTATCACCCTCTTTTTTTTATGGATACATTTAGGCTGGAATTGCATTTACCCCTGGGGCTTTTCCATTCGCAAGTTGGTTAATAGCTTTTTATGACAACACCCCGTCTCTCTATTTGTCTTCAGGGGTGTCCTTTTATAAGGGGAGAAAGCATTTTCTCATAAAAACAGCCAGCCTAAGAATTCCTGGATGATAAAAATGTTCAGCCTTTCCAACAGACAGACTCTTGTGGTACAAAATGGGGCTGGTGAAGTCATTACAGGTAGCCAGTTAAGGCTGAGACAGTTGTTTGAAGTGGGATGGAAAATTAAGAAATTGATGGTGCTGGAGGTGAACAACTAAGGCAGAAAGTCAAAATGTGACTCTCATGCCAGGTGCAAACCATATCCCAGCCTAAGTACGAAGCCAATTTATTTAAAAAAACAACAACCCTTCATGTTAAGGAAGGCCAAATGGCCAGCTGGAGTGGGCAGGGAAATTTTGCACAGCCAAGAATGTGTTTTTTTAAAATGACAGCTTTGATAGCCAACTGCATGGAAGAGATGCACACAGGGTCAGAGAAACTCCCGATAGTCACTCTCAGCTATTTAAATGATCTGTACGTTTTCATCTGATACAGTTGACCTGGCCGTTAAATCAGTAAGCTGCCAACACAGCTGCTTAAGATAATGACAGACAATGTGTTGCTGAGCCTTGTTTCAATACATGAAAGCCATACTATATTCCACTTTCTAATAGCGTGCGTACAGATAATTTGGATTTTTCCCACTGGAATGATTATATGGATGGGTTGAAAATGCAGAAAAATATTTGTTCTGCATTTGAAATCTGGCAAATGGACCTTCTGTTCTGATGCCAGATTTCTTGTGAAATGCGATGAACATCTACTAGCTTGACTGGATTTTAATAGGGGAGAAATTAAATGAACATGAGCTATACAATACAATGCTTTGTAAAGACTGACAATAAAATCCCACACAGATGCTTGGTAGACAACTAGCTGTGATGTGATCACAATCATATATCAAGGCAGATGGAACTGCACCTAAATTAATGGGCCCTCAACACTGTCAGTTCTAACCTCCATAAGGAACATTTATGTTTGAGATGCAAATGTCATTTCTCATCATGTAAATATATTCTGTGCTTTGTGTTACTTCAAAATATTTCTGAGGAAATAGTTTATATGCCCCTGTCTTTCTTCAGATTCGATTGTTTAACTACATCCAGGAAATTTTAAAAGTTGCTGGCAGTGCCACCAAAATAAAATAAAAGGGTAGCACAAGAAACATATCACCTGTTTTCCTTTCCTTAGTCTGGTGTAATTCCCTCCTGAATCTATTGTGCCTGCAGATTTCATTGAATTCTGACAAAGCTACAGGAAACCATGGCCATTTCAGGATTTCACGTAGCCAACTTCAGAAGAATATTGCTTCACTTCAAGACAATGTTGAGACCCCAAGTGAACATTCTAGTACCTCACCAGAACAGAAAGAACATTCAAGACCATGCATTCAAATATTTAGTAATACACTGGAGCTCTGTGGAAGACGTGTATAGCTATTTAGAAAAGCCAATGTTGAAATGTCACCTTGAATGAAAACATGAAGTTTGAAAACCACAGATGCAATATTTTTAAAACCTGTTTAATGCTATATACAATAGTGTTAGAATTTCAGAATACAATTTTTGAGACAGCTGCAGCATGATGGATATTGGCTTCCATTTCCCCTACTATCCTATTTTTGATCCTCATGAGCAGGACCAATGGATAATGTGCTGCTTTTAGACATGGGTGTTTCTTTTTGGAATGGTCCGGTTCTGAAATGAAGCATGGGAGCTCAGCTGGGGTCTGAAACCGGACCAAACCTCCAGAATGAAATCAGCCAATCCTTTACCTTGCTCTGGGATCACATGGGGCTAATCTCCAACAAGGAAGAAGCCTCTGACATCATATTTCCTTCTCCCTGGCACTGGCCAATCAGACAGGGAGGCAGGATGATGCAATTTCCCTGCACAGCTTCTGATTGGCCAACACCAGGGAGAAGGAATGATGATGCTTCATAGGCTTCTTCCTTATTGGAGTTTAATCTGGCACAAGACCAGTGCGAGGTAAGGGATTGGTTGATTTTGTTCCTGAGGGTTGGTCTGGTTCTGAATGCCAGCTGGGCTCACGTGTTTTGTTTTGGAACTGGGCCACTTCTGAAACAAAACACCCATCTCTAGTTGCTTTGCTTTGTGGTATCTTTGCTGATAACATATGTATCCACTCCATACCGTCCCATGTATGACATGCAGAGAGCTCTACCAATCATAAATAAAATCCAAAATCCATATTAGGATTTATTTTATGGGTTTTGGCTGAACATCTGCAGTCATCACTGTCAGCTACTGTTTTGAAACTGCCCTGCCAGGCAGACTGAGAAAGCACCTTTCCCCTGCCCCCTACTCTTCCATGGTAATAATTATTATTATTCTGGTCCTTTATGCCACTGCTTCTTTACCTCTCTTGCTTCTAATAGAAGGATCAGAAAGAGATTTATACTGTAGTGAAGCTAACAAGCCGGCCAGTTTAGATTGACGAATGTTACTTCTCATGCAACTGGAAAAACATCTAAGTTTTCATCCAGGTTAATCCTCCTACCTTGATTCTTATTTTATTGTTGTTCCATTCAGTAACATCCAAGGAGACCTATAGTTTTGCAGTCTCCTTTGTGGACCACATTCTCCTGATCAACATATGACTCAGTGCATCAGAATAAAGAGGGCCTGCACACTTAATGAGAGTTGCCTAGATGCCCCGAGCACATCCGATCTCACCTGATTTCGGAAGCTAAGCAGGGTTGGCTCTGGTTAGTACATGTATGGGTGACCACCCGGGAATACCAGGTGCTGTAGGCACCAGGAGTAGGAAATGGCAAGCCACTCCAGTATTCCTGTCAAGAAAACTCAATAGACATGGGGTCATGAAGAGTCGGTCATGACTGTAACAACACAACACACACACATTTAATGAGGTATATAGAAGTAGGGGTAGCTCCCATGGAGGAAGATGTGCATATCCATGTATGTCAGGCATGTCCAAACTTCGTCCCTCCTGATGTTTTGGACCACAACTCCCAGAATTCCAAGCCTGTATTTCCAATGGGAAAGTACTGTGGGAGTTGTGGCCCAAAACATCTGGAGGGCCGAAGTTTGGACATGCCTGATGTGCATCTCTTTCAGAAGGCACTAATCACACACTGGCCCAGGTATCAGCAATGATATATGTATTACAACCTATTGTGCATGAGAAATCAGGGCATCCCTGCAAGCCGTTTCTGTATTCAATATATATCCAGGCACTCAAGGCATGAATGAGTTTCATAGCTTGTCATTCTCACAGCGTTCTAGGACACCCCTTCTTACAGAATAGTGCCTGATTGCAATAGTACGCCTTTGATGTCTCCCAGTGGAGGTCCATTCTTGCAAATATTAAAAAACGGTTCCCTGGACTGTTAGATAGGAATGTAAATCCTTACTAGTCTTGTCCTTGTATTTGACACTGAGGAGTTGAAGGCAGCAGTAGAAATACAATCTTTCTCCTTGCTCTGCAGGAGGGTGAGGTATTCCGTTATGCTCTCTCTTAGAGAATGAGAAGAAATAAGATCGCTGATCTTTGCCCATTTTTTCCCCATTAAGGAATTGTCTTAATGGAAATAATACAACTTTTGCAACAAAACGATATATTGCTTGACTTAGCAGTCAACTATTCCTTTTCTGTGAGTGAAAGGAAATAGATTGGGATGTGTGTGCTTTGCTCCTCAAAGACAAAGGATGCTACTTTTCAGGCAGCTAGTTCACACTCCAACTTCATGCTTGATCTAGTTTTCCTTGAGCCTAGTAGGCAGCACTAAAAGCAAAGTGTTCTGCTTATATACCGCCCCATACTACTACAAGTAGTCTCTGGGCGGTTTACAATTTTTTTTTAAATTACAGAGTGCAGGCTACACATTGCCCCCCAGCAAGCTGGGTACTCATTTTACCGACCTCGGAATGATGGAAGGCTGAGTGAACCTTGAGCCTGCTACCGGGGATTGAACCCAGGTTATGAGCACAGTTTTACTTGCAGTACAGGCATTTAACCACTGCGCCACGAGGCACTAAGCAAGAAAAGAAAGCAAAGTGAAAATGGTGGGGGCGGGGACAGAACAGAAAAACAAACAGAAAGAGGAAAAGAAAGTTCCCCTCTTCTTGGGGGGGGAGTTCAAATAATAAAACCATAGAATCGTAGAATCATAGAGCTAAAGGGGACCTATAAGGGCATTGAATCCAACTCCCTACTCAGTGCAGGTTTTCAGATCAAATATCTGCCAGGTGGTTGTCCAAATTTCCCTTGAATGCTTCCAGTGTTGGAACACTCACCACACCTATCTAGGTAATTGGTTCCATTGCAGTACTGCTCTAACAGTTTAGAAGTCCCCCCCTACAGCCCTGAACCTATTAACAGCCATAAAAATAATCCAAAAGAATGGAGGGAGTATCAAGGAAAAAAATGGCAAAGAAGGAAAGGTTCCAAGATGGAGGTACAGAGGCAGGAAGAAAGTACAATCCACATTGGAGAACACAATGATATCACAGCACAGATTAATGCACACATAAGAAATAACTGAAGATATTGAACATACAACTGACCACAGACAAGAAACAACCCTCACTGGGTTCCAGCAAATGCAAATCCTTTGACAGATTGAAAATTCCTACACCCCAGGGATGTTCTGGTAGGCTTCTAACAACAATCCTCATCATAACACTATTGGAAGTAAACCTTCTCATGCAATTTGACAGATAACAAGGGAAAGAAAGGTTTCGTGAAAGCAACATGAAATTTTTGTGCATTCCTCTTTGGTAAACATGACTTATTAGTATTTCCCAGGCTCCCCCCGAGCACCCATTGAAAGAACAAGAATTGACTCAAAAGAGAGCATCTTTCCCCTTTTGGGACTTTCATTAAAATATGTGGGGGCTCATTTCTAATTTGCACAAATTATAACAACAATTAGTGCTCCTTCTCTTCTATTTTCCCGAAGCAAATCATATCTTAAGGCTTCCAGATTCCTCATCAAGATGGCTTGTGAAGTTATGCCACAAAATCAAAAGGGAATCAAGAACTTAATGAGCATTCTTGACATCCCTGATGCTGAGCAATGCAGTCCAATGCAATCCAATGTCAGCTTCAGGGCTCACTCCTGTGATAATTGCATAGTATAACAGAGGCCCTAGAATTCAGAGGCTAATCTTGTTCCAGTCCTTGGGCAGCCATCAAGGAGTCAGTTCTGGTCAGTCCAGTGGCCAGCGTCATTTTTAAAAGCCAGTCATTTCTCTGGATTATCACAATCCATTTCTTTGCTAAAGCTTTTGATCACTTAGCCTCTGTTTCCGGCTTTGCAAAGGTAGTTACTTTCTTGGGCTTCTACAAATGCAAGCATCTGCTAAGAAGCTCTTTCCAATGCAATGCTTTTGTCCCACCTTCACACATTGCAATGTGTTGGGCTGCAGTCCATTATCTTGTCTCTCTTGGCTTCAGTTGCTCTTCCTTTGAAATCCTTCGTGCTTCTCCTGTTTCTGTTCCATCTGCAATCATTTGGACTGTTGTGTTGTTAAAGATGCCTGAACAAATGAGTCTGCAGCAGTACGGGTTGACCTGGGTAAACCAAAACAGTACCAGCAGAGACTACATGCCCTGAGGAAAGCTAAGTGTGAATGAACTGTTCGTTAAGGCACAGTCTGGACGGTAAGTCACAATGGCTATATCTTTTGATGGCTGCCATTTAGAAACTGAACCTTTACCAGTCCACCATTTTTACAGACCTGCTTCTCAGGGGCAGGTGTTGACTGAGACAAAGAGGAAATTCTCAACACATAACTTTGGAGCTATCTGCAAGCCTCCCTGGCAGTGAGAACAACCTAAGAGAGACTCAGCTAAGCACTCCCCCCCCCCAGAGATCACATATTGGAGTAATTCCAATGCTTTATAAGTATGCTCAAGTATCTTAATTGTTGCCGGGTCTCAACGGCATTCATAATCACAAAATGCCAAGGGCGCAATGTGCAGGTGCAAACTTCCGATGACAATGGCTGCAAGTGATCAGCACGACTCTCTCAATGAATCCATAGTAGCAGCAGCTGTTCCTCATCTTCTTGTAGAACTCAGTGCCAGCTTCCTGTCCCAAATTACCCATCAAACCGATGCCTGTGATCACCATGTAATTAAAGCAGATGAGTGTCAAGAGATTATAGAAATGACACCAATAATTTTAGGCTGCTTGTATTTGTGGAAGAAGAATGGAAGCCATAGCTGATGCAAACAACCACTACGGCCAATGGGTAGACCTGTAAGATTGCCAAACTTTACATTTTCAATGGCATTAAGAAGAGGCCCATAAGCATAAAACTGCCGGATAGATCATGGTCATAGTAATGGGGGAAGAAAGTGAGGGTCCTCCCATCCACCTTGGTATCATTCTTCTCTGAAAATCTCAGATTGTGGTTCCCGACGCATTTCATCAAAGGAATCCACTAATAGAATACTATTTCCAATTTGTGAAGTGATTAACTGAGAAATAATTTATATAATTCTAGAGATGTGACACATTGTGCCAACTGATCATCATTGGCAACTTTACAGAAAATCTGCATGGTAGCTATGATAGTGCACCACGAGCCAGTGGTAACCCTCAGTGTAGTACTCAATTGCTTGCAAGACTACCATCACAGGCAGAAGAGATGTTCTGTCCTGACACAGGGACTGTGAGGTGGCATGATAAGCAGGAGACAATTTGGGCCATGGCTTCTGGTCAGGGCCAATCCAAGAGATTTTCTTTTTTCCAAATTGTCTGTGAAGATTCTCAGTCATCCAGGTGAGTTTATCTGGAGACTGAGTCATGGCAACTGGAGATCTTTTTCTTGAGAGATAGAAATGTTTCAGTGCTCATCCAATGATTAGAGGAGAAAATGGCAACCTTCACCCTATCCTGTTGCAGATACCTATCGTGACTGACCGGGCAGTTGAATTTTATTTCAGTGCTGGTGATCGAATAGCATCTTCTTGATAGAGGGATACAAGGTAGATTAGATGATGTGTGGCAAGCCAGAGTTCAAAGCACTGCTTTTCAAAAGAAACTTACTGCATTAGTCATTACTTCCCTACAGCCAGATACCATTGCCATAACTGTTCATGATTGTTCAAGTAATTTGTCTCATTGTGTGCCACTACCAAATTGCATCACTGTTGCCAGGAAGCCAGAAAAATGCAAGGGAATGTTCTCAGGGTTCCATCAGTCAGCTTTTGCAACTTGGGAAATATTTGTGAAAGTACACAAGATGAACCTACTCTGCACATGAGTCTGACAATCAGTTTTGAAGGCCAGTTCATGGCTTCTGAATCGATACAGATCTTGATTTTCAGCCGCTGCAGTTTGGTTTCTGCTCTAGATCCAAATGGATTTGTTATTTTCCCACCATATGCATTGGAAAACCAAAGCAACAACTTTTTTGATTTGGGGCCAACATGCATGGAATTGTGGTACATGAGAGACTGCCTGTCTCGAAGTTGAGTCATGGCTATTGGACTACTTTTTTCTTGAGAGATAGAAATGTTTCAATGCTCATCCAAACAGCCTCATCAGCCTGAAGAAAGCTAGTTGTGAGTCCTCCATCTTATAGTCAGCTTTGACCTCTTGTCACCCTGGTCTGAAATAAGCTGGTAAGATGAACAATGGCCTAACAACCCATACTTGATAGATTTCAGCACCTTAGGCCATTGTTCACCTTAAGGCTATGGATACTATTGTCTATCCAACGAGCCTATTCAGGACATTGTTCATCTTATGAGCCTAACTAGGATCAGGGTGACAAGAGGTTAAAGCAGACTATGGGC